>CM032456.1:206775335-206941313 GCA_019049505.1 Pachyrhynchus sulphureomaculatus | reverse complement strand
TCGATATGTTCCGTCAGGTTGACTAATTGACTCATGCAACATTTTCCCGGACGAAAGTAAGTATTGATTCAGCTATATTTTGACTTTGATAATCGACTTACCGTAGTTTGACAATTTATACTATAATCGCGCCCATATGGAAAGACTCTTAATGTATTTTCACTCAATCCATTATAAACCAATTTACGACAATACATCATCTTCTGAAATGATCCAAAGCAAACTAATGTAATAATAACGGATAATATTTTCCAGACTTCCAGGAAACCACCCTTAATGTCTACATATATCGATTTTAAAATTTAATGGTTTGTGATTCCGGAAAGCGTGAGTCTTTGATATAGCCGCACGATATTGTTAATTTTTTTAAGGACTATTATTCCGGAAGTAAATAAATTATTCCGGAGTGATTGATTGATTACATAACACAAGTAGGTTTAATAGTCCAGACATCTATAGTTTCACTACTGTGACTTTAAAAATGAATGGATATCGACTTTTATTTTAAAAAATAAAAAAAAAACTTTTATGAATTGGTAATTAGCGGCGTTTATAGGAGCGATGTTTATTTCTTTTTAGTGTTCCGTACGGAACACTTATAAGATCACTTCGGTGTCTGTCTGTCTGTCTGTCTGTCTGTCACACCCGATTTTCTCCGAAACTATTTGTCATAGAAACTTGAAATTTGGTAATAACATAGGAATTGATGGCCTCATCAGAGCCATGTAGTTTTGAAAGTTAAATTTTGACTTAAGGGGTTAATTTTGGGGGGTGAAATCGGAAGCGAAAAAAAAATTTTTTTACTAGGTCATCGACTGTGGTGTCAAATAAAAGGTTGTGAAAATACGAGTAAAAAATATATATATAATGTAATCCTTGCGCGCACTTTTCTTTGTATTTTTTCAAAAAAATCGCGAAAAAAATCGCTGTCCCGCGCCTTATCTCGAAAAGTACTTATCAAAAAATTTTGAAAAAATCCTGGAATATTCTCCACGGGGGGTAGATTGAACGAAAATTATCACGAGTGCATTACCTTTAATAATTTATCTGGTATTTAAAAAAAAACAAAAATTTCAAGGTCATCAGATTTCAGTAAAGACTGGAAACAAACTTTGTTGAAAACTCATTTGGGGTGTGTTTTGTGAAGTCACTGATCATTTTATACCACCGTAACATAAATTTTGACTTAAGGGGTTCGTTTTGAGTGGTGAAATCCGAAGTGAAAAAAAATTTTTTTACTAGGTCATCGAGTGTGGTGTCAAATGAAAGCTTGTGAGAACACGAGTAAAAGATATATATATATATATATATATATATATATATATATATATATATATATATATATATATATGTATATATTGTAATACTTGCGCACACTTTCTTCGTATTACTTTTAAAAAATCGCGAAAAATTTTGAAAAAATTCTGGAATATTCCCCACGGGGTTTTAGATTGAACGAGAATTATCACGAGTGTATTACCTTTAATAATTTATTTGGTATATAAAAAAAAAAAAATTCAAGGTCACCAGTTTTCAGTAAAGATTGGAAACAAACTTTGTTGAAAACTCATTTGGGGTGTGTTTTGTGAAGTCACTGATCATTTTACACCACCCTAACAAAAATTTTTATTTTAAAGACAATCCACGTACGGAAGACTAATTGTGCAAGTTCAACTTGCACTTGACCGGTTTTTTTTTAAAACTTCACGATATTAAGGATACTAGCCCTTCACTGGTTTGGTTGTATAGTGATTTTTTCAGATTATCGATTCTTTTTAAAATAATAGGTTTTATATATACAGGGTGGCCCAAATTGGAGACTTTTAAAGGTAAACCCCTTTATTTAGTACCGTTTCAGATATACAGGGTCTTTTTCAAAAATCTGCATTTTGGAAAAATGTTTGTAATTCTTTTTCCTATTGAAAATTTTTGATTTCTGTAAAGACATTCTCAAAGCACATTTTCACGTGGATTCCAACAATGTAAGTTACATTTTTTTACAACTAATATTTTAATAGTTGTTAACGCAAAAATATATTTTTTAAATGGGATACAGTGTATATTTTTCCAATATAGCTTTAAATTACCATTCTAAAAATATAGCACACTTTGTATTTTGCTTAAGTATACTTCAAAATATAATGGTTTTCAGTTTTTACGCGAGTTTTATATGCACATTTTGTCAAGTAGGCTTTGGACCGAGCGGCAATATCAATTGTTCACCGATAGCAGTCAAATTGTAAAAAAAAATTTTCCAGAAGTAACTCTAGTCATAACTGCAATGAAATTTACTAAATGCTATAGTACTCTAAACTATGTAGAAAATAAGACAAAACAACAATAAAACAATTTATTCCGAGTAGAGCAAACTAAAACAAAACAATTTTCTATAAGAGATGTTCGAAATGTCGACCAGTTTCATTTACACATAGGCGGCACCTTTTCTGGACACTTCTTACCGAGTTGATTAGTTCAAGAGGAGTGAGAGCTGCAAAATTTTGTATGACTGCGACTTCTAACTCTTGCCTGGTGTTTATCGGCAATTTAAAAATTAGGTCTTTCAATCTTCCCCAGAGTTAGAAGTCCATGGGTGTTAAATCCGGTGAACTTGCCGGCCAACGGTTCGGACCTTGGTTGGCTCTCCAGTTATTGTCGAAATTGGCCGATAAAAAATTACTGATAACTGCAGCTTTATGAGGGGGTGCCCCGTTGTGTTGAAAAAATATATTTCTAAGGTCCATTAACGGCAGTTCATCAACAAGAGATTCAATTTGCTGCCTTAAAATTTCTAAATATCTCTGAGAGGTGAGTGTTCCTTCGTAAATAAATGGACCTATAACCCTGCCTCTAAAAATTCCTGTCCACACATTAAATCCAAATCTGCCTTAATTTCTTTGCTCCACAACTAAATGAGGAGTTTCTTGTACCCACGTATTAGAATTGTAACGGTTAAAAATACCTGCATTACTTACATAAGCTTCGTCTGTCTAAACGCAATTTAATGAAAAATTCGGAACAATTCTTCAGAAACCATTGGCAAAAATCCATACGACGTTGAAAATCTCCGACTCTAAGGTGATGAACTTTTCTTGTCCTATATGGCCTGAATTTGTGCTTCTTCGAAGTACGATTACGTTAGTTCTTGGTAGTCCAGTGGATTCTTTTAACTGTCGTGTTGAAGTGTTGGGATTATTT
This sequence comes from Pachyrhynchus sulphureomaculatus, assembly GCA_019049505.1. Taxonomy (NCBI): domain Eukaryota; kingdom Metazoa; phylum Arthropoda; class Insecta; order Coleoptera; family Curculionidae; genus Pachyrhynchus; species Pachyrhynchus sulphureomaculatus. The sequence continues at coordinate 206,938,118 of CM032456.1, read as the reverse complement.
CCGATGGTGTTTTTTTATAGAGGTATAAAACTTTAAGTTGGCAACGCTTTTTTAACTGGCGGCCATTTTGTCAGCTGTCAAGTGATTTATGTTTAGTTTGGTTTGGCATTTCAACATGAATAGACTGACGCCTGAACAACGCTTCCAAATTGTGCAAATTTATTGTCAAAATCATGGTTCTGTTCGAAATACGTATCGCGTACTACGTCCATTTTACGGTCAACATAATCGTCCATCAGAGCAATTAATTCGTCGTACAGTGCGTACAGAAGAAGTCATTGCTGCTGTAAAGCGTAGCGTAGTGGAAGACCCGAATCAGTCTATCCACCATCGTGCACAGGAATTGGATATGTGTCCATCCACTTTATGGAAGATTTTGCGGAAAGATCTTGGTTTGCGTGCTTACAAAATCCAACTCGTGCAACAATTGAAGCCACACGATCACCTAGCAAGGCGTAGATTCGGTGAATGGGCCCAAAACAAGATTGCCGTTGATCCCGATTTTCATAAGCGAATTTTGTTTAGCGATGAAGCTCACTTTTGTTTGAATGGATACGTCAATAAACAAAACTGCCGTATTTGGAGTGATGATAATCCTCAAGTGTATGTTGAGACACCGTTACATCCAGAAAAACTGACTGTTTGGTGTGCTTTATGGGCTGGTGGAATCATTGTTCCGTACTTCTTTAAAAACGATGCTGGTCAGAACGTTACAGTCAATGGTGACCGCTATAGAGCCATGATTACTGACTTTTTCGTTCATCAATTGAACAACCATGATGTGCAGGAGCTGTGGTTTCAACAAGACGGCGCAACATGTCACACAGCTCGTGCCACAATTGATTTATTGAAGGAAACGTTTGGTAACCGCATAGTTTCACGTTTCGGACCCGTGAATTGGCCTCCAAGATCGTGCGATTTAACGCCGCTAGACTATTTTCTGTGGGGCTATGTGAAGTCGCTAGTCTACGCCGATAACCCCGAAACGATTGACCACTTGGAGGACAACATTCGCCGCGTTATTGCCGATATACGGCCACAAATGTAGGAAAAAGTCATCGAAAAATTGGACCTGCAGATTAGACTACGTCCGAGCCAGCCGTGGCGGTCATATGCCAGAAGTCATATTTAAATTATAATGCCAGAAGATTATCTTTCGAATAAAGTAAATTTCATGTCAATTTAAAAAATTCATCTTTGTTTTATTCCATTTCAAAGTTCTATACCTCTATAAAAAACACCCTTTACTATTCCTTTTAACTCCTTATCCCTGTTTGATGCATAATTCTTGGGTAGCTTTCTTTCAAACTGGCCACTATTAGCTAGGTTATGTCTCAATCGAGCGAATATATCCTTTAAGGGTTGACGCCTCTCTGGATACCGTTCGTGGTACAAATTACTTGCCGCTTCCGAATTTTCTTCGGTTTGTACGAAACACACTATCATATCCCATTTTTTGTAATTTTCAAAGATCATTGCGATTTATTTGACAATTTAATAACTGTTCCTGTAGTAAAATTTGACAACTACGAGTAAACAATTGAATTAAACCATATGGCCGCTCCGTCCAAAGCCTACTTCACAAAATGTGCATTTAAAACTAACGTAAAAACTGAAAACTTTATATTTTGAAGTAGATTTAAGCAAAATATAAAGTGTGCTGTACTTTTAGAATGATAATTTAAAGATCTATTCGGATAAGGAAAAATATACAGGGTATCCCCTTTAAAAAATATATTTTTGCGTTAATAACTATTAAAATATTAGTTGTAAAAAAAATGCTGCATATTTCTTATGTTAATTTACGTAATAAAATATATCCTATAACTTGGCCAGAGAACATAAGTATTTTATAAAAAAAAAACACGTAAATCGGATAAGTGGTTCTTGAGTGCTAAACGCATTAACGGACAGACAGACAGACAGACGTTGCGTGTTATATATCTTATAGATTTTTTTTTTTTTTTGATAAATATTAAGTTAAAAATTGAAAAAACACGTAAATCGGATAAGTAGTTCTCGAACGATAAGCACACTAACGGATAGACAGAGATACCTTGCGTTTTACATATATTGTTATATAGATTGTTTTATTAATATTATATAACCTGGGACATATGTATGAATTTAAAAAAAAAAACACGTAAATCGGATAAGCGGTTTTTCGAGTGATAAGCGCGCTAACGGACAGATAGACAGACATAGAGACGTTGCATTTTATATATATTATATATAAACTTACACTGTTCAAATCCACGTGAAAAAGTGCTTTGAGAATGTTTTTACAGAAATCAAAAATCTTCAATAGGAAAAGAATTACAAACATTTTTCCAAAATGTAGATTTTTGAAAAACATCCTTTATATCTAAAAAGGTACTAGATATCGATATGCGGTTTTCACCATTGTGTTTATCATAAAAAAATTGAGCCCTAGACGCTGACATCAGTTTTCGTCTGTCTGCTTTAGATAAAGAGGTTTACCTTTGTGTCCAATTTGGACCACCCTGTTCATATTAGCCTAGCAGCATATAGCAGTACATAGCATTGGCGTAGCGAAGGTAAAGGAGCATATGCAACCCCGGTATTATGGAAAACTGTGCCCCCTCTCTTTCTACAAGTCGCGTATTTGTTTAATAATTTGGCAAACTGTCTAAGCTCTTAAGATTCAGTGTGAGAAAAGGTTCTTTTTGTTGAAAAGTCCGCCCCTTTCTCAATGATTTTTTTTACTGCGTAAGGGAGAGTTTAAGCTTTTAAAGTTCCGTTGTAAGAGAGGATTATCTTGTGAAGTCCCTCCTCTGTCATCTATTTCATTTTGTACCTTATTGAGAAGGGTTAAAGTATATACATAGTATATAAAAATAAGTATATAAATTTTTATTTTAAAAGCAATCAATGTACGCAACATTAATTGCGCCAATCGGACTTGCACTTGGTCGGTTATTATTAATGGTATATAACATTCTGTTCATGAGTGTCTAATATTGTATACCTTGTTTTCAGCTCTTTATTTGATTATTTAAATTGAAATACACAGAAAGATTGTTAACTTTATAGGAAAACATTTTTTGAGGAAACAAATTAAAGAGAAATATTAAAGCGTAGCATATCAAAGCCTGCAGCATCTGACATTCCCAGATATATCGATCCCGGTTCTCCGTTCCCTTTGAGTCACATTCGAAGAAGCGTGAATTTATCATTTCGAAATAAAACAACTTTTAAGGGATTTGAAACTTCTGTTGAGAATATTAGCTGTGTTTTGTCATTTCATAAACAAGACTATAATTTTTAACAATAAAGTTTTGTAATGTCACCTGAAAGGTTAAGGGTCAATGGTTCTCAAGTTTTTTGCCCAAAATAGGTTCATATATTTTAGGCGTTTTAAAATTTATGAATTATTTGGATTTGCTTTTTAAATTGAAATATTTAATTTTTAGTGTTCCATACGGATCACTTATAAGATCACTTCGGTGTCCGTCTATCCGTCCGTTCGTCCGTCTGTCACACCCGATTTTCTCCGAAACTATTCGGCATAGAAAGTTAAAATTTGGTACTAATATAGGACTTGATGGCGTCATTAGAGCCGTGTAGTTTTGAAAGTTATATTTTGACTTAAGGGGTTAGTTCAGGTTAGTGGGGTGTCAAATGAAAGCTTGTAAAAATACGAGTTCAAAAATATATATAATGTAATACTTGCGCACACTTTTCTTTGTATTATTTTTAGAAAATCGCGAAAAATCGTTGTCCCCCCTTATCTCGATTTTGAAAAAATTCTGGAATATTGTCCACAGGGTGTAGATTGAACGAAAATGATCACGATTGCATTATCTTTAATAATTTATCTGGTATATAAGAGAATCAAAAATTTCAAGGTCATCAGTTTTCAGTAAAGATTGGAAACTTTGCTGAAAACTCATTTGGGGTGGGTTTTGTGAAATCACTGATCATTTTATACCTCCGTAACAAAAATTTTTATTTTAAAATCAATCAACGTACGGAACACTAATTGCGCAAGTTCAACTTGCACTTGACCGGTTATTTTAATATTGATAGGTTCCCATATAAAAGAAAATAATGGTTGAAGAGAAAATCCGTATATTTTAAGAGAACTACAGGAAATACCAGTGTGACAGAACAAAACGTAAAATACCATATTTTTTTTTTTAAATTGTGTAATAACATTTTTGAGTTAGAAAGTATTGTCACAGTAAACATAAAACACAGTATTGACGCTCAAGAAAATTTTTAGGTCCTGTTTTTTTATCACGCATGCGTCCCCTATCATACTAACAACATGGCTGCCAGCGTAGTCGCGGGTTGTGTTTACATCTGAATTTCAAGGAGAATCCTTTTAAAAGGTGCTCTGAAATTCATTATTAATAATTTTCCAGTAAGTGAATGACTTATTTGACATTATAATTGAAAATAATTATTAAAAAAATGTCCAGATGAAGTTTTTGTTGTGCGGTTAGTGCTTGTAAAAATATATGTGGTATCTCCGAAGGAGTTAGTTTTTTTTAGATTTTTATATCCTAAAAGGTTCCTAATTCTTTATTTCTATTACTCAATATATTATATAAAGATTATGATAATTGTGTTTTCATATTAGAGATACTTTTTATTTGTAAAACAGTTATGTTTAAATTCCGAAGAAATCTTCTTCTTCTTTCTATTAGGCATTCCTGCCTGTTTTTAATGTATCGTCGCTACAGGTCGTCGTTCCATCTTTTTCATGGGTGTCCTATGGCCCAGCGGTGATTTATCTTGAGCTATTTCCACTAATCGTCGTTCGGACATTTTATTTATGTGTTGGTTTCATTCTTGTTTTTTATTTCCTATCCACGTGTTAATGTCCTCTACTTCACATATGTGCTTTATGTTGTCATTTATTTCTCTATCCCAAAGTGTTCTTCCTACAATTCTTCTTAATATTTTCATTTCACTTGTTTGTAAGTATTTCTGAGTTTTGCGTGTTTCTGGTCTTGATTGAGATTTTACTTCTGTTCTTAAGTATTTATTTTCTCAAATAGTGTCATTCATTCTTCCTGCTATTCTATTGGCTTTTACTATTTGTTCTTTGGTTTCTTTTTCTATGTTCTTGTTATATGATAATTTAATTCATAAATATTTAATTGTCATCACCTGCTCTATAATCTGATTATCGATTTCCAGGTTGCAGCTAATTGGTTCTTTGGAGATAACTACTAATTTGGTTTTTTCAGCCGATATTTTCATATTTCATTTGCTGTTGTATTAAATTGATGTAATAATCTCTGCAACTCATCTTCATTCTCGGCGACTAGGACAGTATCGTCGGCGTAACACAATATTTGTATCTCTTTATTGCCCATTTTATAGTTTTTTTTTGTTTTTACCTGTTTAATTATTTCATCTAATATAATGTTAAATGGTAGGGGACTCCGTGAGCCTGTTCAGTTAACTCTGAATTTACTCCCGTTTCTATTTTATTTGTTTTGTAAATGTTCTCAATTAGTTTTATTATATCCAATCCAATTCTTGTCATAAAATGTGTTCACTACGTCTTGCAGCTGTACTTTATAAAGCAGGGGTGCTCAAACGGTCGATCGCGATCGACAAGTCGATTGCGAGTGCTTTTTGAGTCGATCTCGAGAAAAAAAATTCCGATATAGAACTATTCACAGATTTTGTTTTAGGTAACTAAAACAAAATGTAATGAATAAACTACTACTACAAATTTATTCGATCCACAATTAGGATAGAATAACCCCCTCATCACTTTCTTTTATCGTAATAACCCCCTGCTAGCGGCAAAAGGCGGCTTTATCAAAGGAACGCGCGGTACTTGTCAAAGAAAAGCCGCGTTTTTGATTCCCGCCGATTTTTCTAGAAACTTCGGGCGGCGTGTTTGACGGGATCATTCGAGACTTCGTTCGTGCCGATATAAATGTTGCGCCTGCAGGAATAGGAGTCAGTCTGAGTTGTAACTTGAAGGCGATACATCGATACAAAGTTTATTAATAAATAGTCCAAAATGAGTGCGGCGAAGAAAAGTAAAACTTATCATTTTAATAACGATTGGGAGGAAGAATTTTTCTTTTGTATGGTAAAGGATAAGTGCATTTGTCTCATTTGCCGTGCGTCAGTTGCAATACCTAAGCGTGGGAACTTAGAGAGGCATCATAAAACGGTTCATAAAAACTATGAAAAGGATTTTCCGTCACAGAGTGAATTAAGAAAGCGAAAAGTACGTGATTTGATAACTTGTTTGAAAAAAGAACAAACCATGTTCATAAGACCAGCCAAACAATCAAAAGCTGCAACGATCGCGTCGTTTAAAATATCTCATATATTGGCGAAACACAAGAAACCGTTTGATGATGGATTGGTTGTGAAGGAAGCATTTATTGAAGCGGGTGAGACTTTATTTGGAGATTTTAAAAATAAAACAAAGATTATGTCTGCTATTAGAGAACTTCAGTTATCTCGTCCGACTGTCACAAGGCTTGTTGAAGTCATGAGTCAGGACATGGCAGATAAACTAAAAACATGATATCATGGAATGTACATACTTTTTTTTACAGTTCGACGAATCCACCGATATGACAGACACTGCCCAGCCGTGTATTTTTATTCGAATGGTATTCAATGACAGCCCAGCTGATGAGCCGTGATACGGCGAAACGCGTCTTGGGATGGTTCAGCAAATACGAAGAACACTTTTGGTAGCTTCTAAAAATACGATTCTTTTCGTTTCGTCTTTAGTTGTTATACCAATGCTGCCATCTATGCCTTCGAGCAGTAAGCTCGAGAAAGGTGCGTTTCTGCAATAAGTGCCAGCCGTGCTGTGCCGCTCTGCTTGAATAGGCTTAGTAAGTCACCGACAGAGTGCAGTATAAGCATCTATTTGTTATAATTTATTTTTACTGATAAAAGATAAAACGGTAACTATTAACCAACAGCATTTTTTTGTTTATCGTATGATATTTATGAGCTGAACGATTTGGTAACTTTTATAAACATACACACACACACACACACATTTGAAAAATATGTTAGACGATACCGTTAAAATTTAAGAGCGGCGGAAGTAAACATTAACACCCTATAGAGTTAAAAGAGAATTACAAATTAAAAAAAATTAATCATAACAATTCCCTGTTCTTTATTATCATCATAGACTAAAGAATTATGATATTATTTCCTATAAGACTATGTAAATTTAGTGGGCACCCGAGGCAATAGAAGCGTCGCTGGGTGAAAAACAACAATTGAGTTGGTGCAAACCCGATGTAATATATAATATGGAGAATTTTCCAGAAGAAGAATAAAACAAGCGCCTCTAAAGTTATTATGCCTTCTAGGGATTTTTATTTCCTGTAGAATAGTTGCCAATATGACCTTGACTTGGAGTATAAAAAAAATGAACAATATTAAATTTTTTTATTGACATTAATAGGTAACGCATCAGCCCTCTAAAAAAATATATCAACACTTCGAATATAAAGAAGAAATGTAATCTAGTTGTTTCAGTTATCCCTGCAATTTTTTTCCGAAATTTTTTATACAGTTGCATAAAATTTGAAAAGCATAAAATCCATACGAAATACCCAAATATTTTGTAATGTCTTGAATGGATAACGTTTTTTTTCACATAACTGTCTCGCTTACTTGAAGTTATTATACAGAGTGTCCCAGTATTCCGTGTACATAGAGGTACTGTGGATTTCTAGGATGAAAATATGACCATTTAACCCAACTTACCTTCGTCCAAAAATTCGTAATTTTGAGATACAGAGTGTCAAAGATATACTTTTATTTTAGTTTTTCTTAAGGAGCTTTCTTAACAATTGTACTATTTGGTGTTTAGGGGTTTTCTGAGATGCGAAATCGAAATCAGCTCATAGTTTTGTTGTAAATTGTAGGAGGCGCCACTTATTGCACTATGTATACTTTTAAATTGTCATAACTCATACCACTCTGTATGATCTTTCTAATTAAATATTCGTATTTTCCGCCTCTCCTTGTCTAAAAAATCCGGTCAAGTGCAAGTTGAACTTGCACAATTAGTGTTCCGTACGTTGACTGTTTTTGAAGTAAAAATTTTTGTTATAGTGGTATAAAATGATCAGTGACTTCACAAAACACACCCCAAATGAGTTTTCAACAAAGTTTGTTTCCAATCTTTACTGAAAACTGGTGACCTTGATTTTTTTTTTTTTTTATATACCAAATAAATTATTAAAGGTAATGCACTCGTGATAATTTTCGTTCAATCTATACCCCGTGGAGAATATTCCAAAATTTTTTCAAAATTTTTTGAACAGTACTTTTCGAGATAAGGTAGGGGACAGCGATTTTTCACGATTTTTTAAAAGTAATACGAAGAAAAGTGTGCACAAGTATTACGTTATATATATATATATATATATATATATATATATATATATATATATATATATATATGTATATATATAATATATATATATATATATATATATATATATATATATATATATATATATATATATATATATTTTACTCGTGTTTTCACAAGCTTTCATTTGACACCACACTCGATGACCTAGTAAAAAAATTTTTTTTTCACTTCCGATTTCACCCCTCAAAAACGAACCCCTTAAGTCAAAATTTATGTTACGGTGGTATAAAATGATCAGTGACTTCACAAAACACACCCCAAATGAGTTTTCAACAAAGTTTGTTTCCAATTTTTACTGAAATCTGATGACCTTGAAATTTTTGTTTTTTTTTTTTAAATATCAGATAAATTATTAAAGGTAATGCACTCGTGATAATTTTCGTTCAATCTACCCCCCGTGGAGAATATTCCAGGATTTTTTCAAAATTTTTTGATAAGTACTTTTCGAGATAAGGCGCGGGACAGCGATTTTTCGCGATTTTTTTTGAAAATAATACAAAGAAAAGTGCGCGCAAGTATTACATTATATATATATATTTTTTACTTTGTGTTTTCACAACCTTTCATTTGACACCACACTCGATGACCTAGTAAAAAAATTTTCTTTTCACTTCCGATTTCACCCCCCAAAATTAACCCTTAAGTCAAAATTTAACTTTCAAAACTACATGGCTTTGATGAGGCCATCAATTCCTATATTATTACTAAATTTCAAGTTTCTATGACAAATAGTTTCGGAGAAAATTGGGGTGTGACAGACAGACAGACAGACAGACAGACAGACACCGAAGTGATCTTATAAGTGTTCCGTACGGAACACTAAACAGCTCTTTTGGTAAATGTTGCTCCGAGCAACAGTTTCTGAGATATTAAGATGTTTGTTTCCGTTTTTTAATTCCATTGTCAAATTCGCAAACGCGTTCCTTCACACTTCATCCAGGCTTAGGACAGGTCCAAAAGAATAGTTTTTAAAATTTTGAGCATGCTTAAAGGCAAACAGGCTAACAACAATAATAGACCAACGGGCCAACAACAGTAAGAATAGTTTTGTGAAACTACTGTCCCATTAGACGTACATGTCCCTTCGTCAGAGAAAAGTGTTTGTCTTACCATAAACCTGTTATCTTCCAACTCTCCTTGAAACCAAGCACAAAATTCAAATCTTCCATCAAAATCTCCTGCTTTTAAAGTATGGGTAAATTGGGATTCGTATGGTTAAAAATTTATTTGGTCTTAAAATTCTCGCAACTGTAGTTTTACTCACATTCAATAATGCTGATCTTTTCCTAAGTGAATCTTTTGGCTTTTCTACTACCGACAACATTACTTGATTTTAATTACACAGGTCAACATTTGATTTTATGGGGTTTTTGGGGTCGCTGATTACGATGAGCGGGTTGGTTAACCTTCATCACATCAGATTCAAGGTCATTTGAAGGTCAAATAGAGAAAAAAAACCGTAGGAAAAATCTGAAAAATTTCATGCGTATGTTTTTGAGGTCCCTGAGTCCGAATCCGTAGTTTGTTTGACCTTACGCCTTTTCCCAGAGGTCATTTGAAGGTCATTTGAAGGTCAAATAGAGAAAAAAATCGTGGAAAAAATCTGAAAAAATTCATCTATTATTTTTTCAGATCATTCATTTCAAATCCTGCATGATCTTATGCTCAAAAGATATACGGTGGCCATTTTAAGTATCTTTATATATATATTTAGAGTTTTACTTTGACAATAAAATGCTTTTTCATTCCTCGCGAAATTATTTATTCTCTTCTTTTTTATAAATTTAGCTCAGTCTCGCTTTAAACTCCAGTATTAAGGTGTAGTTGCACCCAGGGCACCTCCACGTGGTGACGGTGGGCAACGGAGTTGTCTCACTATCCGGCGAAGTCCCTGGGTTACGGCGTTTTATGCCGTCATGGCAACTACTCCTAAAAAAAATACGAGACAGGGTCCCGGAAACCCAGAATCGGCGGCTGGTCAGGTGGGAAAGCGGGCCCGCAGGCGTCGTCATCATGCGACCGTAGCTCTACATTGGTGGGAAACTTGGCCTCTGTAGAGTCAACTGCTACAAGAAATTCGTCATGTTCCATTAAACTCGACAATTTTTTTGTTGTTTGTGGGGAGTATATTCCACAAAAGAAATTCATGTTTTCAGATTCGTTTAAAAGTAAAATATCACCAAATTTATCATATTGATACAAGCTCATTGGATAACTCTTACACACCAAAATCTATATGTCATAAATGCCGCAATGTTCTATATAGAATTAACAACCAGGTATTTTCTCGGCCAATGATATGGAGACCCCCAACAGACCATACCACCGACTGTTACTTCTGCTTAACAAACTTGAAAGGGTACAACCGAAAGAATAAGGATTCTATTTCATATGCACGTGTAACATCTGTGACTTTACCAGTTCTTATTGAAACAAATTCTGATAATATCATGGAAATTAATGAATTGGGACAAGAAGTGGTAACTGATGAAGATATGCCAGATGAAACATTCGAACACGAAGAAAGAGAAAATTTCAGCACAGAAGAATCAGATGTTAAGAAAAATTATATATCGGAAGCCAAAACATTTAATCAAAACGAATTAAGTGATCTGTGCAGAAATTTGGGACTCTCCAAAGATAGATCAGAGCTTTTATCATCTAGGCTAAAAGAAAAAAATTGTCTATCCACAGGAACAAAAATTTCTGTCTATCGTTCGAGAGAACGTCCATTCAGAAAATATTTTACTAAAATGAATAATCTAGTCTATTGCCATAATATTGAAGGGTTAGTGCAAGAATACGGTATAGAATACACAGCAAGTGATTGGCGACTGTTTATAGATTCTTCAAAAAGAAGCTTAAAAGCTATCTTGTTACATAATGGAAATATTTATGCCCCTTTACCAGTCCCTCATTCTGTTGTATTAGATGAAGAATACCATAATTTTGAGCCAGTGGGAACTTTGTGGGGACTTAAAGATATTTACAATATTACTGGGAGAGCAATCTGGAAACACTTCTTATCCGTGCTTTATTTGTGAGTGGAATAGTCGGGCTCGAGATGAGCATTATGTGAGGAAAGACTGGCCGTTGAGACAAGAATTAATTCCAGGTGAAAAAAAAACATCATAGGTCCAAGTTTGATATCAACCAATAAGGTCCTACTTCCACCTTTGCATATCAAACTAGGTATTGCAAAGCAACTTGTCAAGGCCATGAGCCGAAACGAAAGTCATGCATATTTTTAAAGTGCTACCTAATCTTTCTGAAGCTAAGATAAAAGAGGGCATATTTACTGGACCACAAATAAGAGACCTCCTAAAAAATGATGCATTTGAGAGGAAAATGAATGCCAAAGAAAAAGCAGCATGGCAAAGTTTTAGAGAGGTGACGACTAAATTTCTTGGAAATCATAAAGACCCTAATTACAAAAATATTGTTGGAAATTTAGTACAAAATTATAAAGAAATGGGGTGTCTGAAACTGCATTTTCTCCATTCACACTTTGATTGGTTCCCTGAAAATCTCGGAGATTTTAGCGAAGAACATAGAGAAAGGATGCACCAAGACTTGAGTGAATTTGAAAAAAGGTATCAAGGAGTTTGGGGGATAAACATGTTGGCAGATTATTGCTGGAGCCTGAAGCGAGAATCAAATAAATTTCATAAAAGAAAAGCAAGTCAAAGATCATTTCACGAGAAACGAAAGCGTTCTCGTTTAGAGTAGTATTTCAAACATGCTTTGATAAATACTAAAAGAAGCAAACTCTTATGCTTAATTCATATTAAATACTGACTGCACGATTTCGAAAATCTACTTGGACACTCGAGACTCTTTACGAAGTATGAGCCGAATCATTTTTTAGTAGTTAACTTACGCATTGAGATATTATATAAGACAATATGAGAGTATAAGTAGATATAAGGATTACTGTACAAGTAAGTTATTGGGTTCAAAGGTATTGGGTATTAGAGTTTCTTTGTCGATAAGGATTAAGTATTGAAGTATACAGATTAAGGGTTACTTGATAACAAGGTTGTTCGACTTTAGAATTATTAATTTGAAATGTATTGGGAATTGAGTTATAAAACGAAATTTAAACATAACATAGCGCACAATGTTTCATTTATACCTCAAGAAACACAGTCGGGCTGGACTTTAAATTTACTAGATATATGGAACGAACATCGAGAGTACAAAAATTAGGTCAAATTTTTTTTTAGATTTTAAAAGTCTATTTCACAGTCACAAAACTAGTCAAAATATTTGTATAGTCTATTTTTGATATGAACAATATTTTAAGTTTTACTAATAAGTACCTTTAAACAGTATTAAAACATTTGCTTGCATCAGTCTACCTGCCATTATTTAGCTTATATTTCGCATATTAATTCCCTTGTAATGACCGAGCAGCATAAAAGACATTTTTGATTGTGATATATTAATGTAAATGTAAAATGATATGTATAAGATATAATCAGTAAAAATGTACCTGTAAATTAACCTCTGTATGTTTCGCAAGTGTACGATAAAAACAAAATTAAATTTAAGAACGCAAAATGACCATACATATTTTTCAAATAAACATAAACTGATGATAATGACCTCTGAAAGGCGGCTTGAGTCAAACAAACTACGGGTTCGGACTCAGGGACCTCAAAAACATACGCATGATTTTTTTCAAATTTTTTCCACGATTTTTCTCTATTTGACTTTCAAATGACCTTTGGGAAAAGGCGTAAAGTCAAACAAATTACGGATTCGGACTCAGGGACCTCAAAAACATAAGCATGAAATTTTTCAGATTTTTCTTACGGTTTTTTCTCTATTTGACCTTCAAATGACCTTGAATCTGATGTGATGAAGGTTAACCAACCCGATCATCGTAATCAGCGACCCCAAAAACCCCATAAGGACCATACCGCTCCGAGTGTTTTTTTTTTAGATCATATGTTGACCTGTGTTATCTTCATTTGAAACCCATGCCCGATGTTTCTTTTTAAATTTATTTTCAACACTTCCATAAATCTTGAATTTATTTATTACATATCCTACAGTTGTCAAGTGTACAGTTTTATCAGGGTGTCTATTATTAAAGATTACTGCTGCTTCTCTAAAAGTTTTATAATTATCCCTAGCTATGAGAACAATTTCAATTTTATCTTCAACACTCAATTTTACTGGCATTTTTAATTATTACCAGTACAGACTGACGTTAGTTTTGAAGTTTATTGACAGTTACGTATTTCCAAAGATACAGTCCCTGGCCAAATTATTAGACGCACTGCAAGATTTCATGTAAAATATTAATTACCGAGTGATATTGTACCGTTTTATTATTTTAAATTGATTTGTTTTTTATTTTTATATTATCCAATCAATTACCTATTTATTTGACATAAATAAAACAGCATTAATTTAGAAAAGCATAAGTTTATTAAGTTTTAAAGAAAAGTGAAATTAATGTTAGTAAAAGTCAATATTTAGTTGAGCCACCTTTAGCCGCTATCAAAGCTTTAATTCTTCGCGGCATGCTATCAATGCAAGATTGTACTGTCTCCTGCATTTGAGGATGATGATTCCACACATGAATAATCTTTTCTAGGAGCTGGGTTTTGTTGGTAATCACATCTTTAGCCACTTCTCTTTTCATCAGCTCCCACATATTTTCAATGGGGTTCATATCAGGGCCAATCCAACAGAGGGATATTTTTTTCTGCCAAAAAAGCTTTAACAGACCGAGCAGTGTGGCAGGGAGCTCCATCTTGCATGAAAGTGAATGGCTCCCCATTTGGAAACCATTCTCTGAGCTGCGGAATCAACCGATTTTGTAATACTTCTTTGTACTGATCTTGCCTCATTATTCCTTTGACGACGTACAGACGTCCAGTGCCCTTGCCGCTGATGACTAACCAAATCATCACTCTTTGGTGGGATGTTTTAACCGTCGGGACGACACAATCAGGATGAAACTTTTCTCCATGACGACGACGCACATACTGAGCTTTATTCTGCAAAATTTCGAATGTGCTTTCGTCACTGAAGCAGACCTGTCAAAAATAGGAAAATATATAAACTTCCATGTTCATTTGCTTTATTTAACTGAAAATGATAATAATGTATCAATTATTGATTAAATTGCTGTATCTTACCGATCTCCAGAAGTCCACATCTTTGTCTTGCCATTGTTTGGCCCACTTCAGGCGCTTTGCTTTCATTGCAGCTATTAACTTGGGCTTCCTGGCGGGGGCGACAGGCCTTAAAATCTAATTCTTTCAATTTTCTTCGAACAGCGCGCTCAGAAGCATTTACGCTAGCATCCTGGAGTTGTGATTTTATTACCTTTGTGGTAGCAAATCTGTTTTCTACACAAATTTTCTTCAAACATCTCTCTGACCGTGGAGTGAAAATTGGTTTTCTACCGCATCTTTTCTTTCTTTTCGGGCTTAATTCCTTCCCTGACTCAATTTTCTTTTTTATGCGTCGTACACTAGCTTCAGAAACCTCCAATCTTCGTGATATTTCTCGGTTTGTAAATGTTTTCGCAATCACAAGGGCCTTCACTTCAGCTTTTTTACGTGGTGAAAGATCGCCTTTTCTACCCATAATGAAAATAGTCCAATTACTTTTTTAAAACACTGCATACAAAATAAACTAATAACTGAGTAGTATAAAACTGTTAAACAAACAATCACAGTCCATAAAGCCACAGAAACACGTCCGTACCTGACTCGATTCCGATGGCGACTGATACAGGTTTGTACTTATTTTACGTACATGTATCACTTTGTCAACACAGTGTTGCCATATGTTAAAAATAATACAAATATGTAGTCTACAACAATTCTTTTAAATAAAAATCAATAATATTGTAGTTTAAATATACTATTATTGCATAAAAACTCTTAAGAAACATAAAATTACTAAAAAAAATACAGTGCGTCTAATAATTTGGCCAGAGACTGTATGTTCATTTATTTTCAGCCTAAAATGTGTAGTGATTTCGTTTTCTTTTATTCAATCCAACAATTACTGACGTGTTTACTGGAGTTTTTTTGTATCTTTAACTAGGAAGACCACAAATCTAAACGTGGGCATAATTTTTTAGTTCCCATTAACATTTTCAATTAATATTTTGCTCTGTATTTAAATTTAAACGCACTTTACTTTTCATTATAAATCATTATTTTTTATTTTCCCTGTATACCATCAAATATTTTAAACTTTTGATGCTTGATTATGGATTTTCATGTGAACTTTTTATCGAGAATTTCTTTTGTGTAATATGTAAGATAAACTTTTTCTCCATTTGTATAAGACTTTTTGGGACACTGTATATAGTGGACCTCTTAAATTAGTACATAACATTTTCCTTTTTATCAGATTGGTCAGTAGTAAAAGCAGCAGGAAATTTCAGAAAATTAGCTTTGTGAATAACGGAAACTCCCCCACGTTTGTCAGTAAGGGTTGATATTTTGACCTATTTAAACTTTGCGGAAAGTTTTATTGGTTTGGGGGATTCGGTCTATTTAACTTAATTTAGAAAATTGGAACAGCCAAAAATAAAACGTAGTTCCTACTTGAAAATACGAGTATGATAAACAGTGTTTAAAAATATGAAAAATTATTTCCATGGAGTTACTCAAACTATAGGAATTTCTAGAAGATGACTAAGTTTTTTTCTGACAGGTCATGATTATTGTAGTTGGTTTTGTAGCATTTAAAAATTGGCAATTAAACGAAAGATACAATATTGCCAGATTAGTAGCAATTTTTCATGGAATTTCAAATAGATCATCCGAAACTAGTCGCTTGTTTAAATTATGCTATTTTTAGTGTCCGTATGAAACACTTACAACATCATTTCGGTGTCTGTCTGTCTGTTTGTCTCTCACACCCAATTTTCTCCGGAACTATTTCGCATAGAAAATTCAAATTTGGCATTAACTGATGGCCTCATCAGAGCCGTGTAGTTTTGAAAGTTAAATTTTGATTTAAGTAGGGTGAAATCGGAAGTGAAAAAAAAATTTACCAGGTGATCTAGTGGGGTGTCAAATGAAAGCTTGTAAAAACATGAGTTAAAAAATATATATGATGTAAAACTTGTGCACACTTTTCTTTGCATTATTTTTAACAAATTGCTAAATATCGTTGCCCCTCCTTATCTCGGAAAGTCTTGAAGTTATATATACATATATATATATATATATATATATATATATATATATATATATATATATATATATATATATATATATATACGAGGCTGGTTTGAAAAGTCCGTGCAAAAAATAAAAACTACTTATGTGTTTGGGGTAAACCTTTTTTATTTTTCGACATAGTCTCCTTTTAGGCTTATACACTTCGTCCAATGATGTTTTAGTTTGTTGATCCCTTCCGAATAATAGGATTTGTCCAAGTCTGCAAAATATCCATTAGTGTCTGCAATCACCTCCTCGTTTGAATAAAATCTTTGTCCCGCCAGCCATTTCTTCAAATTGGGGAACAAATAGTAGTCCGAGGGCGCCAAGTCTGGAGAATAGGGGGGATATGAAACAAGCTGGAATCCTATTTCCATTAATTTTGCGACCACAACTGCTGAGGTGTGTGCTGGTGCGTTGTCGTGATGGAAAAGGACTTTCTTGTGGGCCAATTGCGGGCGTTTTTCTTGCAGCTCGGTTTTCAAACGGTCCAATAACGATAAATAATATTCACCTGTAATAGTTTTACCCTTTTCCAGATAGTCGATGAGGATTATCCCTTGCGAATCCCAAACACAGTCGCCATAACCTTTCCGGCCGAAGGAACGGTCTTCGCCTTTTTTGGTGCAGATTCTCCCTTGGTAACCCATTGTTTAGATTGTTGTTTGGTCTTAGGAGTATAGTAATGTATCCATGTTTCATCCACAGTGACGAAACGACGCTTAAAGTCCTCCGGATTCTTCTGGAACAGCTGCAAACCATCCTTGCAACACTTCACACGATTCCGTTTTTGGTCAAGCGGAGCAATCACGGCACCCATCTTGCGGATAGCTTTCTCATGTCCAAATGTTTATGCAAAATATTATGTACCCGTTCAGTCGAGATGCCCACAGCACTAGCAATCTCACGCACCTTAACTCTTCTGTCATCCATTACCATATCATGGATTTGATCAATGATTTCTGGAGTCGTAACCTCCACAGGCCGTCCAGAACGTTCAGCGTCACTTGTGCCCATATGGCCAGTCCGAAAATTTTGAAACCACTTATAAACTGTTTTAATCGAAGGTGCAGAGTCACCATAATGTTTATCAAGCTTCTCTTTAGTCTCTCTCTGAGGCGTTTTGCCTTTCATAAAGTAATGTTTAATCACCACACGAAATTCTTTTTCGTCCATTTCTTGAAAATCACTCGACTTCCTTGATTCACACGAATGTCAAACACAAAGAAATAGACCAATATGGCTGAAACTTGGTGTGCGTTCATTCAAGAGATGCTACTAACTAAACATGACCTCGATACGCGCCGGTGGTGCCATCTCTCGGACTTTGCACCGACTTTTCAAACCAGCCTCGTATATATATATATATATATATATATATATATATATATATATATATATATATATATATTCTAAAGAAAAATGTTAAGTTTGGTTGCCATATAAGATACCATTTTCTCGTCCTGGCATGTAAATATCTATTGAAATAAATACGAGACAAAAAGATTACAAACAATAGGCAGGACCCTACTGAGGAAAGGTGAAAGCTAAAAAAAAACACAATCATGAAAAATTAGAAAAAAAAATTTGCATTTTTTGTAGAATGTTTACAAATATTGGAAATAGTTCCTCAAAAACTGAGCTGATTGATTGGTCCGTTACTTTGTGACAGTACATTTTAACAATAATATTACTTAAATACTTTGTTAACTGTCACTAAATATATTTGTAAAGATTTTACAATTGCGTTATCGTCATTTCGTAGCACAACTACATTGTCCTACATTGTCAAACGCTTAACTAAGACTTAGTTAAGCGTTTGACAATGTAGTTGTACTACGAAATCGCGATAACGCAATTGCAAAATCTTTACAAATATATTTAGTGACAGTTAACAAAGTAATTAAGTAATATTATTGTTAAAATGTGCTGTCACAAAGTAACGGACCAATCAATCAGCTCAGTTTTTGAGGAATTTTTTGTTACAATTTTCATACGTCTTTTCTATATGAATGATATTCGAATTGGAATTCATTTTAAGTGTAGTGTGTACTGAGACCCTTTTTCGCTGTTATTTTCTCAATTTTTCAATTGAAGTCAAGAAAGCTTGTTAGTGTATGACTTCGCCTTCACTGCAACCAAACTCTCTTCTATCAGGACTGCATGATCTTAAACATAGGCCTTTCGAATCTAATGAAGCAATGATAACGTATTCTCCTTAACATTTAAAAAATATAAAAATAAAGAATGTTGTTTTAGATTGAGAAATGTTATGTATATCGAAAGGGCCGGTAATTGGAAACTTACAGGGAGCCCAAAATTTCTGTATTGGCGTCTGAGGATCGCAAATAAATTCCATTCTGTTGGCCCCCATTTTGATTTAAAATACAAAATTTTGAAAACTTCAATATAAGGAAAGTTCCTCCCATTATTGATTTAAGTATGCTCATCGCAATATGACTGAATAGGCCGTCTTTTTTAACATATATAATTAGCTTTCGACGATTTATGCTTTTATAAGCTTGCCTCTCGGAATAATTTTGTTATCTACAAAAAACAGTTTTCAAGGAAAATATACTTATACATATATATATATATATATATATATATATATATATATATATATATATATATATATATATATAGTAGAATCCCGGTTATCCGAGGTAACGTGGGGGGGCACCCTCCTCGGATAACTGAAAACTCGGATAATCCGGATTTGTTTTTTATTCATTCAAAAAATAAACACCAATACTTTAAATCGATGTATTAACATTTTTAACATATAAATAGGTACATACATTATAAAAACAGTGAAACAGGTATCTATGCGCTTCTGTTTCATATTGCGTCTTCTTTTTCTCACTGCAATGTTTCTCCATCTATTACGAAGAAGCAAATCCGCTGGGGTTGCCTCTGGTTGTTGTTCGATATACCTCAAAGCTTTTTCCAAAGAAGCAAAACCTTCTTGAAGAGAGATCTTAGTGGGACACTGTTTATCCACCGCCGCTTCGTCATCGTCATCTGATTTTTTCGGTTTCCTGAAAGGCATTTGTTATTTCTTCAATACTCATTTCTCCTTCTAAATCATCTGCTGTAATCCATTCAACAACATCTTCTCTTGTCACATTTTCGCAACCTTTTAATTTTTGCATTAATTCAAATAAACTTTTTTCTTTTTCTTCTATCTCGCTGTCAAAATTTGAACAGGACATTTCTCCATGGCTTCTCAATTTCAAAGCTAATTCATTTAATGGAGTATCATCTTCATTGTCATTATAGTCCTAAAAATCAATAACTTTTGACCAAGATTTTTGAATAGTGGTAGTACGCACAGAATCCCAAGCTTGACTTACCCAATAAATAACATTTTTCAGTGTAACCTTTCTCATCCCATTGATAATATCCTCCTTTTCTGTGTATTCTAACAGATGTTCAAGATATAAACGCCTATAATTTTTTTTAATGTTTTCAAGGATACCTTGATCCATTGGTTGCATTATGCTGGTTACATTTGGAGGAAAAAATTTTACAACAATTTCGCTCACATGAAGTCCTTCTCCATGGTGAGAGGGGGCATTATCCATTAACAAAATTGTTTTAATAGAAAGACGGTTTCTATTCAAAAATTTAGTCACAGATGGCACGAACTCTTCTTCAAACCAGTTAGTAAATAAGTTCGCATCCATCCATGCGCTCTTCTGACTTTTGTAATAGACTGGTAGGGCTTTGGGTGAGATGTCTTTTAAAGCTCTTGGACGTGCAGACTTGCCAATCACCATCAGTGGGATTTTGTGCTTGCCAGTTGTATTGGAACATACCATAATAGTTAATCTTTCCTTACTTCGTTTGTGCCCAGGAGGTGATTTTTCCTGTCCAGATGCCAATGTTTTTGATGGAAGCATTTTATAATTCAGACCAGTTTCGTCACAGTTGTAAATTTGATCACATGTGTATCCACGATCTTCGATTTGCTTTTTAATGTTCTGCTTAAACTTCTCAGTTGATGACATATCAGCAGAAAGTTTTTCACCACATACAGTCAGTTGTCGTACACCGTACCGTTTTTTCCAGCGGTCAAGCCATCCAGAACTGGCGGTAAATTGATCTATCTCTGGGAATTGCCTACTAATCATTATTGCTTTCTGTTGTAAAATTGGATCTGACAGAGGCAAACCTCTTGATCTCTGATTCCCCGAAGGCCCCGACGATTTTAAATGGAGATATGTATATACATATTTTAGAAGCTCGGTTAATACGTAGCATAAAGGTGCTTACCTCGGATAATCAGGTTCTTAGATTGGCTCGGTTAATCCGGAGCTCGGATAATCGTGACTCGGTTAATCTGTATATATATATATATATATATATATATATATATATATATATATATATATATATATATATACAGTCCCTGGCCAAATTATTAGACGCACTGCAAGATTTCATGTAAAATATTAATTACCGAGTGATATTGTACCGTTTTATTATTTTAAATTGATTTGTTTTTTATTTTTATATTATCCAATCAATTACCTATTTATTTGACATAAATAAAACAGAATTAATTTAGAAAAGCATAAGTTTATTAAGTTTTAAAGAAAAGTGAAATTAATGTTAGTAAAAGTCAATATTTAGTTGAGCCACCTTTAGCCGCTATCAAAGCTTTAATTCTGCGCGGCATGCTATTAATGCAAGATTGTACTGTCTCCTGCATTTGAGGATGATGATTCCACACATGAATAATCTTTTCTAGGAGCTGGGTTTTGTTGGTAATCACATCTTTAGCCACTTCTCTTTTCATCAGCTCCCACACATTTTCAATGGGGTTCATATCACAGAAGGATATTTTTTTCTGCCAAAAAAGCTTTAACAGACCGAGCAGTGTGGCAGGGAGCTCCATCTTGCATGAAAGTGAATGGTTCCCCATTTGGAAACCATTCTCTGAGCTGCGGAATCAACCGATTTTGTAATACTTCTTTGTACTGATCTTGCCTCATTATTCCTTTGACGACGTACAGACGTCCAGTGCCCTTGCCGCTGATGACTGACCAAATCATCACTTTGGTGGATGTTTAACCGTCGGGACGACACAATCAGGATGAAACTTTTCTCCATGACGACGACGCACATACTGAGCTTTATTCTGCAAAATTTCGAATGTGCTTTCGTCACTGAAGCAGACCTGTCAAAAATAGGAAAAATATATAAACTTCCATGTTTATTTGCTTTATTTAACTGAAAATGATAATAATGTATCAATTATTGATTAAATTGCTGTATCTTACCGATCTCCAGAAGTCCACATCTTTGTCTTGCCATTGTTTGGCCCACTTCAGGCGCTTTGCTTTCATTGCAGCTGTTAACTTGGGCTTCCTGGCGGGGCGACAGGCCTTAAAATCTAATTCTTTCAATTTTCTTCGAACAGTGCGCTCAGAAGCATTTACGCTAGCATCCTGGAGTTGTGATTTTATTACCTTTGTGGTAGCAAATCTGTTTTCTACACAAATTTTTCTTCAAACATCTCTCTGACCGTGGAGTGAAAATTGGTTTTCTACCGCATCTTTTCTTTCTTTTCGGGCTTAATTCCTTCCCTGACTCAATTTTCTTTTTTATGCGTCGTACACTAGCTTCAGAAACCTCCAATCTTCGTGATATTTCTCGGTTTGTAAATGTTTTCGCAATCACAAGGGCCTTCACTTCAGCTTTTTTACGTGGTGAAAGATCGCCTTTTCTACCCATAATGAAAATAGTCCAATTACTTTTTTAAAACACTGCATACAAAATAAACTAATAATTGAGTAGTATAAACTGTTAAACAAACAATCACAGTCCATAAAGCCACAGAAACACGTCCGTACCTGACTCGATTCCGATCGCGACTGATACAGGTTTGTACTTATTTACGTTCATGTATCACTTTGTCAACACAGTGTTGCCATATGTTAAAAATAAATACAAATATGTAGTCTACAACAATTCTTTTAAATAAAAATCAATAATATTGTAGTTTAAATATACCATTATTGCATAAAAACTCTTAAGAAACATAAAATTACTAAAAAAAATACAGTGCGTCTAATAATTTGGCCAGGGACTGTATATATATATATATATATATATATATATATATATATATATATATATATATATATATATTTCGTGTTGGCGTGTATTATAGTCGTGTATATTAATCGTGTATATTAGTCGTGTACTTATATGTATTTGTCCGTACGCTAAAGTTGTAAGCGTATAGCAGACAAGTTAAAATATATTTATTTATTTATTTATCTACCACATTTTACAGTAGTCTAATTACAGAATGGAACATTACATAATATAACGTAGCTTACGTGGGTCCTGTAATGGGAATTTTGCGAGAAGCGAAAAATTTCTGAATTGAATGAAGCTCGTAAATAAATATCTCTTTGTTGAGTGATATATAGTTTTTTGGCTTATTAGAGTTTTCCGATGACGTAGCGTTTTATGAGCTTGCTTCTCGGATTAATTTTGTTATCTGCTAGAAAAACAATTCTCAAGGAAAAAGAAAAGTAATAACAGGATATAATTCGTTTCTTTTTCCTGTGTATAATATCCTGATGTATAGAAAACTCTTATCATGTCTGTTTAAATTAATGATTACTACTGAAAAAACAAGGTTATACAATAGTTAAAGATTTTATGTCAAGCACTAAGTATTATTATTTTTAGTGAAAATCCTACACGCAATATACGAATTACAGGACTGATTAAGGTCTAGTCACTTACATTATTTAAGAATACAGGGTGGACTATTTTTTGTAACAAGTTCATACATTACTGTAATTAAAACACTAGTCTTGATTTTTACAAAATCATTGAATATTTATTTTTTTTTATATAGAATGGTATAGTGGATGTCAAGGAGTATACTGACGTATTTGACATTTGGTAGTGAAAGCGACATTGGGCGCCGCGATGCCAAATAACTTTTTTTTCCATCGACGTACCTTTTGTAAAACGGCGTTGGAAAGCACTAATTTTTTTGAATATTTTTTCCTTAAACTGTTTTTTTTCTAATTTGTTTTTCAAAAAAGTTATGCAGCAAAAACCCTCTAAAATATTATTTTTTGGTCATCGCAGTTGCCATGGATCGTATGCCACTTTTGGCGGTTTTCAAACAATTTATCTAGTAGCAACCTACTATTATATTTTAATCTGACAGTAATTATAATAATATTAGTTACTATGCAATTGAGGTTTTTCCTTTAATAAAATATATTTGAATAATGAAAAACAAGAATACATTATTTTTATTAAAACCACAAAAAACTATATAACTTTTAACATTACATATCTATAAAATTAAATGTTTGAAACTTAAAAAATAATAAAAAAACATTATTCAAGAGAAATTTTCTATATGTCTTTCTTCTTCTATCATGCATTTTTTCATTCTTTTTATTAACGCTTGGTGAGTGGCTTTGTATATACACTCCTGGACAAAATTAACGCAACAATATATTAAATCATACAAATCTCTATAATGAATTAATTTTAATAATTATTTATGAACATTGGTTACACTAAAAGTTAAAAAAAACTGATTCGGATACTTTAAAAGTTAATTAGCTACCAAATTTCTCTATAAGATTCGAATTAAAATTATTCCTAAGACCTAATAACAAAATCGTTAAAATTATGTAATAATGAAAAAAAAATAAACTGGGACACTAGTAGCAAAATTAATGGTGTAACTGGGACACTAGTAGCGTATGTTGCCTCCTCTACTTCGGATGACAGCGTTTATGCGCCTCGGCATGCTTCTAATTAAATTTTGGATAAAATCTTGAGGAATTTGCTCCTATTCTGTGATAACTGCATTTTCAAGTTCCCTCAGGTTTCTAGGTGCAGGTATATGACGTTTCACATTTTTCTTAAGGTGATCCCATACATGTTCTATCGGATTCAGATCCGGGCTTTCTGGTGCCCATTGCATAATCGGTATATCAATTTGATTAAGATAATCGAGTACCTCCCTAGCCACGTGAGGTCGAGCGTTGTCTTGCGTAAACAGGAAATTGGGCCCCACAAAATGACCGAAAGGCATCACAGGTTCTATTACAATATTCTCAAGATAGTAGTCAGCATTCATGGATCTCGTACGGACAGGAACTAACTCTGTGCGAGCATCAAAGCAGATGCCACCCCAGAACATAACGAATGGAATCCTTGCAGAGATATTGCAAAGAGCAAACCTCTCTCTCCTGGTCTTCGCCATACTCGCTCACGACCATCTGGAAGTTTTAGACTAACCCTAGTTTCATCTATGAAGAAAACTTGTTTCCATTCATCCACAGACCAGTTTTCGTGATTTCGAGCAAAACGTAACCTGGCAACTCTGTTCTCTCTAGTAAGCAAGGGCGCAGTGGCTGGTCTCCTACTGTTTAATCCAGCTTCATTTAACCGTCTTTTAACTGTTTTAGAAGAAAGTGTGACATTGCGAACAGCTTCGAGTTCGTTTCTTATTATAGAACTACTGACAGTCCTGTTTCTTAAAGCATATTGTCTTATAAAACGTTCATTTAGGTCGCTAGTGAATCGTTTTCGCCCTTGACCTAGCCTTCTAGAATAAGTTTCTACTTCATTCAAGCGTCTAACCATACGACTTATTGTGGAACGATGTTTGCCTAACAAATTGGCAACATAACTCTGACAATATCCCTCGTCCAATAAAACTGAGGCTCGCACTACCTCGTGTTCAGTTAAATTCCTTGTTCGATTCATTTTTCTAATTCTTCGGGGTCAAAAATAAACCAGTCTACCAGAAAAACGTATTATTTTGAAAAAGGGAACAATTTATAAGCTTACTTTTAAAGAAAATCTGTAAATCTAAACGAATTGTTTTGATTTCTGTCATGAACAACGAAACAAAATATGCATAACCTACTATTCAAATACTCGATAAACTTTAAAACTGACATAAGAAAAAGATAAATTAATTTTCAGATTGTTGCGTTAATTTTGTCCATGAGTTTAATTTACCGAGATACACTATTGCACGTATGTGATATTTTTAAACCCTACTGAATTGAATAGATGTGCAAATAAGAGCTGTCAGATTAAAGTCGCCTACTAGATAAATTATTTGAGAACCGCCAAATGTGGTATACGATTCATGGCAACTGCGTTGACCAAAAAATAATATTTTAGAGGTTTCTTGCTGCATACCTTTTTTGCAAAACAAATTAGAAAAAAACAGTTTAAGCAAAAAATGTTGAAAAAAATTAGGGCTTTCCAATGCCGTTTTACAAAAGGTATGTCGATGGAAAAAATAGTTGTTTGGCGTTGTTCACTACCAAATGTCGAATACGTCAGCTCACTCCTTGACGTGTACTATACCATTCTACATTATAAAAAAAAAAAATGAATATCAGAGAAATCGGAGCCGAGCATCTAAAAATGATCACCCTGTACCTAGTCATGGATCCATAAAAAGTATTGTTTTAGGATTATTTTTAACGAAACTATTCATTATATAAATAAGATTTGTATTTTATATAATAACTAGCCGTGCCCGCGGCTCCGCTCGCGTGGACTTTATTCACTACTATCGTCACTGCTTATTCCTTATATTACCTAACGTAATAAAATATCTGTCATTATTTCCCCTTATCTCCCGTTATTTTTCCTTATCTCCCATTAACTTTCCATTATTTTCATTATCTAGGCTTATCTTTGCTCAACTCCCACTATTTCTCCTTATCTCCCATTGTTTCTCCTTATCTCCCATTATCTCACCTTATCTCCCATTATCTAGACTTACCTCGACGTATCTCGCAATATTGCTTCTTATCTCCCATTATTTCTCCTTATCTCCCATTATCTCAACATAACTCCCATTCTCTAGACTTATCTCCGCTTATCTCCCATTATTTCTACTTATCTCCCATTATTTATACTTATCTCCCATTATCTCGCCTTATCTCCCGTTATCTAGGCTTATATCGAATTGTATAGAACATAGTATAAATTTATAAAAACACTTAAATCGAATAAGTGGTTCTCAAGTGATAAGCGCACTAACGGACAGACAGACAGAGATTTGTTGCCTTTTCTATACATTATATTCTTTGCATATTTAATGGTTTAGGCAGTGTATTACAAGAGAACGCGCTAACGGTAACCTTTTTTCTGACTTGATTCACTATTATCGTCACTGCTTATTCTATATGTTACCTAACGCACTAAAATATATCTTATAACTTGACCAGAGAACATATGTGTGTTTTAAAAAAAAAGCACGTAACGCACTAACGGACAGAGAGACAGATAGACAGACAGAGAGACGTTGCATTTTTATATATATTATAGATAGATAACCTGGACAGAAAACATATGTATGTTTTAAAAAAAATCACGTAAATCGGATAAGTGGTTCTCCAGTGATAAGCGGAGACAGACAGACAGACAGACAGAGAGACAGACAGGCAGAGAGACAGGCACACAGACAGAGACACGTTGCATTTTATATATATTATAGATATAAGATTATAGATAACCTGGCCAGAGAACATATGTATGTTTTAAAAAAAGTACGTAAATCGGATAAGTGGTTCTTCAGTAATAAGCACACTAACGGACAGACAGACAGACAGAGATACGTTGCAATATATATATATATATATATATATATATATATATATATATATATATATATAATAGACGTAATAAAATATACATCTGTAACCTGATCAGAGAACATATGTATGAATTTAAAAAATTACGTATATCGGTTCTCGAGAGATAAGCGCACTAACGGACAGACAGACGGACAGACAGACGTTGCATTTTATATATATTAGAGATATAGATTATTATTATTATTATTATATAACCTGGCCGAAGAATATATGTATGAATTTAAAAAAAGACTCGTAAATCGGATAAGTGGTTCTCGCGTGATACACGCACTAATGGACGAACAGACAGACAGAGAGACATTGTATTTTATATATATTATAGATTATAGATATTCTCTGCTACATAATATTGTTCCATATTTAATGGTTTAGGCTGTGTATTGCAAAGGAACGCGCTAGCGGCAAACTTTTTTCTCCGACTCCATTCACTATTATCGTCACTGCTCATTCGTTATGATACCTATCGTAATAAAATATAGCCTATAACCTGGCCAGAGAATATATGTATGTTTTAAAAAAAAAGTACGTAAATCGGATAAGTGGTTCTCTAGTGATAAGCGCACTAACGGACAGACAGACGGAGAGACGTTGCATTTTGCATATATATATATATATATATATATATATATATATATATATATATATATATATATTATAGATTATAGATACATAGCTGAAAATAAAATTTGTGAAATTTTAATCAAAAAAAAATAATAATAAAATGGCGGCGTTACAGCCCTTTCACTGCGGGCTCTTTTCTTTTTTTAAAGAGAACATCGCAATGTGCATGATTACTGGGAGCTGGATTATCCGAAATCAAGATTTCCGAAGAAATTAGTTAACTAGAGGATCAATCTTTTTTCTGAACGAAGGCTTTTAAAAAAATTGTTTTTATCAAATTGTATTGGTTTAAACAAAAATGCGAAAAAATTTCTACCACGTTTTAACATTTTTACTAATTAAGTAAGTCAGTTATAAAGTTCTCGATAAAATAAAAATTCCTTCTTTCAAATACAAGCAATATGTGTAGAGGAAATATGTACCGAATTTTATCAAAATCGGTGCGGTGATTCTTGAGATATCTTGTTCAACGCCAAGCAGTTTTCAAGAAAAAGTAGGTTCGAGAAAAACTTGTTTTAAAGTTTTAGGTTTGAAAATCAATTTAAAAAACAGTAATACAAAGATAAATTCTTACCTGGAAAAATTAAAATCGAGTTAAGGTCGGCGAAGCTCGCTACCTGCTCCGAAAACTCCACGCAACGGCACTTCTTTTAAACTGCTATAACTTCGTCGATTTTTAACCGATTTTTATGAAACTTTTTTTTAAACATACATATGTTCTCTGGGCAGGTTATAGGCTATATTTTATTACGATAGATAGCATAAGGAATGAGCAGTGACGATAGTAGTGAATGAAGTCGGAAAAAAGTTTGCCGCTAGCGCGTTCCCTTGCATTACACAGCCTAAACTATTAAATATGGAACAATATTATGTAGCAGAGAATATCTATAATCTATAATATATATAAAATGCAATGTCTCTCTGTCTGTCTGTCTGTCCATTAGTGAGTTTATCACGCGAGAATCACTTATCCAATTTACGTGTCTTTTTTTAAATTCATACATATGTTTTTTGGCCAGGTTATATAATAATAATCTATATCTATAATATACATATAATGCAACGTCTCTCTGTCTGCTTGTCTGTCCGTTAGTGTGCTTATCCCTCGAGAACCACTTATCGATTTACGTGATTTTTTTAAATTCATACATATATTCTCTGACCAGGTTATAGATATATATTTTATTACATCTATAATATATATTAAAATGCAACGTATCTCTGTCTGTCTGTCCGTTAATGCGCTTATCACTGGAGAACCACTTATCCAATTTAGGTACTTTTTTTTTTAAAACATACATATGTTTTCTGGCCAGGTTATAGGCTATATTTTATTACGATAGGTAGCATAAGGAATGAGCAGTGACGATAATAGTGAATGAAGTCGGAAAAAAAGTTTGTCGCTAGCGCGTCTCTTGCAATACACAGCCTAAACCATTAAATATGGAACATGTTGCAAAGAATATAATATATATAAAATGCAACGTCTCTCTGTCTGTCTGTCTGTCGGTCCGTTAGTGCGCTTATCACTTGAGAACCACTTATCCGATTTACGTGTTTTGATAAATTTATACCTATGATATGTTCTACATAATTCGATATAAGCCTAGATAATGGGAGATAAGTATAAATAATGGGAGATAAGGAGAAATAATGGGAGATAAGCAGAGATAAGTTTAAGTAATGGAAGTTATGGTGAGATAATGGGAGATAAGGAGAAATAATGGGAGATAAGCAGAGATAAGTCTAGGTAATGGAAGTTATGGTGAGATAATGGGAGATAAGGAGAAATAATGGGAGATAAGGAGAAATATTGCGAGAGAAGTCGAGATAAGCCTAGATAATGGGAGATAAAGTGAGATAGTGGGAGATAAGGTGAGATAATGGGAGATAAGGGAGAAATAATGGGAGATGAGCAGAGATAATGGGAGATGAGCAGAGATAAGCCTAGATAATGGAAATTATGTAGAGATAATGGGAGATAAGGAAAAATAATAGGAGCTAAGGGGAAATAATGGCAGATATTTTATTACGTTGGGTAACGTAAGGAATAAGCAGTGATGATAGTAGTGAATCAAGTCCATGCGAGCGGAGCCACGGGCACGGCTAGTAATTTAATAAAACACTATTTAGATTATGGTTTTTAATTAGATGAATAATGTAATGCCGTTAGCTTTGAAATATCCTCCGTATATTTTTTGATCGTAGAATGTTTTTTTATATGATAATATTTTTAATGTAATTACAGTACACTAACAAAATAAAATTTTAAGCTGTGGCAATATCAAATTTTCAGGAGTATTGACTGATAGGCTAGGAATCTGACCGTGACTTAGAACATAAACAACTAGACGCTATTGTGTCCGTACATCATATGGCCAATTATAAGGCCCGAATATCACTTTTTCTATGAGCAAGATCAAGTTTTTTTTTTTTTAAAAACGGCTCGTATAAAAGTTGTTTAAAATATGTAAGAACTGAATACTTTGACCTTTTCCCCAAATTTACTTTAAAAATATATATCATTTAATAATTAAACAATAAAAATATTTCGATATTTCCTTAGAATTTTGTAGCGTTAATTTTTTGCTGTTTTTCTTTTTTTTATATATTACGCTACGGGGTTTTTGCCATATCACAAAAGTTTGATAACGTCATGCCTCCTTAATTTCATTAGATTTTCTATTTCTCAGAAAGGACTAATTTTTTGGACGTTGAGTATTTTTTTTAGAGTTTCTCTATGATAATAATATTACTTAAGAGGGCGCTATCGCAAAATATCAGCTGTACTTGAAAATCCCGATGTTTCTAAATCGAAATACACTAAGCCACAGCCCTCGGATGTAATTGAAACATTATTCAATATATTGGTTAACGCTTGAGGATTAATAATGTCACCAGTATGATAAATGTCCATCTACAGTCCACAATTTGATTGATACTGTACCCCTTCATGTTTTTCTTCATTTTTTTGTCGTGGCCTCTTTATTTCTAACCAATAAATTTCTAAGTGTTTTTGTTCCAGGAAATTAGCTCTTTGTTTTCTTATTCCATCATTTCTTGCCATATAAGATCTTGTTTCCCAGGGGGTTTATTGACG
The DNA here is from genome assembly GCA_019049505.1 of Pachyrhynchus sulphureomaculatus. Taxonomy (NCBI): domain Eukaryota; kingdom Metazoa; phylum Arthropoda; class Insecta; order Coleoptera; family Curculionidae; genus Pachyrhynchus; species Pachyrhynchus sulphureomaculatus. The sequence continues at coordinate 206,907,095 of CM032456.1, read as the reverse complement.
AGCTTTCCTTTGCAAATTTGCCTTTATGTCGCAACTGATTACACAGGCGAACAGCTGTTTTGGTGTCGAGGTTTTTTGAGCTGATTCTGTATCAATTCGATGTCCTGAATTCAAATAACGTATTCATTTGTACCTAGGAGCTCAAATTTTTAAGATATACAATTTTAGAGAAATATAAGTTACTTTATTGTAACTCAAATCCGTAAGTGTAGTAAACAAAAGTAGATACGAAATTTTTATTTTAGTTATACAAATACAATATTATGTCGTACTTACAAACAAAAAAAAACATTGAAGAAATGAAATAGTCACTCAACACTTGGAAAGCTTCTTTTGCGCGACATTCTTGAATGTTTTTTTAAACAGTCCCTTTTTAAACTCCAGCAGTTATCTGCCATCATGTGCATGTCCCATCTTCCTTGGTAGCGGTCCTCCATAACTTTAATATCTTGGTGAAATCTTTCACCTTGTTCCTCACTCATGTCTCCTAAATTTTCTGGAAAACGGTCTAAGTGGCTGTGTAAATAGTGTATTTTAATACTCATATTGTACCCTAAGGATTTGAAACTATTAAGCATCTTGTTAACCATTTCAACATAGTTTTTGAGCTTTATGTTTGCCTAGAAAATTTTCTACAACTGCAACAAATGATGTCCAAGCTTCTCGTTCAACTTGATTCATTGAATTTATGAAGGCAGGATCCTTAATTAATTGTCTTATTTGTGGGCCGTCAAATATCCCTGCTTTGAGTTTTTCTGTGCTCAACTGATGCATTTTTACCCCTATATATGCAAAACAAGATCTATTCTTATCAAGAGCCTTTACAAATTGCTTCATTAAGCCCAACTTTATATGTAACGGAGGAAGTATGATTTTTTTCTCTTTCAACCAAAGCGTCGTTAATGACATTCTTTTCCCCAACGTCCATGTTTTCTCTCTGAGGCCAATCTTTTGTAACCCAGTGGTGTGTTTTGTCCCTACTATCCCAGAGGCACAAGAAACACGGATATTTCGTGTAACCACTTTGCTGCCCAAGAAGAAAGTTTACCATTTTTAAGTCTACACAAATCATCCATTGATGTTCGTAATACTTTATCTTCTGCAAGACCAAAGCTATGGTATTATATTCTTCTTTCAGTTTCGTTGAGTGAGTTAGTGGTATTGAACCATATTTATTCCCATTATGTAGAAGGACACATTTTAAACTTCGCTTTGAACTGTCAATAAATAGGCGCCAATCATCTGGAATATATTCAGATAGTCCCATTTCTTTCATGAGTCCCCTAATTTCGTGACAAAATACAAGATTGTCTTCTTGAGAAAAGAATGGTAGCAGATCTTTTTCTCTTGTACGGTAAAAGGTAATTTTGGTTCCTTGTTCCAGTAAATTTTTGTCGTTCAACCTAGAAGCCAGTACTTCAGAAGCTTTTTTCGATAAATTGAGATCCCTGGTGAGATCATTTAATTCATTTTGATTGAAGCGTTGAGGAACTGAGGACGTCCCCTCATAGTCACTGTTAGTTTCATTAGCATCAGAACTTTTTATTAGCATCAGAAGAGCGATCAGAGGAAAATATTCGTCATCAGAGATATGTGGTAGCTGATGAAATGTTGGAATCGGTATTTCATCTGAGTGCGGGATAGGGCGTATTGCCGAGTCTAAATTGGGATAAGTCCACTTACTGCGGTTATTTCGATTGATTCCATTAGTATTTACTAAACAGAAATAACAATCATTGAAGTGGTTTTTTGGTTCTCTCCAAACCATTGGTACGCCGAATTTTAGACATTTTCTTTTCCCGGTAGTCCACTGCCGTAAATGCTCTGTATAAGTTTTACATACGAGATGCGGGGTCCACGTTTTGTCCTGATCACCAAGCTTAACTCCAAAGTATCCAAGATACGCTCGCTTTACAAAGTCAGTAATAGTTTGTCTGTTTTGTTGAAACATGTATTCTCCGCATATATAGCAAAACACATCAGGTTGATTTACACAACTTCTTCTTGAACTGGAACCTGAACTCATTTTAATTCTGTTCAATAACACAAAAACACTCTTTTCTTAACATAAAATAACACGCCGAATTCGATCTACTCTCATTCAGAACGTACAAACTGACGAGACTTACCCGAGTTAGGTGATTAAAAGGGTCAGTTCAGGTACCTGATAGGCAATGGTTCCACTATTTATAGATTTACCTGGAATTTACTCAAAATTACAGACTGACAATAAAACCATTGTACCTACATTAATAAATATATAATAATTTTAGAACTCTCATAAATGAATATACTGAATAAAAACCACATTGGTAGATAAGTTGATGTATCTAAAAAAGTAGAGCTGATAGAGAAAAACGGATTGCATGTATAGATTTAGCGTCCCAAATATAGTTAAAAAAAATCAGCTCTAAAATCCCAGGCACCAAAACAAAAATATTTTTTTGTTGCCCTGTGTTATAATCAAAAGGTATTTTTTATTTAAATTATATTTTTTTTTATTTTAAATAGAAGCAATATGGTCTAAACAGTAAACATACACAAAGTATATTAACCGGTATACCAGGTGTACAAGTATGAAATACGGATTTTTTTTTATAAAAAAACATGTTAAATTCGGAAGAATGATAAAAAGTGCTTTATTCAAAGTATGCTCCATCGCTTGTTATACATTTTTTCCATCTTTCGGTCAATTTATGAATACCACGCCAGTAAAAATCTTTCCCTTTTGCTGCGAACCATTTATCGAGCCATTTTTTTCACATCTTCGTACGAATCAAAGCGCTGCTCAGCAAGTGCGTGAACCATCGATGCAAACAAGTGGTAATCGGAAGGAGCCAAGTCTGGTGAGTAAGCCGCATGGGGTAGAACTTCCCAGCTGACTACTTCCAACGTGTCGCGAACTGGTTTTGCCGTATGTGATGGAACATTGTCATGAAGAAAAAAATGACTTTGTATTGCCTTTTTCGGTATTCTGGCCGTTTTTCAAGCAGCGAACGGTTCAAATCGGTCAATTGTTGTTGGTAATGTTTAGTAGTGTAGTACTCATGTGGTACCCATCTACCGGCTTTTGAATGTTTCCCATCTCTCGTAGCCGATTGGACACAGCTTGTTGACTAACGCCCAATTACTCGGCGAGTTGTTTTTGTGTTTACGAATATCTCCGTCCAACAATGCTTGCAATTCCACATCTTCGTATTTTTTTGGCGGTTGTCCACGTTCCTTGTCTGCAACATCGAAGTCACCACTTTTGAAACGCCGAAACCATCGTTCACACGTATCTTGCGATGGCGCATGTTCACCACAAGCTTCTCGAAGTAATCGGTATGATTCAACAGCAGTTTTCTTCAAATGAAAACAAAAAAATTAATGCTGTTTCGCGAATACTCTTCGATCGGTATAAATTTCGACATATTGCACACAACACAATGCACACATTTTTCCAATTTATCACTGTGCGCGTGTGACACTTGTAGATGACACAACAAAATGGCGCAGTGTCAAATCTTTATAGCATAAACCGCATCGGTGCACCATCTGTTGTCTGAAATCCGCATTTCATACTTGTACACCTGGTAAACGTCATTCTATAGAGAATTCGGTATACGCATTGGCAGCGTTGCCAGATTTATTTTCATTGAAAGTGTGTGTCTGCATATGAAAGTTTCCATGTATCGAATACAGTCTTCTACAAAAATAAAGTACTCTGTCATTGAGTATTTTAAACTTTTTTGCTCCGATTCTCACGATTGAACTCCCTTAACAACGTTTATATGACCTAACCTAACATTTCCTATTTCTATGCTAGGCAAGCACTGTTGCTGAATTAAAATAGGTGGTGCCAAAAATAAATAAAAAAGGTACATTTAGTGACGTATTTACAGTGAGACTGCATTCTCTACGACATAAGGGCGGGCCGTTTATCAAGGGTAAGTTCCAGTAAAAACGAGCTGCCACAACTTTATGGCCTAACAGATAATAAAGATTTACAAGCTAAGAATAAATTTTTCAAAATCATTTCTTCAATCCTCGGCAGACTAAAACTCCATCAATATATAATAATAGCCTAAGATTTAAGTGCTAGAGTAGAAAGAAATATTTACGTTGCAGTAATAGGGCTATTCGCTGAAATCGAAAAAAATGATAACAAGAAAACTGTTGAAATTATCTGTCATCAGTATAAGTTTAAACTTACTTCTGTATCAGAACATACATCGATATACAGTGAAGTCTGTTTATAACGAACTCCGAAAAATCACTAAAAAAGGGTTCGCTATATCCGAAGTTCGTTATAACCAGTAAACAAAATCATACTATCATTTCCCTCTATTTTTTATTTAGATTAAGCGCTAATGCTTAAAAAATGAATAATAATAACACAGGGCAACAAAAAAATATTTTTGTTTTGGTGCCTGGGATTTTAGAGCTGATTTTAACTATAATTGGGACGCTAAATCTATACATGCAATCCGTTTTTCTCTATCAGCTCTACTTTTTTAGATACATCAACTTATCTACCAATGTGCTTTTTATTCAGTATATTCATTTATGAGAGTTCTAAAATTATTACATATTCATTAATGTAGGTACAATGGTTTTATTGTCAGTCTGTAATTGAGTAAATTCCAGGTAAATCTATAAATAGTGGAACCATTGCCTATCAGGTACCTGAACTGACCCTTTTAATCACCTAACTCGGGTAAGTCTCGTCAGTTTGTGCGTTCTTACTAATGAGAGTAGATCGAATTCGACGTGTTATTTTATGTTAAGAAAAGAGTGTTTTTGTGTTATTGAACAGAATTAAAATGAGTTCAGGTTCCAGTTCAAGAAGAAGTTGTGTAAATCAACCTGATGTGTTTTGCTACATATGCGGAGAATACATGTGTCAACAAAACAGACAAACTATTACTGACTTTGTAAAGCGAGCGTATCTTGGATACTTTGGAGTTAAGCTTGGTGATCAGGACAAAACGTGGGCCCCGCATCTCGTATGTAAAACTTGTACAGAGCATTTACGGCAGTGGACTACCGGGAAAAGAAAATGTCTAAAATTCGGCGTACCAATGGTTTGGAGAGAACCAAAAAACCACTTCAATGATTGTTATTTCTGTTTAGTAAATACTAATGGAATCAATCGAAATAACCGCAGTAAGTGGACTTATCCCAATTTAGACTCGGCAATACGCCCTATCCCGCACTCAGATGAAATACCGATTCCAACATTTCATCAGCTACCACATATCTCTGATGACGAATATTTTCCCTCTGATCGCTCTTCTGATGCTAATAAAAGTTCTGATGCTAATGAAACTAACAGCAAGGAAGATGGGACATGCACATGATGGCAGATTACTGCTGGAGTTTAAAAAGGGACTGTTTAAAAAAACATTCAAGAATGTCGCGGAAAAGAAGCTTTCCAAGTGTTGAGTGACTATTTCATTTCTTCAATGTTTTTTTTTGTTTGTAAGTACGACATAATATTGTATTTTGTATAACTAAAATAAAAATTTCGTATCTACTTTTGTTTACTACACTTACGGGTTTGAGTTACAATAATGTAACTTATATTTCTCTAAAATTGTATATCTTAAAAATTTGAGCTCCTAGGTACAAATGAATACGTTATTTGAATTCAGGACATCAAATTGATATAGAATCAGCTCAAAAAACCTCGACACCAAAACAGCTGTTCCCCTGTGTAATAATAGCCTAAGATTTAAGTGCTAGAGTAGAAAGAAATATTTACGTTGCAGTAATAGGGCTATTCGCTGAAATCGAAAAAAATGATAACAAGAAAACTGATGAAATTATCTGTCATCAGTATAAGTTTAAACTTACTTCTGTAAGTATCAGAACATACATCGATATACAGTGAAGTCTGTTTATAACGAACTCCGAAAAATCACTAAAAAAGGGTTCGCTATATCCGAAGTTCGTTATAACCAGTAAACAAAATCATACTATCATTTCCCTCTATTTTTTAATTAGATTAAGCGCTAATGCTTAAAAAATGAATAATAATAATTATTAAATTAAAAGAAAACGTTCAAAGGAAAATAAAACAAGACACACTAAAGTTAATATTAAGTATGTTGGTAAACGAAAACATTAAAATAAGTAGTTTATACAATAAAATCAGTAATTTTCGTTTGTACAATTTTACTTGAGAAAGAAATGGTGTTTATATAATTGTCAAGGTCACAAAAACTACTCCATATATGTTCAGGATCTTCGCGAGATTTCAAAAAATTGCGAGTTTCAGTCATTTTCTTAGTAATTTCTGAAATGGATGGAACATAAGTATATTTTCTCCTTCTCCAAGCTCGTCTTCGTCGTCATTATTGCTTAAAATCTTTCAAGAAGTCACTGATGTCACAATTTGATCATTAGTTAATATTTCTCTCGTCATTAATTCATTATCAGCACCTACATAATCTTCAAAATTAAAGTGATTAAACATCTTTTTAATCTCAATTTCCAATGTACTTTGTTGAATGTCAGCATCGTAAACTAATTCTAGACAATCAGTAGGGTTTTCTCGATGTTTTTCAATACACTGAGTCAATGGTAGCTCACCATCTGAGTCATATCTACATTCGTTCCTTAAAAATCCGCCATGCTTAAAACAGTTTGCAATGGTTTCTCTACTGACTCTTTGCCAAGCCATATGGATAACGTTTATAGCGTCCAAAAGAGTTATAGAACAAATGTTATCTTTATCGATCGTCTTTAACATTTTCATAAGTAAAATCTTTTTATAATGACACTTTAAAGAATGTATCACACCTTGATCCATAGGCTGGAGCTTTGCACTTGTGTTTAGAGGCATAAAAACCAATTTTATTAGCTGTAGATCAACTTCAGGGTGCGCTGGAGAGTTGTCAATCAGAAGTTGGTGAATTTCAATTCTTTGTCCCATTCGTTTTTAAAAATTTCTGATGTCATACAGGCTTTACTGTTTGATTTGTACTTTAGTGGTAAATATTTCCTTTCCTATCATCAACAATTTTCTTTTCTCTGTTCCAGACATATTTGCAGTTACTAACACAGTAATCCTTATTTTTGATAATTTTCCACAAGCACAATTCTCTACGACAAACTTTAATGTCTTATCAGACGTAATCTTGTAAAACAAACCCGTTTCATCCGCATTAAAAATGTCCTTTTATTTTTTGGATTGTTGTGTGTTGATAATTAATTTATTAAGAACTTGCCTAAGACTAAATTATTTTTCATTTAACAATATATTCTACAATAGTAAGGAAGGGTTAATTATGGGGAGTCCATTATGTCCATTACTTGCCGAAATTTTCATGGACAGTATTGAAACAATGATATTTAACAACCATAACAACAATAGTAGTAATTGCCTATACTGGTATCGATACGTAGACGATATAATTATATGCTTTACAGGTACGGACAGACAATTAACTCACTTTTTACAGTATATTAATTCTTTACATAGAAATATCAGTTTTACAATGGAAGAAGAAGTCGAAGGGAAAATCAATTTCCTAGACTTAACAATTAGTAAAGCCAGGAAAAAACATGAATTTGCAATATATCACAAACCTTGTCATACAGATACCACAATTCACAATAGTTCTCACCACCCTAACCATCATAAACTTGCCGCTTATCATAGTTTTATACATAGACTAACTAATATCCCCTTATCAGAAGAAAATTTTACTAAAGAATTAAACTACATAAAACAAGTAGCCGTTAACAACGGTTATTCGGTTACTTTAATCAATAGTATCGTTAAGAAAAAACTTAGAAACAAGGCTATCTCAGAAATATACCCACGTTTTAAGGACAGAAATACCACTTTTAAATGCTTAACCTATTTCGGCAAACCAACGGAAAAACTGGGGAAATTTTTAAATCAAAAAAATATCAACATAGCGTACAAGACTAACAATACTATAGGGAAATACCTTAAAAACTACAAACCACAAATCAATAAAGACAACAAATCAGGGGTTTATCAATTAACATGTGGGTCATGTCCTAAAACATACATCGGACAAACTGGACGTACATTTAGACAAAGAATTACAGAACACGAAAAAAGTTTCATCCATAGAAAATCTAATTCAACATATGCTAATCATCTATTAACAGAAAATCACACATTTAACAAGAATTTCAAAATTTTACACACCCAACAAAAAGGTTTAAAACTAAACCTTTTAGAGACTATGCAAATAAATCGATTAAGGACTACAGGTACTTTACTCAACGACCAGGTAGATTTAAGCAATTCACCATTATTGAATTTATTCTCTTAACTCCAAATCTGTGTGGATTTTCCAATACTATCAATGTAATTTAATTAGGTATAATATTATAATTAAGAATTATATAAAACTGTGAATATTAAACCTAACTTGACAGTGTAAAATGTAGATCTGAAGAAGCTGCATCGACAGCGAAACGCGTCATCGCAATTTAAATAAACCAGTGGAAATTGACTAAAAACAGTCTTTTATTATATATGTCCTTTTATTCATAACTTTCTCAACTGGACAGTTGTCAATCAGAAGTTTGTGAATTTTAATTATTTGTTCCATTTGATCAGTTCGTTTTTAAAAATTTCTGATGTCATACAGGCTTTACTGTTTGATTTGTACTTTACTGGTAAACGTTTCCTTTCCTATCATCAACAATTTTCTTTTCTCTGTTCCTGACATATTTGGAGTTACCAACACAGTAATCCTTACTTTTGATAATTTTCCACCAGCACAATTCTCTCCAACAAACTTTAATGTCTTATCTTGTAAAACAAACCCGTTTCATCCGCATTAAAAATGTCCGTTTATTCATAACTTTCTCGAATTTCCCACCATACATTGGCCAACCACTGATCAACAACAGTCATATCCACTCATGCAGTTTCTCCTACTATCTTACCCCCACTAATATTATATCGCTTTTTAAATCGTTCAATCCAACTTTTAGAACAGTTAAATTTTTCTCTTGTAAAGAATAGTCGGTAATAGGAACATGTTCATGTCGTTTTTGACTAAACCATTTAAGGAGTCCTTTATCGACTTGGTCATGTGTAAATTTTCTTACTTTTTTACAGCTAAAGTGTCTTTTACCATAGATTGATAACATTTTTTGCCTCTTCTTCCATATGGTAGAAACCGTAGATTTAGTTAAATTCAACTGTACTGTTTGCAAACATCATCTTATTTAACTCCGCTCTCTATTTTCTTTATAATATCGTGTCCGTCTTTTAAAGAAAACGCGTTACGTTGTTGTGTACTCATTTTAAAATACAAAGTTCATACATTCACTTTGCTACTTTGATCAAATATGCATTAGAACCGCATAACACAACAAGTGAATTGAAAATAATACTATTCGAACTAGCGACGCGGCGGAAACGAGTAGAATAGGGGTTCCAGCGAGTTTCGGTGAGTTCCCTAGATCCAGTCGCGCGACATCGAGCACAGGGAGTGGCAAGCTCGTTATAAACGGACACAAAACGTCCAAATTGGTTCGCTTTATCCGGAAGTTCGTTATAACCGGGTTCGTTATAACCGATAAAAATTTGCATTGGTCTTATGGAAGTTTTTTCATGCATTGTAAAATAGTTCGTTTTTAACCGAAAATTCGCTATAAAGGGGTTCGTTATAAGCAACTTCACTGTATTTGTAAAAAACAATCATTAAGACAAAAATTAATTATTGATCATATAATAGTTGATAGAGGAAGGTGAGATTATAAGGGACAAAAAAGGAATTTTAAAGATTTAGAAAGAATACTGCGAAGAACTATATAAAGACACTTCTGACTCTATCCATGCCCCCCCCTTTCAAGTAAACAATCATGAACCAAGTATTCTGAGATCAGAAAAAGAAAATGTTATAGAAAAACTCAAAAATCGAAAGACACCAGGCCCAGATACCATAACAGCCGAAGTCCTTAAAGCTATGAGGGAGCATGACATATGCAATGTGGTGTGGAATACGGCCGAATGACCTGGAGACTGGCGAGATTCATTATTCATACCGATATACAAAAAGGGCACCTCCACAAAATGCACTAACTATAGAACGTATCCTCTATCGACCACCAAGTGATACAAACTTTAGAACACTTTTCGCTTCTCTTGCAGACACCATAGATCATTTACAAATTAACTATCCAAATGCCGAAATTGCCATCCTGGGCGACTTTAATGTCCACAACATCAACTGGCTTAAATATTCAAATACTACCGACGAACAAGGTCGTGAAGCCGAATCATTTTCAATCAGTTGTGGCTTATTGATGAACCAACACGGATCCCTGATCGAGACGGAGAGTTCGCCAGTCTTCTTGATCTGTTTTTAACCACCAATCCGGAGATTTACACGGTCAGCGTAAATCCACCGTTAGGTTCTTCCGACCATAAACTGCTTTCGACATCGAGTATTCTACCAATCAGTGAGAGAGAGGCGCCCAAACCGCGCAAGATTTGGCACTACAAATCTGCTAAATGGGAAGATCTCATGGATATATTTTCGAACTTTCCCTTGGTTGGACGTTTGTTTTCGATCCGACGACCCATCTGACTGCGCCAGGGAGGTTTCCGATGTTATTTTGGCCGGTATGGATGCTTACATCCCTTTTTCGAAGAAATGCCCTTCCAACGGCAAGCCTTGGTTTGACCTAAAATGCAAAGAAGCTGTTGCTTCTAAACATCTTGCATACCGACAGTGGCGTGAAGATCCTAACACCATAAAACGTAACATCTTTGTTCGTACCAGGAACAGATGCAAAGAAATTATAGACGAAACCAAGGAGGTACACAATTAACGGATTAGAAACAAACTTCTCGCTTGTCCCGGCAATTCCAGGTCCTTTTGGTCGGTCGCCAAGGCAGTTAGTCAAAATTTCACCAAATGCACCATACCGCCACTCACACGGCCAGATAATTCTATTGCAACGACACCTGTTGAGAAAGCGAACTTGTTGGCTGAACTCTTTGCTTCACATTCTACTGTCGATTTCCAAGGAAAAACACCACCTACTATTCCCATAGTGCAGTCAAGGATGCCCGATATTGTCTTCAGACAGCGTATCATAAAACGTATTTTGATGAAGCTAGACACCAAAAAGGCTTCAGGCGCTGACGGAATACCTGCCATAGTTCTCAAGAACTGTGCGAGGGAACTAACACCAGTTTTCTGTAGACTTTTCAACCTATCCTACAGAAAGGGAATATTTCCTTCCTGCTGGAAATGTGCCACAGTTCAGCCGATACCTAAAAAAGGCAAGAAGACCTTGCCAAATAACTACCGACCAATCGCACTACTCTCAATAATATCGAAAGTCATGGAAAAGGCTATCAATCAGCATCTTCTAAAATATCTTGAAGGATTCAACATTATTAGTGATCACCAATATGGCTTTCGTAAAAATAGATCAACAGGAGATCTTCTGACTTATGTAACACATGTTTGGAACAACGCAATTGAACACTTTGGAGAATCTCGAGCGGTTGCTCTTGACATATCCAAGGCATTTGACCGTGTTTGGCACGATGGGCTGTTGGCTAAGCTACGTTCTTATGGTATGTCTGAAAAGTTCTGTTTGTGGCTCTCATGTTTCCTCAGAGAGCGTTCTTTACGAGTGGCGGTTGACGGATTTCTTTCTAACACCTTCACTATCAACGCCGGTGTGCCCCAAGGTTCCATACTGTCTCCTACTCTCTTCCTCATTTATATTAACGATCTGCTGGAAAAGACCCAGAATCCAATCTACAGCTTTGCAGATGACAGTACACTTATCTCTTCATTCACTTTGAACGCTCGGACATCGACTACTCAGACGAATATCCGCAGACAGCAGGAAGTCATTCAACTTAAAAAAGACCTGGAAGAAATTCTATCTTGGGGTGACAGTAACCAAGTGGAATTTAACGCTACAAAAACCCAGGCGGCAGTTTTTTCTAAAAAGTTAACGTTGCAGAACCCGACATAGTTATGTCGGGGCACTCCATCCCTCTAACATCGTCACTCAATCTGTTAGGCGTTAATTTGGGAGCAAATATGTCCTGGCATGAACATGTTGCAGGCATAGCAAGAAGAGCTTCTCAAAAGTTGGGAATATTGTTTCGAACCAGAAAGCTTTACACTCCACAACAACTGTTAATTCTTTACAAAGCTCAAATTCGACCAACTATGGAATACTGCTCCCATGTTTGGAGCTCCGCTCCCAAACATACACTGCATTTGTTGGTTTTTATCCAGAGAAGAGCTGTTCGTCTGATTGGACACCCGGAACTGACCGACGGCCTTGATTCGCTGGAGCATCGAAGAACGGTTGGCGACTTGAGCCTATTCTACAAGTACTTTCATGGAAAGTGTTCGAAAGATGTGGCCCGTTTAATTCCTCCCAGAGCGGTGCATATTAGAAGTACACGTCGCGCTAATGCTTCACATCCGTATGAGGTTCAGCTTGTTACTCCTCGTACAACGCTTTTCAAGCAGTCTTTTATATGGAGAACATCATACCTTTGGAATGGTTTACCCAGGACTGTGTTTCCCATCGAGTACAATCTACAGCGATTCAAGAATAACGTGAATCGCTTTTCTCCGCACACGTGTCGCTCCTGTAGCGCTTTAGGGACTTCCCTGTAGCACGTGTGCTAGACCCATAAAAAAAAAAAAAAAAAAAAAAAAAAAAAATATACCAGGAAAGGGAACACGGGAGCAAATTTTGAATGTGGGTCAATTGATACAGAAAGTAAGAGAATATAACATCAAAATTTATCTCTCGACTATCAGAAAACGTTTGACAAGGTCAGATGGCCGAAACTTTGGTCGATTCTGAAAAAAATGGGACTTCGCCACACTTATTAAAGCTAACACAAATGCTTTACGAATTCATCATAGCCAAAGTGCGTGTTAAGGTAGTTCACTCTTGACAATGGGAGCCAAAAATATAGTTAGGCAGTAGATACAAAAAGTTTAAAATTCTCAATGGCAGAGTATTTTATTTGTGTCGGAGACTGTATTCGATAGATGGAAACTTTTATATGCAAACATACACTAATACAATCACAGTTTTAATGAAAATAAATGTGGCAACGCTGCTCATGCGTATACCGAATTCTCTTTAGAAGTAACGTTTTTATAGGTTATATTTATTATACTTTGTGTATGTTTACTCTTTAGACCGTATTACTTCTGTTTTAAAATAAAAAAAATATAATTAAATAAAAGATGCCTCATCAATAAATGCAAAAAAAGTATTTCGGGAATGAACGACGCAAAGAAATTAAAAACTGAAGAGCCTAACCTGTATAGTGGTCGACGGATCGAGTTAGATGGTTAGGAAAAAATTTAAAGTGTTGTCTGTGTAAAAAAGACCTTTCACGAGAAAAGATAACTCATGAGAAACGTTTAGGTCGTAATTACAAATTACGTATCGTATAAAGAGTGCGTCATGAAAAAAACTAATATTGCCATCTTTAACGCCTTTTAAAAGTGTTATTTTAGATCTTATGATTAAAAGATCAAATTGCATCTTTTGGATCTTCTTATGATAAATTAGGGTTCTACAGGAGTAGCGCAATTATTATCTACTCGAAAAGACTATGGGAAACTACGTGTAACCAAAGATACGTGAGTATTAAATAAAGTAATTAATTACTTACTAATACTTTATTTATTTATCATTAGTATCATTAATTATTTATTTAGTTTTACCGTTTTTTTTTTTTAATATATATTTAACTAGCCGTGCCCGCGGCTCCGCTCACGTGGACTTGATTCACTACTATCGTCACTGCTTATTCCTTATGTTACCTAACGTAATAAAATATCTGCCATTAGTTCCCCTTATCTCCCATTATTTCTCTTTATCTCCCATTATCTCTACATAATATACCATTATCTAGGCTTCTCTGCTCATCTCCCATTATTTCTCCTTATCTTCCATTATTTCTCCTTATCTCCCATTTTCTCACCATAATTCCCATTATATAGACTTATCTTTACTTATCTCTCATTATTTATACTTATTTCCTCCCATTATCTCAACTTATCTCCCATTATCTAGGCTTATATTGAATTATATGTATAAATTTATAAAAACATGGAAATCGGATAAGTGGTTCTCAAGTGATAAGCGCACTAACGGACAGACAGAGAGACGTTGCATTTTATATATTATATTCTTTGCAATATGATATTGTTCCATATTTAATGGTTTAGGCAGTGTATTGCACGAGAACACGCTAACGGTAACCTTTTTTCCGACTTGATTCACTATTATCGTCACTTCTTATTCTTTATGTTACTTAATGCATCCAGAGAACATATGTAAGTTTTAAAAAAAAGCATGTAAATCGGATAAGTGGTTCTCCAGTGATAAGCGCACTAACGGACAGACAGCCAGACAGGCAGAGAGACAGGCAGATAGACAGACAGACAGGGAGACGTTGGATTTTATATATATATATATATATATATATATATATATATATATATTATAGATAGAAGATTATAGATAGAAGATTATAGATAACCTGGCCAGAGAACAAATGTATCAATTAAAAAAAAAACACGTAAATTTCGAGTGATAAACGCACTAACAGACAGACAGACAGACAGAGAGACGTTGCATTTTATATATATTATAGATTGTAGATTTTTTCTGCTATATAATATTGTTACATATTTAATGGTTTAGGCTGTATATTGCAAGGGAACGCGCTAGTAGCAAACTTTTTTCCGACTTCATTCACTATTATCGTCACTGCTCATTCCGTATGCTACCTATCGTAATAAAATATAGTCTGTAACCTGGCCAGAGAACATATGTATGGTTTAAAAAAAAAGTACGTAAATCGGATAAGTGGTTCTCCAGTGATAAGCGCACTAACGGACAGACAGACAGACAGACAGAGAGACGTTGCATTTTTATATATATATTATAGATATTGTTATCAACTGATATGTAACGATGTTGAAAATAAACATAATATTAATTTAAAATATTATCGAAAAATTATTGAACCTAACAACATATTTTTGTTTAAATATAAATCTTTTAAATCCTAAAGAAAATAATAAATATCAAGATACAAATTCAAATTTTTAATTAATACATTTAATATTTTTATTTGATAATTAAAGATAAAGCTGATAAATATATTGTGTTTATTCAATAAACTATTTAACCTACAAATGAATTTCTGTTTAAAAGTTAACCACGTTAAATGCTGTTTGAATATTGACGCATAAAGTATGGCGATATACAGCGTTGTCAAATTGTGATATCTGTCCCTCATTACTTGGTTATTCTTTTTAAAAAATATCAACTTTAAATATTTATATTTTTTTAACAAATCGATAAAAAAAATTATTTTTATTTTAAAATTTTTCTATTTTTTTTACTAAATATCAGTTTTTTAAAAAATTCATAAGACTGGTTCTTAAGATATACACGAAATTATGCCTTTTTTATACTTCATTGGCCAACTTTAATTATTCAATTCATAAATGGTCAATTTTTTTTTTAATCAAATGAAAAACATTTAGATTAACATCATATTTCAATTTGATCAATTTTTTAAGAAAAGTGGACTTACGAATAAACTACCTTAATAACATGTACACAGAAAGCTTCACCACGAAAACTGATGCCCGGCAAGAATGCATTCTTTCGCCACGGAGTACATAATGCGCGAAGTTTTCAATAACTGGAATGGTGGTATCGCCGTTGGAGGAAAACTCAAACAGAAGTTGCGCTATGCAGATGATACCTTGATTATATTCGCAAATAAAAGTGAATTAGAGGTCATTATGCGAAGACTGACAAAGATCAGTAAAAACTACGGATTGGAAGTAAACAACAACAAAATAAAAAAAATATTCTCGTTAGTAGAACGAATGATAATCAACCTCAACATCTACTGGGGTATGAAATCGTAAATTCCTATCAATATCTTGGGTCTCTAACTACCAATACCGGCCAGTGTCATTTAAAAATATGTAGGAGACTGTTAATTGCTCCCTCTGCAACTACAAAATTAATCAAAATACGGAAATATTATATATAGGTTGGAAACAGTAGGTGGCTTATGTTTTTGAGACAGCTGTATTTGCCTTTCACACAAAATCTGGAACATAAAATTATGATAAAAGTTTTATGCTTATTTAAAAACAGGAAATTAAAAATTGATATTATTTGATATATTGAAATTTATATTTGCTTTGACCTAAACAAATAAAATTATCTTAAAATATGACATATACACGTATGACAACCTCAGTATAAAAAAATGATTTAAAATTTTTGTCAGTTTTGAAAACAATTCTAAAATCAATTACCCCCAAAACTAAGCAGTACTGATGATAAATAACACAGGTCTGCAACAAAAATGCTGTCTGGATGTTTTCAACTGATTTCTATGTATTTAGGTGTTCTGAAAACTAAAAAAAATACTCAAAGAATTCCAGAACGTCAGGTTATTTTGCAAAACGCAAAATTTTATTATAAAAAAGAGTTTTTTTGGGCTAACTTGAAATCATAAATAAATAGGTACAATTTTATTTTGATTACTATTTTTAAATGTATACAGGCCATAACTATCATTACTTTCTAAATAAAGAACGCCCTGTGTGAGCTAAATTAACAAACATAAACGTTGTAACCAGAACGTGCGCGCTCCGATAGTGTAGAAAGTGGCGCGGTATAATTACGTGTTAACTCGTCATTGTTTTATAGATCTTGGTTCAATATAGTGCAATGTCATCTGTGCGGAAGTGTGTGAATTCGTCTGACAGTTTCTGTTATATTTGTGGCTAATATATGGTATTAAAGCAACAACTTAATATTACGGACTTTGTAAAAAAAGTATACTTCACGTATTTTGGCTTAAAACTTGGAGATCAGGATAAAGTTTGGGCACCTCATAAAGTCTGCAAACGATGTGTTGAAGACCTTCGAAATTGGTTTAAGGGCAAGAAAAAAGCTTTCCGATATGCGATTCCCGAAATTGGTTTAAGGGCAAGAAAAAAGCTTTCCGATATGCGATTCCTATGGTATGGCGCGAGCAAAAGAACCATAGTGATGATTGTTACTTTTGTTCGTGTAATGTGAAAGGGTATAATTCAAAATGGAAACAGTCCATTTCATACCCCAATCTGCAATCAGCTATTCGTCCCATCCCTCATGGGACCGAAATACCAGTGCCCAAGGCCCCTGCTACCTTGGAAGAGATTCCAAGTTCTGACGAAGATGGTGCTGTACCTGAACCCGATGACAAGTCAAGTTTGCAATTTGAAGATGACAGCAGTCCGAAATTGTTTCCCCAGGGCGAGCTAAATGATTTGATAAGAGACTGGAATCTTCCCAAAAACGCTGCTGAGTTGCTTGGATCAAGGCTCAAAAGCAGGAACTTACTTTTGCCGGGAGTGTCTTCCTCCTGGTTTAGATATCGTGAAAAGCAGTTCACTTCCTACTTTGCCCAAGAGGACGAGTTGGTTTATTGTACCAATATTGAAGGTTTGATGGATACATTTAAGATCTCCTACGACCCAGCACAGTGGCGTATTTTCATAGATTCTTCAAAGAGAAGCCTTAAAGCAGTTCTGCTTCACAATGGTGGTTTCTATGCTTCCATTCCTGTCGGTCATTTCCTACACCTCAAGAAAACTTACAAGTACTTGGAATTGGTTCTTTGCAAATTAAAATAGACCACGGTTGGCAAGTGTGCGGTGATTTAAAAATCTTGGGCATGTTGCTCGGACAACAATCTGGGTTTATCAAATTCCCTTTCTTTTTGTGTCTATGGGATAGTAGAGACCGAGCAAATCACTGGACCAAAAAGTGTTGGCCTCCGAGGGAGCTTAAAGTTGACGAAAAGAACGTCCTGCATGAAACTTTGGTGCCCCCTCATAAAGTTCTTCTACCACCGCTTCACATAAAGCTGGGATTGATGAAGCAATTTGTAAAGTCACTTCCAAGAGATGGAAATTGCTTCAAATACTTAATATCAAAGTTTCCAGGCCTCTCGGAGGCAAAGTTGAAGGAAGGTGTTTTCGTTGGACCAGATATTAGACGGCTTATGGCTGATCCACAATTCATCACAACCATGACGGATCCTCAAAGAGAAGGGTGGACTGCCTTTAAAGAGGTCATAGAGAAATCTTTAGGCAATAACAAAGACCCTAACTACAAACAAATCGTCAAAAGAATGTTAAAAGCATTTCAAGCATTAGGTTGCCTAATGAGTTTAAAAGTACATTTTCTTCATTCCCACCTCAACTACTTTCCAGAAAATTTAGGAGATCTGAGTGAAGAGCAAGGTGAACGATTTCACCAAGATATTAAGGAGATGGAAAAAAAGATACCAGGGATGATGGCAGACTACTGTTGGACGCTTCAGAGAGACCTTCCAGATGCTCCCTACAAGCGAAAATGTACCAAAAGGAGTCTCACTGGGACAAAGAAATGTGGTTAGTGCTTACTAATGAATGTATTTTAGATAAAAAAATAAGTTTTGTTACGCAATTATAAATTAAAAAAAAATTTTTTAGTCTTTTGTCTTTTATTTTAAGATGATAACTTGTTTAACATAGATACCTACATTGTCAGAAAACGTGACGTTCTATGACAAAATAAAAGTCATTTTCAGATTCAGTACACTCAAAAACATAAGAATTACGCAAAAAAAAACCAAAACAGCTCTCAATTTTTTTTTGCAGACTTGTGTAATTGTTTAAAACATATTTGCTTTATTCACTGATGTAATTATTTCTCTTTATTGCTATCTTGGTTTAGTAAACAACTAAGTATATTTATAGAAAAACATGTAAAGTCCCGTCAGGAACCAAAACAATGTTGGTTATTTTTTAAGATGAACAAGGTATCATTAATCGTAGTTTTTTCCTAACTCTCTCTCTCTCTCAATCCTTTCACCTCAAAAGTTAGTCTCCAGGCATCTCGATCCTGCGCGACCTGATTCGAAATGTGCATACCCATAACAAGAAGAGATCTTACTTGGTCGAATCATCTTTTTGGAGACCGTCCCCTTGATCTTCTACCTTCTACTTTCTCTCTCTCTACTTCAAGCATCCACTTTCCTCATAATGTGGCCAAAATATTTCACATATTGTCTATTAATTCTATTTGAAAGTCGACGCTCTTCAAAAATAAATACATGCGTGGTTTGTTAAAATCATATTTCTTCTTGTTTCTATAAGCTTTAGGGTAACGTCGGTCAGGGTGTTTTTGTATTTTTGCCGAGCATTGTATAGCAGCATTTGTTATCCACTTCTTAATATCTGTCCATATATTTTGTTTGTTTCTTCTGTGACTTCCGGAATGTTATTGTTGATTATTGTTTGGAAGAAAGTATTGTCTGACACTATAATTCTCTTGTTTGTTGTTTTTTAGGGATGGCTAGTTTTATTCTCATATGAGCCTTTAATAACTTGTGATTTGAACCACATGCCGCGTCTGGGCGGGATCTTACATTCCATCTAGAGCTGATCAGGATATAATCAATCGGATTTTTGTAGTGCCCATCCGGTGACACCCAGGTCGTCGTGGATGATGTTAGTGATAGTAAAGCTATAATTAATAGCAAACTGAAGTAGACGATCTCCGCGTTCATTTCTAACACCAAGTCCACAACCAATGATATTCCGAATCTAGTCATTATCATTTGTACAGCCAATTTTAACATTAAAGTCTCCAATCACCATTAGACCTCTTTTGATGGGATTTTTTACAAGTTTCATCAGGCCTATTGTAGACTTCCTCAACTGCTTCATCATCAGAGAGTGATGTTGGCATGTACACTTGTGTAATATGCAGGTTTACTGGTTTTGCCGTAATGGTATTATTCTAACTAGTCAAACGCGGCGCTGGTTATTTGAGTTTAATGAGTAGAATTCGTCTCGTTTAATGTGAAAATCGTGATACAGACCGGTGGAGCTTGTTACACGGCAATGCGTCCAGTCACACTTCATTCATTGTTCGTCGGTTTTGGATAGAAATCAAGTATGTGTGTTAAACTACAAAGTTTTATAGGTCTTTTCAGAACTAATAAAAACGCCTGCCAGTATTATAAGCCCATATTTAGTGTTCCGTTCGTCTGTCCGTTACACCCGATTTTCTCCGAAACTATTTGATATAGAAAGTTGAAATTTGGCACTAATATAGGAATTGATGGCCTCATTAGAGCCGTCTAGTTTCGAAAGTTAAATTTTGATTTAAGGGGTTAGTTTTGGGTGTGAAATCGGAAGTGAAAAAAGTAAAAAATTACCAGGTCATTGAGTGGAGTGTCAAATGAAAGCTAGTAAAAAGACGAGTTCAAAAATATATATAATATAATAGTTGCGTACAATTATCTTTGTATTATTTTTAAAAAAGTACGAAAAATCGCTGCCTCCCTCTTATCTCGAAAAGTACTGATCAAAAAATTTTGAAAAAATTCTGGAATATTCTCTACAGGGTCTAGATTGAACGAAAATTATCACGAATGCATTACATTTAATAATTTATCTGGTATATAAAAAAAAACAAAAATTTCAGGGTCATCAGTTTTCACTAAAGATCGGAAAAAAGTTTGGTTGAAAACTCATTTGAGATGTGTTTTGTGAAGTCACTGATCATTTTATACGTCCGTAACAAAAAAATTTTATTTTAAAAGCAATCAACGTACAGAACACTAATTGCGCAAGTTCAACTTGCACTTAACCCGTTATTATATTTAATTATCAAATATTTTAGCTTGTCACCGATTTGCCGAATCTCGAGACCAACCTTACATGCTCGGAATGTCTGGAATAACCTGAAATATCTGCAAACCGTGTTCTTGCCTTCCATATTTAGATATTACCGTTCATTCATAGACAAAAATTAGCCTCCTACCTATTTATCATTTTAAAACTTAAACCATGCTCAAAGAGAAAGTCTCTGCTGTGATAAATCACAGCAGAGTACAAATAATTGCATAAAATCTCGTTATTTTTGCGCTTTCAGGGGGATAAAACAACCGTTGTCAGATATATCGAGGTTTTATCTAGCACAATTCAAGCAACAACAACAAATTTTCATCCGGCTAATTTGTCGTGTTTGTCCAGCTGACTCCCAAATTGTTTCCTTATTTTTCTTCAGTAACAAACCATCTTAAAAATCTTAGAAAATAAGGTCAGTTTTTCTTCTCTAAATTAAATTATGGTAAACCTTCGTTTAAAAAGT
This sequence comes from Pachyrhynchus sulphureomaculatus, assembly GCA_019049505.1. NCBI lineage: Eukaryota > Metazoa > Arthropoda > Insecta > Coleoptera > Curculionidae > Pachyrhynchus > Pachyrhynchus sulphureomaculatus. The sequence continues at coordinate 206,885,873 of CM032456.1, read as the reverse complement.
TCATTGATTGGCCTGTTACTTTTTAACAATAAAATTACTTAATTACTTTGTTAAGTGACACTAAATATATTTTTTGTAAAGATTTACAAATGCTTTATCATGATTTCGTAGTACAACTACATTTTCAAACTAAGACTAAAACAAATTTTTGGTATTTATGTTTATATAACGAAAAAATGTGGGTATATTAGGTGCTATAAAAGTTGGTAAAGGACGGAATTTCCGACGTCTACCTGATTATTATTTAGTAAATTTATATGATGGTTGTTTGAATGTCTGTAAATTTCTATAGATTCTAAGAAATTAAGTTTTGACCCTTTAGGTGCCGTATATTGATAAACAATTAATATTGGGAAATATATCGCCTGTTTCTAAAAAATGCTTAGAGAGTGTGATTTTTCATTTTTTAGCCTATAAGATGCATTATGTTCTGCGAATGTTATTTTGAAATTCCGTCTCGTTTGGCCTACGTAAAAGCTATTACACTCTTGACAATTAAGTTTATAAACTTCTGATTTATTATGCTTATTGTCAAGAGTGCAGTAGCTGTTACGTAGGCCAAACGCGACGGACTATCTTTGGCATTGAAAAACATGTTGGATAATTTTTGAGCGGGTTTTAAAGTTATTCTTGTTTTTTCGACTGTGAGAACCAAAATATGTCAGAGGTATGAATGTTTTTCTTTCTTGGTACTTTTTTACGGGGTAAATTAAGCTGAAAGTGATTTGCTTTTGTTTACGGCTTATTAGGGTACTAATTATTTTCGATTGGAAGCCGTTATTGAGTGCTATATTTTTGATTGTGTCAAGTTCTTTTTTTAAATTATTTTTACTAAGAGGGATATTAAAGGCTCTATGGATCATAAATCTATAAGCTGCCAGTTTGTGGGAATTAGGGTGTATTGAGTCAGCTGGGATGGTGACATCTGAAAAAGTTGGTTTACGGAAAATATCGAATTCTAATTTATTTCCCTTCCTTGAAATTGAAACATCTAAGAAATTTATTTTATTTTCTGTTTCCTTTTCCGATGTGAATTTTATGTTGGGGTGTATATTATTTAGATAATTTAAAGTAGAATTTAGTTCAATATCATTTCCATGGAAACATACTAAGATGTGGTACACATATCTAAACCAAAAGAGAATATTTTTTCGTGTTGAATGTTTAGAAAATTATTTTCTGGTTCTGACACAAAAATTTCTGCTAGCAAAGCACTAAGCGGAGAACCCAGAGCAAGACCATCTCTTTGTTTGGAAAATTGAATATTGAACTGGAAATAATTTCCGGTTATACAAAACCCGATTTTCAATACATCTTATTGTACTGTTATATTTGTGTTGTCTTCTGTAGCGTAGTTTCAATAATTTTTAAAAAATCTTTGTTTTGGATATTGGAAAACATATTTGTTACATCGAATGAAACCAGAAGGGCATTATTTGGGATGGAGATATTTTTAAGTTTATTTGTGAGGTCAATAGAATTTTTGTGTTGTATTTTGGATTGAATTGCGCTATTTCTCTAAAGATGTTGTTGAGATGTGTTGTTAGGTTTTTAAGGGAGTGTTGCTGTACGATACTACTGGTCTTTTTCGTAAATTTTCTTTATGTACTTTTATCAAGCCGTAAAGCTTTGGTGATGTAGTATTTTGGTTTATTATTTTAAACTTCTTCCTTTCATCCATAATGCTCAGGGTTTCATAGAATAGGGTCTTGAGTTGTTTTTGAATTTTATCGGTTGGATCTTTTTTTAGTTTTATTGGATTTTCTTTTTCCAAAAAATCATTTACTTTTCGGATGTGCCGGTTTTTATCAAGGACTATAATGGAGTTGCCCTTGTCTGCTTTTGTTATTATTAGGTTATTCTTTTTTATTTTAGATTGGATGGACGCTATCGTTAGTTGTTCCTTATTACTGCAGGTAGTGTTTTTTGTGTTTATCATTTATTTTTTCTTTTTTAATATTTGGATCACCTATGTTTTTTTGTGGCTGATTCAATTTCGGATATTAGTGTTTCGGTAGTATTTTTTATATTAAAGTTAGGATTATATTTTGGTCCTTTCTCCAACAGTTTTTTTCTCACTTTCTGTGTGTATTAGAGATATTGATAAATCTATCATAGAAGGTTTTTTTGTTGAGTATTAACTGAAGTTTCGGTATATATTTTTTTTATTCTCTATTAGTTTTTTAAGTTTTTTTGATTGAGTTAAGTGAATTTTGTGAATAATTAATAATAAATCTTTAATCTAGTATTATCATCAAAGATATCGAATTCTAGGGGATGGAGTTTATAAGCTAATAAATTGGTCCCCTCTGGTCACACAGCCGAAGAAACAAGAATAGCTTTAAAACCCGCTCAAAAATTATCTAACATATTTTTCAATCCAAAGATAAAACTAATAAACATAATAAATGAGGAGTTTATAAACTTAATTGTCAAAAGAGTGCAATAGCTGTTACGTAGGCCAAACGGAACGGAATTTCAAAATAACATTCGCAGAACATATTGCATCTTATATGCTAAAAAAACCGGTCAAGTGCAAGTTGAACTTGCACAATTAGTGTTCCGTACGTTGATTGTTTTTAAAATAAAATTTTTTGTTGGGGGTGGTATAAATTGATCAGTGACTTTACAAAACACACCCCAAATGAGTTTTCAACAAAGTTTGTTTCCAATCTTTACTGAAAACTGGTGACCTTGAAATTTTGTTTTTTTTTTTTTTTATATACCAAATAAATTATTAAAGGTGATAATTTTCGTTTAATCTATACCCCGTGGAGAATATTATGGAATTTTTTACAAAATTTTTTGATCAGTACTTTTCGAGATGAGGTAGGGGACAGCGATTTTTTAAAAGTAATAATACGAAGAAAAGTGTGCGCAAGTATTACATTATATATATATTTCTTACTCGTGTTTTCACAAGCTTTCATTTGACACCACACTCCTAATAAAACCTAGACCTAGTAAAAAAAAATTTTTTCACTTCCGATTTCACCCTTCAAAACGAACCCCTTAAGTCAAAATTTGTGTTACGGTGGTATAAAATGATCAGTGACTTCACAAAAACACACCTCAAATGAGTTTTCAACAAAGTTTGTTTCCAATCTTTACGGAAATCTGATGACCTTGAAATTTTTGTTTTTTTTATATACCATATAAATTATTAAAGGTAATGCACTCGTGATAATTTTCGTTCAATCTACACCTCGTGGAGAATATTCCAGAATTTTTTCGAAATTTTTTGATAAGTACTTTTCGAGATAAGGCCCGGGACAGCGATTTTTCGTGAATTTTTAAAAAATAATACAAAGAAAAGTGCGCGCAAGTATAATATTATATATATATATATATATATATATATATATATATATATATATATATATATATATATATATATATATATATATATATATATATTTTACTCGTGTTTTCACAAGCTTTCATTTGACACCATACTCGATGACCTAGTAAAAATTTTTTTTTTTTCACTTCCGACTTCACCCCCCAAAACTAACCCCTTAAGTCAAAATTTAATTCTCAAAACTACATGGCTCTGATGAGGCCATCAATTCCTATATTATTACCAAATTTAATCTTTCTATGTCAAATAGTTTCGGAGAAAATCGGGTGTGACAGACAGACAGACAGGCAGACACCGAAGTGATCTTATAAGTGTTCCGTACGGAACACTAAAAATGAAAAATTACACTTTGCTAAGCATTTTTTAGAAACAGGCCATCCATTTCCCATTATTAATTGTTTATCAATACTCCATACGGCACCCAAAGGGTCAAAAATTAATTTCTTAGAATCTACCGAAATTTACAGACATTCAAACAATAATAATATAAATTTACTCGGACGTCGGAAATTCCGTCCTTTGCCAACTGTTATAGTACCTAATATTACCAAATTTTCACATTATATAAACATAAATACCAAAAATCTGTTTTAGTCTTAGTTAAGCGTTTAAGAATGTAGTTGTACTACGAAATCGCGATAACGCATACGTAAATCTTTACAAAAAATATATTTAGTATTAGTTAACGAAGTAATTAAGTAATTTTATTGTTAAAACCTTCGTTTGTCACAATTACTATTGCATGGTTGTGAGTAATTTCTTTAAATTATAGGACAAATTAAATCGTTTAGTGCAGTTCAAGTATTTTCAACCTAACAGTATTGTTTTTATGAACCTAGCACACGGGAAATCCCTAAAGCGCTACAGGATCGACACGTGTGCGGAAAAAAAAAAAAAAAAGCGATTTACGCTGGTCTCGAATCACTGTAAATTGTACTCGGTCGGAAATACAGTCCTGGGCAAATTATTCCAAAGGGATCAGGTTCTCCATATAAAAGACTCCTTGAAAAAGGTTGTACGAGGGAGTAACAAGATGAACCTCATACAGATGGGAAGTATTAGGGCGACGTGTATTTCTAGCATGCACCGCTCTGGGAGGAATTAACCGGGCTACAGCCGTTGAACACTCGTAGAAAAGACTCAAGTCGCCAACCGTTCTTTGATGTTTCAACGAATCAAGGTTATTGGCCAGTTCCGGGTCTCCAGTCGGGCGAACAACAAATGTAGTTGTACTACGAAATCGCGATAACGCATATGTAAACCTTTACAAAAAATATATTTAGTATCAGTTAACGAAGTAATTAAGTAATTTTATTGTTAAAACCTTCGTTTGTCACAATTATTATTGCATGGTTGTGAGTAATTTCTTTAAATTATAGGACAAATTAAATCGTTTAGTGCAGTTCAAGTATTTTCAACCTAACAATATTGTTTTTTATGAACCTAGCACACGGGAAATCCCTAAAGCGCTACAGGATCGACACGTGTGCGGAAAAAATGCGATTTACGGTGGTCTTGAATCATTGTAAATTGTACTTGGTTGGAAATACAGTCCTGGGCAAATTATTCCAAAGGGATGAGATTCTCCATATAAAAGACTCCTTGAAAATGGTTGTACGAGGAGTAACAAGATGAACCTCATACAGATGGGAAGTATTAGGGCAACGTGTATTTCTAGCATGCACCGCTCTGGGAGGAATTAACCGGGCTACAGCCATTGAACACTTGTAGAAAAGACTCAAGTCGCCAACCGTTCTTTGATGTTTCAACGAATCAAGGTTATTGGCCAGTTCCGGGTCTCCAGTCGGGCGAACAACAATCTTCTGAATAGAATACAACAAATGCAGTGTATGTTTGGGAGCAGAGCACGAAATATGGGAGCACTAATCCATCGTTGGTCGAATTTGAGCTTTGTACAGAATTAACAGTTGTTGGGAGTGTAAAGATTTCTAGTTCGAAATAATATTCCTAGTTTTTGAGAAGCTCTCTTTGCTATGCGTGCAACATGTTCATGCCAAGACATATTGGCTCCCAAATTAATGCCCAGCAAATTGGGTGACAATGTTAGGGGATGGAATGCCCCGACATAACTGTGTCGGATTCAGTAACTTTAACTTTTTTAGAAAAAATTGCCGCCTGGGTTTTTGTACCGTTAACTTCTACTTGGTTACTGTCACCCCAAGATAGAGTTTCTTCCAGGTCTTTGTTAAGCTGAACGACCTCCTGCTGCCTGCGGATATTTGCATGAGGAGCCGATTTTCGAACGTTCAAAGTGAATGATGAGATAAGCGTACTATCATCTGTCAATGTTGTAGATTGGATTCCTGATCTTTTCCAGCATATCGTCAATGTAAATAAGAAAGAGAGTATGGAGCCCTGGGGCACACCGGCGTTGATAGTGAAGGTGTTAGAAAAAAACCCGTTGATTGCCATTCGTAAAGAACGCTCTTTGAGGAAACTTGAGGGCAATAAACAGAACTTTTCAGACATATCAGAAAAGCGGAACTCAAAGAGATGCAGAAGATTAATAAATACAGGTCGATATTTCAAAACTGATCAGAAATATGTATCCATTATGGCTATATCCGTAATCTTACAGAAAAAAAGGACATACAAAGCCTGTCTCTTCGTGTCAGGACAACAATATCAGAAATACTGTTTTTTTCTGGTTCGATTCAACCTGATGTTTTTGCAACCATGGTTGTTCCTAAAATAGATACAATTTTATGGGTATTAGGGCTGCGTTGAACTGTGCCTATTGCAAGTATTTTCTAATATTATTTGGACCCTAAATAAATATTTTATATTAGCATACTGATATACGCTATCAAGAGAGAGGCAAAAAACATCTCATTATTTTTAATCTCTTTAAATTGTACAAACATAGGAACAATGAGTATTTAGGAAAATCCGTAAAAGTGTGCATGTGATACCGTTTACGCTATACTATTGATTTAAAAGACGATCTACTCATATTTTGGGCATTTTTCAACCTTTTTAGACTTCCATACGAAACACTTGTAATTTCATCTTTTTTTTTTTTATCAGAAAATGGTTTATTGAAGATTTCCTCCGAATAGACATTGAATAACAGAGGTGACAAAATACAATCCTGGCGTACGCCTTTCTTTATTTTTATTTCTTTGGACATGCAGTTCTTATCTTTTATTTTGGCAGTCCGGTTCCAGTATAAACTTGATAGTATTTTTAAGTCCCTGTCATCAATATTACACGATTTTAATATTTCCATCATTTTCTCATGATTCACCATATCATAGGCTTTTTGGAAATCTATGAAGCACAAATAAACATCAGAGTTGACACCCCTACATCTCTCAATCAGAACGCGGATAGAGAATAGTGCGTCCCTCGTTCCTAGTCCGTTCCTAAAGCCGAACTGTGTTTGTCCAGTTCTTTGGTGGATTATTTTTAAGGAAGAGTTTCAAGATGTGGTTCATTAAACTTATATTCCGGTATTCCTCGCACTTTCTAGGGTTATTCTTTTAGTTATAGTATATTAGTTTTCTGAATTATAAGGTTGGATTGGATTATAATTTCATTAATTTATTTTATGTTGAAATTATTGTTTCTTTAACAAATAAGCAAATATATTAATTAAGTATAAAATGTATTTTCAACAAATAATTGAGGTACCGGATTACAGAACTGCCTCTACGCGTGATCCCTGTTTCCCTAGCAGGCAGGACGCTGTAAACGCGTCGATCGACGGACAAAATCAATTTATAACGCAATAATCAACTCAATCAACTCATCAAGTTGATTTTTACGTAGAAACACTCTTTACGCTTGTGCCTTCTTATGGATATAGTTGTTTGTTAAAATTGTTTATTTAATTTGTGTGGTTGAAGACATATCTGGAAGGGCGTGAATATCAGGTTAAAATTGGCAATGTGCTATTAAATAGTTTGATTGCAGTTTCTGGAGTGCCACAGGGCGCTCATTGCTCTTCGTTCCTTTTCAATTTGTTTGTCAGTGTTATTGCCGGTCATATACGAGGCTGGTTTGAAAAGTCCGTGCAAAAATAAAAACTACTTATGTGTTTGGGGTAAACCTTTTTTATTTTTCGACATAGTCTCCTTTTAGGCTTATACACTTCGTCCAACGATGTTCTAGTTTGTTGATCCCTTCCGAATAATAGGATTTGTCCAAGTCTGCAAAATATCCATTAGTGTCTGCAATCACCTCCTCGTTTGAATAAAATCTTTGTCCCGCCAGCCATTTTCTTCAAATTGGGGAACAAATAGTAGTCCGAGGGAGCCAAATCTGGAGAATAGGGGAGATGTGAAACGAGTTGGAATCCTATTTCCATTAATTTTGCGACCACAACTGCTGAGGTGTGTGCTGGTGCGTTGTCGTGATGGAAAAGGACTTTCTTGTGGGCCAATCGCGGGCATTTTTCTTGCAGCTCGGTTTTCGAAGGGTCCAATAACGATGAATAATATTCACCTGTAATAGTTTTACCCTTTTCCAGATAGTCGATGAGGATTATCCCTTGCGAATCCCAAAAGACAGTCGCCATAACCTTTCCGGCCGAAGGAACGGTCTTCGCCTTTTTTGGTGCAGATTCCCCCTTGGTAACCCATTGTTTAGATTGTTGTTTGGTCTCAGGAGTATAGTAATGTATCCATGTTTCATCCACAGTGACGAAACGACGCTTAAAGTCATCCTTGCAACACTTCACACGATTCCGTTTTTGGTCAAGCGTGAGCAATCGCGGCACCCATCTTGCGGATAGCTTTCTCATGTCCAAATGTTTATGCAAAATATTATGTACCCGTTCAGTCGAGATGCCCACAGCACTAGCAATCTCACGCACCTTAACTCTTCTGTCATCCATCACCATATCATGGATTTGATCAATGATTTCTGGAGTCGTAACCTCCACAGGCCGTCCAGAACGTTCAGCGTCACTTGTGCCCATATGGCCAGTCCGAAAATTTTGAAACCACTTATAAACTGTTCTAATCGAAGGTGCAGAGTCACCATAATGTTTATCAAGCTTCTCTTTAGTCTCCTGAGGCGTTTTGCCTTTCATAAAGTAATGTTCACCACACGAAATTCTTTTTCGTCCATTTCTTGAAAATCACTCGACTCACAGACAATGCGACTGTGCGGCCAATACCTGTCTCTTTTCTGTAGGCTTGTAATAAACAAGGCCCAGTACCCCGAGACGGAATTCAAGGCGAGGAAGGCCCCCACCTGATTTTAGTTCAAATAGAACACTTAGAAATATGATTTTCAAGAGCGCCGTAGCATAGCGGCATTCTAGAAAGAGACAACTATTGGCCGCTCATTCGCTTTGTCTTTTTCACATTTTTGCATCCATATTTACTTCACAGCTGGATACGGAACGCTCAGTCCATCCTCTATGTCTATGGTTTTTTCTGTTTTGTTTCAATACGGCGCAAGCTCCACATGCTTCAAATAACGATAACAGCAGTCCTTATATTTATTTTCTTCCCTTTACTACTGCGCAAGCTCCAAACAGTGGGTACTTGCACTAAATCATAGACGTAGAGGATGGACTGAGCGTTTCGTATCCCTCTGTGAAGTAAATATGGACGCAAAAGTGTGAGATAAAGCGAATGAGCGGCCAGTAGCTGTCTCTTTCTAGAATGCCCCTAAGCTACGGCGCTCTTGAAAATATTATTTCCAAGAGTTCTATTTGAACTAAAATCGGGTGGGGGCTTTTCTCGCTTTAAATTCCCTCTCGGGGTACTGCGCCTTGTTTATTACAGGCCTACAGAAAAGAGCCAGGTATTGGCCGCACAGTCGCTTTATCTCTTTCTAGAGAGTGGTCAATTTTGTGAGGTTAATGCTCAGTTCATCCTCTATGTCTATACTTTAAATAAAGATAGAGACAATGGCCTACCAAAATAAGCGTTGCAAAATCTCTCTAATATAGCTACGATGTGCACAACATAGAAAAATAAAAATAACTGTCACGGGATAACAGTGACGTTACAATAACGGGGTAAGTTACATATTCAGATAGTTTGTTAATTCATTCTTCTGTCTATATTAGCTCCCAGAGATTAGCCATTTGAATATAATAAACTATTTTTAATAACGTCCTGTATATTTGTAATTTTGCTGGCGCTTACACTTCCATAATGAAACTGAAGATATAATTTTCCCTGAAAATTTACATGTCTATTTTGAAATTTACTATCTATTTATAGCTTTAATGTCCGTTTAACAATCAAAAGTGTTTTAGCATTTCAGCATTGGGAAATAGATACCCGATGTAATTAAACTTGCAACTCACAACCCTTCCGACTATTACTGGTGTTATAACGTCATTTACTCTGCCATGTCGTGTTCAGAAAGTAATTCGTTTTGGCCGAGCTTGAAGAGAATTGTTTCCGATATTTTAGATTTCCAGTCTAGAGTAATATATTTAATTTTAGTTGAATGTAAATTAGTTCTTTATAAACATAGATTTCTTGTAAGTAATTTTGATAAATTAAATTTACGTTTGTTACTTAAGTATTTATTTCTAATGCTTGTCATCGTAGACAGGAAATTTGAAAGTTACAACTGGCCCTTTCTATAAATATCTCGCTTGTTCATTTTATTACATTTTATACACTTAACTAGGTTGACATCACTGTTTTTATTTTAGTTGTCAAAGCCGAAGTAATTTTCAAGATTTGTAAATATTTTAAAAGAAAACAAATCTCTTGGGGGCCAGGGACACAATATCACCCCCGGTATGTTCTGCCTGTCGTAGAAGGCGACAAACCAGATGGTAGAAGCCCATATTCTACTAGGCATCGCCCTATGTAATACCAGGGCATCGGTTTAGACTGTGTTAAGTTGTTTGACGTTTCATAGCTGTGTTGATGTCTCCGGATTTCATGTGGAAAAAGACTGACATGATGAAGCTCCCAGGATCAATAAATTCCGGAAGTAAAACTCATGCTGCAAAACCCCGCGTTCTGATCTCCGGATGTGGGTTGGTTCAGGGGCGTCAACATGCGCAGATTGTAATTTTAAAGTCGATTTTAATAATATACGAGGCTTAAAGTCGAATATAAATTCAATGCATCAATTTCTACAATAAAATAAGCTGCATGGACACGCTCTCCGCGAAACTAAGGTCAGCACAATCACCTTTGGTGATCCTGAGTACGACTTCTGTTCTCGGTTTAGGAATAACTTTGGAATGTGCCCTTTTGTCAGACGCGATTTCTTCTGAGAACGAAAGGAGGCTCTGAATCCCTGAAATTTTGATATGTGGTGAAAAAATAACAACCTAACACCCCACAAGGTTTACCTGCTGCTTTATCGACCACCAAGTTATATTAACTTTAGAACACTTTTCGCTTCTCTTGCAGACACCATCTATCATTTAGAGATTAATTATGCAAGTGCCGAAATTACCATCCAGAGCGATTGTAATGTCCACATCAATTCGCTTAAGTATTCAAATATGACCGACGAACAAGGTTGTGAAGCTAAATTATTCTTAATTAGTAATGGCTTTACTCAATTGATCAATAAACCAATATAGATTCCTGAGCGTGACGGAGAGTTTACCGATCTTCGTGACCTATTTGTAACTACTAATCCAGACATTTATGCAGTCATCGTAAATCCGCCGTTAGGTTCTTTCGACCATAATCTGCTTTTGACAGCGAGTATTCTACCGGTTAGTGACAGAGAAGTGCTTGAACTGCCTAAGATTTAACAACACAAATCTGTTAAATGGGAAGAACTCATGAAATAGTTTGAACTTTTCCTTGGTTAGACGTTTATTTTAGATCCATCGACCCACCTACCTGCTTTGAGGAGGTCTCTGATGTGATTTTGGCTGCCATGGAAGCTTACGTCCCCTTTTCGAAGAAATGCTCTTCTAACGGTAAGCCTTAGTTTGAAGCCGTTGCTTCTAAACATCAGGCATACCGACAATGGCGTGAAAATCCTACGATCATAAAATATAAGAGTTTTGTATGTACCCGGGACAGATGTAAAGAAATTATCGATGAAACCAAGGGTTTTAATCAATCAAAGAATTTAAAATAAACTTTTTGCTTGCCTCAACAATCCAGGCCAATGCCATTGCAACAACACCTGTTGAGAAACCTAACTTAGCAGAAGTTTTAGCTTCACATTCTACTGTCAATTGCCAAGGACAAACATCAGCCACAATTCTGAAAGTGCAATCAAGGATGCCCGATATTGCCTGTAGCGTGTCATAAAACGTGTACTAATGAAGCGAGATACTAAAAAAACTTCTGGCGCTGATGGAATACCTCCCATCGTAGTTCAAAAATGCACGAGTGAACTAACACCAGTTTTCTCTATAGAAAGGGAATATTTTCTTCCTGCTGGAAATGCACTATAGTTCAGCCGGTACCCAAAAAAAAGCAAGGATACCTTGCCAAATACCGACCGACCAGTCGCACTGCTTTCAGTAATATTGAAAGTTATGAAAAAAGCTATCAATGAGCATCTTGTAGAATATCTAGAAGGATTCAATATTATTAGCAACCATCAATCTGGCTTTCTAAGCACAGATCAACAGGAGATCTTCTAATTTATGTCACACATGTTTGGAATAACGTAATTGAACATTGTGGTGAATCTCGAGCGGTTTCACTTCATTTGATATATCCCTGTTTGATATGACCAGTTGTTAGCTGAGCTACGTTCTCATGATACGTCTGAACGGTTGTGTTTATAGCTATCATTTTTCCTCAGCGAGCCTTCTTTATGAGTGGCAGTTTACGGTTTTTTTTTTAATATATTCACTATCAACGATGATGCGCTCCAAGGTTCCATACGATCTTCTACTTTCTTTCTTCTTTACATTAACGATCGGCAGGAAAGAACCAGGAATCCAACTTAGAGTAAGCTCGAACATCGGCTACAGACAGCAGGAAATCAAAATTAACAACACCTGGAAGACCTGCATGAAATTTTATTTTGGGGTGAAAGTAGAATTTAACGCTAGAAAAACCCAGGCGGCAGTTTTTTTTTTATAGTGAGAGAGAAAACTTAGTAATGCGTCGGCATTTGGAGGCCATTTGGCGTCTTTTATTGAGTTCGTGTAGTGTTGAGTTGAAGATGAATAGGTATAAATTGGAGTAATTAATATGGGTGAGCGAATATCTGTATGCAGTTTGTGAACTTAAAATTAATGTAGGTGATAGTCACCTATATAGCTAGGTAGGTGATTGTGGTTTTAAAGATGTTGAAATAGTTATACTCTATATATACATATACAAACCAGTGCCCTTTATAAATAGAATTAGATTATTAATCTATTTCTTTCCAGGCCTGATTCCTGTTGATTTGCTGAGATGCCGTATTTTGTTTCGGGGGCGTCGAATGAGTTACATTCGCATACAATGTGTTTGACAGTCAGGGCACGGTTGCATGCCACACATAGTGGGGGGTCGTCCCCTGTCATAAGATGCCCGTGTATAATTTCGGTATGGTCCAATCTTAATTTGTTGTGTTTAGTGCTATGATTTTTGAGTAAATTAAGAGGGTTGTTTTGTCTCATATAATTTGTAAGTATCTTCGGTGGTTTCCCATTCTGCCTGAACTATACTTTTAATGGTATTGTCTATTAACGGTTTTAAGTGTTGCGATATGTAGATGTACTTCCGATATTTGTTGCGGTTTTTGCAAGTTTATCTATCCTTTCGTTTCCATAGATACCAACGTGGCTTGATATCCATATGAATGATAAACTATGGCCAGAGTTGCTTGGGTCTATAATAAGGTGTTTTATACCTTGGGTTAGGGGGTGGTAACTGTGAAAGCCTTGAATAGATTTTAGAGAACTCATGGAGTCTGATAAATTGATCCATTTACTTGATTTTTGGGTCTTCATGTATAAAATTGATTTGTAGATGACAAAGAATTCTGCCATGTGCTTATTGCATATGTTATTTAATTTGTATTAGAGTTTGGTTAGAGCTATTTGTCCAATAGGTAGAGCCGCTTCCTGAGTTGGTTTTTGATCCATCTGTATATATTTAATTATGATTCTTGAATTTGGCCTGGACAGTTGTTTTGAATTCGTTTATTATTAGCTGATAATTTTGAGTGTATTTGTCGAATTTAGTTAGTTCATAGTTTATCTGCATGTTAGGTAATGTCCAGTGAGAATATTTATTGGAGGGGGGGCGTTTGAAAAGCTTTCGGGTAGTATAAAGTTATTCTCTCTGGAGAAATGCAAGACTCTCTGATTGCAGCTTAACGGTTGGTGGGTGTTTTCAAATCGGATTTGCTAGATATTGGAAGTGAAATATCGCTTGTGTAGAGATAAATGGGGCCTTAGTCATAGATTTGTTGTGTATATTAGTAAAGATTTGGTTCTGTTGTGATATCATAATTTCAGATAGTGCTTGCAGATTGTGTATTGGACTGGAACGGAAAATCCCTGTGGAAAGACGCATTGCTGAGTTTTGTATTGCATCCACTGATTTTAAAAAAAATTTATTACATGGGGCATAGACAATCTCTCCATAATTTAGTTTAAATAATATAATAGAAAAATTGATCTTTAGCAAGATGTATTGGTCGGAAACTGCACGGAATATTTGATAACATTTTGATTATGTTCAGATCTTTGATGCATTTGGAGCGTAGATTTTTTTTATATTTCCCTGCTTTTAGTTTGTTATCAAAAGATCATAGATCAAGAATACACATTTCCTGTTCTTTTTGTTAAACCATGATTACAAAAAGCTAAGCGTCTTACAAGGTTTACTGTGTTGGAAAGCATTATTTATTCAATCTTGCTTAATAAAAACTTTGAAACGAATCATAATATATTATTCCTTTTACTCTAGTTAAACGTGATTTTCTCAGTAATTTCTGTTGCGAAATCATATAAAATTCTTGTCGAGGTAAAGAAAATTATAATTAAGAATCTAATTATTAAATAGCAGCAGAAACAGCGTAAGAATTTCATCTAATTAACCTCTTTTTAGTTATACAAGCAAGTCAATTCAGTAGCGTAGTTTAGATTTTTTTTTGTTTGAAAACCTTATGTATTATTAGAGTTTTTTTTATAAATAAACGCTAATAAGTACAAGCTAACTGCAGTTAGCTGCGAGCGGCAGCAGCAGCAAGATCACAGTATCGAGTAACAGCAGCAGCAAGAGCACTTGTAAATAGCAAATGAGATTTTGGCGAAACGTCGTGCAAATTCATTGTTAGAGGAACGGAATGAAACTCGGAATTTTAATGTATCATATATATATATATACATATATATATATATATATATATATATATATATATATATATATATATATATATATATATATATATATATATATATATATATAACAAGGCTCTGCCCAAAATTCATGTTGATGGATTTGAGTGATCTTGGGCTTAAAATGTTCGTTATTGATCCCTCTTTATGGGCTAGTGTGGCCTTTTGGAAAATTTCTAAATGGCGGCTCAATATGGCGGACAAAAATCAGAGAAAAAATCAATATTTTGGAGTAAAAAATTAGCAAAGAAAAAATTTACTGCCGATTCGATTGGTTTTGGGTGCAAATTGTTTGTAATTGATAGCCCTAAAAAGTTGAATAGGTAGGTTGGCGAAATTCAACATGGCGAATCCAAGATGGTGGCTGAAACCTCAAAATCATCGAAAAATGAAAAAAATCAAGACTCTGACTAGAGTTTTTGACACTTAACCTGATTATATTGTCCTCCACTGTTGAGTGTTAATTACTCATTACTTACACAGGTTATTATGAATCCAAAATTCAAAATGGCGGCTCCGATTAACTTCAAATTGTAATAAAATCGCTAGAAAACGGTGAAATTTAGGTAGAAACAGTCCCGAACGAGTATATTGATGGTTCATAAATCGTCAAATGATTGCTTTTTATATCATGAAGTCAAACTTCATAAATCAAATATGGCGGAGTCAAAATGGCGTCAAGCAATGCCATATATAGGGAAAAATCCTCTGTCAGATAAATTCGCAGAACCCATTTACTTGAAATTCTTAAGCGAAACGTGTTATCTTGTGGCTTTGTGCATTCTGAATACGAATCCGCATTCGAAATAACAAAAAAAAGAATATTTTATGGTGCTAATTAAGAGACGAAACACTATACTAAAATGTCTTAACCTCTCTATTAAGTTTACTCTAAAAGTCTATTGAACCGAATTTTAGTCTCTAAAACCCTATTTAAAATCTGCTTAAAATTTTGGTCTCAATAATTCATTTTTAATTAGGAAAAAATGCTATAATGAGTAGAGAATATACAGAATTCTATATCTTTAAGAGTCAGAAGGGAAAATCTCATCGTCCTCGAATATTTTATTACAATACATTTTGTATTCATATTTATCGAAGCGGGTTATATAAGTAGTCGCGAAAGTGAAAAGTTCTCTATTTCACCTTTAAGGGGCCATCAATATACTCGTTTGGGACTGTTTCCACTAAATTTCACCGATTTTATTACATTTTGAGGTTAATCGGAGCCGCCATTTTGAATTTTGGATTGATAATAACCTGTATAAGTAATGAGTGATTAACACTCAACATTGGAGGCCAATATAATCAGGTTAAGTGTCAAAAACTCTAGTCAGAGTCTTGATTCTTTTAATTTTTCGACAATTTTGAGGTTTCAGCCGCCATCTTGGATTCGCCATGTTGGATTTCGCGAACCTACCTATCCAACATTTTAGGGCTGTCAATTACAAACAAGTTGCACCCAAAACCAATCGAATCGGCCGTAAATTTTTTTTTTGCTAATTTTTTACTCCAAAATCTTGATTTTTCTCTGGTTTCTGTCCACTATATTGTGCCGCCATTTTGAAATTTTCCAAAAGGCCACACTAGCCCATAAAGCGGGATCAATAACGAACAGTTTAAGCCCAAGATCACTTAAATCCATCAACATGAATTTTGGGCAGAGCCTTGTTCCGTTTGACAAAGAACGTCCCATATATATATATATATATATATATATATATATATATATATATATATATATATATATTAGGAGAAGATAGAACAAAGGTTGTTTGGCGAGATCAAATCCGCTTGGGAGGCTGGTTAGGATCACAATTGAAGTTAAACGAGAGGAGAAATTAAGCTCAGATGTCATCGGACCTTGAACGTCTAGGATGAAAGTAGACTGAAGACGACAGAAGACGAGCTATATTCAAGGAAATAAATAGAATCATCCATACGTTTCGTACAGTATCGTATATGCTAGTATATTAGAGTGTCGTCAGAAAGGAATGGTGTCAGATTACCTTAAATTGGTATAAATTTAGTAATTATCTATGTTGTACTGTAGTTGACAGAAATCATTTGTGAATAAATAAAAGCGAATCTCGTTAGCCCCCTGCGCCTCATATGTCTTTATCGATCGCTTAGCCGGTCGGCTGAGGGGTGGCGTATCGAGTTTGTGGGGTGAGATGGGTTCCGTTGAGCTTAGTTTCATTAGATGGTTGGTAGATTTTTGAGCCAAACGTTGGCTATAACCGAAAGTTGGGCGGCTATTAATACGCGGTGTTGAGTTTGATATTGAGTCATTTATGAATAGAATTTTTTACAACTCAGCCTAACAATGAAAGAAATTTTTTTTTGACGTGAAATATGTTTTATTTTTCAATATAATCTCCTGAAGCTTCAAACGTTTTTCCAAGAATTCAATACCATCATTAAAGTGTGATTCCAGAAGGTCTGCAAAATATCCATCCACGGCAGCAATAGCTTCGTCATTTGATATAAAACGCTTTACAGCCAGGAATTTTTTCATGGTCTGGTGAATACGCTGGATCTTCAAGCAATTCGTACTTGAACTCGTTGAATTTTGCCTTCGTCAAAACACTTGTGTGAACAAGTGCATTGTCTTGATGAAAAATGATTCTTTCCTTCGTTAAAGCAGGTCTTTTCTTACGAATTTTTGTATTCAACTGAACCAAAAGGTTACAATAATATTCAGAGTATTTGTTTTTCTTGCTGAAGATAATCTATTAACAAAACACCTTTGTAATCCGAAAAAACTGTTGCCATAACCTTCCCTGTTGATGGAACCGTCTTTGCCTTCTTTGGTGCATTTCCACCGGCTTCAATCCATTGTTTCGACTGTTTTTTTCGCTCTGGTGTATAGTGGTGGATCCAACTGTCATCAACAGTTATGAAACGACGCTTGAAATCCATTTTATTTTGCTTAAAACGATCCAAACACGCTTGAGATATACGCCTTCGAATTCGATTTTGGTCAATTGTCAGAAAAAGCTTTTTGATGCGTAATTCTTCATGCAAAATATTTCCAGTTCGTCACGCACCTTCACTCGTCTAGATGATCGACGAGACATCATATCATGGACATGTTAAATAATTTGTGGGTTGTAGCAGTGCTTGGACGACCTTTGCGCGGATCATCTTCCAGGCTTGTACGAGTAGATTTAAAAAGAACAGCCCATCTTTTCACAGAGGAAAGTGAAGGTAATGCATCCTTATACACTCTTAACAATTTTAAATGAATTTATGTTGGTGTTAAACCATCCAAAACAAAGAATTTAATCACTGCACGATATTCAATTATTTCTATTTTAAAAACATCAATAACACGTCAATATTAAACAGCTGCTGCTAGTCGAATAAATTGAGAGATCGAAATAATTTTACATGTGTTTATATAGAGGATGGAAATTTTTAATACAATTGTGCTTTTACAGTTTCTAACGCCATCTATGTGTCAGGCCAAAAACTTTCCAGACAGCCTACGTAAATTGTTCTGCTGAACACGTAAAACCTCGTACTCTCTATTTTCCTAATTACTATTACATAAATTACAATATAATAAGACTTGATAGTGATCGAAAATCATGCCTAAAAAAACTGTCACTTGAACTAGTAGCAGGGAATTTAACCCACAATTATTTCATTATTGATGGATAGCGTGGGCCAACTCGTTGTCGTCCCTTAGCTTCGATTGAATTGAGAGA
Organism: Pachyrhynchus sulphureomaculatus; assembly: GCA_019049505.1. Classification (NCBI taxonomy): domain Eukaryota; kingdom Metazoa; phylum Arthropoda; class Insecta; order Coleoptera; family Curculionidae; genus Pachyrhynchus; species Pachyrhynchus sulphureomaculatus. The sequence continues at coordinate 206,867,536 of CM032456.1, read as the reverse complement.
TCGAAATAATTTTACATGTGTTTATATCAGAGGTTCCCAAACTTTTTTTTCTCGTACACCACTTTCAAAATTTTACGGGTTTCGGTGGACCCCCTGCTGCTACATTTCTACCATATTCCCAAAACTCGTCAAAAAATGTGAAGATTAGATCTAACGATGGAAATTTGCGTCGTGGCTGAGTTCCAACTCTAAATTCGGAGTGGTAAAAAAAAAAAATATATTTTCTTGTGTTCTATTTATTAAAATAATATGATTACATACTTAATAGAATTATAATTAAACATTAATAACGTACCGCAACTTCAACAGTGCAAATCAACAATTAAAAAAAAATAGTCATAATTTTAATGGGAGAGATGTACTTGATGGATTGACAGCAAATTATCAATATTTGGCTTCCGTTTTGTAAGAAATAACCGCAAATCTCCTCGTTCTGTGATGTTCAATCTGCTCCTTTTTTTTGTTAATAGGTTTGTAACGACACTAAAACTTTTTTCGACAAGGTATGACGAGGGAGATGCTATCAAAAGTTTTCTAGCAAATTTCCCACAGCCCAGGATATTTTTCGGCTATTTCTGCCTGCAGCCAAAATGTTTGATAGCCTTTTTTAAATTTCACCTTCAGCTCCTCATTGGTGCTAAGTTCGAGTAGCTTCTCTTGTAATACCACATTCGCCACTTCCGTTTCATCAAATGGATTTATGATCCATGGTGGTATATCCATCATCAGAATATCTTCAAATCTATTTTTGAAGTCATCATGCAGGGCATTTAAATGTTGAACGTATGTCTGAATATCCTCATCAAGACATTCTGCCTGTGACAAGTTTGGAAACTGGGAGAATTCGCGCCGACTAATATTTTGCTTCATAAATTTTAATTTTCCACGAAAAGCCGAAAATTACACCCTTTGTTTTCATTAAATTTAGGCTGTTCCCTTGTAACTGCAAGTTAACGTCATTAAATTTTCTGAAGAAATCTGTCAAATACGCGATGTCTGCGTTCAATTTGATCAGGTTTTCTTTTAAATCTGGATCTTTACTTTCCAGAAACTCTAAAACTGATTCAAAAGGTGAGTAAAATCTTGTTAAACATGCACCTTTCGACAACCAGTGTACTTCAGTATGTAAGAGCAATCGTTGGAAGTCTTCATCATTTTCGTCGCACAATTGTGCAAAAGAAACGGGTATTCAACGCATTGCTTCTTATTTTGTTAACTGCTTTAATCACAAATTGAAGCGATTGGTGCAATCTATCACTCAAATTTTTCACTACCAGGTGTTGTCGGTGGATGACACAGTCAATTGCAGTTACTCCTGATATAATTCTTTTAAGATGGTTTATAAACCCACGATATCGCCCGAAGATGTCAGGAGCTCTATCTGCTGCCACCGAAATAATGTTTGTAAATGGAATCGATTTTTCCTTAAAAAAATCACTCAGGACATTAAATATTGATTCGCCTTTAGTGTCCGTTTCCAAAGTTTTCGCGAATAGCAGCTCTTCATGGATTTTTTTCGTCCATAACAAATCGAACATATGCTAATAATAATGTTTCATTACCAGGTAAAGTTGACTCGTCCAGTTGAATAGAAAAATGAGTTATTTGCAGATAATTACACAAGAAGCTTTCAATATCAGAGCTCATTTCATCAATACGTCTTTGTACAGTGTTGTTACTCAAAGGAATTCTTTTGAGTACGTCAAATGGAGGTTTGTGCAGAACAGTTTTTAAAACCTCTTCAACAGCGGGTAAAATTAACTGTTCTCCGATGGTGTGCGGTTTTCCAGATTTCGCTATAAGCAATGAGATATTGTAAAATGCCCGCAAGCCATCATCGTTACTTTGAGACGTTGAAGCGAACCTACTGTGTACGGTGGGTCTCTTTTCATATTTTTCCTTCAATGTTTGAAAATATTTTAAATCTTTACTTATTTTATCAGGATTACACCTTCTTAGATGATCTTCGAGCTTCGATGGTTTCATAGAATCATTGCTCAAAACTTTGTTGCATAAAAGGCATATGGGCAATCATTTGTCTGCCTTTGATGGAAGAAAACCAAATTTCAAATACTCAAATCAACACTGTACTGTCGACATTTCTTCTTAGATTCAGCCATGTTTCGTATCAGTTACCTACCTGTAAAGGAAAAAATGTTTGTTTTAGTAATCATAAGGCGACTTTAACAGGATATGTCTATTTTAACAGAATAAAATAGGATTAATTAATTATTGCAATGAAAAAAAACCAAAATTCCGGCGGCAAAACTGATTTTAATTATTAAAAGCAATAAACTGCTAAGACCCATATAGAGGTTTTCACAAAACGGCTGAAGCTATTTTAATGTAATATAAAATATTTTTTGATTAATTATATTTTGATACATTTCTGTAAATTCGCGAGAAAATACTTTTAAAGAATATTTTGACATCAAAAACTCCGCGATTTTAATGATTTATTTATTACTTTGATGTACGTTACGAGTGATACATAAAGACACGTACAATTTATGAAAATATTTTTAGTCATTTAGCATTAGCAACTACGAGGGCACTGAAATATGTACAAACATGCAGGTCAATTATATATCTCTCCTTTAGTGAATCACCACAGTCGGGTAAATAAATAATTTTATAATAAAAAGTACTAAAAGTTCAATCTTTCTCGGCTTTCTCTTCTTTTATAGAAGTATCGAATAATGGCCCTGTTCAGTATTTAATCTTTATTATGTACCTACTACACGCAAACATAATAAATATAATATTATTACAATATAAAATAAAAGTATGAATAACAAATAGGCAGGTACTTACTTTTTCCGGCACTGGCAAACACTGACATCGATTCACTCACACTTTCCTTTTCAAAATTCCGGAAACAAATGAGTAACGTTTGTCCTTGGCATTCTTATTTATATTAGTGAAGAATCAAACAAGTTCATGCAAGATTGCAAGCACAGCACAAGTCGTATTTCGTCCCTTTGCACGTCTGAACGGGTTGCGTTGCGGGCGGGCGGGCGGAGCTTTGCAAGTCTCGACGCGCGTTGTACTGAATATCGAATATGCAAGTTTTTACAAGTAACAGTCGCTGACCTTAAAATACACTATTAAAAAAAATAAGGGAGGTTTTAAAACAAGGAAATTAATGCTAAATAAACAGGCTATCTGATCCATATGCCGGCCTAACCGAAAAAAATTTTTTTCAAGCCCGTGGACCAAAAAAAAAGCAAAATATTTGCAATATTATTTTTTCGCGCTATCTGTTAGGATTGCATGAGAACCGTACCTCCTAAAAAAATCTGAAAATTAGAATCTTAAAGCTTCAAAATGCTTTTTTTTTAAAGTCTCAATACGACCATTTTTCACCGAAATACAGCCTTTCAAAAATCACCGAAAAATTTGGAATTTTTTTTGCTCCCTTAATTTTTTTGAGTAGTGTATTATCTGCCTACATTGATAGGTAAAGCCAAGCCAACATTTTTGTTCTTTACTCTCGAAACCAGATAAATTTTCGTGGACCCCCAGTTACAACTTGTGAACCCCCATTTTTTTTCACGCCAACGTAGACCCCCGTCGAGTCTCCCGTGGGGGTCCACCTGAACCACTTTGGGAATCACTGGTTTATATAAAGGATGGAACTTTTTAATACAATTGTGCTTTTACAGTTTCTAACGCCATCTATGTGTCAGGCCAAAAACTTTTCAGAGAGCCTACGTAAATTGTTTTGCTGAACACGTAGAACCTCGTACTCTCTATTTTCCTAATTACTATTACATAAATTACAATATAATAAGACTTGATAGTGATAGAAAATCATGCCTAAAAAAACTGTCACTTGAACTAGTAGCAGGGAATTTAACCCACAAATTATTTCATTATTGACGGATAGCGTGGGCCAACTCATTGGACTAGTATCCCTTAGCTTCGCCACTGTAATAAACCTTGGCTTTTAGATAATTAAAGCGGTCGATATAGCAATCTTGAGAAAGCAAAAAGCAGAAATTAATTTTCTAAAAGTCTTTAAACGTTACTATACATCAATCAAAAGATCGGTGCTGCAAGTTTGTTTTTTTACTCCTAAACTTTTAAGAGTCTGTTTCTTTTCAAATTTTAATGTTTGGTTCGTAGAAGTTTCTCGTAAACAAAGCTATTTAAATGAATTTTTTTGTTTTCGTTAGGTAATTGACATTGATTTACATGGTTGCATTTTTTCTCGAGCAATTAGGATTGGATTAGAAACAGTTAAAAAGTAAAAATAAACATAAACTTTTTTAGAACATTGTTTTAAGTTACTTGTATTAGGCGTAAACTGAAATTTTCAATTTTACAATTTGAAAATTGTGTATAAATTGATACTTTTTTCTAGTTTTTTCTTGAAATAAAAAAAAATGAGCGGAGTCGTTTACTCCGAAATGAAATTGTAAAATAAATTCCGAGTCTGTTTTTTGCATACTTAATGTACGAGCATCAATGGAAAAGTTCGCAGCTTCATCAAAAAATAATTATAACATTTTTATTATAGTACCCTCAATAAGTTCATACTTTCTTTGGTTGTCACAATGTAAAATTTTTGTTGCTGTAGAATTTGTGGTTGTTAGGTTAGAACGAGTTTAATGAGACCAAGTGCAGCGTTTTTTTAAAAATGGAAAAAATTGAACAACGTACGGTCATCAAGTACCTGTTTAAAAAAAGATTAATACCAAAAGGAGATCCACGATGATATGAAGACAACACTAGGGGAATCTGCTTCGGCATATACCACCGTGAAAAAATGGGTTGCAGAATTTAAATGTGAACGAGAGAGTATCGAAGATGACCCTCGTTCCGGCCCACGACGTCAAGAATTGCAGAAAACATCGGCAAAGTGTGTGGTCTCATATTGAAAGACCGTAGATTAACTATCAGGGAGATTGTAGACACTATAGGCATCTCGTATGAATGAATACTAAACATAATTGCCAACGAACTCGGATTTTCTCAGGTTTCCGCTAGGTGGGTCACCAGATTGCTTTCAGTTGAACAAAAACGAATTAGACTCACGATTTCCCGCGACTGTTTGGAGATGTTTGAGGCTGATCCGCAAGATTCTTAACAGGTTTGTGACAATGGACGAAACCTGGGTTCACCACTATACTCCAGAGTCAAAACAACGATCCAAACAGTGGAAAAAAATCTGGTAAACCGACCCCAAAGAAAGCGAAGGCAATTCTCTCGGCTGGAAAAATGATGGCGTCAGTTTTTTGGGATGCTATTATGGTGGACTACCTTCCGAAAAGCGAAACAATAAACTCCACTTACTATTGCACCCTTTTGCGTCGTTTGCAATTAAATAGTAACGCCCAGGATTACTGAGAAAGAAAGTTTTGTTCCATCAGGACAACGCTCGCGTTCACACATCCGTTGAGTGTATGGCTCAAATCCGTAAATATTTTTGAATTTATTTGACACCCCATTCGATCACCCGGAAAAAAAAAATTATCACTTCCGATTCCACCCCCCAAAACTAACCCCTTAAGTCAAAATTTAACTTTCAGAATTACACGGCTATGATGAAGCCATCAATTCCTATATTAGTACCAAATTTTAACTTGCTATGTAAATTGTTTTGGAAAAAATCGGGGTGTGACAGACGGACGGATAGACACCGAAGTGATCTTATACGAGGCTGGTTTGAAAAGTCCGTGCAAAAATAAAAACTACTTATGTGTTTGGGGTAAACCTTTTTTATTTTTCGACATAGTCTCCTTTTAGGCTTATACACTTCGTCCAACGATGTTCTAGTTTGTTGATCCCTTCCGAATAATAGGATTTGTCCAAGTCTGCAAAATATCCATTAGTGTCTGCAATCACCTCCTCGTTTGAATAAAATCTTTGTCCCGCCAGCCATTTCTTCAAATTGGGGAACAAATAGTAGTCCAAGGGAGCCAAGTCTGGAGAATAGGGGGGATGTGAAACGAGTTGGAATCCTATTTCCATTAATTTTGCGACCCACAACTGCTGAGGTGTGTGCTGGTGCGTTGTCGTGATGGAAAAGGACTTTCTTGTGGGCCAATCGCGGGCGTTTTTCTTGCAGCTCGGTTTTCAAACGGTCCAATAACGATGAATAATATTCACCTGTAATAGTTTTACCCTTTTCCCGATAGTCGATGAGGATTATCCCTTGCGAATCCCAAAAGACAGTCGCCATAACCTTTCCGGCCGAAGGAACGGTCTTCGCCTTTTTTGGTGCAGATTCCCCTTGGTAACCCATTGTTTAGATTGTTGTTTGGTCTCAGGAGTATAGTAATGTATCCATGTTTCATCCACAGTGACGAAACGACGCTTAAAGTCCTCCGAATTCTTCTGGAACAGCTGCAAACCATCCTTGCAACACTTCACACGATTCCGTTTTTGATCAAGCGTGAGCAATCGCGGCACCCATCTTGCGGATAGCTTTCTCATGTCCAAATGTTTATGCAAAATATTATGTACCCGTTCAGTCGAGATGCCCACAGCACTATCAATCTCACGCACCTTAACTCTTCTGTCATCCATCATCATATCATGGATTTGATCAATGATTTCTGGAGTCGTAACCTCCACAGGCCGTCCAGAACGTTCAGCGTCACTTGTGCCCATATGGCCAGCCCGAAAATTTTGAAACCACTTATAAACTGTTCTAATCGAAGGTGCAGAATCACCATAATGTTTATCAAGCTTCTCTTTAGTCTACTGAGGCGTTTTGCCTTTCATAAAGTAATGTTTAATCATCACACGAAATTCTTTTTCGTCCATTTCTTGAAAATCACTCGACTTCCTTCATTCACACGAATGCCAAACACAAAGAAATAGACCAATATGGCTGAAACTTGGTGTGCGTTTATTCAAGAGATGCTACTAACTAAACATGACCTCGATACGCGCCGGTGGTGCCATCTTTCGGACTTTGCACGGACTTTTCAAAACCAGCCTCGTAAGTGTCCCGTACGGAACACTAACAAAAGGAGTGGTGAATAGTATTATGAGAATTTTTGTTCGTTTTGGGTTGGGTTGTGAAAAAACTTTTACCGTTAGCCGTCAATATAATTAAAATAACTCCTAAATTTTATAAATCAGATGTAAATCTAAAAATGTAAGTGTAATATAATCAATCCTTGACAAAAATTATACACTTAAGCTATAAACCGTCCTGTTTATGAAACAATTTTCGTATGCAGTACGGTTTAGTGGAGGAAGAAACAATTAACTTATAATATTTATTGCTAAAAAAATAAATTACACATGAGACTTTTATTTATCGACAGCAGAGTTCGAAAATATTGTTTTAAAATTGTTCTGTATTTATTCAATCAATTAAATTTATTTGTATTTAAAAGGAACTGACAGTAAATAGGTGTTGGGTAAACTTACCACTTACTTTATAGGAATTTAACCTGGTTTATCTCTTTAAACAGCTCGGCAAATGGGGGGAACCTTAATAAACCATAGGCGTCACGTTAAACTTCCACATAATAATGCTAATATATTAACCTATTTATTATAATAAAATTGCTTAATTACTTTGTTAACCGTCACTAAATACAGTCGTAAAGATTTTACAATTGCGTTATCGCGATTTCATAGTACAACTACATTATCAAACGCTTAACTAAGACTAAAACCAGATTTTTGATATTTGTGTTTATATGATGAACAGATGTGGGTTTATTAGGTACTAAAACAGTTGGTACAGGACGGAATTTGCTACGTCTAATTGACTATTCAGTAAATTTATATTATGGTCTTTTGAATGTCTTTAAATTTCTATGGATTCTAAGAAATTGAGTTTTGACACTTTAGGGGCCGTATGGAGTATTTGTAAACAATTGATATTGGGAAATGGATAGCCTGTTTCTAAGAAATGTTTAGCAAAGTGTGATTTTTCATTTTTTAGCCTATAAGAGGCATTGTGTTCTGCGAATCTTGTTTTGAAATTCCATCCCGTTTAGCATACATAATAGCTAGTGCACTCTTGACAATTAAGTTTATACACTCCTGATTTATTATGTTTATTATTTTTATCTTTGGTATTGAAAAATATATTTGATAATTTTTGAGCGGGTTTTAAAAGCTATTCTTTTTTTTTCGGCCGTGAGAACTTGGGATATTTTATCCGAGATGGGACAAAAATATGTCAGAGGTATGAATGTTTTCTTTTCTCGGCATTCTTTTACGGGGTAAATTAAGCTGAAAGTGGTTTGTTTTTTTGTTTACGGCTTATTAAGGTATTAATTATTTTAGGTTGGAAGTCGTTATTGAATGCTATATTTTTTATTGTGTCCAGTTCTTTTTAGTGTTCCTGTCTGTCTGTCTGTCACACCAGATTTTCTCCGAAACTATTTGACATAGAAAGGTGAAATTTGGTAATAATATAGGAATTGATGGCCTCATCAGAACCATGTAGTTTTGAGAATTAAATTTTGACTTAAGGGGTTAGTTTTGGGGGGGTGAAGTCGGAAGTGAAAAAAAAAATAATTTTACTAGGTCATCGAGTGTGGTGTCAAATGAAAGCTTGTGAAAACGTGAGTAAAATATATATATATATATATATATATATATATATATATATATATATATATATATATATATATAATATTATACTTGCGCGCACTTTTCTTTGTATTATTTTTAAAAATTCGCGAAAAATCGCTGTCCCGGGTCTTATCTCGAAAAGTACTTATCAAAAAATTTCGAAAAAAATTCTGGAATATTCTCCACGGGGTGTAGATTGAACGAAAATTATCACGAGTGCATTACCTTTAATAATTTATATGGTATATAAAAAAAACAAAAATTTCAAGGTCATCAGATTTCAGTAAAGATTGGAAACAAACTTTGTTGTAAACACATTTGGGGTGTGTTTTGTGAAGTCACTGATCATTTTATACCACCGTAACATAAATTTTGACTTAAGGGGTTCGTTTTGAGGGGTGAAATCGGAAGTGAAAAAAATTTTTTTTTTACTAGGTCATCGAGTGTGTTGTCAAATGAAAGCTTGTGAAAACACGAGTAAAAAATATATATATAATGTAATACTTGCGCACACTTTTCTTCGTATTACTTTTAAAAAAATCGCTGTCCCCTACCTTATCTCGAAGAGTACTGATCAAAAAATTTTGAAAAAATTCTGGAATATTCTCCACGGTGTATACATTGAACGAAAATTATCACGAGCAGATTACCTTTAATAATTTATCTGGTATATAAAAAAAAAAACAACAAAATTTCAAGGTCACCCGTTTTCAGTAAAGATTGGAAACAAACTTTGTTGAAAACTTATTTGGGGTGTGTTTTGTGAAGTCACTGATCATTTTATACCACCCTAACAAAAATTTTTATTTTAAAAACAATCAACGTACGGAACACTAATTGTGCAAGTTCAACTTGCGCTTGACCAGTTTTTTTAAAATTATTTTTACTAAGAGGGATATTGAAGGCTCTATGGATCATAGATCTATAGGCTGTCAGTTTATGGCAGTTAGGGTGTATTGAATCAGCTGGGATGGTGACATCTGAAAAGGTTGGTTTGCGGAAAATATCGAATTCTAATCTGTTTCTCTTCTTTGAAATTGTAACATCTAAGGAATTCATTTTATTATCTATTTCTCAGTGTTCAATATCATTTCCATGGAAACATACTCAGATGTCGTCCACATATCTAAACCAAAAGAGAATATTTTTTGCGTGTTGAGTTTTTAGAAAATTATTTTCCAGTTCTGACATAAAAATTTCTGCTAGCAAAGGACTAAGTGGAGAACCCATTGCAAGACCATCTTTTTGTTTGAAAAATTGATTATTGAACTGAAAATAATTTCCGGTTATACAAAATTATATTGATGTTGTTTTTTTGTAGTATAGTTTCAATAATTTCTAAACAATTTTTATTTGGGATAATGGAGAACATATTTGTTACATCGAATGAAACCAGAAGGGCGTTATTTGGGTTGGAGATATTTTTAAGTTTATTTGTGAGGTCACTAGAGTTCTTTGTGTTATATTTTGGATTGAATTCTGTAATTTCTTTAAAGATGGTGTTGAGATGTGTTGCTAGGTTTTTTAAGGGGGTGTTGCTGTACGATACTACTGGTCTTATTGGCGAATTTTCTTTATGTATTTTTATCAAGCCGTAAAGCTTTGGTGATGTAGGATTTTGGTTTATTATTTTCAACTTTTCTCTTTGATCCACAATGCTCAGTGTTTCATTTAACAGGGTCTTGAGTTGTTTTTGAATTTTATCAGTTGGATCTTTTTTTAGTTTTATTGGATTATCCTTTTCCGAAAAATCATTTACTTTTTCAATGTACTGGTTTTTATCAGGAGCTATGATGGAGTTGCCTTTATCTACTTTTGTTATTATTAGGTTAATCTCTTTTATTTTAGACTGAATGGACGCTATCGTTAGTTGTTTCTTGTTACTGCAGGTAGAGCGTTTTGTGTTTATCATTGTTTTATTTTTTTCTTTTTAAATATTTGGGTCACATATGTTTTTAGTGGCTGATTCAATTTCGGATATTAGTGTTTCGGAAGTTTTTTTTTTTTTATGGGTCTAGCACACGTGCTGCAGGGAGGTCCCTAAAGCGCTACAGGAGCGACACGTGTGCGGAGAAAGCGATTCACGTTGTTCTTAAATCGCTGTAAATTGTACTCGGTGGGAAACACAGTCCTGGGCAAATTATTCCAAAGGGATGATGTTCTCCATATAAATGACTGCTTGAAAAGCGTTGTACGAGGAGTAACAAGCTGAATCTCATACGGATGTGAAGTATTAGCGTGACGTGTACCTCTAACATGCACCGCTCTGGGAGGAATTAAGCGGGCCACATCCTTCGAACACTTTCCATGAAAATACTTGTAGAATAGGCTCAAGTCGCCAACCGTTCTTCGATGTTCCAGCGAATCAAGGCCACCTGTCAGTTCCGGGTCTCCAATCAGACGAACAGCTCTTCTCTGAATAGAATCCAACAAATGCAGTGTATGTTTGGGAGCGGAGCCCCAAACATGGGAGCAGTATTCCATAGTTGGTCGAATTTGAGCTTTGTAAAGAATTAACAGTTGTGAAGTGTAAAGCTTTCTGGTTCGAAATAATATTCCCAACTTCTGAGAAGCTCTCCTTGCTATGCCTGCAACATGTTCATGCCAGGACATATTTGCTCCCAAATTTACGCCCAACAATTTGAGTGACGATGTTAGGGGAATGGAGTGCCCCGACATAACTATGTCGGGTTCAGTAACATTAACTTTTTTAGAAAAAAACTGCCGCCTGGGTTTTTGTAGCGTTAAATTCCACTTGGTTACTGTCACCCCAAGATAGAATTTCTTCCAGGTCTTTGTTAAGTTGAATGATTTCCTGCTGTCTGCGGATATTCGTCTGAGTAGCCGATGTCCGAGCGTTCAAAGTGAATGAAGAGATAAGTGTACTGTCATCTGCAAAGCTGTAGATTGGATTCTCGGTCTTTTCCAGCAGATCGTTAATATAAATGAGAAAGAGAGTAGGAGACAGTATGGAGCCTTGGGGTACACCGGCGTTGTTAGTGAAGGTGTTAGAAAGAAATCCGTCGACTGCCACTCGCAAAGAACGCTCTCTGAGGAAACATGAGAGCCACAAACAGAACTTTTCAGACATATCATAAGAACGTAGCTTAGCCAACAGCCCATCGTGCCGAACACGGTCGAATGCCTTGAATATGTCAATCGGGAATAGAAGTCTTACCCAGGATAAAGATAGTTTACTGTGCTGGTCGATGAACTGACCTTAGTTTCACAGAGAGCGAGTACATGAGGTTTATTTGATTGCAGGTTTTGGTGCACTGAATTTATGGTCGTGTTTAAACCTCGTATGTTGCAAAAATCCATTTTGAAATTCTGATCTCTGCATGTCGACGCCCCTGAACCAGCCCTCACCCGGAGATCCGAACGGGGGGCTATTTTACCTCCGGAATTTTTTGTATCCAGGTGCCTCATCATGCTATTTGGTCCCATAGTCCGGGACATCGGCACAGCCACGAAACGTTAAGCAACTTCACGCAGCCTAAGCCGATGCGATGGTATCACACCGGGCGATGCTGGTGGGATCTGGGCATCTATCATCTAGGTTGTTCTTTAAGTCGCCTCCTACAACAGGCAAAACATACCGGGGGAGATATTCTATCCCGTTCCCCCACGGGGTATGGATGGAATAAGCTAATGATGATGATGGTATATATACGAGTATATATATATATATATATATATATTATATATATATATATATATATATTATATATATATATATATTATATATATATATATATATATATATATATATTATATATTATATACATATATATATATATGTATATATATATATATATATATATATTATATATATATATATATATATATATATATATATATATATATATATATATATATATATATATATATATAAATATATATATATATATATATATATATATATATATATATATATATATATATATATATATATGTATATATATATATATATATATATATATATATATATATATATATATATATATATATATATATATATATATATATATATATATATATATATATATATATATATATATATATATATATATATATATATATATATAAATATATATATATATATATATATATATATATATTATATATATATATATATAATATATATATATATATATATATATATATATATATATATATATATATATATATATATATATATATATATATATATATATATATATATATATATATATATATATATATATATATATATATATATATATATATATATATATATATATATATATATATATATATATATATATATATATATATATATATATATATATATATATATATATATATATATATATATATATATATATATATATATATATATATATATATATATATATATATATATATATATATATATATATATATATATATATATATATATATATATATATATATATATATGACAAATTAGTCGTTGTTCAAAAAATTGCTTTCAGTACAAATCTTTTGATTTATTGGCAGTATAGTTCGAAGACTTGAGGAAATTGCCGTCTGTTTCTCGCTCTTTCAAAATTGCTTTATCGACCTCTAATTATCCAAGAGCAGAGTTTTCAATTCCGACCGACCGAATTGAAGGAAAGTTCGAGTCTGTGTAAAATGGAATTTTTATTAAACTTTTACGTCTGTCGCTTTCTGTACAATTACTAGTTGATAATAATTTGAAGTTGAAATTATTTTTAAAGAATTCGTAATAGCGTCGATCGTATTGAATATTTTAATTTTTCTTGATAATTGTCAGTTATTTGTAATTTACCTGTGCTTTACTTAGCTTATATAAAGTTCATACTTCTTAAAAATGAAAATTTAATTTTACAATGTCCTTTATGGATTTCTTCACGGAAAAATATCTGATTTTTTTATAGAGAAAGTAAATCTAAAAAGGACGTCATAAATAAATATTCCCGCTCAATAATTTTTTATTTATATTTGAGTTGTTTAAAGATACTCATAAATTTTAAGACAAGTCATAGGCCAAATAGGTATTGACAAATTTGGGGATCTGGCCTGTTGGTGATACCTTAGTTTTTACAACCTTAAGCAATTCAATAGGAAAAACAATTGTGCATTATGAGTTTTCATAATCTTTTTTCCGCCTGTTGTGACATCATGAATGACATGGTTATGTTCTAACGACGGAGAGGGTAGATGGTGTTTTTTAGGAAAAGAAGATATATTTTTCGTAAACCCGTAGAGATGGATACTCTGGCCCGCTCTGGCTGTATCACGCTCGAACGACTGCACGTTTTGCACAAATGTCCAAGCCTATTAGGCATCGGACATATGTTTATCTTTAGAGCGCGCTTTTCCCTCCAACAAATTAAAGTACCGTAGTTGCAGTTAGATGAAGAAAGTGAATTCTCTCAATGAATAACCAGTCGGTTTCTTACGTTTCAAAAAGTGTCAATAAAGAAAACAGCTTTTAATTATTGATCGGAGACCGAGAGCTCACCAGAAACCTTAATCCTTCGGATCATTGTAGAAAATATATAATAAAAGACTGTTTTTAGTCAATTTCCACTGGTTTATTTAAAATTGTGATGACGCGTTTCGCTGTCGATGCAGCTTCTTCGGATCTATATTTTACACTGTCAAGTTAGATTTAATGTTTACAATTTTATATAATATCTTAATTATAATATTACACCTAATTAAATTATATTGATAGTATTGGAAAACTCACACAGACACACAAGATAATTGGAAAAATGCCATTCGACATGTTATAGAAGAAGAAAATAACCTGTGGAAACTTGACGAATACATCGAAGAAACTATGGAAATAGAACCCTCAATTATCAATTTAAGAAAAGTCGAGATCTATAGATTAAAAATTTTTTGGTAATTTTTTGGTATCTTAAAAATAAATAACTTTATTTTTAAGATAATTTTATTTATTAAACTAAACACACACTTACGTTCGAACGGCTATGCTGCCGATGAACCCTCATTTACATTTTATGTACAGCAGGAGTGAACCTTTAAAAATAATTCAAAATAGGTAGCAAAATCCAGTAAAAAGCATAAGAAATCTCTTTTTTTTGGGGGCACTCCAACATGTATTTGCATCTACAATGAGAGAATTCTGCTATCAACTCCAAACAAACACACTATGAGTATGGAACCTTGTACATGTCTATTTGTCCTGAGAATTTTTTAGCCTGTTTTAATTCCAGATTTAGTATCTTTAAGTTAATAGTAAATGACCAAAGCTTTTATTCAATAAATAATAGTCTCAGGTGACTGAAATTCGTAGATTGTAATTAAAATAAATGACTTTTTTAAAAACTAGAAAGTTATGATTTACTACACTTTCTCTTAAGTTCACCGTAGATTACGATGCCCCATTTAGGTGTAGTTACGATTTCGCGTTAATAATAATATTGGACCCTTTTTAATATATATTTTTTGTTGCAGTGGCGGCGTGTATGTGGGGGTGAGTGCGGGCGTGATGGGGCGGGGGCAGAGCTCGCCCATGGAGCTCGGCTAGAGTGGCGCGCCCCTGCCCGGCCGCCCGGCCCCCCCTCCGCCCTTTGCCCGCCGGCTCACACATGGAGCCGGACCACCGGGAGCATCGATGCCACAGGCCAAAAGCCTTTGACAAAGTAAGTACATTTTTAATGCAATTTTTGTGTGTGTAACTTGTCACGATAAAGATATGTTTTAATTAACTCCTAGAAGACTGTGAATTTAAAAGCTTAAGATCGGAAAATAGTCTATGATTTCTTTATTGTCCAATAGAAAGGTAACAGATGCTCTGGTTGATGAA
Source organism: Pachyrhynchus sulphureomaculatus (assembly GCA_019049505.1). Taxonomy (NCBI): domain Eukaryota; kingdom Metazoa; phylum Arthropoda; class Insecta; order Coleoptera; family Curculionidae; genus Pachyrhynchus; species Pachyrhynchus sulphureomaculatus. Next base: position 206,852,160 of record CM032456.1, on the reverse strand, counting down.
AGAAATCGATAAAAAATTGTTAAGTATATAAGGCAATTCCTATTACAACTACTGTTAAATAAAGCTTTTTTTTTGTTTAGTTTGTGGTTACAACACGCAATGCGTAACTTTTTTTATTGAAGTTGTTTAACATTCTTGCGATTTTGAGGAATATACAAAGGTTACTGTTCAGAATTAAAATGAACCCATGTGCCGAACATAAATTTTAATAGGTCATCGTAATACCTATACCTATAAGAGACGCAGAAAACATCCTCTCATGTCAGGTAAACTTCGATTACTGAGCATAGATAAGGGGTTACTGAGATTTCAATTACCGGCAACTGCTTTAAAAGAATCTGGTGCTTTGAATTCGTGTTGCCAGATTTTTCGAAAATTAAGCAGAAACATAAATTTTAAACTGCCACGTAAAGGCAGACCGAGCTCTTAACAACATCCGACAACGTCAAGTCCCGCTCTATCCCACTTAAGGTTTATCTGTGGTTTATTATTGCCTCCATTGCGTATATATGCGTGTAACAGTTTCTGATTATATACCTTCTGTTCGCTTTTATTTTTTATTCCGAAGTAAATAAGGAACGAAAAGCAGATATAGTAGCTGAAGTTTTTAAAATAAAAATATGATCTAGTAGCTTTAAGATAATTTGATCTAAACACTATCATTTAAGAATTCTACGTAACTCAAATGTATATATATGTACATATATATATATATATATATATATATATATATATATATACGTATATATATATATATATATATATATATATATATATATATATATATATATATACGTATATATATATATATATATATATATATATATATATATATATATATATATATATATATATATATATATATATATATATATATATATATATATATATATATATATATATATATATATATATCTATATATATATATATATATATATATATATATATATATATATATATATATATATATATATATGTATATATATATATGTATATATATATATATATATATATATATATATATATATATATATAATATATATATATATATATATATATATATATACGAGTATATGTTTCCTGTGTTAATACTGTCACCATTTGTTAAAGTTTTTGAGATGGCAATATATGACATTGTTTAAGCAAATTAACGGACGTTTGAGGCAGGCTTAACATGGTTTCTATGGCAACCGCAGGACGTTCAGCAATTTGGCTTCCTTTGCGCAATTGACGGGGGAAGCCCTTGAAGATCGTCAGCAGGTAGACGCTATCTACATAGACTTCACGAGGGCATTCAATCATATTGATCATTCCATTCTAGCACGTAAACTGGCTGGTATGGGGTTCCACGATGATTTGATATCATTCCTTCGGTCATATCTCCATAATCGTATTCAATATGTTGATATCCGAAGACATCATTCATTTTAATTCGCCCCTCCCCCCCCCCCCCCCCCCCCCCCCCCCACCCCCCCCCTCTTTTTTCCCCCCCCCCCCCCCCCCCCCCCCCCCCCCCCAACTGGCTACTAGCAGCGCTCCACAGGGCAGTCACCTCTCATCATTGTTGTTTTCAATTTTTATATACGTCCGACATACGAACTATCGATAATTGGTGTGCTATCAATAAGTTGACCTTGAATTTCGGGAAGTGTTTTGTTATGTCGTTCTCCAACCAACTAAACCCCACTTATTATGAGTATTTCTTGGATAAAGCGATTATGAATCGTTGCTGTACTTTCAGGGACCTGGGGGTGGTCACATTGATCGGGTTTGTGGAGGTGCGTTGAAAATGCTTGGGTTTATTTTTCGCAGTTCAAGGAGGTTGGTAGATATAGGGTCGTTCAAAGTGCTCTACTTTTGCTATGTGTGATCTAAGTTGGAATATGGCGCAGTGACTTGGCACCCAATCTATCACAAATACATTGATAGAATAGAGGACATACAGAGAAAGTTCCTTAAGTTTCTGTGCTTCAGAGATGGCGGTACTTACCTTCCTATAGGTATAGAAAGCAATATCTTGTTAGCGCGTTTCAATATGCCGTCGTTGATGAATCGCAGGATTTACTTGCTGGTTCAATTTTTGTTCAAGATATGTAAATCCTTTATTGACTGCCCTGACCTGCTTTCCCAGATCAACTTTCATGTGCCTTCTCGACTTACCAGATTTCCTCATGTTTTTTGTTTGAGTACACCAAGAACTAATATTTTAATGAAGTCTCCTTTGTATCAATCCATGAATATTTTCACTATGGTTTGTAGCGATTTGGATATGCACAGCTTAACTCATGCTCAATTTACTAAATTGATGAAGATGAAGGTTCTTGATGCTCGGTGGACGTGTCCACATATTTGAGTGGTATGTACTAGTTAGACATGTTGTTATACTTATTTTATGCAATTATTGTAGTATGCTTTTTTCTCTCTTTAATTTTTTTGTAATTTACACATTTGTCTTGTAAATCGATATTCTATATGTTAGACAATAAAGATTATTATATATATATATATATATATATATATATATATATATATATATACATATATATATATATATATATATATATATATATATATATATATATATATATATATATATCATCATGATCATCATCATCATTAGCTTATTCCATCCATGGTTGGATGTAAGCCTCTATAAGTTGTCTCCAATGAGCTTTATTATTTGCTTTTTGCATCCAATCGTGTTCTGCCAACTTTTTATATCTTCCGTCTATCTTGTCTGTGGTCTACCCCTGCATCTTTTGTGTTCTCTAGGCAATTCAACTATACGGCGTGTCTATCTGTTATCATTCATTCTTGTGACATACTCCGCCCAATTCCACCTTAATATATATATTCGTTGCATTACGTCTGTCACCTTTAATCTTCTTCGTATCTCGATGTTAGGAATACGATCTTGCAGTCTAATATTTAGCATTCTCCTCTCCATTGCTCTTTAGGCTACTTGGAGTTTATTTATTATACTTTCATTTAAAGCCCACGTTTCAGGGCCATATGTTAATACCGGCAGTACATATTGACCGAATACTCTGGCTTTTATTGTATTTGGGATGTCTAATTTAAATGTAGCTTGTAACCTTCCGAACGCAGACCAAGCTAACAAGATTCTTTTATCCAAGTCAGTCTTTAAATTATTTTCTGATATTTCGATTTTTTATCCTAAATATATGAATGTTTGTACCTTTCCTAGTCTTTTATCTTCTATTAATAACTCCTGGCTGTTATCTTCACTTTCGTTGTTCAAATATTTGGTTTTGGTGAAGTTTATTTTTGGACCTATTTTTCCAGACTTGCTATTTAATTCCATCACCATTTCTTGTAATTCTTCTGTCGTGTTGGCGATCAGAGTGACATCATCTGCGAACCTTAAGTGATTTAATCGTTCATCGTCCATTTATTTTTCCACTTTAACGATTTGAACATATCTTCTAGAGTCAACGTGAACAGCTTTGGGGATATCGAGTTTGATTTTATTTGTTTTTTCTTCAAACATTATTTGTGATGTTGCATGTTTATATACGTATTCAAGAAGAGTTGTGTATCTTTCGACGACTCTGCTGTTACTTAAGGCGTTAAGGACTGCCCATATCTCTACCGAATCAAATGCTTTTTTCATAGTCAACCATTGCTATCTACAACGTGGCCTTATATTCATTTGCTTTTTCCACTAGTAATCTAATTGTTTGAAGATGGTCCAAAGTGCTGTATCTTCGTCTAAATCCCGTTTGTTCACGTGGTTGATAGCTGTCTAATTTGTTCGTTGATCTATATGTTATGATTCTAGCGAGAATTTTGTATATTAGCGATTACAGGCTGATGGGTCTGTAATTCTCCAATTTAAATTTGTTCCCCTTTCTAAAAATAAGTACAATCAATGCGTTTACCCAAGGTGTTGGTATTTTGCTTTCTATTAGGCACCTGTTAAATAGAGCTTGAAGAGATTGTATTATCAATGTCCCTCCATACTTTGTCACTTCTACAGTTATTTTATTGTCCTCTGGTTTTTTTTTGTTGTCGTGGATACGTTGTAGGGCGTTTGTTCTTTCATCCGTTGTTACATTGGGAATTTCTTCAGATCCCACATTTCTTATTTTCACTCTATTTCCTTCTTCTTTCCCGGGCGGTGGCGATATTTTCTTATATATATATAATATATATAAAATGCAACGTTTCTCTGTCTGTCTGTCTGTCCGTTAGTGCGCCTATCACTGAAGAACCACTTATCCGATTTACGTACTTTTTTTTTTTAAACATACATATGTACTCTGGCCAGGTTATAGGCTATATTTTATTACGATAGGTAGCATAAGGAATGAGCAGTGACGTAAAATAGCGAATGATGTCGGAAATAAGTTTGCCGCTAGCGCGTGCCTTTGCAATACACAGCCTAAACCATTAAATATGGAACAATATTATGTAGCAAAGAATATCTGTAATCTATAATCTATAATATATATAAAATGCAATGTCTCTCTGTCTGTCTGTCTGTCCATTAGTGCGTTTAAAACGCGGGAACCACTTATCCGATTTACCTGTCTTTTTTTTAAATTCATACATATATTCTTTGGCCAGGTTATATAATAATAATCTATATCTATAATATATATAAAATGCAATGTTTGCCTGTCTCTCTGTCTGTCTGTTAGTGCGCTTATCACTGGAGAACCACTTATCCGATTTTCGTACTTTTTTTTTTAAAACATACGTATGTTCTCCATCCAGGTTATAGGCTATATTTTATTACAATAGGTAGCATAAGGAATGAGCAGTGACAATAATAGTAAATGAAGTCGGACAAAGTTTGCCGCTAGCGCGTTCTCTTGCAATACACAGTCCAAACCATTAAATATGGAACAATATTATGTAGCAGAGAATATCTATAATATATATAAAATGCAATATCTCTCTGTCCGTCTGTCTGTCCGTTAGTGTGCTTATCACTGGAGAACCACTTATCCAATTTACGTGCTTTTTTTTAAATATACGTATGTTCTCTGGCCAGGTTATAGGATATATTTTATTAGGTGACATAAGGAATAAGCAGTGACGACAATAGTGAATCAAGTCGGAGAAAAGTTTGCCGCTAGCGCGTTCTCTTGCAATACACTCCCTAAAGCATTAAATATGGAACAATATCATGTAGCAAAGAATACAATATATATAAAATGCAACGTCTCTTTGTCTGTCTGTCTGTCCGTTAGTGCGCTTATCACTCGAGAACCACTTATCCGATTTACGTGTTTTTATAAATTTATACATATGTTTTATATAATTCGATATAAGCCTAGATAATGGGAGATAAGGTGAGATAATGAGAGATTAGGAGAAATAATGGGAGATAAGGTGAGATAATGGGAGATAAGTATAAATAATGGGAGATAAGGAGGGATAATGGGAGATAACCAGAGATAAGTCTAGATAATGGGAGTTATGGTGAGATAATGGGAGATAAGGAGAAATAATGGGAGATAAGGAGAAATAATGGGAGATAAGTCGAGATAAGCCTAGATAATGGGAAATAAGGTGAGATAATGGGAGATAAGGAGAAATAATGGGAAATAAGGAGAAATAATGGAAGATGAGCAGAGATAAGCCTAGATAATGAAAATTATGTAGAGATAATGGGAGATAAGGAGAAATATTGGGAGATAAGGAGAAATAATGGGAGATATTTTATTACGTTGGGTAACATAAGGAATAAGCAATGACGATAGTAGTGAATCAAGTCCACGCGAGTGGAGCCGCGGGCCCGGCTAGTATATATATAAAATAAAGAGAGAGAAAGCTAAAGTTGCCGTATCTAACAAAATCCTAAGATATGAATATAGTTGGGGAACTCGGCAAAAGAGTTCTCCAACTATTTTCATATCTTAGGATTTTGTTAGATACGGCACCTTTTGCTTTCTCTCTCTTTATTTGTTATAGAAATGGGTTTTTTTTCAAGATTTATACAATAGACATGAAGCGGAAACAACAAACCTTTTCCGAAATTGGGCTAAGTATAATCAAAAATTAGCAAAAATGACCAGTAGAAGGAATTTTTTATTGAAGTGCGGGTCAACGGGAGTAATCCCCAGACACATTGTACAGAACTTTGGATGCATGAACAACTTAATGTCAGATAGACCAAATGACGATAGCAAGATCCAACGCTTCCAGAGTAAGGTATCTCTCAAAATTCTTTCTTATGAAATTTCCTTCACTATTTAAGAAATTACTAAGTTAACTTACCTCCTTAATTGCGTTATTCACTCTGCTGAGGACAGAGTTCCTCCACACATAGTGCAACTTTTCCGTGCCACTCAACAAAAATCTTTTCACACTACTACTAGATCCCTTTCAAGTAATTTGTTCAATAAATTGAATAACCTAATGCAACTTCGAGCCAGCAAGCTAAAAGTATGTCCACATTGGTTTACTAATCTCACTCAGGTCAATGTTCCCCCGAGGTTCAAACTTTTGCCGAGTTCCCCAACTATTTTTATATCTTAGGATTTATATATATATATATATATATATATATATATATATATATATATATATATATATATATATATATATATATATATATATATATATATATATATATATATATATATATATATATATATATATTATATATATATATATATATATATATATATATATATATATATATATATATATATATATATATATATATATATATATATATATATATATATATACATAGGAAGTTGCTATGTGGTACTTAACAACAGAACTCGTCTGAAAAGTTGCAGTCACTTAATACTGGAAATACACTTGTATCATATAATAAGTCTGCAAAAAAAAAAAAAATTGAGAGCTGTTTTGATTTTTTTTGCGTAATTCTTATGTTTTTGGGTGTACTGAATCCGAAAATGACTTTCATTTTGTCATAGAACGTCACGTTTTCTGACAATGTAGGTTTCTATGTTAAACAAGTTATCATCTTTAAAATAAAAGATAAAAGACTAAAAAAAAATTTTTTTTAATTTATAATTGCGTAACAAAACTTATTTTTTTTATCTAAAATACATTCATTAGTAAGCACTAAACACATTTCTTTTTCCCAGTGAGACTCCTTTTGGTACATTTTCGCTTGTAGGAAGCATCTGGCAGTAGTCTGCCATCATTGAGACGCTCCATCTTCCCTGGTATCTTTTTTTCATCTCCTTAATATCTTGGTGAAATCGTTCACCTTGCTCTTCACTCAGATCTCCTTAATTTTCTGGAAAGTAGTCGCGGTGGGAATAAAGAAAATGTACTTTTAAACTCATTAGGCAACCTAAAGCTTGAAATGCTTTTAACATTCTTTTGACGATTTGTTTGTAGTTAGGGTCTTTGTTATTGCCTAAAAAATTTCTCTATGACCTCTTTAAAGGGAATTCACCCTTCTCTTTGAGGACCCGTTATGGTTGTGATGAATTGTGGATCAGCCATAAGCCGTCTAATATCTGGTCCAACGAAAACACCTTCCTTCAACTTTGCCTCCGAGAGGCCTGGAAACTTTGATATTAAGTATTTGAAGCAATTTCCATCTCTTGGAAGTGACTTTACAAATTGCTTCATCAATCCCAGCTTTATGTGAAGCGGTGGTAGAAGAACTTTATGAGGAGGCACCAAAGTTTCATGCAGGACGTTCTTTTCGTCAACTTTAAGCTCCCTCGGAGGCCAACACTTTTTGGTCCAGTGATTTGCTCGGTCTCTACTATCCCATAGACACAACAAGCAAGGGAATTTGGTAAACCCAGATTGTTGTCCGAGCAACATGCCCAAGATTTTTAAAGCACCGCACACTTGCCAACCGTGGTCTTTATATTTTAATTTGCAAAGAACCAATTCCAAGTTCTTGTAGGTTTCCTTGAGGTGTACGGAATGACCGACAGGAATGGAAGCATAGAAACCGCCATTGTGAAGCAGAACTGGCTTCTTTTTGAAGAATCTATGAAAATACGCCACTGTGCTGGGTCGTATGAGATCTTAAATGTATCCATCAAACCTTCAATATTGGTACAATAAACCAACTCGTCCTCTTGGGCAAAGTAGGAAGTGAACTGCTTCTCACGATATCTAAACCCGGAGGAAGACACTCCCGGCAAAATTAAGTTCCTGCTTTTGAGCCTTGATCCAAGCAACTCAGCAGCGTTTTTGGGAAGATTCAAGTCTTTTACCAAATCATTTAGCTCGCCCTGGGAAAACAATTTCGGACTGCTGTCATCTTCAAATTGAAAACTTGACTTGTCATCGGGTTCAGGTACAGCACCATCTTCGTCAGAACTTGGAATCTCTTCCAAGGTAGCAGGGGCCTTGGGCACTGGTATTTCGGTTCCATGAGGAATGGGCCGAATAGCTGATTGCAGATTGGGGTATGAAATGGACTGCTTCCATTTTGAATTATACCCTTTCACATTACACGAACAAAAGTAACAATCATCACTATGGCTCTTTTGCTCGTGCCATACCATAGGAATCGCATATCGGAAAGCTTTTTTCTTGCTCTTAAACCAATTTCGAAGGTCTTCAACACATCGTTTGCAGACTTTATGAGGTGCCCAAACTTTATGCTGATCTCCAAGTTTTAAGCCAAAATACGTGAAGTATACTTTTTTTACAAAGTCCGTAATATTAAGTTGTTGCTTTAATACCATGTATTCGCCACAAATATAACAGAAACTGTCAGACGAATTCACACACTTCCGCACAGATGACATTGCACTATATTGAACCAAGATCTATAAAACAATGACGAGTTAACACGTAATTGTACCGCGCCACTTTCTACACTATCGGAGCGCACACGTTCTGGTTACAACGTTTATGTTTGTTAATTTATAACACACAGGGCGTTCTTTATTTAGAAAGTAATGATAGTTATGGCCTGTATACATTTAAAAACAGTAATCAAAATAAAAATTGTACCTATTTATTTATGACTTCAAATTAGCCCAAAAAAAACCCTTTTTAATAATAAAATTTTGCGTTTTTGCAAAATAACCTGACGTTCTGGCATTTGAAGACCTTTATTTATTGTAGAGTTCAGACCAAACTATTGACACTGGATTAAAACTAACGTTATTCGTGTCAAATTCAAACCGTTTATGTTCTTTTTTTGCACTATGATTTACCAGAAAATATGTTTTAAACCAGAAGAAAATTTTTATGGTAAGACAGAAACGTCTTGAGATTTATAAATCCAAAATCAACTATGCCATTCTTAATTTCCTAGTTCGTTAGTTAAATTGGCGTTAAATAATGAAAAGATGAATATTGATTTTTCAAGTCAAAGCAATTGCAGTCCAGAGCAAAAACTACTTAGAATATCCTAATTAACGGTATTGTTCGTAGATTTTAGGCGTTGTAGTATTTATGCATTTTTTACATATGAATTAATAGTTTGGAAACGAGTTATAATGCAAATCTCACTTGCACAGGGAAATGTTAAAAAAACTTAAACTGCCTGACTTACTAAAAAGATTTGACTTTAAAACTGACAATTAATGGTTTAAATTGGTAAGAGGACCGGACCAGTATGCTAACTTAGGTTTTGAACCTATTTTTTTATGGGCGTAGCACACGTGTTGCAGGGAAATCCCTAAAGCGCTACAGGAGAGATGCGTGTACGGAAAAATCCATTCTCGTTAGTCTTGAAGCGCCATAAGTTGTAACACGTAGGCTGAATAGTTTTTTTGATCTGACACATAGATGACGCCCTTTTCAAAAAAAATCCGTATGATATTTAGGAAATACCAACGTTTGAAACGATATGTGTCAAAATGTCGTGACATTTCGACGATTAGTCTACAAGCTACAGTGGTTTTAGTGACGCTACTTTTGGTATTTCCAAAACCATGGAAAAAAATAGAATTTTGTGTGTTGATTAAACACTGTTTTTTTTTTTTTGATGGGAAAAAATACCGTTTAAGCAAAGCAATGGCTTGATAAGTGTTACGGGGACTCTGCTCCTGAAAAATCACTCATCATTTACTGGTATGCTGAATTTAAACGCGGTCGTAGAGACAACATCAAAAAAATCCACAAACTAGCTGACACCCTAAAGATATGAAACGAAGGTGGTGGTCATATTTTGCATGAAGATTTTGGCATGAGAAAGCTCTGTTCGAAATGGGTACCGCGTTTGTTCACAGTGGACCAATAACAATAACGTGTTGATGATTCTGAGCGCTGTTTGGACCTGTTTAAGCGCAATAAAAATGATTTTTTTCACGCGATATGTGACAATGGATGAAACATGGATCCACCACTACACACCGGAATTAAATCGGCAGACAGCTGAGTGGATAGCAGCCGGCAAAAGCCGCCCAAAGCGACCAAAGATACAACAACAAGTCGTCTGGGAAGGCTTTGGCCTCTGTGTTTTGGGATGCGCATGGAATAATTTTCATCGACTATGCTTTAAAGGGAAAAACCATCAAGAGCGAATATTATATGAAGTTAATGGTGTGTTTAAAGGCAGAAATCGCAAAGAAATGGCCCCAAATGAACAAGAAAAAAGTGCTCTTTCATCAAGACAATGCACCGTGTCACAAGTCAATGGTTACGATGGCAAAAATTGCATGAATTGAAGTTTGAATTGCGTCCTCATCCACCATACTCTCCAGATTTGGTCCCCAGTGACTATTATCTATTCGCAGACATCCAAAAAATACTCGCGGGAAAGAGATTTGGCTCCAATGAAGAAGTTATCGCCGAAACTGAAGCCTATTTTGAAGGCAAAGACAAATCCTTCTATAAGAAAGGTATAGAAATGTTAGAAAAGCGTTGGACTGAAGGAGACTATATTGATCTCTTTCCCGCGAGCATTTTGTTAAGGTCTGTAAATAGATAATAGTCGCTGGGGGCTAAATCTGTAGAATACGGTGGATCAGGAAGCAATTCGAACTTCAATTCACGCAATTTTGCCATCGTAACCATTGACTTTTGACACGGTGCATTGTCTGGTTTTTTTAGTGTTCCGTACGGAACACTTATAAGATCACTTCGGTGTCTGTCCGTCTGTCACACCCGATTCTCTCCGAAACTATTTGTCATAGAAAGTTGAAATTTGGTAATAATATAGGAATTGATGGCCTCATCAGAGCCATGTAGTTTTGAAAGTTAAATTTTGACTTAAGGGGTTAGTTTTGGGGGGTGAAATCGGAAGTGAAAAAAAAATTTTTTTACTAGGTAATCGAGTGTGGTGTCAAATGAAAGCTTGTGAAAACACGAGTAAAATATATATATATATATATATATATATATATATATATATATATATATATATATATATATATATATATATAATGTAATACTTGCGCGCACTTTTCCTTGTATTATTTTTAAAAAATCGCGAAAAATCGCTGTCCACCCGCCTTATCTCGAAAAGTAAAAAATTCTGGAATATTCTCCACGGGGTGTAGATTGAACGAAAATTATCACGAGTGCATTACCTTTAATAATTTATCTGGTATATAAAAAAAAAAACAAAAATTTCAAGGTCATCAGATTTCAGTAAAGATTGGAAACAAACTTTGTTGAAAACTCATTTGGGATGTGTTTTGTGAAGTCACTGATCATTTTATACTTCTGTAACAAATTTTTTTATTTGAAAAGCATTCAACGTACGGAACACTAATTGCGCAACTTCAACTTGCACTTGGCCGGTTATTTCTTGTTAATTTGGGGCTGTTTCTTTGCGATTCCTGCCTTCAAACGCACCAATAACTTTATATGATATTCGCAATCGATGGTGTGTCCCTTCTCAGCATATTCGATGAAAATTATTCCATGTGCATCCCAAAATACAGAGGCGGTTTTCACCGGCTGCTGTCCACTTAGCTGACTGCCGATTTGATTTCGGTATGTAGTGCTGGATCCATGTTTCATCCATTGTCACATATCGCATCAAAAAATTCTTTTTATTGCGCTTAAACAGGTCCAATCAGCGCTCAGAATCATCAACACGTTGTTGTTTTTGGTCCACTGTGGGCAAACGTAATACCTATTTCGAACAGAGCTTTCTCATGCCCAAATGTTCAAGCAAAATATGACCACCACCTTCGTTTCATATCTTTAGGGTGTCAGCTATCCCACGCAACTTACCTTTACGGTCATCCAAAACAATTTTGTGGATTTTTTAGATCACTCAGTATATATCACCACTACAACAAACACTTTATTTTTGCACTCGACGCGCTCCTGATGAAGCTAATATGGTTAGCGAAACGCGCGTCAAGTGCAAAAATACAGTGTTTGGTGTTGTGGTGATATATACTGAGTAGTGTCATTGTGCCAAAGATTCCACATTTCCAACTTAGATTTTTTAGATGTTTTCCGGTGTAACCACCTCGTTTGGGCGTTTAAATTCAACATGCCAATAATTAAGTTGGGAATGTGGAATCTTTGGCACACTGATACTACTCAGTATATATCACCACTACACCAAACACTTTATTTTTGCAGTCGACGCGCGTTTTGCTCACCATGTTAGCTTCATCAGGAGCGATGATTGACTAAAGCTAAACTACAAATCTACCGTATTTATACTTAGCCTAACCCTTGAATTACTCAAGCGGAACTAATGACATAGGCAAGGCCATCAATTCCGGTCAAGTAACCAGTAGAGGGGACTATAAGGAATAGGCCCTCTGTCTTTATTTAAACTACTTTTACATTTTATGATTTCCATACTTTCGTATGCGTTTAACAATCTCCTATCAGATACATTTTTTATTAATCTTAAATTATCTACTGTTACAGTATGGTCAGCTTCAAGGGCATGTTCGGCAATACTAGACTTTTCTGTTCTATTGTATTTTAAGTGTGCTAAATGTTCTTTAAATCGTGTTTTAATTGACCTTTTAGTTTGCCCAACATACTTTTTGTCACAATCATTACAACTAATTTCATAAATTCCACTTTTCTCACAATTAGGAATCTTATCTTTAGGATTTCCTAAGATATTCCTCAGATTGTCTGATGACTTATAGACTAAGGTGAGGCCTACCTTATTAAATACCTTATTGAGTCCCTTGCTATATTTCGGATTATATGGTATGGAGACATACTTGGTCTTATTTTCTTCGCGTGTAAAAAAGGTGGAATTCTGAATATTATACCTAAACTTATGTCTATTTATTAGCTTATTTACTAAGTCGTCGTCATAACCATTAACTCTAGTTATATTTCTAATACGATTCCTTTCTTTATTAAAGTTAGTTAAGTAGTTAAAGTAGTTCATCGTTTAATCACTTTCCCTCTGAATAGAGTAGAGGAATCGTATTAGAAATATAACTAGAGTTAATGGTTTATGACGACGACTTAGTAAATAAGCTAATAAATAGACATAAGTTTAGGTTTAATATTCAGAATTCCACCTTTTTTACACGCGAAAGAAAATAAGACCAAGTATGTCTCCATACCATATAATCCGAAATATAGCAAGGGACTCAATAAGGTATTTAATAAGGTAGGCCTCACCTTAGTCTATAAGTCATCAGACAATCTGAGGAATATCTTAGGAAATCCTAAAGATAAGATTCCTAATTGTGAGAAAAGTGGAATTTATGAAATTAGTTGTAATGATTGTGACAAAAAGTATGTTGGGCAAACTAAAAGGTCAATTAAAACACGATTTAAAGAACATTTAGCACACTTAAAATACAATAGAACAGAAAAGTCTAGTATTGCCGAACATGCCCTTGAAGCTGACCATACTGTAACATTAGATAATCTGAGATTAATAAAAAATGTATCTGATAGGAGATTGTTAAACGCATACGAAAGTATGGAGATCATGAAATGTAAAAGTAGTTTAAATAAAGACAGAGGGCCTATTCCTTATAGTCCCCTCTACTGGTTACTTGACCGGAATTGATGGCCTTGCCTATGTCATTAGTTCCGCTTGAGTAATTCAAGGGTTAGGCTAAGTATAAATAGGGTAGATTTGTAGTTTAGCTTTAGTCAATCATCGCTCCTGATGAAGCTAACATGGTTAGCGAAACGCGCGTCGAGTGCAAAAATAAAGTGTTTTGGTGTAGTGGTGATAGATACTGAGTAATGCCAATAATTGATGAATGATTTTCCAGGGACAGAGTCCCCGTAACACTTATCAAGCCATTGCTTTGCTTGAATGGTATTTTTTCCCATCAAAAAACAGTTTTAAAAACCAACACACGAAATTCGATTTTTTCCATTGTTTTGAAAATACCAAAAGTAGTTTCACTAAAACGACTGCAACTTGTAAAGTAATTGTCGAAATGTCATGAAATTTCAACACGTATCCTTTGAAGGTTTGTTACTTCCTAAAAATCATATGGATTTTTTGAAAAAGGCGATATCTATGTGTCAGACCAAAAACTTTTCAGTGTACATGTTATATCCTGACAATATAGCATCGAAGACTACTATTATTTTAAGTAGCATGCTCTTTAGTTCTTGAAAGTGCAATAATCGTGAATGAACCTCCGTTATTTTATATTTCTAGGGCAAAACTGTACACTGATCTCACTTGATGTTCAATTTCGTTTTTTTCACCATTGCACATTCAACAAATATGTAGACGAAACGGGAAACTTGGGGGAGTCCTCGAGGTAAATGCTTTGCGATAAAAGTAATCTGGGAAATCATTACGATGGTGATTTGCAAAGTGCTGGATAAACGGGATGGAAAGACGACGAAAAGACGTGATTGATGTGCACAGGCCAATTCTAAATCTGTTTTTTAAAGACCATAAAAGACGAGACAAGTAATGTTTAATGATCCTTGTGTAAAATTACAATTTTATTATATAAGCGGGCAATAATAAAGAATTCATAGAGAGAAGGCGAATTTGAACAAAAAATGTCTTTAAACATGATATATGAGAGTATAAGGAAATAAAAAATGAAACGAAAATGTAATTTTCAAAATGCTTGAACAAACGATACTGACTGATGTTGACAATACATTATTTATGGCTATAGAAGAGTTTTAAATGTACTTTTTGTACGCATTAGGGTCAAAATAAAAACATGAAAAAATGATGTGTAAATATGTGTACTACAGTGTGTCCCAAAAAGTTTTATACAAATGGAGAATCTTACACATTACAAAAAAATTTATTCTTGAGAAAAAGTCTGCAACATATGGAAATCCATAATCAAGCATCGAAAGTTTAAAATATTTGATGGTATTCAGGGAAAATAAAAACTCATGATTTATTTTGAAGAGTAAAGTGTGTTTAAATTTAAATACAGACCAAAATATTAATTGAAAATGTTAATAGGAACTAAAAAATTATGCTCACGTTTAGATTTGTGGCCTTCCTAGTAGTTTAAAATTCAAAAAAAACTCCAGTAAAAACGTCAGTAATTGTTGGATTATTTATTGAATAAAAGAAAACGAAATCACTACAAATTTTTAGGCTAGAAATAAATGAACATATCTTTGGAAATACCTAACAACTGTCAATAAACTTCAAAGCTAATGTCAGTCTGTATTTGCAATAATTAGAAATGCCAGTAAAGTAAAAAACGGTGATAAGAAATACACTGAATTTGTTGGATTCTGTTCAGAGAAGAGCTGTTCGTCTGATTGGAGATCCGGAACTGACCGGCGGCTTTGATTCGCTGGAACATCGAAGAACGGTTGGCGACTTGAGTCTGTTCTACAAGTATTTTCATGGAAAGTGTTCGAAGGATGTAGCCCGCTTAATTCCTCCCAAAGCGGTGCATGTTAGAAATACACGTCGCGCTGGTGCTTCACATCCGTATGAGGTTCAGCTTGTTACTCTGCGTACAACGCTTTTCAAGTAGTCTTTTATATGGAGAACATCATCCCATTCGGAATAATTTGCCCAGCGCTGTGTTTCCCACCAAATACAATTTACAGTGATTCAAGAACAACGTGAATCGCTGCCGGTGGAAAAGCCAAAAGATTCACTTCGGAAAAGATCAGCTTTATTGAATGTGAGTAAAACTACAGTTGCGAACATTTTAAAAGCAGGAGATTTTGAATCTGTACTTGGAGTTTCATTTTAGCCAAAACGTGTTAAGAACTTTTGAAATTGGCCATTGAAAACATTCGACTTTCAGGTTTAATTTTCTTTTAGTGAAAAGAGAACTTAAGTGGTAAAGTACGAAGTATATTCGGAGAGTAAGGTTATAACAGTAATTGGAAAATGCATCTTTATTATTAATATTTACAGGAAATAATACCGTAGTACTCAACTATTTTTTCACAAAATCGCCTTTGAGTTCTTTGCATTTAGTGAGTCGAGGGATCAATTTTTTTATACTTACGTCAGTCGTCTCTACCGCCAACTTCGCTACTCATTCAAACACCGCATTCTTCACCTCGTCATCACTGGAAAAAATGTTTTCCGCCCATATGCTCTTTCATAAGAGTGAAAAAAAGAAGTCACTCGGTGTCAGGTCTGGACTATGGGCGGGATGGTTCAAACATCCCAACCAAAAGAGGTGAGGAGATGAATGAATGGCTCGACGCAGCCTTCTAAAGTCTCGTAGTATCTGTCAGCGTTAGTCGTTTCACCCGGAGTCAAGAAGTCGACGAGGAGTATCTCTTTTCAATCTCAAAAAAATATTGCCATGATTTTTTTTCCTGTGGCGTCTTGAATTATTTTGCTGACGGGGAACCCGTATGCCTCCACTGCATCGATTGTCTTTTGCTTTCCGATCTGCAGTGTGCAACTCATGTTTCATCGCCTGTCACTATTGAGTCAAGGAAATCTTCCGTCTCTAGTTCATAACGGTCTAGAAACTGAGTTCCACGAATTCGATTGGCTTTGTGAGCGTCCGTTAGCATTTTTGGGACACACCGCGCGCACAGTTTTTCGAAATTTAAATTTTTCGGTCAATGTTTCATAAAGTTCGTCCGACTTCTAAACATTTCTCGTGAAGCTCATCCGGCGGTCTTCACGAATCATCTCTTCAACTTTTTTTGAACAAACTCCTCAGCCACTATCGATGGTCTCCCGTTTCTTTCCTCATCGTGCGTGTTTGTTTGACCGTTTTAAAAATCCTGACACCACTTTTCCACTTTTTGACGAGAAAATCATATTATCGTAAACAGAAACAATTTCACGGTAAATGTTTAGTGGTCTCATTTTTCACAATCGCAAGATAGCAGATGAATGCGCGCATGTCGCACTTGGCGGGATCGGGAATGGGTGGAGTCTTCTTGACAAACGATTCTGACGAAACCAGCCAGGTTACTGATTCCGACAGCCGCTCGCTCTCTTCGTTAGGACCTCTTCTGCACGCAGGAGTGCCAACTTAGAAAAAAAATCCCTGGGGGTTCCATGCGCGTTGTAACCTTACTTTCCGAATATATCTCGTATAAAGTGAAATTTTATTGCATTTTAGGGAAAAGTTCTAAGGGACTCAGAGACTAATAACTTTTTAAATTTTCATCTATATACATATGTTGAATGTTAGTTGTCTCTAAAGTCAAAGCTTAAGACTATTCGCAATAGTTTCTGCGAGAGAAAAAAAGCTTCACTGTCTTACAAGAGCCTAGCATGATTTTCGAAACTGTGTATTTGATGGATACATATCTAACGAATGAGTTTTTTTTTATGGGTCTAGCACACGTGCTACAGGGAAGTCCCTAAAGAGCTCCAGGAGTGGCATGTGTGCGGAAAAATGATTCACGTTGTTCTTGAATCGCTGTACATACTCGATAAACTGAAGATTCGCCCCTATAATTCATTCAAGTTCAAAATTATATAAAACTCTCCCACCGGTCTCTGGGACTTTGTTTCAGTGTAAGAAACGGTTCAAAATATATCGAGCTATTTTGGTGTGCTCTTTTCTTTATATTTTAATAAATACTTTATTTATTAAATAAGAGCCGCTATTTGCCCCTTATGTATATCTTAATTTTTGAGAATGGATTGAGTGGATATTAATACTGAGAGAGAACAAAATTAAGATATCAGCTAGCTCGTTTTTTTTTTGGAGAGATGTGGAGACGAGGTAATTTTTGTACGCCTTTTGAAAATATGTAGTCTCTACAGTTGTTTTAAAGCCTAGTTGTACTGTTTTGGGCACCATTCATTTTTTAATATAAAGAATCTAAATTCAGCTCAAAAAATGGAAAAATACTGCTATTTAGTTGTTGCTATAAAATTGAATAAAGTACAACTTATACGTCCTGTAAGATAGAACGGGAGTTCAGTGAAACACTACGCTAACGCTAAGTAAAGTATATTAACAAATAAAAAACATTTTTACATTTATTACACCCTTAGAATTAATAACCCTTTATGCTATGAGAGTGCACAAATAGTCTTTAACTTAGAATTATGAAGGCAGTATAGTTTCTCGTAGTTTTGAGAATGTTCCAGGCTCACTTCCGGTGAAACCGACTCCGGGATCACACGTGTTACGTAGTCGTCAAGAACACACGTTGTGGGAAGGAACTGAGATATTTAAACTGGTACAGTTTGCGACTTACTGCTTGGTTTCTCTTCGTGGATTTTCTATCAACTGCTTGGCCTCTCCTGGTGAGTTTCCGATTAAAATATTGTCTCACACACTACCTCCTCATTTTCATTTGGGTAACTGATCAACACTTGACCCTAAATGTTTTAGGATGAGTAGGATGTTTCTGGAACGGCTCGATGAAAAAAAAACACACTATGTCATGACATGAAGGGCGGAAAAAGCCATCACTACCTGACGGACGGAAGAGGCCATCACTCTATGACGGACGGGAAAAAGCTCCCTAAAAATTGCAAATGGCTTTTTTTATATACCTTTCTCGTTCTCCTTCCTTCGAAGTGAAGTCTTCAAAATGTACTGGTTCACTTCAGGAACGCAAAATGAGACGGGACTAGACTTGCAACTTGATAGACAAGGACCGAGGATGCTCGTCCTAATCATAATCCATACATATTCAATGCAAATGAAATAAGAAATCGATCACATGCGCCTAGTACAGGTTGAATTACACTGCTTAATCAAATATGAAAAATGTAATAAAATTTAAATTCACTGCCTAACTTAAATTAACAATTATTGCATGAATTAAAGAAAGAAAAACGGTTTTGTAACATGATCTTAAAACTAAAAACGAATATTACGCTATATAGCCCTGGTAAGTCAAAAGCTCAAAAACTAAAGATAATAAAAAAATGACACCGTGTTGATATTACTTCTCCTGTTCTTTTATTATGAGTGTATGTTTTGTTACAGAATTTTATAGACACTGTGAGAATTTATACTTTAGTACTATTCCTCCAATGTCTTACACAATTTGCTATAGCCTGTCCCAAAATATACTCGTAAGATCCCGATTTTTGCCGTTTTAAGTGGGCAATATAAAAATTATGACCTTTTGTTTATGATAGGTTGCAGAGATGGACTTAAGAATTTTATTCATTAAGGCAAATAAATAAAATTATAAGTGTTTTTGGAGATGTTTTATTTATAGATACATGTAAAAACAAATGGATAAGAAGTACAAATATACAGTTTGACTAAATGGGGTTTACAAGGGGGGACATATTGTATAAATAAAAATAAATTTTAACTTAAGCCTAATTCGGTTTCACTATCACTGTCATCAGCTGAGATAATTATCAGTGGTTTTATATATTATTTACATAAATATATGAATCTTTAACTTTAACAACGTATATCATTTATAACTTTTTTTACTAATTCAACCAATAACACGCTTAAAGTAGGAGAAACATTTTGTGCCCTTATTTTTGATTTAACTTGATGCCAAATATGTTCAGTTGGATTAAACACACAATAATACGGAGGAAACCGCAAAACGGTGTGTCTCATTTTCTCAGCCATATGGCTGGTATCACAAACATATTTCTTTTTCAATTTATAGTCTTTCAAAACTTTCAAAAGATCACTTTTTTTATCACTAAAGTCAAAATAGATGTCATTTTCTAACATATATTCCCGTATTTCCGATATGGTGTTGGCTGCATTGGGAACCTTATTTAGTAGGCGATTATGGTAACTTGCATTTGTTCATAACTATAACACTCTGTTCGGGAACATTTGGCAAAAGGGAATTTTGAAACCAATTTTCAAAAAGTTCTGCGGTCGTGTCTTCATGATAGTATTGTAGAAATTGGGATTTTTGTTAGTTCACTGGTTTCTTTCAAAGCACATTGTTTATTCAAATTTCTTTTTACCAAACTGTCGTAAACATTTTTCACTATTTGTTTAGCGTCAAGTGATAAATGTTTTCTCTTGCAATAGCCACTATTGCAATTTTCCCACGGACGCCACATAATTAAAATAGAACCGTTACGTTGTAAGTTGTAAGTAAAACTAAAACTAAAACTAAAAATAATTAAAAGTATCTTTCAAATCTTCATGGGGGACCTGTGGTCATTAGGTCTATATTATCAAATACTTAAAGGGCTCCAAACCGGGTTGCCAGGTAGTCAATATATAGGTAAAAATAGATCCAATATGATTGTAGGTGCAAGTGAGGGCGGTATATAAAGAAGGTAAAATAAAAATACGTTTATCCTAAAACCTATGCACAAAACCATAATAGGGTCGTTTATTGCCCCATTGAAAAAGCAAAAAGGCAGGATCTTATGTCTTGGGATTTACTATACCGTTTGTTGATTTAAATACTTGTAAGAATGTATTTTTAAGTACGCGACTGTGAAGACGTTGCTATAAAATTCACTATCGAAACTCATATGGAGAAAATGAAAATATCGAAACACCTTAGGACGGTTTAGATTTAGTCTTACAGAGAACTGTGTTCCGTTGTAAGATTTACGTCATTAATTTATCAAGAGAACAAAACTGCTTTAAAGCTACGGCTAGCAGCTATAAAAATATACGACTCTGGAAAATGATTAGAATAGGGATTTACAATTTGCTGGATGAACCAGATAGAAAAAACAATAAAATTGAAATGGAAAAACAAGGAATCTAGCTAAATTAAATTATTTGAAACAACGGGGAAAAAGAAAAAGAAAAAAATCTATGATTTGCGTCAGTAAGGTTTAATTTTTTTGGCACTATGCAATATAGCTCTCTTGTAATTTAATGTGGATCAAGCATTTATTATAGCCACACACACACATATATATATATATATATATATATATATATATATATATATATATATATATATATATATATATAATATTCTTCTTCCTTTAGCTGTTTTTTACCCACCGTCGGGTATAGGCCTCTTTCAAACCTTTTCCATTTTTCTCTATGTTGTGCTTGTTGATACCAGTTAAGCCCTCCAATTCTTTTCAGATCGTTGCTACATCTCTGCTGGGGTCTTCCGATGCTTCGTTTTTTCACCCCATGGTCTCCACTCCACTTATACGTCGCTTTCGCCACATGGCCGGCCCAGCTCCATTTCAGAGATGTTATCCGTTTGGTGATATCATCCACTTTTGTTTGTTGTCTAATCCATTTGTTAGTTTTCTTGTCCTTCAAAGTAACATTTAACATCCTCCTTTCCATTGCTCGTTGGTGAACTTGTAGTTTTTTCTATTGTTCTTTTAGTTAAAACCCATATATATATATATATATATATATATATATATATATATATATATATATATCTATATATATATATATATATATATATATACATATCTATATATATATATATATATATATATATATATATATATATATATATATATATATTTCTAAAATAATGCTATAATTTTGACCCCGGCATGGAGCTTTGTTTATTACCGGGGAGTTTGCGAATTTCGAATTATTTTCTATTCCTTTTTATTATTCACTATCACTATAGTGTCTGGGACAACTTTAAATTAATGATGTTATCATTAGGTTGTTATAATAAATAAAATTAGTGTGGAACAAGAATAAGATATGAGTCATAATAAGTTAAAAAACTCACATGAGAAGTGCAAAGATTTCGTTAGCCTGAATGGCCGTAGGTTATACATAAAAAAGTTGTTACATATAAAAGTTGGTTAATCCATAAAATATACAAAATACACATTAAAACACTGTAGACAAAATTATAAAAAACAAATTTAACACATGGATGTAATTGGGAACCTTGGATGTTGAGAACATCGTTAGTTATTTCACTTGTGACCACCACATATGGCCACCGCCATTTAGGAACAAATGACAAGAACGACAGGAGACAGCTACCCGACAGAGATAAGGGGTTTAGTCAAGAAAACTCAATTAACCAGAATGCGGGGTCGACACCTGGAAGGAACCGATAGAAAAGGAAGTACAAATATTGGACCCTAAGTGAGAGAGAGGTAGCCAATTGAGCGACCAAGACCACCCTGTATGTAATAGCGGAAGGATAAAACACAACCTTATTATAAGTAAATGGTGAGCGAGGGAGCGAGAGAGAGAGTGACAATAATGGGAGCAACGAAGAAGAAAATTATCTAGTGAATTAATTATTAATTTATTAATTTCTTGTTGGAATCTGATTGGAGGGAGAGATTGTTGTATATCATCCCACCATCTTGTTTTGGGATGTTCTACGCTCCTTTTCTATTCTCGTGGTCTCCATTGTAATGTTTGCTTGGTCCATCGATCATCGGTCGTGCGTGCTACATGTCTAGCCCATTGCCACTTTTTTTCTGCTATGTGTTCTATAATATCCTTTAAATTCATTTTTTCACGTATCCACTTGCTTCTTTTTCTATCTTTAAGTTTTTTATCCCGATCATCTGTCTTCCGTATGCTCTCTGGGACGGAGCTAGTTTTTGTAAATCGGCTTTATTTGGTATTGAAAGTTGCTCTTGCCTGCTCAACTCTGGCTTTAATTCCCATGTCCGGATCCCATTTGTCATTCACAAGGCATCCCAGGTATTTGATCTTGTTAACCCGTTCTATATTCTCGCCATTTATATGAATTCGGACGTCTTGAATTGAATTTCTACTGATGATCATGAATTTTGTTTTGTTTATGTTGATGCTTAATCCAATGTTTTCTCCTGTTTTGTGTATAGCCTTCAATAATGTTTGAAGAGCATCTGAGCTATCTGCCAGAATGACAGTGTCATCTAAATATCTGATGTTGTTTATCGAAACACCGTTTACTTTGATACCCAGATCACTCTCCGACACTGCCTCAACGAAGCCTCTTTCGACATATAAATTAAACAAATGGGTGACAAAACACAACCCTGTCTAACTCCCTTCCTTATTTCAAAATCTTCCGTTGTATAATTATTCTGAAGATTTACGTCTGCTGATTAATTCCAATATATTATATCCCTAGTTCTTGTAGATATTTCAAGAGGAGGTCATCTTTAACGTTTTCGAATGCTTTCTCATGGTCTATGAAGCACATGAATATATCCTGTCTCTAATCCAGACAATTCTGAACCGGCATTTGGAGTCTGAAGATGGCTTCTCTCGTCCCAAAATCCCCTTTAAATCCGAACTGCCTGTCTCCACTAACTTGTTCGCATATCTTGTATAGTCTCGTATGAATGATGCGCAAGAAGGGTTTGAGAAAATGGCTCATGAGACTAATTAAGCGATAGTCCTTACATTGTTTAGAGCTAGCTGTTTTTAGCAGGTTAATAAATGTAGAACGCAGCCAATCCTTCGGTTTTTTTCCCAGTATCATAAATGTTGTTAAAGAGTGTTACAAGCTTTGTTAAATTATAAATAAATAAAATAAATAAATAAATAAATAAATATCGTCTTTATTAAGATGTTAATTACATGTGATGTGAGTACATATTACCTACACACATCGTGTAGTAGAAGAGGCGAGATTTAACCATCGGTTACTCTTACATCTAACCTCTTCAACACACAACGCGCTTACAAACAAAAATGAAGCAACAATTACATACTAACATAGTAAAATCAATAATCGACAAGAAACATCAAAATACAAATAAACTACGTCTGAGAATTCTGCTTATTTAACAGCTCTTCCCTATATAATCGACGAAGTCGGCCAATAGTGCACGTTTTCAGTTCTGGATTCATAGTATTGTATGTATTTACTGCGATGCTGAGGCATAGTCAAGCGATCAGGCCGTCTAATATACCTATCATGTACCAAATTTCGGGATACTAGCTTCTCCCTTAAATAAATCGGGACTGAAGTTCCTAAGAGCCTCATTAAGAATATTACGAAGTGCAATTGCACAGTATTAGCAAAATTTAACCATTTTAACTCATTTATTTTGAAAGATATATGATCATATTTTCTCAAATGGAATATAAACCTACAGCAGACGTTCTGTACATACTGCAATCGTCTCCTTGAAAGAGCATCCAAGCAAGGATAGTACACAATACTACAATAATGAAATGAAGACAAGACCAAAGATTCACACAATTTTTTCCTCATCTTAAAATTCAGAATAAAACGATTTGCATATAAAACCTTCATTTTCGCATAACTTTTTTGTAGGAGCACCCTAACATGTTCCCTGAATCTGAGATGTGTATCAATGCAAAGACCCAAATTCTTGGCACAATCAGAAAACGGCAAATCCTGATCACCCAGCCTCAGTCTCAAAGCCATGCTCAAGGTTAGTCGCCGATTTTCCTTGCAAAACAATAAAACTTGAGTCTTGTCTGGATTTAGCCTCAAATTATGTTCATCCGAGTAAACTGACAAAGCCATGAGATCCTGATTTAAATTTTCTGCTGCAGACTCAGGATCCGATGGTTCAAAGAAATGAAGCAACTGTGTGTCATCAACATACGACTGAACCGATGAATATACAGCTGTTTGGAATATATCAAAAGTATATATAAGAAACAGAAGAGGCCCCAGTATTGAACCCTGGGGCACTCCGGAGACAATTTTACCAGCAGCTGAACAAACATCATTCATTCGCACCCTCTGCCATCTACCCGACAAATAGCTATAGAAAAATTATACGGAGTGATCAGCGAAGCCCAGATAGTGCAGTTTAGCACAAAGTAGGTTATGATCCAGCACATCAAAGGCTTTCGAATAATCCAGCGAGACTGATATAACAGCCCATATTTTTATCAGTAGCTCTGATTATGCTATCCGTTAAATTCAATAAAGCCGTTGATATGCTATGACCCCTCCGGAAGCCAGATTGATGCAAGGGGAGCAACTCATTTGTCAAGAGATATTCTGAGACCTGTGTATGTACTGCCCTCTCCAAGACTTTTGACATAACTGGTAACAAACTAATTGGACGCAAATCTCTGACGGTTAAAGGATTTTTAACTTTAGCAACAGGGCACACAATAGACTCTTTCCAGCTCTCCGGAAAATACCCACTCTCCAGGCTACAATTAACAATATGGGTTAGATGATATAAGATAACAGGTAAACTAAGCTTAAGCATAAAAAGTGTCAAACCATCATTTCCAGCAGCATTGGACTTTATACTATTAACACACCTGCAAATTCACTCAGGGGTTTCCATTAGGAAATTAAAGTTCAGATCTAAATTCCTCTTATTGTTACTGTAATAATATATTTACCAGCACAGTTGTCAGACTTTCGGAAAACGCTCAAAAAGTATTCATTTATATCATTCACATTGGCCAAATGTGCAGGCAGACGAGGGGGTATCTTTTGAACCCGTGTGAAACATTGCATTGCTGAAGTCCCTTCCATAATGATTTTGCATTCTTTTGTGTTTCTAAATATTCAAGATATCCCAATTTTTCACGACGCACACTGTAAAGGATGAGATTTCTCATTTCTTTGTAATATTGATGACTCTCCTGAGTTTTATTTCTCTTAAACTGAGCTAGTGCTCGGTCTCTTTCTATCATTAGCGCTTTCAAAGCAGGTGTTAGCCAGGGAGCTGGAGGCTTGTTTACTCTTACCGATCTGAGAGGACAATGGTCCCTAAACACGCCTGACAAATGAAAATTAATAAATCTGACCTTGTCCTCAATATCCTCAATATAATAAATGTCATCCCATGATATGCGCTGTAGGTCAGTATAAAAATTATCCTCATTAAAGTGCTTAAAATCTCTGTAAGTTATGAATTTTTGTCGGCATAATTTTGCGAAAATATTTAATTTACAATATGTTAATTTATGATCACTTATATTTTCCGCGTCTAAAGTGCCCACTGAGACAACACACTCCTCATCCATAAAAAAAATAATTATCATTACTGAGTTTACAGAATATCTCTGAGAACATGATATCTGGACTATGGGCTTTATCATTTTCATTAGTGAAATAGCATCAACCACCTCATTCTTCAATATTTCAGGGCCGGACGAATTGTCCGTTAAGAGATCTGGTGAACATGATCTATTATCATTAAACAAATTTGAGGTGTAACTTTTCCATGAATTAAGCTGTTCTTCTGGGTCCAAGATCTGTTTATTCGCCTCATTTTGGATATGAGAGGAAGGATTCTTGTTATATGTTCCAGCTGTTTCTTTTATTTTCTTATGAAGGTGGGAGGTGTCACCAAGACGCTGCAAGTTTTCGGCCTCGATACATTTTTGTTCCAGCCACTGCTCTTTAGCAATTCTTATTTCTTTACGGATTTCTCTTTGAAGACGGACATAACCAATCTGATCTTGTTGGTTTTTGTTGGTTTTTGCATTGTCTGCGTTTTTCCATAAAATTTAATATGTTGGATCATCCATTCGTTTTTGTTTTTAATGTTGACTGTTGAAGATAAGTGTTGTTCGCAATTTCAAATGACCCCTTAACTTTGACCCAATCCTGTTCAATATCATTAGAGATAGATATTCCATCTAGTTGTTCATTTAAACAGTCTGTGTATTTCAAATTTATTTCAGTATTTTTAAGTAGTTTATAGTTGGGTCGTTTGTTTTCCTTTCTTTGTCTTTGCCAAATGCATCCGTATGTTAGCTTCAAGCAAGATATGGTTAGATTCAATATCGGCTACTGGTGGTGTGGTCATCTTTATTATGGCGTTTCTGAATCGTTTATTGATCATGATAAAGTCAATTTGATTTCGGACAAGAAGTTCTTCATTGTCCCGAGTTGATTTTCATGTGCAAAGGCGTCTTGGATGAAGTTTATACTGAAATCCTGAAAAATTTAAAATTTGGATAATTCTTTTTTTTTTATTTAAGAGAGAACATATAAATGTAATTGAAAATGCTAATATTGAAAATCCTGAAAAACTTAAAATCTTGTAACAAAACACCGATAACTCTGGCAAATATGTACCGATTTAGATGATTCTTTGTTTTTAATCAAGATAGTACCTATTTATGATGAAATTGGTTATATAGTTTCAAACTATTTAACAAAAAAAACCTACTTCAAAAAAACAGCACACAAAATTTTGCCACTATAAAGTAAAAAATAATGTTTTTGAAACACTCGTAAAATACCTCTAAGATAGGCTATTGTTTTACTTTAATAATTCAATTATTAATTCCGTATAATTCCGCTAGATGGTAGATGCCCAGATCCCACCAGCATCGCCCGGTGTGATACCATCGCATCGGCTTAGGCTGCGCGAAGTTGCTTAACGTTTCGTGGCTGTGCCGATGTCCCGGACTGTGGGACCATATAGCATGATGAGGCACCTGGATACAAAAAATTCCGGAGGTAAAATAGCCCCCCCGTTCGGATCTCCGGGTGGGGGCTGGTTCAGGGGCGTCGACATGCAGAGATCAGAATTTCAAAATGGATTTTTGCAACATACGAGGTTTAAATTCGAACATAAATTCAGTGCACCAACACCTGCAATCAAATAAACCTCATGTACTCGCTCTCTGTGAAACTAAGGTCAGTTCATCGACCAGCACAGTAAACTATCTTTATCCTGGGAACGACTTCTATTCCCGATTTAGGCGTAACTTTGGAATCTGTCTTTATGTCAGAAGCGACCTCTCTTGCCAACGAGAAGAGACTCTGGAGCCCCCAAACTTTGATGTTATGTGGTTAAAAATAACGACTCAACCAACCACAAGGTTCATCTGTATCCTCTATCGACCACCAAGTGATACTAACTTTAGAACACTTTTCGCTTCCCTTGCAGACACCATCGATCATTTACAAATTAACTATCCAAATGCCGAAATTGCCATCCTGGGCGACTTTAATGTCCACAACATCAACTGGCTTAAATATTCAAATAATACCGATGAACAAGGTCGTGAAGCCGAATCATTTTCAATCAGTTGTGGCTTAACTCAGCTTATTGACGAACCAACACGGATCCCTGATCGAGACGGAGAGTTTGCCAGTCTTCTTGATCTCTTTTTAACTACCAATCCGGAGATTTACACAGTCACCGTAAATCCGCCGTTAGGTTCTTCCGACCATAAACTACTTTCGACATCGAGTATTCTACCAATCAATGACAGAGAGGCGCCTAAACCGCGCAAGATTTGGCACTACAAGTCTGCTAAATGGGAAGATCTCATGGAATATTTTCGAACTTTCCCTTGGTTGGACGTTTGTTTTCGATCCGACAAACCCATCTGACTGCGCCAGGGAGGTTTCCGATGTTATTTTGGCCGGTATGGAGGCTTACATCCCTTTTTCGAAGAAATGCCCTTCCAACGGCAAGCCTTGGTTTGACCGAAAATGCAAAGAAGCTGTTGCTTCTAAACATCTTGCATACCGACAATGGCGCGAAAATCTTAACACCATAAATCGTAACACATTTGTTAGTGCCAGGAACAGATGCAAAGAAATTATCGACGAAACCAAGGAGGTACACAATCAACGGATTAGAAACAAACTTCTCGTCTGTCCCGGCAATTCAAGGTCCTTTTGGTCGGTCGCTAAGGCAGTTAGTCAAAATTTCACCAAATCCACCATACCACCACTCACACGGCCAGATAATTCTATTGCAACGACACCTGTTGAGAAAGCGAACTTGTTGGCTGAACTCTTTGCTTCACATTCTACTGTCGATTTCCAAGGAAAAACACCACCTACTATTCCCATAGTGCAGTCAAGGATGCCCGATGTTGTCTTCAGACAGCGTATTATAAAGCGTATTCTGATGAAGCTAGACACCAAAAAGGCTTCTGGCGCTGACGGAATACCTGCCATAGTTCTTAAAATCTGTGCGAGGGAACTAACACCAGTTTTCTGTAGACTTTTCAACCTATCCTACAGAAAGGGAATATTTCCTTCCTGCTGGAAATGCGCTACAGTTCAGCCGATACCTAAAAAAGGCAAGAAGACCTTGCCAAATAACTACCGACCAATCGCACTGCTTTCAGTAATATTGAAAGTCATGGAAAAGGCTATCAATCAGCATCTTCTAAAATATCTTGAAGGATTCAACATTATTAGCGATCACCAATATGGCTTTCGTAAAAATAGATCAACAGGAGATCTTCTGACTTATGTAACACATGTTTGGAACAATGCAATTGAACACTTTGGAGAATCTCGAGCGGTTGCTCTGGACATATCCAAGGCATTCGACCGTGTTTGGCACGATGGGCTGTTGGCTAAGCTACGTTCTTATGGTATGTCGGAAAAGTTCTGTTTGTGGCTCTCATGTTTCCTCAGAGAGCGTTCTTTACGGGTGGCAGTCGACGGATTTCTTTCTAACACCTTCACTATCAACGCCGGTGTACCTCAAGGCTCCATACTGTCTCCTACTCTTTTTCTCATTTACATTAACGATCTGCTGGAAAAGACCGAGAATCCAATCTACAGCTTTGCAGATGACAGTACACTTATCTCTTCATTCACTTTGAACGCTCGGACATCGGCTACTCAGACGAATATCCGCAGACAGCAGAAAGTCGTTCAACTTAACAAAGACCTGGAAGAAATTCTATCTTGGGGTGACAGTAACCAAGTGGAATTTAACGCTACAAAAACCCAGGCGGCAGTTTTTTCTAAAAAAGTTAACGTTGCTGAACCCGACATAGTTATGTCGGGGCACTCCATTCCTCTAACATCGTCACTCAATTTGTTGGGCGTTAATTTGGGAGCAAATATGTCCTGGCATGAACATGTTGCAGGCATAGCAAGGAGAGCTTCTCAAAAGTTGGGAATATTATTTCGAACCAGAAAGCTTTACACTCCACAACAACTGTTAATTCTTTACAAAGCTCAAATTCGACCAACTATGGAATACTGCTCCCATGTTTGGAGCTCCGCTCCCAAACATACACTGCATTTGTTGGATTCTATTCAGAGAAGAGCTGTTCGTCTGATTGGAGACCCGGAACTGACCGTCGGCCTTGATTCGCTGGAACATCGAAGAACGGTTGGCGACTTGAGCCTATTCTACAAGTACTTTCATGGAAAGTGTTCGAAGGATGTGGCCCGCTTAATTCCTCCCAGAGCGGTGCATGTTAGAAGTACACGTCGCGCTAATTCTTCACATCCGTATGAGGTTCAGCTTGTTACTCCCCGTACAACACTTTTCAAGCAGTCTTTTATATGGAGAACATCATCCCTTTGGAATAATTTGCCCAGGACTGTGTTTCCCACCGAGTACAATCTACAGCGATTCAAGAACAACGTGAATCGCCTTCTCCGCACACGTGTCGCTCCTGTAGCGCTTTAGGGACTTCCCTGTAGCACGTGTGCTAGACCCATAAAAAAAAAAAAAAAAAAATAAAACAAATTCTATAAATGTTAAAAACAGCGCCAATTTTTTGTGTCAATGTTAATTTTTCAACCAACACAAAAAATTAGCGCCGACTTCAAAAGTTATCTTTTTATATAGAAATCATAATAATAAATGATAGCTAAATAATAACTATTTTTTAATAGATAACAGGCTGAAAAGTTTTTGGTCTAACAACACATTATTTTTTGCAAAATTCGACTTTATTTATCAATCTAGTCTTCTTCAAGAGCGATACAATCAGTCCAACGCTTTTCTAACATTTCTATACCTTTGTTGTAGAAAGATTTATCTTTTCCTTCAAAATAGGCCTCAGTTTCGGCGATAACTTCTTCATTGGAGCCAAATCTCTTTCCCGCGAGCATTTTTTAAGGTCTACGAATAGCTAATAGTCACTGGGTGCCAAATCAGGAGAATACGGTGGATGAGAAAGCAATTCGTACTTCGAATCAGGCAATTTTGCCATCGTAACCATTGACTTGTGTGACGGTGCATTGTCTTGATGAAAAAGCATTTCTTTCTTGTTCATTCGGAGCCGTTTCTTTGCGATTTCTGCCTTCAAACGCACTAATAACTTTATATAGCATTCGCTATCGATGGTTTTCCCTTTTCAGCATAGTCGATGAAAATTATTCTATGCGCATCCCAAGATACAGAGGCCAAAACCTTCTCAGCCGACTGTTGTGTTTTTGGTCGCTTCGGGCGGCTTTCACCGGCTGCTGTCCATTCAGTTGACTGCCGATTTAATTCCGGTGTGTAGTGGTGGATCCATATTTCATCCATTGTCACATATCGCATGAAAAAATCCTTTTTATTGCGCTTAAACAGGTCCAAACATCGCTCAGAATCATCAACACGTTGTTGTTTTTGGTCCACTGTGAGCAAACGCGATGCCCATTTCGAACAGAGCTTTCTCATGCCGAAATGTTCATACAAAATATGACCAACACGTTATTTTGATATCTTTAGGGTGTCAGTTATCTCACGAAATTTCACTTTACGGTCATCCAAAACAATTTTGTGGATTTTTTTGATGATTTCCGGTGCAACTACCTCATTCCAGAGCATTCAGCATCATTTATATCTGTACGACCGCGTTTAAATTCAGCATACCAGTAAATGATGAGTGATTTTCCAGGAGTAGAGTCCCCGTAACGCTTATCAAGCCATTGCTTTGCTTGAACGGTATTTTTTCCCATTAAAAAACAGTATTTAATCAACACACGAAAAAATCAAAAGTAAGGTCACTAAAACCACTGTAACTTGTAAACTAATCATCCAAATGTCATCAAATTTTGACATGTATCGTTTGATGGTTGGTACTTTCAAAATCATATGGATTTTTTGAAAAGGGCGACATCTATGTGTCAGACCAAAAACTTTTCAGCCTACGTGTTAATTAATTAAATGACTGATTTTTTCTATTAGATTTTATATTTTACTTACAATTTTAAATCGTTACGTTATTTTTGTAGATTAAAACGCAGCTTATATAAAATACTGGAAAATTGGAAACCTAGCACGGTTACGTCGCTTCGCTTATTTGAATTTGAGAACATGACTTGTTAGTGGGATCCAAATATGTTTTTATGTTGATTTTATTTTGTATTGTAACTTTAAAGTTATAGAAAATAATTTAACCTTTAGAGTATGCTGCAAAAGCAGATCGGCAAAGATAAAAAGTTATTAAAACTAGAACAAAATACTCAAATATTTATTCTGTAAAAAATTGCATTTAGAAAGTTATCTCAAATAAAAAAAAATGTTTTAAAGTGTAACGGCTCCAAAGTCATAAATAAAGATCCGAAATTTTTTTTCTGACCTTAACCATAATGGAGTGTTTTTCATATATGGGTGCATTTTAATTGTAATTTCCATTAATTGTAGAGGAATTCAAGAAAAAGTAAGTTTGTTAGTTATCTACATGGCAATAGAAACAGCGGATGATGCAGTTTTTTATGCACTGATAGGTCCTGGCATCCCATTAATTCACTACATCGTCAATTGACGCAGTTGAGAATTCTATGACGTTTTAGTTGAAGAATCATCTTTTCGTAGATAGAGAAAGACACGCCATGACATGAGATGTGTATTTTCTGATCGGATCAATTTAAAAACATCCATTTATTCTCATTTATTAACCTAATCCTTACAGAAAAAGTTATAATTTATTTTCTGTTTAATAAATATAACATGACACACATAAAATTTACGAGAATATAAATTAAAACATTAAATAATTTAATAAAATAGATAAATAACTTTTAAAAAGTATATATAATTCAATTGAATACATAATAAACATTACATTTAAATAAATAAATTAGCAAAAATTATTAAAATATAAATGCCAGACATATGAAATCACTTCAGATTTGGTAGCATCCTGCTTTGGAAGAAGTTGGCAAACCATGAGATTTCAAATTACTGCTCAAACTCACCAACGCTAAACAGCATCGGACAGCGGGGTCAGTTGCGATTCTTCGTTTCATTGGTATAAACAACATCCCATCAAAAATATAAAATGTAAAAAAATGCCAAGTCTCGCAACGCAGTCCTTCCACCACAAAAAGTTGTGAGGTCTCATGTAAAACCAAGTCAGTTATTTTAGTTAGTATCTATGGAAGCACCTATTCAACAACTTTGTCACAAATTGTTATCTATTTAGTTACCTACCAACATTTATACTGACCGTATCAATATTAGACATCTTTATTTCTATAATAAATATAATGACTTGGCAATCGTACGGCAACATAATCACATAAGAGTAATCTACTATTTCGATTGTGCACTTAAGAATAAAGTATTTTAAATAGTAGATTATTCTTATGTGATTATGTTGCCGTGCGATTGCCAAGTCATTATATTTATTATAGAAATAAAGATGTCTAATATTGATACGGTCACTATAAATGTTGATAGGTAACTAAATAGATAACAATTTATGACAAAGTTGTTGAATAGGTGCTTCCATAGATACTAACTAAAATAACTGAGTTGGTTTTACATGAGATCTCACAACTTTTTGTAGTGGAAGGACTACGTTGCGAGACATTTTTTTACATGTTACGTTTTTGATGGGATCTCATTTCTTTTTGTAGGTAGTCCTCTTTTTTTTTCTTCTCGGGTAATATTTCTTGTAGGTCAGCTATGGATTTTCTTAAAGCCCACTCCCTGTCTCTATTGGTTTTTCTCAAAGGCTATGATGTAACATTTTTTGACTAGTCTGGACGATAAGTCGATTATATTCAACGATTGCGGACTCCTGAGCTTTGATACTACCGAAGTCGACATTAATTAGATGTAATCCGCCCAGACTTGTCACTCTCAAAAGTGCCACGTATGCTTGACCGCGTGTGAACACTGAAGACCCGATGGCCATCAGTGCACTGTTTAGACTTAGTCCCTGACTTTTGTGTATAGTATAGTCTATACATATCGGAAACTGTTCGCGATGAACATAAGCTCTATTAATAATTTCAAATTTAGTTCGTAAAGATGTTCATTATTAAATGTAATATGTATTTTTTTTTTATTTTATTTGTATTTTCAGGATCAACCTTTACTCCTTGTACTATACCGATAGAACCGTTGATTAAGCCAAGACTTACGTCAATATTTCGTCTTAACATGACTTCTGCTCATATTTTAATAATTATATTCTCTTCTAGCCCTGCTATCATGGAAGCATCATCTTCATACTTTTTTATAATTAAAATATACTTAAAGTATTTCACTTAACAATTTTTTAATTACACGAAGTAGGTAAGTATTATTAAACGAATATATTTGATAAATGAAAAATATTGTTAAATATAATATATTAATTAATAAATAATACAAATTATTCATAATTATTGATTTTTTTAGTGATTAATTAACTTTATACGACGTATTATTTACCGGGACTCACGGTTGACCTTGCATTATGTTATGTATGGCTGAGCGCTGCGCGCTCTCCGCGCTCTATCTATCTGAAATTTGGGGATGTTTCAGATTTTTCTTCTTTTATAGGCTAAACACTAACTAAATTCAAAATTTGAAGTTTGTGTGTCTGCTAGAAGTACCTTAGAATTTTAATGATCGGTGGGTGTGTCAGTGACAAAATTAACGAACTTCGACTGGCGATAGTTCGTAAACTATAAGGTATAAATAGTAGGTAATTTAGGAATATAGCTAGTATAGTATGTCCTCTTGGTCCCTGAAAATTCAGGCTTCTAGCTTTATCCACAACGAAGTTACAGGGGGGTCGAAAGTGCCGTGAGTGGCTTCGAAAAAAGGATGCTACGGCTGAGCTTTCTGCTCGACTTGGCGGGGGCACTGCCGTGCCCCCAGATATTATCTGTATGTTCATAAGCAAAGTTACGTATTGTTGTTATTTTAGATTTAAGATGAAGCTTAAATTTACATCGAATCAACCTACTCGTATTTTTATATTAACTACTGGATTAAATCATATTTTTGGATTAATCTATATAACTATACATCCGAGAGCCATAGAGGATATTACAAGATATAATCTCATTCAAAAAGAAAAGCAGTGTAAGCGAATTTGAAATGAAATGACTGTGTAAAGATTTTTATTGAGTAATAAAAAGACGGAACCGGCGTCGGCGTCTGAATCTTTACTCTAAAAATATGACTTTTACTGTTTTCAAACTTTTTTTTGTTTTATAAAAAATAGAAAATATAAAAATTGGGTCAAAGAGAAAAGATTTTAAGTGTAGAAGTTATCCACTTTCTTATTAAGTAAAATAGAAAGACGTTGCAAAAAGGATGAAATTGATATAGTTCTTTTGGCTCTGAATTTGTTTCAAAGATTTGACTAGATTAATCCTGAAAAATATAATAACGGGCCGATTCCTTCTTATGCGTATGGTTTGGGACCGACAAACACATGAAGCTTAAAGCGGGTGATTCCAGCCTCTTAATCTTGACAACTTAAGGTAGCTTAGGCTAACTTTCTCATTTTAATCGTAATACTAGAATCCATTTATCAGAATCGTTTAGATTTCCAGATTCCCTAGATACAGGCTGTCTAGCATATTCTGATGGGATATTATTTTTGTCCGTAAAGAGTAAGTCATAAATTTCAGTATGTTTTTTAGTTGTTTTAAATCTTTTCTTCATAAGATGCCGTCTTTTTTTTTATGGGTCTAGCACACGTGCTGCAGGGAAGTCCCTAAAGCACTACAGGAGTGACGTGTGTGTGCGGAAAAAAAAAAAAAAAAAGCGATTCACGTTGTTCTTGAATCGCTGTAAGTTGTACTCGGTGGCTGGTATCTTTGTGAACTCATCTTCTCTAAAATACCTCTGATATCATTATAAAAAACTAAATCATTTTCTCTAGAAAAATATGGTAACAAATTCTTTTCTCGGGTCCGATATAAAGTAATTCTGGTTCCTGGTGCAAGTATGTAGGAGCAATCGTTGGAAGTCTTCATCATTTTCGTCGCACAATTGTGCAAATAAACGGGTATTCAACGCATTGCTTCTTGTTTTGTTAACTGCTTTAATCACAAATTGAAGCGATTGGTGCAATCTATCACTCAAATTTTTCGCTACCAGGTGTCGTCGGTGGATGACACAGTGGTATAATTCTTTTTAAGATGGCTTATAAACCCACGATATCGCCCGAAGATGGCAGGAGCTCCATCTGCTGCCACCGAAATAATGTTTGTAAATGGAATCGATTTTTCCTTAAAAAATCACTCAGGACATTAAATATTGATTCGCCTTTAGGGTCCGTCTCCAAAGTTTTCGCAAATAGCAGCTCTTCATGGATTTCTTCGTCCATGACACATCGAACATATACCAATAATAATGCTTCATTACCAGGTAAAGTTGACTCGTCCAGCTGAATAGAAAAATGAGTTGTTTGCAGATAATTACACAAGAAGCTTTCAATATCAGAGCTCATTTCATCAATACGTCTTTGTACAGTGTTGTTACTCAAAGGAATTCTTTTGAGTACGTCAAATGGAGGTTTGTGCAGAACAGTTTTTAAAACCTCTTCAACACTGTACTGTCGACATTTCTTCTTAGATTCAGCCATGTTTCGTATCAGTTACCTACCTGTAAAGAAAAAAATGTTTGTTTTAGTAATCATAAGGCCACTTTAACAGGATATGGCTACTTTAACAGAATAAAATAGGATTAATTAATTATTGCAATGAAAAGACCAAAATGCCGGCGGCAAAACTGATTTTTAATTATTAAAAGCAATAAACTGCTAAGACCCATATAGAGGTTTTCACAAAACGGCTGAACCTATTTTAATGTAATATAAAATATTTTTTGATTAATTATATTTTCATACATTTCTGTAAATTCGTGAGAAAATACTTTTAAAGAATGTTTTGACACCAAAACTCCGCGATTTTAATGATTTATTTATTACTTTGATGTACGTTACGAGTGGTACAAGTGTGGCACACTCACACTTTTCTTTTCAAAATTCCGGAAACAAATGAGTAACGTTTGTCCTTGGCATTCGTATTTATATTGGTGAGGAATCAAACAAGTTCATGCAAGATTGCAAGCACAGCACAAGTCGTATTTCGTCCCTTTGCACGTCTGAACGGGTTGCGTTGCGGGTGGGCGGGCGGTGCTTTGCAAGTCTCGACGCGCGTTGTACTAAATATCGAAGTTTTTACAAGTAACAGTCGCTGACCTTCTTAAAATACACTACTCAAAAAAATTAAGGGAGGTTTTAAAACAAGGAAATTAATGCTAAATAAACAGGCTATCTGATCCATATGCCGGCCTAACTGGAAAAAAGTTTTTCAAGCCCGTGGACCAAAAAAAAGCAAAATATTTGCAATATTATTTTTTCGCGCTATCTGTTAGGATTACATGAGAACCGTAGCTCCTAAAAAATTTTAGCCAAAAAATCTGAAAATTAGAATCTTAAAGCTTCAAAACGCTTTTTTTTTAAGTCTCAATACGACCATTTTTCACCGAAATACAGCCTGTCAAAAATCACCGAAAAATTTGGAATTTTTTTTTTTGCTCCCTTAATTTTTTTGAGTAGTGTATTATCTGCCTACATTGATAGGTAAAGCCAAGCCAACATTTTTGTTCTTTACTATCGAAACCAGATAAATTTTCGTGGACCCCCACTTACAACTTGTGAACCCCCATTTTTTTTTACGCCATCGTAGACCCCCGTCGAGTCTCCCGTGGCCCCTGGGGTCCACCTGAACCATTTTGGGAATCACTGATTTAGATGATACTCCTTGTATCTTACCAGAGTATGGAAGAGGTCGTTGAGCGAAAGGTAAGTTAGGATATGACTATTTATTTGGATTTCCAGAATTTATGCCGTGAATAATTACGACACAAAAATAGCAGTCGTCGTGGTGATTTTAAGATTCCTGTCAAATCATCGGAGTTTTAAATTCGACAGCAGTTCTTTTTGCATTTGACCATTGCCGCAGACACTCGGTACAATTCTGGCACATAATATGAGGTACCCATTGCTTGTCTTGATTGAACAATGTTATTTGAAAGTGGTTAAAATACGTAGTTTTAACGAAGTCCGAAATAGGTTTTCGATATTTTTCAAATATGTATTCGCCACAAATTTAGCAAAAACAATCTGGATTGTGCACACAACGTCTACGTGTCGAAGCCATATCTGAAATTAAAAAAATTATTTTTCTGAGTCGGGTAGATCTTAAAAAACTGCGGGTGTCATTTAAGTTAAGGGAGATCGAAAATATTAAAAATCATGAGCTGTCAGAGAAAAACTAATATCGGATTCGAAATCAGAACCCTACGATAAGCCCAAAACTGAAAAAATTAGAGGAAAAAATCAAAAAAACATTATTTGTTGACCAGTGTAATTGTTTAATATAACATATATACACATTTAGAATCTAAATATCTACACATGAATATATTGACTATACGGTTAGATAAATTTTAAATAAACACAAAGGATATTTTGTCTCCTAGACTCTATAATAAAAGAGATGAGATTATAAATCCATAGATTTTAAATAAACAAGCAACCGTAACTTTCTTTTATAGAGAGCGGATCGCATACATTTTTACAATTGAAGACGAAGCAGTCGAAATTCTTGGCGCCAAGATAAATTGTGTTAAATTTTATTCAAGCTTACGTGTTTAGGTTGGCAATCCTAACTTGCAAAAACAAATACGACTACTAGTTAACTCATATTTATTTGTCATCCTTGAATGTATTTACCAACTTTCTCGCGTTATTAGAAACTGTAAATATGACGAGTTTAGAAGCCATTTAAAAAATATTTAGCGTTCCGAAAATTTTAAATTCCTGTATTATTTGATTATAGTTTAAAATAACCGGTCAAGTGCAAGTTGAACTTGCGCAATTAGTGTTCCGTAAGTTGATTGCTTTTCACAAAACACACCCCAAATGAGTTTTCAACAAAGTTTGTTTCCAATCTTTACTGAAAATTGATGACCTTGAAATTTTTGTTTTTTTTATATACCAGATAAATTATTAAAGATAGTGCACTCGTGATAATTTTCGTTCAATCTAAACCCCGTGGAGAATATTCCAGAATTTTTTCAAATTTTTTGATAAGTACTTTTCGAGATATGGCGGGTGGACAGCGATTTTTCGCGATTTTTTAAAAATAATGCAAAGAAAAGTGTGCGCAAGTATTACAATATATATATATATATATATATATATATATATATATATATATATATATATATATATATATATATATATATATATATATATATATATTTACTCGTGTTTTCACAAGCTTTCATTTGACACTACACTCGATTACCTAGTAAAAAACATTTTTTTTCACTTCCGATTTCACCCCCCAAAACTAACCCCTTAAGTCAAAATTTAATTTTCAAAACTACATGACTCTGATGAGGCCATCAATTCCTATATTATTACCAAATTTCAACATTCTATGACAAATAGTTTCGGAGAAAATCGGGTGTGACAGACAGACAGACGGACAGACACCGAAGTCATCTTATAAGTGTTCCTTACGGAACACTAAAAATGTTATTCCTGACGCATTTTTTCCTAAAATAAGCATTATAATTTACATTTTAATTAATAAATTAATAAACTAAACGGAAAGAAAATTAGAAAGAATCTGAAATTTAGGCAGTTTGTTGAGATTTGTGGGAGAGAAGCGAGGGGACTCACCTTACCTTAGCAATTTGTGAATAAAAAGATTGGACTTTTTGAGGTCATTTCAAGTTCTTGACTTAATAGGGCAATTATTTTGGCATATTCGATTTAAGCACCCCAAAATACGTATAGATATGGTAGTCTAATCAATCATTTAATTTATTAATTTACTTACAGACGTATTTCTGCTCATTTTTGAGGTTGTGTCAAAATAATGACGTGATGGGTGAGTTCTAACCTTGGATTCGATTTCGGCACCCCAAAATCCGTGCGGTTTTCTCGTTTATATTTTTAATTTATTTATAAAAGTATTTTTGGTCATTTTCGAGGTTTTTTTTGAGGTTATGTCAAAATTCTTGGGTGATGGGCCAATTCTGACCTCGGATTCGTTTTTAGCACACCAAAAACATATGGTATGGTATCTCACTTTTCAACTACAAAACTTTTTTTTGTGGTCCTGTGTTATTAAAGGAAATGCCCTCGTAAAAATTGTCGTTCAATCTACACCTTGTGAAGAATATTCCAGGGTTTTTTTTTCAAAATTTTTTGATCAGTACTTTTCGAGATAAGGGACAGCGATTTTTCGCAATTTTTGAAAAATAATATAAAGAAAAGAGTCCGCAAGTTTTACATCTATAATCTATAATATATATAAAATGCAACGTCTCTCTGTCTGCCTGTCTGTCCGTTAGTGCGGTTATCACCGGAGAACTACTTATCCGATTTACGTGCTTTTTTTTTTAAAACATACATATATTCTCTGGTCAGAATATAGGCTATATTTTATTATGTTAGGTAGCATTAGGAATAAGCAATGACGATAGTAGTGAATTAAGTCCGAAAAAAGTTTGCCGCAAGCGCGCTCTCTTGCAATACACTGCCTAAACCATTAAATATGGAACAATATCATGTAGCAAAGAATATCTATAATATATATAAAATGCAACGTCTCTCCCTCTCTGTCTGTCTGTCTGTTCGTTAGTGCGCTTATCACTTGAGAGCCACTTATCAGATTTACGTGTTTTTATTTCATACATTTGTCTTCTGGTCAGGTTATCTATATCTTCTTCTAATATATATATATATATATATATATATATATATATATATATATATATATATATATATATATATATATATATATATGTATATATACATATAGATATATATATATATATATATATATATATATATATATATATATATATATATATATATATAATGCAACGTCTCTCTGTCTGTCTGTGCGTTAGTGCGCTTATTACTGGAGAACCACTTATCCGATTTTACGTACTTTTTTTTTAAACATACATATGTTCTTTGGTCGGGTTATAGAATATATATTATTACGTTAGGTAACATAAGGAATAAGCAGTCGGAAAAAAGTTTGCAGCTAGCGCGTTCTCTTGTAATACACTACCTAAACTATTAAATATGGAACAATCTAAGTTGGGAATGTGGGATCTGACTTGACAGTCAAGTCAATCATCGCTCCTGATGAAGCTAACATGGTTAGCGAAACGCGCGTCGAGTTCAAAAATAAAGTGTTTGGTGTAGTGGTGATATATACTGAGTAGTACGGAACAATCTCATGAAGTAAAGAATATAATGCCGGACCGATTGGCGCAGTGGGTAAAGCGCTAGCCTTTCCTGCTGTTGTCCGAGAGGTCAGCGGTTCGATTCCGTGTGACGGCTGGGTGTTGTGTGTGTGTCTTTAGGTTTAGTTTAGGTTTAAGAAAAATGTGTATATTTTAAAAAACAAATAAAGAGAGATGCTGGCTTGTTGGCTTAGTCCCAGTGCCATAAGATGTTCGCCTCT
Source organism: Pachyrhynchus sulphureomaculatus (assembly GCA_019049505.1). Lineage (NCBI taxonomy): Eukaryota > Metazoa > Arthropoda > Insecta > Coleoptera > Curculionidae > Pachyrhynchus > Pachyrhynchus sulphureomaculatus. The sequence continues at coordinate 206,810,639 of CM032456.1, read as the reverse complement.
TTTTTTTTTTAAAAAAGGAATATAATATTGTAACATCTCTCTGTCTGTCTGTCCGTTAGTGCGCTTATCACTCGAGAACAACTTATCCGATTTACGTGTTTTTTTAAATTCATACTCTCTGGCCAGGTTATCTATAATCTTGTATAAAATATATAAAATGCAACGTCTCTCTGTCTATCTGTCTGTCTGTTTGTCTACCTATCCGTTAGTGCACTTATCACTCGAGAACCACTTATTCGATTTACGTGCTTTTTTTTTAAACATACATATGCTTTTTGGCCAGGTTATAGGATATATTTTATTACGTAAGGTAACATAAAGGAATAAGCAGTGACGATAATAGTGAATCAAGCCGGAAAAAGTTTGCCGCTAGCGCGTTCTCTTGCAATACGCTGGCTAAATTATTAAATATGGAACAATAGCATGTAGTAAAGAAAATCTATAATATATATAAAATGCAACGTCTCGTCTATCTGTTAGTGCGCTTATTACTCGAGAACTACTTATCTGATTTACATGTTTTTTTTTTTTAATTCATACATACGTCCTCTGGCCAGGTTATAGGATATATTTTATTACGTTAGGTAATATAAGGAATGAGCAATGATGATAATAGTGAATGAAGTCCACTCGAGCGGAGCCGCGGGCACGGCTAGTTATATATATTTTTGAACCAATTTTCAACTTTCCATATCAAATAGTTTTCCGAGAAAATCAGATGTGAAAGACGAACAGACAGACGGACACCGAAGTAATCTTACAAGTGTTCCGTACGGAACACTAAAAATACTTTTTTATTGCTAATGTAAATAGCACTGTAATAACGTCAGACCGTTTTTTTTTTTCGGACACTGATAATAAAACGGTGGCTAAATAAAGCCTTCTCCTGTTAAAATCAGGTTAATGGATACTATTTTGGTAAATTCCCTTATTTATGCCGACACAATACGCATTAACATATTCGTGTAAACAAATCATTTTTATTATAAACACACCCCCGTTATCAAGTTCTAATAAAAGATTTTATAATCTTTTATCATTCGTTAACATTGTATTTGCGTGGTTGAGGCTAATATGGTATAATGCTTGGAAAATGGTCTTGCCTATTATTTTCACCTGCCTTATTTTACTTTAATTACCACTAGAGTTTAAAATTAGAAAAAGTTATTTTATTTTGTTAATTTTACAATACGATATCACGTCGACGGACAGTTGATTTGTTGCTGAACTACTTCTGCTTACCTTGCGCTACCATTTACCAAATAATTGCTACAATTGCACCTTTTGGGACTCGATGAAAGGAAGACATGTTCAATCGACGAACAGTGCTGCAAAACCCTCGATGTTTTATTTGTATTTGCGCTAGATAAAATCACTGCGAGATTTCAGCATCACGGATTCTGAAAAATAGAACAGTTTTATGAACATAAACTTTTTCTGCAATCACTTAAAATTTCTAACGTTATGTTTTCAGGCTAAAAAGATACTTATAACGGGGACCTGAACTGTTTTTGGGTGTTCTGGAACTGAGCGGTGCTACGATCGCAGATCTACAGAACGAATAAGTTCATGAAAAATTACAACGAGGCATTAGGTACGAGATAGTATAAGCATCTCGTAAGGGGACCCAACTTTGAATATACCTACCAGGTCTCCGCTGAAATTAAATAGAAAAGACCAGAAGGCGGTAACAGAGGTCCCTACAGGATACTGCAGTGGTCTCGAACGTCAAAAATGCGAAATCGGTAGAGTTGTCCACTAATATCGGTATATTTGTACCAAAAATCGTATATGAAAAAAAAGAAAAAATACAATATTCGATCAAATTTGTTTATTTTAAAGTTCTTTATCTTTGTAAAATAATAGGAACTTACAGAATCTACTAAGTATACAATTAAAACTCATCATCATCATCCATTTTTTATAGCGTTGTACGCGTTTTGGTCCCTTTTCTCCAGTCCTCTCTATTTTCCCAGTCTTCGTGGCTTAGATTCCTCGCTGACATACCTCTTTCTATTCCTTCTATCCATGTTATTTTTGGGCGCCCTCTTTTTCTCTTTTCCTGTGGTGACCAGTTTTTGATCAGCTTCGGGAGTCTTTCGTCGTTCATCCTCTCCACGTGACCATACCATTCTAGTTGTTTCCTTTCAATTCCTTGTATTATATCCTCCTCCATTTCCATTATTTCTAGAATCGTTTTGTTTGGGACTTTGTCACGACGTGATTTTCCTACCGATCTGCGCCAGTAGTCCATTTCCAATACCCGTAGTTTCCGCTGTGTAGTTTGACTCATTTGCAATGCTTCACTGCCGTAGAGTACTATACTCCTTAGAATAGTGTTATACAAGAGTTTTTTGTTTTGTTTTGATATATGTTTTCCCCACAGAATCGAGTTTAGACACCCAATGATCTTCTTCCCCTGTACAATACGGTGTTCAATTTCTGGTTCAGTTCGTTCGTTGCTTGTAATTTTTTGTACCTAGATATGTATATTCTGTGCATGGTCCGATTTCAATGTGGTCTTCTATCTGGAGAACCGATGTTTCCTCCTTTCCTACACACAGGTACTTTGTCTTTTCCTGGTTTACTATCAGGCCCCCATGTTTCGTATTCTTTTAGCAGTTTCCTTGTCATTAATTCCAGGTCCTCTTTATCTTGTGCGAGCACCACCTGATCGTCTGCGAAGTGTAGCGTATACAACGTGATGTCGTCATTAAGCTCGATACCCAATCCTTCGCATGATCTCCTCCATTCTTTCAACGCTTTGTCTATGTGGATATTAAATAATGTAGGCGAGAGGCAACATCCTTGTCGTAGTCCTTTGTTAACTGGAAAGCTTTCTGAAAACTGGTCTTTTAGTTTTATTTTTGCTCTTTGATCTCTGTATAGCTGCTGGATGGCTTTTATTATTGTAATATTTATTCTAGTACCTTCTAGTACTTGCCATAGTCTATTTAGAGAGATCGTATCATATGCTTTGGATAGATCAACAAAGAGAAGGTGTGATTCCCTGTTTGTTGCTACCATTTTTTCGTGCAGCTGAGTAATCGTGAAAATATGGTCTACACACGATCTGCCCGTCCTAAAATCTGCTTGCTGTTCTAGTTCATACGGCGCATATTCTTCCTCTATTAGTTGTTTGAGGACTTTTCCGTAAATTCGACTCATAGTGTTAGTTATGGCTATACATCGGTAGTTGGTGCATTCGTCTTTCTTCCCTTTTTTGTATATGGGAGGTATCCAGGTCTCTCTACATGCTTGTGGGATGTCTTCTCCCTTCACCAATCTAGTAATCAACTCAGTTAGAAATGATATTAGCTGAGTAGTGCCATATTTAAACAGTTCTGCAGGGAAGGCCTTCTGGTCCGCTTGCCTTTCCAGTCTTCATTGTGTTTACGGCTTTCCATACCCTGTCTTCTGTTACTTCACTCACACACTCACACAATTAAAACTAATAAGAGTAAATTTTTTTTCCAATATTTTATATGAGTGAATAAACACTAGTGAATACTAGTAAAACCTACATTTATACTGGTACTTAGTAAAAAATAATGAAATATTTTTACCTTGTTTAACTGGTATATCAGGTTTTTGAGTTTTTGTCACAGTAAATGATGATATCTTTGGGTGTAATTTTATATTGTTTGGATAAACTCATTAATCCCTAATAATTTTAAACAACACCTGCTCTATCTATTTATCTATCAGTCATAAGTGTATGTCTAAAAGATTGGTGAAACATAAGAAAGAACCGTAAAATGACTCATAAATATTCCAGCATGCAGGCTGAATAAGCCAAGGCTGAGTAAGAGTGCATATAAACGATTTGACGTCTCCTAGATAAAGCACTATGCTCTAGATACTCAAACCTAATTATATATATATATATATATATATATATATATATATATATATATATATATATATATATATATATATTTATAAGGCTCTCATAGAATCTTTGATTAGATATGGAATTTTAGTTTGGGGAGGATTACACAATAATGCCCTTTACAAATTAAATATTATTCAAAAATACATATTAAAAATCATATACAAAAAGAATAGGTTATACCCAACTGAATTGCTTTTTTCGGAAGACATCTGTAGTGTGAGGGCATTGTATACTGTTGCCATCGCTTTGTTTCTCTTAAAAGAGAAATTTCCTAGAAATGTAGTAAAACATAACTACCACACCAGAGCAAAAATTAACAATGAAATGGTTATCCCCGTAAGTTATAAGACCATTAATCTTAGAAGTACACATTACCTTGGACCAAAGATATATAATATGCTACCAGTTACACTTAAAAGAACCCAACAGTTTCACAAGATCAAAATAGAGTGTAGAAAGTATATATATAGGAATTTTTAAAATGTTTGAACTCCTTTTTAAGTGACTTTAAGTAATCTTGCTTGGAATAAATTTAAAACTAGGATAGATACAACGAGCAAGTAAATTTTAAACTGTAAAAAAGAAAAAAAAAAAAAAAAAAAGTTTTTTTTTGTAATTACAATGGTACATACAAATATACTCATTATTTAGGTACCTACTAATAGTTGAGCATTCTGTAGATAAATTGCTAATTGTAGATGTAATAACCTTAATGTTTGTGAATTGTTATAACTAATATCGTAATATATTTATTTATTTATTTATATATATATATATATATATATATATATATATATATATATATATATATATATATATAATATATATATATATATATATATATATATATATATATATATATATATATATAACAAACGATGGAGCATACTTTGAATAAAGCACTTTTTATCATTCTTTCGAATTTAACATGTTTTTTTAGAAAAAAAATCCGCATTTCATACTTGTACACCTGGTGTATATATATATATATATATATATATATATATATATATATATATATATATATATATATATATATATATATATATATATATTATATATATATATATATATATATATATATATATATATATATATATATTATATATATATATATATATATATATATATATATATATATATATATATATATATATATATATATATAATATATATATATATATATATATATATATATATATATATATATATATATATATATATATATATATATATATATATATTATATATATATATATATATATATATATATATATATATATATATATATATATATATATATATATATATACCAGGTGTACAAGTATGAAATGCGGATTTTTTTTCTAAAAAAACATGTTAAATTCGAAAGAATGATAAAAAGTGCTTTATTCAAAGTATGCTCCATCGTTTGTTATACATTTTTTTTTTTCCCATCATTCGGGCAATTTGTGAATATCACGCCAGTAAAATCTTCCCCTTTTGCTGCGAACCATTCATCGAGCCATTTTTTCACATCTTCGTACGAACCAAAGCGCTGCTCAGTAAGTGCATGACCCATCGATGCAAACAAGTGGTAATCGGAAGGAGCCAAGACTGGTGAGTAACCGCATGGGGTAGAACTTCCCAGCTGAGTGCTTCCAACGTGTCGCGAACTGGTTTTGCCGTACGTGATGGAGCATTGTCATGAAGAAAAATGACTTTGTGTTGCCTCTTTCGGTATTCTGGCCTTTCTTCAAGCAGCAAACGGTTCAAATCGGTCAATTGTTGTTGGTAACGTTTCTCCAGGTTTTAACAGCTCATAATACATCACGCCCCTCTGGTCCCACCAGCTTCTCCAAAAATGTGTCACAGAATCTCTCTTTATGTTTCAGCACAAGTTGGTGCATAGATACACTTTCTGTATCATCACAAATATAACTCGGTTGATATTTCATTATGTCACAGTTGTTAAGGTTTCTTTTTCTTTCCATTTCCAAAAACTTTTCAAGAACTCCACTATTTGATGGCAAAACTAGGCTTACCATTTGATAATTGCTTTGCCATTATATATTTTAGGCTAGTGCCAACCCTAGACAGTTTGGATTTCATCCAGTAACATTCCACTGAAATACAGGATGGGTCTTCACTCCTGCGACGGATCCACATTAGGAATGCTATACGTGCTTGCAGCTCCCTTGAGAAGCAATACAGTCATGGCATTGCATGGAAATAACTACTTCTTCTTCTTCATTGACTATTAACGTAACTGCATGTAACTTTGCACGGACCTTATGTTCTGGGCAAATTTTACATTTCACAATGCATATTTTTTCATCACGTTTAAGCTGTACATAGCTTACAGCGTCATCGCCATACGATGGGCGTGAGAACCCAAAATAAATAAAATCAATTAGTATGTACTTACTCATACGATATATCAACATTTTCTTAACAATCATAACCTAACCTAAAACTAATAAAACCATGACGTAGAAACAAAGGGCTGTTATTTTTTTTTTATGGTTTTTGAGTTTTTAAATTGTAGTTTTAATACAGATTACTTATATACTTACATAGAAGTTTTGATATTTCTAAATTCTACTGAGCAAAAGTCTTTGTTTGACGCAAGAAACTCTCCAAGCTTTAACAAATCAATTCTAGATAAATCAGAGCTATTTGCCTTGATAAATCCGTCTTCCATCGCTAATGTTTCTTGGTTCAAGTTTTTGTAACACAAAACTAGGCAAGTCGATAGTTTAAAACCACAAATTTATTAATAAACCGTGCAGAAATTATCGTTAACACAATAGAAGTCCGACCGATATAATGTTTACTTAGGCGTGACGTCATTCGCTCTGATTGGTGTTCCACATAATGGCGGATTGTTGTATTTTGCATTTTTATTTTAACAAAAATAATATTAATCTCACTTTTAATATAAAAATAAGAACATTTTTTAGAAATTTTTTTTAATCTATTTCATTATTTAAAGTCATAATTTCGGTGATTCATTGTTACTGTCATCACGCCTATTGCGCGGGACATCTTGACGACGCATCTTCACTCTTCGAGATTAGGGCACACTGAATCAGTGTTCTAATCTCGAAGAGTAAAAATTCCTAAAGATACCTCGTGAAATCGGAGGCAAAACGTCAGGACGTTGTTTTATGATTTCTCATAACGACGATTTATTAGACCCGCCACTTTATTATCTCACTCCATAAAGCCCTACTTTGTATTCTCTTAATATAAAAAAATAATCCATAAATCAAAAATATTGTAATGATAGTTAAATATATTCAATAAATATTGTTGTTTACGTAAATCCTGTCAACGAGATGTACGTCATAAGCGTAAATATTCATTATCTATTGTTATCGGATCCATTGATAAATGTAATTTATCATGACAATTTTATATTTTTTTCTTTGTTATATATGTATCAGTTTTTTACTTCTGTTTTCCTTCCATAATGCCATTTCAATGGGAGATTTTCAGGGATGTAAACAGCAGATAAATGTGTTCACTGATTCTTGGCATTCGACCAGAGTTTTGTATGCAGTATGCAGGTATTCACTTAACGGGATCATATGCTCTAAATACAGGGTGTTATCAAATTCACTGCAATTCGATTCGACAATTTTTGAAAATTGAAAAAAAGGGAAAAACTGCATTTTTCCGCCAAACCAACCCGCACCTGAAAGTGGTGTTGCCAAACATACGATTTTCTTGAACAGTTAGAGATTTTCAAATTGTAGGTACAATTAACCCAAAATATGAAAATAAAAATAGCACCGCACATCTAGTAAAAATAATATTTAACCATAATTAAGTTTATTTATTATTTGAAAAGAATTTTTATGTTAATAGCGGTTTGGGCAAAATAAAAATATAATTTCAAATCGGTTTTTCTTATAACTTTTCCAAGATTAATACCGAAATGGTAAATGATTTTCTTGTAAGAAATAGAAGATTTTTTAGCACTAAAGTGAAATAAAACCGGTCAAGTGCAAGTTGAACTTGCGCAAATAGTGTTCCGTACGTTGATTGTTTTTATATTAAAAAAATTTTGTTAGGGTGGTATAAAATGATCAGATTGTTTCCAATCTTTACTGAAAACTGGTGATCTCGAAATTTTTTTATTTTTTTTATATACCAAATAAATTATTAAAGGTAATGCACTCGTGATAATTTTCACCTCAGTGGAGAATATTCCAGAATTTTTTCAAAATTTTTTAATCAGTTCTTTTCGAGATAAGGTAGGGGACAGCGATTTTTCGCGATTTTTTAAAAGAAAAGTGTGCGCAAGTATTACATTATATATATATATATTTTTTACTCGTGTTTTCACAAGCTTTCATTTGACACCACACTCGATGACCTAGTAAAAAAATTTTTTTATACTTCCGATTTCACCCCTCAAAACGAACCCCTTAAGTCAAAATTTATGTTACGGTGGTATAAAATGATCAGTGACTTCACAAAACACACCCCAAATGAGTGTTCAACAAAGTTTGTTTCCAATCTTTACTGAAATCTGATGACCTTGAAATTTTTGTTTTTTTTAAATACCAGATAAATTATTAAAGGTAATGCACTCGTGATAATTTTCGTTCAATCTACCCCCCGTGGAGAATATTCCAGGATTTTTTTCAAAATTTTTTGATAAATACTTTTCGAGATAAGGCGCGGGACAGCGATTTTTTCGCGATATTTTGAAAATAATACATAGAAAAGTGCGCGCAAGTATTACATTATATATATATTTTTTACTCGTGTTTTCACAACCTTTCATTTGACACCACACTCGATGACCTAGTAAAAAAAATTTTTTTTTTCACTTCCGATTTCACCCCCTAAAATTAACCCGTTTAAGTCAAAATTTAACTTTCAAAACTACATAGCTCTGATGAGGCCATCAATTCCTATATTATTACCAAATTTCAAGTTTCTATGACAAATAGTTTCGGAGAAAATCGGGTGGGACAGACAGACAGACAGACAGACAGACATACACCGAAGTGATCTTATAAGTGTTCCGTACGGAACACTAAAAACAAAGTAGGTTTAACAACGTATTTATTTATTCTTTTTATGTACCTTAAATGTACAACTGATATCCATAGAAAATATCCTAGGTTGTGCGTGACATGAACTATTACATTTGCTGCCATATTCTACACTTTCTTATTTATAAATTTCTTAATTAACACCAGTATATGCATATCTTTAAAAAAAACCTGCAATAATTGAATATTTACCTTACTTTACCCAAGACATATAGCAAAAATTTGTAAACGTTCGATTTAAATAAACAAATTAAACATGAAATTGACGTTTTGGTAGAGGGCGTTGTCACTTGGCTACCGTCATACAGAGAGAGAGAGAGTACCTAAAAAGCTACCGACAAAGAAGCCGACGCCGAACACAAATCCTTCGTTGTCGGCATCAGACGCTGACAAGAAATCCTTTGTCGGTTTTAAATAAAGTAAAGCACAATATTGTAGAGTTGTATAGTTCACCAGTGCCGGCGTGAAAAAAATATTCATGTCCTCATTTCTTTAGGGTCGATTTTATTCTTTATTATTGAGATTCGCTATTTAAGGTAAATTTTGTGCAATCGGTCTTGCTGTACAGGGGAGCCAGTTCAATTTTTAATATACCAAACTTCATTTGTTTTACTTATTTCATGAAATTTTCTACAAAAAATGACCTTTTATCGGTTTCAACAGCTGTTTTCATGACTTTCGTCTATAGAGCAAAAGAAGTATCGCCTCGCACCCTGGACAAGTATTATTGTCTAAAATAAATTATTGTTCTGCTAATAACAATAATATTTATATTATAGTCGTTTAGATAAAATATTAGTATACTTATTTCCAACTGTTACGAATAATTTATGTGTACATATATCTATATAGGTAATAGTTCAAAGATTTCCCATTTTATCTGTTTATTTATAGCCTAGAGGGGGTTGTTTCAAATATATTACAATGTATGTCATTTCCAGGGTTTATGCGTCTAAGGACTGTAACAGTCATTTTATTTTTAATTTGAGTACAAGGGAAAACTTGACTGTTATGTGTTGTGACTAACACATTAATCTGGAAAAATAAAATTAGTTATTTAACTTTTTCCTTTTTTTATGTCTTACAAAATGGAAATATAATATGTTTATTTAATATGCTGATATTTAAAACAGTATTACCTTTAAACAAATACAGTATAGTTTTAATAACTTCTAGTATGTTAATTTTCAGAATACTTTTAATTATGCAAAAATCATAGAGCATATGTAGTACTACTTAGGTTTGGGTTTTCATTCTTTATCCAAATTACTGATATTTCTTCTTTTTCTTGCAGTGCCTATCCGTTCCAGATTTTGGCGATCAATCTGTATTTTCTTTACAGCTGCTCGAAGCAAACTTGTTGTGGATTTATTGAACCACGTTCTTAGGTTTTTCAGCCAAGATATTCTTCTTCTTCTAGGCTCCCTCCTTCCTTCGACCTTCCCTTGCAGTATTTGTTGCAGCAAGCCTTATCTTTCGTTGTTTCCCGTGAGCTGTCTTTATTGTTATCATTATCTTCTTGTCTTTTCTCCTTCTTCTTAGAACCTCCTTATTGGTGACGTGATCAGTCCAAGGTATTTTTAAAATTTTCTGGTATAACTACAGCTCAAAGGCCTCGATCTTCTTACACGACGCCTCCATTAACGACCGCAACTCAATCCAATACAACAACACGTGGTAAATATATTATCTTAGTAAGCTACTTTTTACCGATAATGATAAGTCATGGCATCTAAATGATTTAGCCATTTTTAGGAATGCGACCCTTGATCTTTCTATTCGATTTTTGATCTACTGATACTAATTTTCAAAAAAAAAAATCCAATTCCACAGAAATTGAGATGCTAACGTAGGAAACTACTTTCTCTCCAACTTGCACTGTTTCGGACTTTACAAAATGTCAAGGTAAGAATATCTACGAAACTCCATGTATTTGATTTTTTGGGTTCAATTAATTAATTACGCCTCATTAAATTGTGCAACTTAATTTGAAGCGCCTCTGAAAATTACGTTAATTAATATCAGCTAATTGGTACCGCAGCATTCAGCAGTAGCTGTTCCGACTGACCTCTCCCAGCAACAACCAACCTAGGCAGCATACCAGACATTACCGACTGAGAAAGCATTACAAGCTAACAGACTTTGTTCCGACTCTATTTACGTATTCCAGGGTTTAGGGACCTGTTTCAGTAAGCATTATTGCGGCTAATGTGTTGGAGTTAGGAGTAGTTTTCCGGTTCAAATCATTGATCAAACAAGAAATCTTAGACCGGCTAGTGAGTAGTATTATAACTGGCTTTCCTTTTTTCGGATCGGGAGTAATATTGCAGCTGGAGGGTTGGTGTTCTGTTTGTGCCGTATGGAGACACAGGTTATCAATTATGCGAAGCTTCGATCAAGGTACTTCAATGTGACATCCATCGGTTACGAGTTTACGTCTCATGAAGAAGCCAGTAACAGGCTAACGAATATTCTCTCCTCTGGTGAAACGCTATAGTTATATTAAATCCTGTGAACCCTGCGATCATATATTACCGTCCTGTACCGTCCTGTACTGCCCTTTTAACTATCCCCGTTAATACTGTCATTTAAAATTATCATCACCGTCATTGCTGTACTGGGTTGATGTTAAGGACACTTAGCAAGGTTTTAAATAGTGTAGCGAAGTATACGTAAATGTCTGTAAATAATGTATATATTTTTATTCTAAAAAAAGTTCCGGTACGTTAGTTGGGGACTGTGAGTTTAATTCTTCATTCCAATGTTTCGAGCCCTGAAGATCATTTTTTCCACTAGAAGTTGGCCTAGGCAAGTGTAGTTTAGGCCACATGAACAGTGTTAAAGCTGACGCCCGAGTTCGCTCGATATAAGAAAAGAAGAACTGTTCCGATACATTTTCAATTAGGAAAATAGAAAACCGTTACAAACTAAATTAAACATCGATTTCAAATATTTCATAAACGTATAATATTCGAAGTAAGAACATAATCTATATTATCGATTTAAGAGAAGGGAATGAAAGTGGTGGGGTTGATAAATTTTAGACAGTGTTCAGAATTTTGCAATACAACGCCGAACATTGCCATCTTCATCTTGGCTAGCTGAGGAACTCTCAAATAGAGCGAAGCATGGCTTGTTTTAGTTTGATAATTTAATTGATAGAAGGTTCACCTAGGTTGTTCATTATTGTTGGACCTCTCGTATTTTTGTTACAAGGGCAAAACTTAGTAATTATTTTCGCCCGACAAGCCGTAATATTTTCCTGAGTAATTTTTACCGACGCGATGCGAACATATATTTCGTTTATAAGTTTTTCTGATTTCGACAAACACGTCTCCTAGTGAGAGTATACGATCCTGAAGCGAGACATCGCGTGGCCTAATTTAATGATTGATAAAAAATACGCTCAGGTAGCCCATTATTCTAGAGTCTCCCATATTTTCGATGCAAAGGCAAATCTTTCTGACGGTATTTATTCGATAAGTTATTATATAGTTTTCTTTGTATTTTTCACGGACGTCACTCTTAATTGTAGAGCCAATAATTTATACTACTATATATATGTATATATGTACATATATATATATATATATATATATATATATATATATATATATATATATATATATATATATATGTATATATATATATATATATATATATATATATATATATATATATATATATATATGTATATATATGTATATATATATATATATATATATATATATATATATATATATATATATATATATAGTTATATATATATATATATATATATATATATATATATATATATATGTATATATATTATATATATATATATATATATATATATATATATATATATACATATATATATATATATATATATATATATATATATATATAATATATATATATATATATATATATATATATATATATATATATATATATATATGGCGTGCAAAAGTTTCCGGCCAGTGACATTTGGTACTCTAATTTGTTAAAAAAAAAGACTAATGATTTTTTAATCATTATGAGATGTGAGTATGAGATATAGGAAACAAAATAATATAGTAAAAGAATATTATTTATGTTTATGAATATATTTATTATTATTATTCTTATATTTATATGTGCAAAAGTTTCCGGCCACTTTGTACTACGAGAAAAATTATTAGTCGATATGCCTATAATAGACTTAAATTATATTTTTATGTTAATATTTTGTAACCATACCCTTTGCAGCGATAACAGCCGCACAACGATGTGACATTGACTCAATTAATCGATTAATACAACCAGGTGGAATTTTATCCCATTCTTCCTTCAATGATTTGAATAATGCGGCTTTATTTGAATATGTATGCTTTTGAACTTGACGATTTAGCGTGTCCCATAAGTGTTCTATTGGGTTCAAGTCCGGTGGTTGAGATGGCCAGCTTAAAACTCTCACATTTGAAGCAGAAAACCACTGTTTTAACAACTTGGATGTATGTTTGGGGTTATTATCCTGCTGAAATATCCAATTCTGCGGCAATGTTTCTCTTCAGCATATGATAACAAATTGTTTTCTAAAATGTCCTTGTAAATATCAGCGTTCATATTTCCGTTGATCTCGATCAATGGACCGACTCCTTGTGCAGAGAAAATTCTCCAAACCATCACACTTCCTCCACCGTGTTTTACAGTAGGAATTTGGTACCGAACATCATTTCTCGTACCAACAGGACGTCGTACATGTTATCTACCATCGCTTCCAAAAAGATTAGATTTAGATTCGTCTGAGAAACCTACTTTTTTCGAATCTTTGATTGTCCAATTTAGGTGGTCTTTGGCAAATTGTAATCGGGCCTTCTTATTTTTTTTACTGATTAGTGGTTTTTTAACACCTATCCGGCTAAAAAGTCCCATATCATGTAGTCTTCGTGTCACAGTACTACGACTAACATTAGCTAGGTTTTCATCCTTTAGCTCGCGTGCAATTTCGGCAGCAGTTTTCTTGACATCCGCAGTTGATTTGCGTTTAATGATACGATCTACTTTTTTAGACGTTTTTTTTGATCTTCTACTACGCGGATGATCTTTTAAACCATATCCACAACGGTATTTTACAATAATATCGTTCACGGTTGATTTACCTATCGATAATAATGACACAATCTCACGAGAAGACTTTCCTTCTTTTGAAAATTTTATTACTCTCTCACGAATTTGGATTTGCATATGCCGAGCCATGTTTAAGCTTCCACGACCTTTTATGAACAAAATGTGAACATTCAACGCACTATTATTTGTAAATACGTCTTTGAATGTCCTACTGCGTCAATGTTTATTATGTGGCCGGAAACTTTTCCACATATAAATATAAGAATAATAATAATAATAATAATAATAAATATATTCACAAACATAAATAATATTCTTTTACTATATTATTTTGTTTCCTATATCTCATACTCACATCTCATAATCATTAAAAATCATTAGTCTTTTTTTTAATAAATTAAAGTACGAAATGTAACTGTCCGGAAACCTTTGCACGGCACTGTATATATATATATATATATATATATATATATATATATATATATATATATATATATATATATATATATATATATATATATATATATATATATATATATATATATATATATATATATATATATATATATATATATATATATATATATATATATATATATATATGTATATATATATATATATATATATATATATATATATATATATATATATATATATATATATATATATATATTATATATATATATATATATATATACACACATATGAAAGAGACTATGCGTAATTTATAATAAGTCTTTTTTAATAGGCTTTTCATAATTGGAAACACAAAAGATATTATTTAAAAAAAGAAAAATACATATATGGCCTTAGCGAACTCACATCGTTTAGTACGTGCTTTGCTCTTGCATCAAAAGTCTCGTCGTGCAAAGTTATTGACTACCAGGACGTACCATCTATAAATTATCAAAGAAGGGCGTACAAGTTTGGCTCCATATCAAAGCTTGCTCGCTAGCTTAGGTAAAGAGGCAAATCACTAACAGACAGTAACAGCAGGAGAAATTTAATAAAGATACATACAAAATGCCAATAGCTAATAAACCTAGGCCCCATCTGGTGTAAAATCGTCACACTTTTAATTTAAAAGTAAAACACATCGGAAACAAATCTTTATACCGAGATCAACAATGATCCCGTTTATATTGGTTTGTATTCGTAGAGTTACCGCCAAACATCCAATATTGATATCGGCTTTCTATTTTTACAGTTTCTTCTATTCATTGAATGGCGGTAATAATAAATGTACTAAATCTCATTTCTTGATGTGTTTGGCTCTTGATTTAAATCGCCGAAGTTTGTTGGCTACACATTTTCTTGTATTACTTACTTACTTAATCCTTATGCCTTTCTCCCCCTTTTGTTAGGAGTGTAAGGCCCGTGGAGTTGAGTTATTCTATATCTATCTTTTCCATATTTCCTTCTATATCCTTCCATCCTGTTTAAATTCCTGAGTGCCTCTTTTGTTTCTTCTGTATTAGTTTTTTCTGCTTGTGTGAGTTCTGCAGCTTGTTCCGGTATTATGTCTCTATGTTGATTTTTGTATGCTTTTCCTTCAAATTTTTTGCATCCATTTCCTTTCCTTTCTGTTTCAGTGATTCCTACGTAGTGCACTTGTTGTTCTTCTGTCAGTTCATCTTTTTTTTCGTTTTATACCCCTATTATTTCGTATTTTCAATCTAATAACTCTATAATTATTTCCCATTTCTTTCTTCCTATCTATTTCTTTGATTATCTTCTTATTTGTATTCATTTTACTAGTCTTCTCTTCCGTATCCTTTATCTTTGCCAGGGTCGTCGTCAATCTACTTATCTCTCTCCTTTTTCTCAGTTTTTTGACTTGATGGTCGTAGTATTCTTTGTTTGTTCTTTCAATTTTTCTTCCTCAATGTCCCATTTATATTCTCTTCCTTCGATTATGATTTTTTGATATCCTATTTTTACCCTTTTTCCATTTTTTCTCTCGTTCTCTGCAATATGTTTCAATTTCTTTTGAATTTCCCGTTCATCTTTTGTTAAATCGTTGTTTATGTAAACTCTCTCTCTTAGGTTTCTCAGTTTATTTTTATTTTTCATTACGGCTTCTTTATCTCCCGTGTTTCCAAGTTCCATCTTGTATATATTTTCTCCTATTTTTATCACATATTTAATCTGTACTTTTGTGTCCATACTCCTCTCCATAAAATGTTCTACACCCATTTTCAGATCTGGTTGGCTATTCGCATCAAATTTCATTCACGATATTACAATATTATTCCTTACGTTATCTTTTTTTAGTCTACTCATCTTCAAATCCATACTTCTCATGTTTTCTCTAATTATCTTATTTTCCTCTTTCAACACTTTACTCTTCTTTCTTAGTTCCTTCACTCTTGTTGGTATCTCTTCTGATCTTGTTTTATATCCTTTATATCTGAGATTAGCTCTCTGATCATTTCTATCAAATTGTCTATCTTATCTACTCTTTCGTTTTTCTCTTTCTGTGTTGTTCTTATCAGCTTTTTACTCTTTTTGAATAATCCCATTGGCTCTTTTTTTTCTTCGACTCTTCCTTTTTTCGAGCCTCCTGATGTACAATCATCGCTATCCATTGTTCTTTCTGTTATAAAAACTTTACGTGTGTTCCTGGTATATTCCATTTTCAAACACGGCAGAAAAAGAAAAAAAAACTGTTGTTTATATTTCTTATCACTGTAAACAATAAAACGATCAAGGTCGTCGCTTATCGTTTCGTTAGCTTCATACAATTTCTCAGAATTATTCTCATAAACCTCCAAATTTTTTACTTAATTTTAACACTACCCTCTGCTTTATTTCTAGTCCCTCTCGTTTGCAATCGGCAAAATAATTAAATAGATCGAAACACTACTGTAATAATGCTCGTTGAACGAGTTAACCATTGCCGGGCGCTCGATTTACATGTACACACTTCGCGATCCGTGCTTCTTAAATCTGTCTTGTGTGTTTTCGATTTACTTTTGGCTGGCTGGTTGACGAGCTCTGATAGAGGGAGAAACGTACATATGTTAGTTTGGTAATTCATAGATGCTGCTCTCGGCTAGCTCATAGGTTTGTACGCCCGTACTTTTCATGCAAAGGCAACGCACTTACTGGTCCGATAAGTCGATATATATCTTCTTTTTCTTTATTTTCTTAAAGAAGATAAATACATTCTTTTTAGTTTTCACTGTGTATAAACTGTAAATATTTCATAAGCATTTAAAAAACATATTGCCTTCCCTGAACTTATGAAGCGTTCTTTTAAGGTTTACTAACAGTCTATCGAAGACATGAAATCAATATCGCTGCGAGGCGGCCATGATAAACATAACAAAACAAACATAAATAAAGATTCGCATCCATCGAGGCTGAGACTGGATCATTTCGAAATCTAAATTTTTATTAGCCGTGTATACAGCGTGTTAAAATTTCACCTTTACATACCGTTGTAATTTAGGTATAAAACGATTGTTGTTAATTATTTGTATGCTAATTTGGGATGCCAAAAAGGGTTGTCAGTATATATATATATATATATATATATATATATATATATATATATATATATATATATATATATATATGTATGTGTGTGTGTATAATTATCGAGAATCGGTCTGGACTGTAAATAAAACTTTTTTCTTCTTTAAAACTCAATATTTCGTTATCGTTTGATAACGTCTTCAGGAGTAACTACAAAGTTAATACACCTATTCTTTTTCGTCAAGTATTAAAATATTGAAATATAAAACAAACAATTATGAAACAAACGAACAATCAATTAAAACATGTACGAAAATGCGAGTTTGTCCTCGAAACCAACACTCAACATCTCGATTTGCTATAAACTGAGAGTAAACAGCCTCGGTACATATGCACCGCCGTGAATTCCAAACGAACGGAACAACGGCAACACAAAAACGCCTTTAATTTACTTTATATTAAGAGGTGGCAAATCTTTAATTGTTATTAATGCTGTAATTGTAAATGATTAAAACCTATTGATTATGTTGCTATAAATAATACTAAGTTGATTAGTGTCTGATTTATAGTTAATTGACTTTGGGTCCCTGTTGATATGGTACATTTCCTTAAAAAGTCTCCCTTTATAGTTGTTGTCATGAGCTAAGATTTTAACGTTGTTATAGTCAAAATTATGATCCGTTTTCAAATGATGTTACACCACAGCACGGGAATTCATTCCCAATCGGCAGTCACTCCTGTGCTGTGTGAGTCTCCGTTTCAACCATTGAGATGTCTGCCCAATATAACATGCTTCACATTGCAAACAAGACAATCTATAAACTACAGAGTTATTATGTAAAATAGGTGTTCTTTCCTTTATTTTTGAAAACAGTTCAGAACCTCGTATGCTGTTATATTTCGCAATTTTTATATTTGGAAAATCTCTGAATAAGGCAACAATTGAATTTGTGATTCGCTTTATAAATTGTTGTTTCCTGTATATCCTATGCTGCGCAGGCGTTTCATCAGTAGGGGCATTAACACTATCCGAATTATAAGTTAATTTTCGTAAAATGTGTTTAGGATCGGCACTGTTGACCAAAAAGTTATACAGCTCGTCTAGGTTTCTTTTTCGAAACCTATCATCACTAATGCGTATGACTCTGCTTTTCATTGCAATTACGGTGTTAAATTTTTGATTTTTTGGGTGATTAGAGAAATAATTAATGAATCTGTCCGACGCTGTGGGTTTTTTATACCAGTCAAGTATAATACTGTTGTCACTCGTTCTTATTACTTTAGTGTCCAAAAAAGGAACACTGAGCTCCAGTTCTATTTCGATAGTGAACTGTATATGGGTGTTGAATGCATTAAAATAGTTTAAAATGATTTCTGTATTATCCTTGGGTACAGCGCAAATCAGATCATCAACATACTTGTACAAAAAAGTGGTGCAACATCATTTGAAAACAGGTCATATTTTGACTTTAACAACGTTAAAATCTTAGCTCGTGACAACAACTATAAAGGAAGACTTTTTAAGGAAATGTAGCATATGGACAGGGACCCAAAGTCAATTAACTATAAATCAGACACTAATCAACTTAGTATTATTTATAGCAACATAATCAATAGGTATTAATCATGTACAATTACAGCATTAATAACAACTAAAGATTTGCCACCTCTTAGTATAAAGTAAATTAAAGACGTTTGTCTGTTGCTGTTTCTCGGTTCGTTTGGAATTCACGGCAGTGCATATGTACCGAGGCTGTTTACTTTCAGTTTGTATATACTCGTATATATATATATATATATATATATATATATATATATATATATATATATATATATATATATATAAACGAAACTGGATTTTTACCAACCACGGGTAATACTATCTACCTTGCAGCAAATGAGAATACTACAGATATATTCAGTTAATTAACTTTATTTATAACGCAGAATTAAATAAGATGATACGATCTCTCCTAAGCTTTTTACGGCGATGTTAGAGTATGCTTTTAAAGGATTTAATTGGGATAGAAAAGGCATAAAGATCGATGGCGACCCCTTTCTCAACAAGTCCAGTAAATTGTCAACCCGCACCAAGTTGATAATTTCCAAAATGATCATCGGCATCGGATTGACCTACTCCAGTCCAGCATGGTCCCAAATGTCACGTACGCACAGATCGACTTTTCAGACCGTTCAAAACTAGGCATAACTTTCTCGAGACTTCCAGATGCCAACGTTCGGGAATTCATGAGTAACGCTCAGCTTAAATTCCTGGATAAAGCCACACTCCACCCTAACACCACAGTCAGGACCGCATACCGCCCTCCTCCACACCATGCCCAATGTTGCCTTCCAAGGCCCTAGAACAGGGGTGCTCAAACGGTCGATCGCGATCGACAAGTCGACCGCGAGTGCTTTTTGAGTTGATCTCGAGAAAAAATTTCCGATATAGAACTATTCACAGATTTTGTTTTAGGTAACTAAAACAAAATGTAATGAATAAACTACTAAAATTTATTCGATCCACAATTAGTCCAGAATAACCCCCTCATCACTTTCTTTTATCATAATAACCCCCTGCTAGCGGCAAAAGGCGGGTTTATCAAAGGAACGCGCGGTACTTGTCAAAGAAAAGCCGCATTTTTGATTCCCGCCGATTTTTCTAGAAACTTCGGGCGGCGTGTTTGACGGGAACATTCGAGACTTCGTTCGCGCCGATATAAATGTTGCGCCTGCAGGAATAGGAGTCAGTCTGAGTTGTAACTTGAAGGCGATACAAGTTTATTAATAAATAGTCCAAAATGAGTGCGGCGAAGAATAATAAAAATTATCATTTTAATAACGATTGAGAGGAAGAATTTTTCTTTTGTATGGTAAAGGATAAGTGCATTTGTCTCATTTGCCGTGCGTCAGTTGCAATACCTAAGCGTGGGAACTTAGAGAGGCATCATGATTTGATAACTTGTTTGAAAAAAGAACAAACCATGTTCACAAGACCAGCCAAACAATCAAAAGCTGCAACGATCGCGTCATTTAAAATATCTCATATATTGGCGAAACACAAGAAACCATTTGATGATGGATTGGTTGTGAAGGAAGCATTTATTGAAGCGGGTGAGACTTTATTTGAAGATTTTAAAAATAAAACAGAGATTATGTCTGCTATTAGAGAACTTCAGTTATCTCGTCCGACTCTCACAAGGCGTGTTGAAGTCATGAGTCAGGACATGGCAGATAAACTAAAACATGATATCATGGAATGTACATACTTTTCTTTACAGTTCGACGAATCCACCGATATGACAGACACTGCCCAGCTGTGTATTTTTATTCGAATGGTATTCAATGACATGTCGGCTAAGGAAGACCCGTGGCGAAGATATATATGACGTTTTCTTCAATTTTGTAACAAACTACAAGCTACCAATATATAAACTAGTGTGCATTACAACCGATGGAGCACCAGCAATGACTGGAAACAAAAACGGTTTTGTGGCATTGTGTCGAGCTAATGATGATTTACCTTCATTTTTCTCCTTCCATTGCATTATACATCAACAAGTTTTGGGTTCTAAAGTTCTAAACATGGAGAAGATTATGGGCATTGCAATAAAAATTGTGAATTCTATCCGTGCACGTAGCTTGCAACGACGACTCTTTAAATTGCAGTTGGAAGATAGTGAGTCAGCTGAACACACTGATTTAGTTCTTCACACGGACGTCAGGTGGTTGAGTCGCGGAAAATTCCTAGAAAGGTTTCAAGAATTATTTCCCGAAATAACAGCTTTTCTGGACGAAAGAGGTGATGACACTCAGATGCTGAAAAACGGAAAATGGCTGACTGATTTGGCATTTTTGACAGACATCACAATGCATTTAAACACCATTAATTTGGAGCTTCAAGGTAAAGGAAAAACTATTATTGAGATGATTAGCGCAATAAACGCATTCAAAAGTAAATTGCAACTTATGATAGATCAACTGAAAAGAAAGGATCTGAAAAATTTTCCGTCTTCGAAAGCAAGGATTCCTCAGTTGAATTATGATATTTATGAGGCAGAATTATCAAATATTTTGAGCCAATTCGAAATACGTATGATTTCAGTAAATTGGCAAATATCGCATCATTTATGAGTTTTCGTGTAAAAACATTGAGGAATTAGCTACTGAAATAGCAAGTCAGTTTAACATGAACTCAAGTTCTGTTGAAAATGAGTTAGTGCAGATTATATCAGATATCCATCTCAAAGCCACAGCATCTGATACAAAATTCTGGTGTTTTATATCTGAAGATAAATATCCGAATCTAAGGCAAATCGCCCTTCAACTGACGGCAATGTTTGAGTCAACTTACTTGTGCGAGTCTGCATTTTCTGAAATGAAGATAATTAAGTCAAAATGTCGCAATCGACTAACTGACGAAAATGTCATCATGCTTGCGATTAACACTCGGTAATTACGTACCATCTTGTGAAAAGTATGTTGAGGACATGCAGTGCCACGCTTCAACATCTAAAGTCACTCTTTAGTTAAGTTTAGACACTAGAACTCGTTTGTTTTGTAAGAACCAATAAACTCGCAATTTTGAATAATTATGTGTTTTTTCATTGACATTTTAGAGCAGACCTACACTTACCTTGACCAAAAAAATGCATATTGTGCGGAAAACTAATATCTATGCCACGATACACCCTCCCTAGACGACAATCCTGCATCACACTTACTTGCAGCCTCTCAGAGTCAATCGATCGTAGTCTAACAATATTGAGGTAGATCGCCAGCAGTTCAAGTTTGAGCACCCCTGCCCTAGAACCATCTACTGCCGAATTAGCTTAATTTTAACCTTAAGTCTATATTTATGAAATATCCTATGTTCAAAAATTGTCTGTTGATGAAATATCTGAAGTTCAAATATCTTAAGTTTTTTGTTCATAACTATCTTAATTTCTCTCAACACAATTATATAAATTTCTTACCTAGGCTAAGTTAGGTCCCAATCATGTGTATATCTTAAGATCCAATTTGTATACTCTGTTTCTAACCATATCACATTATAATAGTAATAGTGTAACAATTAGCTCATTTGTCAGTAAAAGTTATCAGTTATCAGTCGTTATTATAAATATTACAAATAGGAATAAAATTCGTTATTTAGAAAATATAGCACCCTATTTTCGATTAGTTGTAATGTTGCAACCCAAAATATAACTTCGTAATTTAGCTTAAGATAAAAACTACTATCTAGTTTCTAGACCTAAACGTGCTTAAAATGAACTTATTAATATGTTTTACACACATACACACAAGCAAATAAGATAAACATTGTATACAACACCATTTTGTTTAGATCCTTATGTTGAGGATACGAAAATGAAAGAATAAAAGGAAATTTAAATCTAACTACTATAGTCTGTAGAGTATATTTCAA
Source organism: Pachyrhynchus sulphureomaculatus (assembly GCA_019049505.1). Taxonomy (NCBI): domain Eukaryota; kingdom Metazoa; phylum Arthropoda; class Insecta; order Coleoptera; family Curculionidae; genus Pachyrhynchus; species Pachyrhynchus sulphureomaculatus. The sequence goes on along the minus strand of CM032456.1, from coordinate 206,787,691 downwards.
TTTGCGTCATAATTTTGAGTTCTCTGATTTTTACAGAACTCGTTGTCAACTAGCATCACAATTGTTTAAGGTATGAGCCACAAAATTTTAAAAAGATTTCTGATTTTTGGAAACTTCATAGGGAACATTATTTAAGAATTAAACTGTAATTGAACTTTTTGACATTTTTTTTAAAAACTAGATTTTTGAGGAACTAATAAATAAATGCAAAGAGAAAAATTAAAACTGAAAACATCGGTTATACAATATCAACTGGCTCAAATATTCAAATACTACCGACGAACAAGGTCATGAAGCTGAATCTTTCTCAATCAGTTATGGCTTAACTCAGCTTATTGACGAACCAACACGGATCCCTGATCGAGACGGGGAGTTCGCCAGTCTTCTTGATCTGTTTTTAACCACCAATCCGGAGATTTACACGGTCACCGTAAATCCGCCGTTAGGTTCTTCTGACCATAAACTGCTTTCGACATCGAGTATCCTGCCAATCAGTGACAGAGAGGCGCCTAGGCCGCCCAAGATTTGCACTACAAATCTGCTAAATGGGAAGATCTCATGGAATACTTTCGAACTTTCCCTTGGATGGACGTTTGTTTTCGATCCGATAACCCATCTGACTGCGCCAGGGAGGTCTCCGATGTTATTTTGGCTGGTATGGAAGCTTACATCCCTTTTTCGAAGAAATGCTCCTCCAACGGCAAGCCTTGGTTCGACCGAAAATGCAAAGAAGCTGTTGCTTCTAAACATATTGCCTACCGACAATGGCGTGAAAATCCTAACACCTTAAATCGAAACATCTTTGTTCATGCCCGGAACAGATGCAAGGGAATTATCGACGAAACCAAGGAGGCACACAATCAACGAATTAGAAACAAACTTCTCGGTGTCCCAACAATTCCAGGTCCTTTTGGGCAGTCGCTAAGGCAGTTAGTCAAAACTTTACCAAATCCACCATACCACCACTCACACGGCCAGATAATTCCATTGCAACCACACCTGTTGAGAGAGCGAACTTGTTGGCTGAACTCTTTGCTTCACATTCTACTGTCGATTTCCAAGGAAAAACACCACCTACTATTCCCATATTGCAGTCAAGGATGCCCGATGTTGTCTTCAGACAGCGCATCATAAAGAGTATTTTAATGAAGCTAGACACCAAGAAGGCTTCTGCCGCTGACGAAATACCTGCCATAGTTCTCAAAAACTGTGCAAGGGAACTAACACCAGTTTTCTGTAGACTTTTTAACCTATCCTACAGAAAGGGAATATTTCCGTCCTGCTGGAAATGTGCCACGGTTCAGCCGATACCTAAAAAAGGTAAGAAGACCTTGCCAAATAACTACCGACCAGTTGCACTGCTTTCAATAATATCGAAAGTCATGGAAAAGGTTATCAATGAGCATCTTCTAAAATATCTTGAACGATTCAATATTATTAGCGATCACCAATATGGTTTTCGTAAACATAGATCAACAGGAGATCTTCTGACTTATGTAACACATGTTTGGAACAACGCAATTGAACACTTTGGAGAATGACGGTACGCTTGTCTCTTCATTCACCTTGAACGCTCGGACATCGACTGCTCAGGCGAATATCCGCAGACAGCAGGAGGTCGTTCAACTTAACAAAGACCTGGAAGAAATTCTATCTTGGGGTGACAGTAACCAAGTGGAATTTAACGCTATAAAAACCCAAGCGGCAGTTTTTTCTAAAAAAGTTAACGTTGCTGAACCCGACATAGCTATGTCGGGGCACTCCATTCCCCTAGCATCGTCGCTCAATTTGTTGGGCGTTAGTTTGGGAGCAAATATGTCTTGGCATGAACATGTTGCAGGCATAGCAAGGAGAGCTTCTCAAAAATTGGGAATATTATTTAGAACCAGAAAGCTTTACACCCCACAGCAACTGTTAATTCTTTACAAAGCCCAAATTCGACCAACTATGGAATACTGCTCCCACGTTTGGGGCTCCGCTCCCAAACATACACTGCATTTGTTGGATTCTGTTCAGAGAAGAGCGGTCCGTCTGATTGGGGACCCGGAATTGACCGGCGGCCTTGATTCGCTGGAACATCGAAGAACGGTTGGCGACTTGAGTCTGTTCTACAAGTATTTTCATGGAAAGTGTTCGAAGGATGTAGCCCGCTTAATTCCTCCCAAAGCGGTGCATGTTAGAAATACACGTCGCGCTGGTGCTTCGCATCCGTATGAGGTTCAGCTTGTTACTCCGCGTACGACGCTTTTCAAGCAATCTTTTATATGGAGAACGTCATCCCTTTGGAATAATTTGCCCAGCGCTGTGTTTCCCACCGAGTACAATTTACAGCCATTCAAGAACAACGTGAATCGCTTTTTTTTCCGCACTCGTGCCGCTCCTGGAGCGCTTTAGGGACTTCCCTGCAGCACGTGTGCTAGACCAATAAAAAAAAAAAAAAAAAAAAAACTTGTTTATATTAAAAACGAAAATTTAAGATGTAAATCATAGAAAATATCGTAATTCATAGAACAAAAAATAGAACTTCATAAAAAAAAGATCCTTCTAATGCAAACAAAACCATCTTTGGGTAACGTAAAAAGTGTGTTCATACATAATACAGCATCCATTACAAATCCAAATTAAAACTTGTTTAGTAGTTTGAGATTTTTACATTGTAATCATTATTTTAGGAGAAATAGTACACAAGATGACAAGTAACAAACTTTTTGACTCAGCAAGGATTACACGAAAAAAGAAACAATTTGGTTGACTGATTCTAAAGAAACACTATCTATATACATGTATATAACATCCAATATGCTGTGTAGCAGTATTTTCTATAAATTTCGTCTTTACCTTCGGTTCGGGTTCGGTTACAGTCTTATTAATGACATTATTAGATGCTCAACCCCGGTATTCAGAGAAAGACATGTGTTGATAGGGTTCATCTATAATATATATATAAAATGCAACGTCTCTCTATCTGTCTGTCCGTTAGTGCTCTCATCACTGGAGAACCACTTATCCGATTTACGTGCTTTTTTTTTAAACATACATATGTTTTCGGTCCAGGTTATAGGATATATTTTATTACGTTAGGTGACATTAGGAATAAGCAGTGACGATAATTATGAATGAAGTCGGAAAAAAGTTGGCCGCTAGCGCGTTCCCTTGCAATACACAGCTTAAACCATTAAATATGGAACAATATTATGTAGCAGAGAATATCTATAATTTATAATATATTTAAAATGTAATGTTTCTCTGTCTGTCTGTCCATTGGTGCGTTTATCATGCGAGAACCACTTATCCGATTTACGTACCTTTTTTTAAATTCATACATATATTCTTTGGTCAGGTTATATAATAATAATAATAATAATCTATATTTATAATTTATATAAAATGCAACGTCTCTCTGTCTGTCCGTTAGTGCGCTTATCCCTCGAGAACCACTTATCCAATTTACGTGATTCATACATATGTTCTCTGACCGGGTTATAGATATATATTTTATTACGTCTATAAATATATATAAAATGCTACGTATCTCTGTCTGTCTGTCTATCCGTTAGTACGCTTATCACTGGAGAACCACTTATCCGATTTACGTGCTTTTTTTTTAAACATACATATGTTCTCTGTCCAGGTTATAGGATATATTTTATTACGTTAGGTGACATAAGGAATAAGCAGTGACTATAATAGTGAATCAAGTGGGAGAAAAGTTTGACGCTAGCGCGTTCTCTTGCAATACACTGCCTAAAGCATTAAATATGGAACAATATCATGTAGCAAAGAATATAATATATATAAAATGCAACGTCTCTCTGTCTATCTGTCTGTCCGTTAGTGCGCTTATCACTCGAGAACCACTTATTCCATTTACGTGTTTTTATAAATTTATACATACAGTCCCTGGCCAAATTATTAGACGCACTGTATTTTTTTTAGTAATTTTATGTTTCTTAAGAGTTTTTATGCAATAATGGTATATTTAAACTACAATATTATTGATTTTTATTTAAAAAAATTGTTGTAGACTACATATTTGTATTTATTTTTAACATATGGCAACACTGTGTTGACAAAGTGATACATGAACGTAAAGAAGTACAAACCTGTATCAGTCGCGATCGGAATCGAGTCAGGTACGGACGTGTTTCTGTGGCTTTATGGACTGTGATTGTTTGTTTAACAGTTTTATACTACTCAGTTATTAGTTTATTTTGTATGCAGTGTTTTAAAAAAGTAATTGGACTATTTTCATTATGGGTAGAAAAGGCGATCTTTCACCACGTAAAAAAGCTGAAGTGAAGGCCCTTGTGATTGTGAAAACATTTACAAACCGAGAAATATCACGAAGATTGGAGGTTTCTGAAGCTAGTGTACGACGCATAAAAAATAAAATTGAGTCAGGGAAGGAATTAAGCCCGAAAAGAAAGAAAAGATGCGGTAGAAAACCAATTTTCACTCCACGGTCAGAGAGATGTTTGAAGAAAATTTGTGTAGAAAACAGATTTGCTACCACAAAGGTAATAAAATCACAACTCCAGGATGCTAGCGTAAATGCTTCTGAGCGCACTGTTCGAAGAAAATTGAAAGAATTAGATTTTAAGGCCTGTCGCCCCGCCAGGAAGCCCAAGTTAACAGCTGCAATGAAAGCAAAGCGCCTGAAGTGGGCCAAACAATGGCAAGACAAAGATGTGGACTTCTGGAGATCGGTAAGATACAGCAATTTAATCAATAATTGATACATTATTATCATTTTCAGTTAAATAAAGCAAATAAACATGGAAGTTTATATATTTTTCCTATTTTTGACAGGTCTGCTTCAGTGACGAAAGCACATTCGAAATTTTGCAGAATAAAGCTCAGTATGTGCGTCGTCGTCATGGAGAAAAGTTTCATCCTGATTGTGTCGTCCCGACGGTTAAACATCCCACCAAAGTGATGATTTGGTCAGTCATCAGCGGCAAGGGCACTGGACGTCTGTACGTCGTCAAAGGAATAATGAGGCAAGATCAGTACAAAGAAGTATTACAAAATCGGTTGATTCCGCAGCTCAGAGAATGGTAATAGGATTTGTCCAAGTCTGCAAAATATCCATTAGTGTCTGCAATCACCTCCTCGTTTGAATAAAATCTTTGTCCCGCCAGCCATTTCTTCAAATTGGGGAACAAATAGTAGTCCGAGGAAGCCAAGTCTGGAGAATAGGGGGGATGTGAAACAAGCTGAAATCCTATTTCCATTAATTTTGCGACCACAACTGCTGAGGTGTCTGCTGGTGCGTTGTCGTGATGGAAAAGGACTTTCTTGTGGGCCAATCGCGGGCGTTTTTCGTGCAGCTCGGTTTTCAAACGGTCCAATAACGATGAATAATATTCACCTGTAATAGTTTTTTTACCCTTTTCCAGATAGTCGATGAGGATTATCCCTTGCGAATCCCAAAAGACAGTCGCCATAACCTTTCCGGCCGAAGGAACGGTCTTCGCTTTTTTTGGTGCAGATTCCCCCTTGGTAACCCATTGTTTAGATTGTTGTTTGGTCTCAGGAGTATAGTAATGTATCCATGTTCCATCCACAGTGACGAAACGACGCTTAAAGTCCTCCGGATTCTTCTGGAACAGCTGCAAACCATCCTTGCAACACTTCACACGATTCCGTTTTTGGTCAAGCGTGAGCAATCGCGGCACCCATTTTGCGGATAGCTTTCTCATGTCCAAATGTTTATGCAAAATATTATGTACCCGTTCAGTCGAGATGCCCACAGCACTAGCAATCTCACGCACCTTAACTCTTCTGTCATCCATCACTATATCATGGATTTGATCAGTGATTTCTGGAGTCGTAACCTCCACAGGCCGTCCAGAACGTTCAGCGTCACTTGTGCCCATGTGGCCAGTCCGAAAATTTTGAAACCACTTATAAACTGTTCTAATCGAAGGTGCAGAGTCACCATAATGTTTATCAAGCTTCTCTTTAGTCTCCTGAGGCGTTTTGCCTTTCATAAAGTAATGATTAATCACCACACGAAATTCTTTTTCGTCCATTTCTTGAAAATCACTCGACTTTCTTGATTCACACGAATGCCAAATACAAAGAAATAGACCAATATGGCTGAAACTTGGTGTGCGTTCATTCAAGAGATGTTACTAACTAAACATGACCTCGATACGCGCCGGTGGTGCCATCTCTCGGACTTTGCACGGACTTTTCAAACCAGCCTCGTATATATAAAAAGGTAATCCAAACTAGGAATTTGGAACGTTATATTTTCAGTTAATTGCAATGTTTCATCTATAAATTTTATAGTCAAACAGAATCTCTGTGGGTAGTTTGTAATTTAGTTCTGAACAAAAATAATGACTAGTTACAGACCTAACATTTCTTTCGGAGCATTAATTAATAATTTTTTCTCTCGTTTTAAAAATGTACTTGATTCATCCATAAAACATAACAACTCTAAACAACGCTATTTTGTACTCACGTTAGGCACATAGAAATGAAACGAGTTTAAGTATGATTTAATTAAAATCAGCTTTAACGTATACAATGTTCAGCAGCAATTTACTTATAATTGCTCCACATCGTTTATTTCAATTTTGTTTTTTTTTTAGATTTACATTTCATATAACTGCACACTTTATAAATCTGATGCACAGATTGCAACTCTTTTAAATTTTGTATAATTAGTTATAAATAAAATTTCAAGTGAATAATTTGATTTGTATAATCTACTAAGACTTGTAATAATTTCGTATAAATAAGATTGAATTTAAATATTTTATCTTACTTAAAATCTACGTCATTTACAATTACAAATGCAATTTATTTTATCTTGATATGTCATAAATCATTTAACATGCAATTTTAAGAAAAATTTATTAAAAATTTGAAATTAATATATAAGACAATTGGGGCCATGTCAAACAGTCCTAACACGACAGTCATTTTAATAATTTAATTATAATTTACTGCAACACTGAATTTATTTGGTACTTACCGTGAATTTCTTTTTCTTCTTCCTACGTTAGGACCATGTCCTGTGTTCACTTCAAAGGTTTCCCAGAAACAATTGCGATGATGAAGACCAGCTCTCATACCATCTTATTGGTGGTCTTCCAAGCGGTCGAGGTGTGTTTGAACGCTTCTCTTTTGTAACCTTAGCCAACCGGTCATTTGGCATTCTGTCCACATGGTCTCTCCATTCTCTTCTCCTATTCCTTGCCCATCTCACCACATCCTGTGTTTCGCAAATTTCCCTTATTTCTTCACATCTCTTCCGGTGAAATAAGGTATGTCCTGTTATCGATCTAAGTGTTCGCATTTCTGTTATTCTTAGGAGTCGTTTTGTTATTGCGTTCTCCGCTCTGGTTTCTATCGCGTACGTCATGATCGATCTTACGCATGTTTTGTATATTCTTACTTTGCTCCTGGTACTCATATATTTTTTTCTCCAAATTATATCTCTTAAGTATCCTGATATTAATGATGCCTTTGTTGTTTGAGTTTTTACTTCCTCCTTAAGGTTCCTGGTACTTGTTATGTTTGCCCCTAGATATTTGAAGGACATCACTTGTTCTACACTCTGATCATAAATCGCGAGTTTGCATCTTTTCGGTTCTTTAGATACTGTAAGGGATTTTGTTTTCTTTACAGATATTTGCATATTAAACACTTTTGCTGTTTGTTGGAAGTTATGTAGGAGTCTCTGTAAGTTATCTTCGTCTTCTGATATGATTACTGCATCGTCGGCGTAGCATATTATTTTTATTTCTTTGTCTCCCAATCGATATCCTCTCCCAGTTTTCTTTACTTCGTTTATAGTTTCATCCATTATGATGTTAAATAAGATTGGGCTTAGGGTACCTCCTTGTCTGATTCCGGTTGTCATAGATATCTTATTGCTTAATTTATTTGCCACTCTTACATATGTGTGGTTGTTGGTGTTCAACTCTTCGAGAGTTTTTATTATATTCGGGTGAATTCCCCTTTTTTGTAGTAGGGTTATGACATCAGTTACTACCCTATCGAATGCCTGGGTAAGATCAATGAAACACATAAAGGCTATCTTATTAACCTCTATGGCTTTTTCTGTAATTTGGCGGATTATAAATATGGCGTCTATAGTGGACCTGAACCCTTACTGTTCTTCACAGATTCCGGTTAACACTATTTCTTCTGCCAAGGTTTTAGTGAACAATTTTAGTACCGCCCTCATTAAGCTGATACCTCGATAGTTTTTTGGATCTGTCCTTTCTCCTTTTTTGAAAATTGGTATCAAGATGCTTTCTTTCCATTCGGATGGTATAATCTTGGCTGTGGGTATTTTGTTAAAGAAAATCTGTAATTTATCACCTCCATATTTGATCATTTCGTTCTTAATTTCGTCCATGCCCGGGGCTTTTCTGTTTTTTAGTTTCACTGCCATGTGCTGTATTTGATTCAAGGAAATGGTCCTATTTAGTTGGGCAACATTTTGATCTTCATGCTGTATTTCCTGTGTTATTGAATTGGTTTCTGATGGATTATAGAGTTTTTCGAAATATCTTTCCCATTCTTCAGCCGTAATTTTTGTATTTTGTATATACTCATTTATTGGTTTTTTTCTATTTCTCAGTAGATTCCATATTTTTTTTGTCCTCCGTACAGATCATGTTCCATATCGTTCGAAAATTTCTCCCAATGCTCTCTTCTGATTCTTTGGATCTCGTTGACCCTGTTTCTTACATTTTTATAATCATTGTATGTTATAGCATTGGATCTGTATTGCAGGTACGATTTTCTTTTTTTTTCAGCTAATCTCTTAACTTCTTGTTTGAACCAAGGCTTTGTGTTTGGTTTTCCGCCTCTCTTTATAGTCCTTCTTCCAAATGCTTCTTCTGCTGCTTCTAGCATATTAGTTTTTAGTTTTGTCCATGTCGTTTCTATGTCATCGGACTCTCGAATATCATTTGTGGCTATTTTTTCTGTTAACCTTTGTTGATATAGATATTTGGTTGAGTCGTCGGCTAGATATTCTATTTTCTTTTTAGTGTTCCGTACGGAACACTTATAAGATCACTTCGGTGTCTGTCTGTCTGTCTGTCACACTCGATTTTCTCCGAAACTATTTGACATAGAAAGTTGAAATTTGGTAATAATATAGGAATTGATGGCCTCATCAGAGCCATGTAGTTTTGAGAGTTAAATTTTGACTTAAGGGGTTAGTTTTGGGGGGTGAAATCGGAAGAGAAAAACAAATTTTTTACTAGGTCGTCGAGTGTGGTAACAAATGAAAGCCTGTGAAAAGACGAGTAAAAAATGTACATATAATGTAATACTTGCGCGCACTTTTCTTTGTATTATTTTTAAAAAATCGCGAAAAATCGCTGTCCCCCGCCTTATCTCCAAAAGTACTTATCAAAAAATTTTGAAAAAATTCTGGAATATTCTCCACGGGGTGTAGATTGAACGAAAATTAATCACGAGTGCATTACCTTTAATAATTTTTCTGGTATTTAAAAAAAAACAAAAATTTCAAGGTCATCGGATTTCAGTAAAGATTGGAAACAAACTTTGTTGAAAACTCATTTGGGGTGTGTTTTGTGAAGTCACTGATCATTTTATACATCTAAAACAAAAATTTTTATTTTAAAAGCAATCAACGTACGGAACACTAATTGCGCAAGTTCAACTTGCACTTGACCGGTTATTAAATATTTAATTGACATTTATTCGTTGGCCAAAGACATGCGAGGGACGTAATTGGCGGTTCCTCCAAGAAACTAACAATTGCCTTTCTTTCTATAATAAGGGGCCAGGTCAAGCTCGTTGTGGGGCTGATCATCAGCCACTGCCACCTGGGGAAATATTTACAGAAAATGGGTATCCGCACTAGTCCCACGACATGTAGACTATGTAGTGAAGAGAAAGAAATCTCTATGCACTTTCTATATAAATGTGTGGCTCTAACTCGGAACAGAAACAAACTGTTCGGAGATCTTGATTATGGCGGTAAATTACCACATGAAGGGCTTGGAAGGAAGCTACTAAACCTTCTTAAAGGGCAACGCTTATATAACCAAGAAAAGGGAGCATAATAAGCCAAGAGGCTGTACTGCATGCACAGGCACAATTGCCTACTTCGCCTACAATAAATCCACATTCAGTTGGGGTATTATTTTCACCTACTTACTCACTACATAAAGTACTTATGTCCAATGTAGCCTACTATATAAACAAATATTTACACAAATCTTCTTAAGAATATACATATTCCAGTTCTGCCACCATTTCATTGTACCCAAAAAAACGTACATACGGGTAAAAGGGAAGGATAGCCGAAGTGTTCTCGAACGTTTCCTATACGTTTACGTATGTAATTCCTCCATTGTTTTCATTTGCCAAACTTTTCAATTAATCTCAAAGATGAGAATTATTGCAGTCTGGCCAAGAAATTTCTTTATTTTGCCCTTACCCTTCTGTTAGGAAAATCGATATTTAAATGATCGCGTATTGTCTGTTTAATATTTTAAGGCACGTTTTGCAGAAATTCAGGCAAGACATTCTAAAGGAAATGTAGATAATATAAGCCAGTCATCCGGTCGTTAGCAACGTTAACAAAGTTAAGTCGTGAACAACGCCAGTTTATAATGTTATTATAAATCGTTGTTGAAAATTCAATTAGAGAATAAAGTAAAGTTTTCAACTGCCGATACGTGAGTATTTCGAAAATTATTTCCTTCATTTCTAGTAATTTTTTTCTCTGTGGTAAATAAAATTTTCATTCATATTATTGGGCTGTAAGAGCCACTCGCCAAATCTGAATCCATAGCATCGTTATAAAATAAAAAAAATAACAGGTTAAGTGCAAATTGGTCTTGTGCAATTAGTGTTCCGTACGTTAATTGCTTTTAAAATAACAATTTTTGTGACGGAAGTATAAAATGATCAGTGACTTCACAAAACACATGCCAAACAAAGTTTTTTTTTTTTCCGATTTTTAGTGAAATCTGATACCTTTGACTTATTTGTTTTATGTATATACCAGATAAATTATGTACATGTGATAATTTTCGGTCAACCTGTAGAAAATATTCCAGAATTTTTCAAAATTTTTTGATCAGTACTTTTCAAGATAAGGTGGGAGGACGCTTGTTGGTAAAGATCAGTGACATCTATGGCGTTTTGGAAAGTAAACATGCGCCATTAAAAGCCAGTTCGTTATGAATTGTCATTGTGCGAAAAACATAGTTCTTCATAGCTTTGAATACGTCTTGTTTCGTACCAGAAAAAGACGTTTTGCGGGGAACTTTAATAACCTTCTTTTATTTGAAGAAAACGGCTGCTGAAAGTTATCGATTGTTGGTTGAAGCTTATGGTGAACATGCTCCAACTCAAAAAGCTTGGGTAGACCCACGCCAGCCTTCAACATCACAACCAGTGCGCAATATACAGGGAAAGAAAGCTTTGCTGTGTATTTGGTGGGATAGCAGAGGAGCTGTGAATTACGATCTGCTGAAACCTGGTGAAACGATATCTGGCGATCGATACCGACAACAATTGATAAAGGTGAACAGAGCATTGAAGGGAAAACGACCAGAATACGCCCAAAGACACGATAAAGTCAATATGACAATGCTCGGCCCCATGTTGCAAAATGTGTTAAAAACTATTTGGAAAACATCAAATGGGACGTTTTACCCCACCCTTCGTATTCCCGGACTTAGCCAATTCAGACTACCACTTATTTCGATCGATGCAGCGCGGACTTTCAGAACAACACTTACATTCTTACGAAAAAGTGAAAATTTGACTTGATGAATGGTTGGTCTCAAAAGATGAAATTTTTTCTGGTGCGAATCCATTCTTTAACAGAAAGATGGGAAAAAGTCATAACTAACGATGGATAATACTTTGATTAATAAGGTAATACATTTTGTGATGAAAATAAACGCTTAAATGTTGCAAAAAAATCGACATTATTAACCGAAACACCTATTATTTTTGAACTCGTCTTTTTACAAGCTTTCATTTGACACCCACTGGATGACCTCGTAAAAAAAAAATTTCACTTTTGATTTCATCCCCCCCCTTAAGTCAAAATTTAACTTTCAAAACTATACGGCTCTGATGAGGCAGCAGTTCCTATATTAGTGCCAAATTTCAACTTTCTATGTCAAATAGTTTCGGAGAAATTCGGGTGTGACAGACAGACCGACAGAGAGACAGGCAGACAGAGATACAGACGGACGGACACCGAAGTGATCCTATAAGTGTTCTGTACGGAGTACTAAAAATATACACATAAACACGGCCGTCTTTCGTTTTTTGATTTTGAATAATTACTGTCTGAATATCCATGCAAATTTTTCGACAAGGGTTTTTGC
>CM032456.1:206310691-206775235 GCA_019049505.1 Pachyrhynchus sulphureomaculatus | reverse complement strand
AAAATCCACTTTAAAACGAGGATGTCTTACGTCACATTAACAAGAAACTAAAAATTATGGAAACTGTTAAAGTAGGAAGATTGGAGTATTTAGGACACATAATGAGAAATTTCCACAGATATGGATTACTACGGCAAATATTCCAAGGAAAGGTTTTTGGAAGAAGGGGACCAGTATGCAGACGTATCTCCTGACTAAACAATCTGTGAAATTGGTTCTCCACAAATACTACGGATGGGGGCGGTCTTTTCAAAGCTGTAGTGGATAGAGTAATAATAGCCAGAATTACTGCCAACATTCGAACCGAATAGGCACTTTAAGAAGAAGAAGAAAAGCAATAAAACTTAGTCTGAAGCGATAGATATTCGCCAGGGAAGAATAAAATTTCCCTTTAGAGGAAATAATAAGGAAATATCATAATTTTTAGTTTATTTATCTTAAAAAGAACCTATATTAAGAATTAGTTAAAGCAATTTTCTTACACTCCCTATCCCGTCATTATTCTCGTATGTTTGGATGGAGACTGGGTAATAAATTCTGATCGATGTTCAGCCATTTCGTGTAATCTATAATATATATATATATATATATATATATATATATATATATATATATATATATATATATATATATATATATATATATAATGCAACGTCTTTCTGTCTGTCTGTCTGTCTGTCTGTCCGTTAGTGCGCTTATCACTGGAGAACCACTTATCCGATTTACGTACTTTTTTTTTTAAAACATACATATGTTCTCTGGCCAGGTTATAGGCTATATTTTATTACGATAGGTAGCATAAGGAATGAGCAGTGACGTAAAATAGCGAATGAAGTCGGAAAAAAAAAAAAAGTTTGCCGCTAGCGCGTTCCTTTGCAATACACAGCCTAAACCATTAAATATGGAACAATATTATGTAGCAAAGAATATCTATAATCTATAATCTATAATATATAAAATGCAATGGCTCTCGGTCTGTCTGTCTATCCATTAGTGCGTTTATCACGCGAGAACCACTTATCCGATTTACCTGTCTTTTTAAATTCATACATATATTCTTTGGCTAGGTTATATAATAATAATAATCTATATCTATAATATATATAAAATGCAACGTCTCTCTGTTTGTCTGTCTGTCCGTTAGTGCGCTTATCCCTCGAGAACCACTTATCCGATTTACGTGACTTTTAAATTCATACATATGTTCTCTGACCAGGTTGATACGAGTAAATATTTTATTACATCTATAATATATGTTATATAAAATGCAACGTATCTCTGTCTGTTTGTCTGTCCGTTAGTGCGCTTATCCCTCGAGAACCACTTATCCGATTTACGTAATTTTTTAAATTCATACATATGTTCTCTGACCAGGTTATAGATATATATTTTATTACATTCTGTAATATATATAAAATGCAACGTATCTCTGTCTGTCTGTCTGTTCGTTAGAGCGCTTATCACTGGAGAACCACCTTATCCGATTTACGTACTTTTTTTTTTAAAACATACATATGTTCTCTGGCCAGGTTATAGGCTATATTTTATTACGATAGGTAGCATAAGGAATGAGCAGTGACGTAAAATAGCGAATGAAGTCGGAAAAAAGTTTGCCGCTAGCGCGTTCCTTTGCATTACACAGCCTAAACCATTAAATATGGAACAATATTATGTAGCAAAGAATATCTATAATCTATAATCTATAATATATATAAAATGCAATGTCTCTCGGTCTGTCTGTCTATCCATTAGTGCGTTTATCACGCGAGAACCACTTATCCGATTTACCTGTCTTTTAAATTCATACATATATTCTTTGGCTAGGTTATATAATAATAATAATCTATATCTATAATATATATAAAATGCAACGTCTCTCTGTTTGTCTGTCTGTCCGTTAGTGCGCTTATCCCTCGAGAACCACTTATCCGATTTACGTGATTTTTTAAATTCATACATATGTTCTCTGACCAGGTTATAGATATATATTTTATTACAATTCTGTAATATATATAAAATGCAACGTATCTCTGTCTGTCTGTCTGTTCGTTAGAGCGCTTATCACTGGAGAACCACTTATCCGATTTTCGTACTTTTTTTTTTTTAAAACATACATATGTAGTCCGGCCAGGTTATAGGCTATATTTTATTACGATAGGTAGCATAAGGAATGAGCAGTGACGATAATAGTGAATGAAATCGGTAAAAAGTTTGCCGCTAGCGCGTTCTCTTGCAATATGCAGTCTAAACCATTAAATATGGAACAATATTAGGTAGCAGAGAATATCTATAATCTATAATATATATAAAATGCAATGTCTCTCTGTCTGTCAATCTGTCCATTAGTGCGTTTATCACGCGAGAGCCACTTATCCAATTTACGTGTCTTTTTTTAAATTCATACATAAATTCTTTGGCCGGGTTATATAATAAATAATAATCTATATCTATAATATATATAAAATGCAACGTCTCTCTGTCTGTCTGTCTGTCTGTCCGTTAGTGCGCTTATCACTGGAGAACCACTTATCCGATTTACGTACTTTTTTTTTTAAACATACATATGTTCTCTGGCCAGGTTATAGGCTATATTTTATTACGATAGGTAGCATAAGGAATGAGTAGTGACGTAAAATAGTGAATGAAGTCGGAAAAAAGTGTACCGCTAGCGCGTTTCCTTGCAATAAACAGCCTAAACCATTAAAAATGGAACAATATTATGTAGCAGAGAATATCTATAATCTATAATCTATAATATATATATATATATATATATATATATATATATATATATATATATATATATATATATATATATATATATCTTTGTCTGTCTGTCTGTCAATTAGTGCGTTTGTCACGCAAAAACCACTTATCTGATTTATGTGTTTTTTTTTTAAATTCATACATATATTCTTTGGCCAGGTTATATAATAATAATAATGATAATAACCTATATCTATAATATATATAAGTCTGTCTGTCTGTCCGTTAGTGCGCTTATCCCTCGAGATCTACTTATGCAATTTACGTGATTTTTTAAATTCATACATATGTTCTCTGACCAGGTTATAGATATATATTTTATTACATCTATAATATATATAAAATGCAACATATCTCTGTCTGTTTGTTCGTTTGTGCGCTTATCACTGGAGAACCACTTATCCGATTTACGTGCTTTTTTTTTAAACATGCTAAACCATTAAATATAGAACAATATCAAGTAGCAAAGAATATCTATAATATATATAAAATGCAACGTCTCTCTATCTATCTGTCTATCCGTTAGTGTGCTTATCACTGGAGAACCACTTATCCGATTTACGTTCTTTTTTGTTAAACATACATATAGGATATATTTTATTACGTTAGGTGACATAAGGAATAAGCAGTGACGATAATAGTGAAAAGTTTGCCGCTAGCGCATTCTCTTGCAATACACTGCCTAAAGTATTAAATATGAAACAATATCATGTAGCAAAGAATATAATATGTATAAAATGCAACGTCTCTCTGTCTGTGTGTCTGTCCGTTAGTGCGCTTATCACTCGAGAACCCCTTATCCGATTTACGTGTTTTTATAAATTTTTACATATGTTCTATATAATTCGATATGAACCTAGATAGTGGAAGATAAGGTGAGATAATGGGACATAAGGAGAAATAATGGGGAGATAAGTCGAGATAAGCCTCGATAATGGGAGATAAGGTGAGATAATGGGAAATAAATATAAATAATGGGAGATAAGGAGAAATAATGGGAGATAAGCAGAGATAAGTCTAGATAATGGGAGTTATGGTGAGATAATGGGAGATAATTAGAAATAATGGGAGATAAGGAGAAATATTGAGAGATAAGTCGAGATAAGCCTAGATAATGGGAGATAAGGTGTGATAATGGGAGATAAGGAGAAATAATGGGAGGTAAGGAGAAATAATGGGAGATGAGCAGAGATAAGCCTAGATAATGGAAATTATGTAGAGATATTGAGAGATAAGGGGAAATAATGGGAGATATTTTATTACGTTGGGTAACATAAGGAATAAGCAATGACGATAGTGGCGAATCAAGTCCACGCGAGCGGAGCCGCGGGCCCGGCTAGTAATAAATAAGATGCTTAAAGTTCATTTAAAACATCAAGTACTCGTTGAATACTATAGAAAATGGCAAATGACGAAAAAACTAGACAGTAATAAGAAACAAGGTGCTTGAGATCGATTTAAAACGAAATAGATTGCAGTGATTTAATGGAGTTTTAGGGAAAAAGATCCCACATTTTGCATAAACTTGAAAATTAAGATTTCAGAATTGTATAATTTCGTCAAAGATCGAATTTGAAGTTGAAGTTGGAGATTGCTAAGAACTAAAATGGGGCATAAATAAGGTCTTGTCTATGTGAGCGACTATTACGAGCGACACGACTAAAGTGACAAGTTAAAATGCTTCTTTTTAAATTTCTTGCTGTATTGCATGCAAAATCTAATCTAAGGTATTAAACTATAAAGGAAGAAGAAATACATTTTATCCGAAGTTTTAGTTTAAATCAAATCAATAATATCGGCCCTACGAGGAATCGCGTGCACAAAAAGAACTATTTTCATTTACATAAACTTTATGGAACGTGGTCATTCCAATCCGGTCTAGTCAACTTTTATTACTTTATTATTAAACGTCATTTATGTGCGCTACACATTCATTTTTTATTTGTCGAAATAACTCATAAAAATGAACTTTCCGTTGTGTAAATATTTTATTTTCCACGGCAGTGATGGATTCATTTTTTATTTAATCATGTCACACATTTCTTTTATTCATATTATACACATGTCGCCGCAAAATAGCCCAATAAAAGTGTAATATATTATTCTATAAGACAAAGAAATTGAAAATCAATTGAGGGAAATAAAAAAAGTTTGTTGTCAAAGAGATTATTTCTTTGCT
The DNA here is from genome assembly GCA_019049505.1 of Pachyrhynchus sulphureomaculatus. Taxonomy (NCBI): domain Eukaryota; kingdom Metazoa; phylum Arthropoda; class Insecta; order Coleoptera; family Curculionidae; genus Pachyrhynchus; species Pachyrhynchus sulphureomaculatus. Next base: position 206,770,290 of record CM032456.1, on the reverse strand, counting down.
GTGCATAACACGTTATGTGACAGTTATGTTACCACTTAATAGCAAATTTTATGGCTAATTTAACGACATTGCTATAATACCACCACGGATCGTCATTGATTACACAGGCCAACAAAAAAATATTTGTAAAAACTTTTTCAACCAATACATCTAAGTGTTATGTATTTTTGGGTGCTGAAACCGTATCTGGTATCAGTTTTTTTGTATCAGCCACAGTTCTCTCACAATATGACATCGATTAAATTTCAAAATAGAGAAAACAAAATCCTCTTCCTGCTTGAAAAATTGAGCAAACTATTGATCTCTTATTCTATAATGATAAATAGATGTTCCAAATTCCAATAAATGTTTTTCTTTCAGCCTAGAACAAAGCAATTCTGCTTTTTCCTTAGGCAAACCCAAATCTCTCACTAAATCATTTAACTCAGCTTGTGTAAACAACTGTGGTTTTAATTTTCTAGAGAACATTGGAACTCATCATCATCCGGTCGACTTTCATTCAATTCGGTACTAGACTGTAAAACGTCATCAATAGACTGAGGTGGTTCAGGGACAGGAAGTCCCGATCCACGTCCTATCGGCCGATTAGCTGAAGTCAAGTTAGGATAGGCAATTACTTCCTTATTTTTGGAGTTATATCCAGAAACATCAACGTTGCAAAAATAACAATCCTTTGAATGATTTTCTTGCTCTCTCCATACCATAGGTACTGCAAATCTAAAAGCTTTCTTCTCTTTCTTATACCATTTCCTAAGATCCTCGACGCAAACATAACATACTTTGTGAGGAGCCCAACATTTTTCTTGAGTACCGATTTCTACACCAAAATATGCTAAGTATACTTTTTTTACATCTTCTCTCTCCAGTCAGTAATCTTATTACCCCAAAATAAAATTACTTTGTGTAAAACCTGGGATTCTGGTGGTAGATATTTCTTTGTTATTACCATCCACTTCGTTTTTCTTATTTTCATAGTTAAACTAAATCTTTCACTGGCTGTTACGACTCGATTGATCAATTGCTGGAGATCTTTGATATTATTTGCTAATAGAATAGTACCATCAGTTGTTGTTCAGTGTACTTCTATTAAGTGTTATTCCTTCAATATATATCTATGAATCCATAGATGGCCTCATTAAACACAGCATCAGAATAAAGATCAATCAACTACAACAGTAGTAAATAAAAAATAAATAAATAAATAAATAAATATATATATATATATATATATATATATATATATATATATATATATATATATATATATATATATATATATAATAAGCCTTCTTCCATAGATAGCCTCATTAAACACAGCATCAGAATAAAGATCAATCAACTACAACAGTAGTAAATAAAATAAATAAATAAATAAATATATATATATATATATATATATATATATATATATATATATATATATATATATATATAATAAGCCTTCTTCCATCCAGTGTCGGACATAGGCCTCCAGTTCCTTTTTCCATTCCTCTTGTTTCTTTGATGTTTTTTAACTACAAACTCACCACATATCTAACAAAAAGTGTTGGGAGAGTTTTTACAACCACGATTAGCCATACTTTGAGTGTGAATTAAAGCATATGGGTTAAACACTGCAATGTGAGGTTATATTAACTGGAAGAAAACAAACAGCTGTGACATTTATCGGAGCTGCCAACCTAATAACATTTGATTTTAGTGCCAACCTTATAAAATTCTGATTTTATTGCCAACCTAATAACATTCGAATGATAAACAATAAATTTTTCACATTTTGAATATTAAAATGTGAAAAATTGGTGGATGATACGACTTTTTAGTGTTCCGTACGGAACACTTATAAGATCACTTCGGTGTCTGTCTGTCACACCCGATTTTCTCCGAAACTATTTGACATAGAAAGGTAAAATTTGGTAATAATATAGGAATTGATGGCCTCATCAGAGCCATGTAGTTTTGAGAATTAAATTTTGACTTAAGGGGTTAGTTTTGGGAGGTGAAGTAGGAAGTGAAAAAAAAATTTTTTTACTAGGTCATCGAGTGTGGTGTCAAATGAAAGCTTGTGAAAACACGAGTAAAAAATATATGTATAATATTATACTTGCGCGCACTTTTCTTTGTATTATTTTTAAAAATTCGCGAAAAATCGCTGTCCCGGGCCTTATCTCGAAAAGTACTTATCAAAAAATTTCGAAAAAATTCTGGAATATTCTCCACGGGGTGTAGATTGAACGAAAATTATCACGAGTCCATTACCTTTAATAATTTATATGGTATATAAAAAAAACAAAAATTTCAAGGTCATCAGATTTCAGTAAAGATTGGAAACAAACTTTGTTGAAACCTCAAGTCACTGATCATTTTATACCTCTGTGACAAAATTTTTTTATTTTAAAAGCAATCGACGTACGGAACACTAATTGCGCAAGTTCAACTTGCACTTGACCGGTTTTTTTATTATTATTTTCGGACTCAGCACACCAAAAACATAGAAATTAGGTAAAATTATTAAAAAAGTTTTTTCATCGTTGGCCTGTGTTATTTCTTTGCTGTGCATGACGGTTATGTTCTGATGTTCGCTCTACGTACAGTCTGTCAACTAAGAACGTGTCCGCGATAATTCATTTTTAGTAGATATGATTCTAGCGATTCAGCAAAAAATCGGCAGAGAAAACCTTGGTATACAACGCATTTTACTAAAACTATCAGTCGATTCCGAACTTTCCTCGAAATCACGTAAAATCCAAATGAGTTGTTTGCGTGTCGGTTCGAGGCAGTCTTTCTTTATTCTCATTCAAAGGGGCCTAAAAAGACATATTCCGCGGCCGTTAAATATATTAAAAAGTTTCTGAAAAAGTGTGTAAATCATTTTAACGAGACGAGAAATGTCGCTGACTTGCCAAAACGTGGCTCGGTAGGCAAAATCATTCCGAAAGTCGAAAAATGAATCGTGCCTTTGTTTTCACGTTACCTGAAATTGACGCGGTATCAAGGAGCGGCAAAATTAAGAAAATCGAGTTTGAATGTGTCTCATGAGATCATTCGACATCTTCGTGCTCATGATATAAAATTCCGAAGCACGTTGAAGAAACCTCTGCTAGGCGAAAATCATGTCGCGAAGCGGCTCGCTTGGGTGGCCCTCACAATCGCCGGATGCTCAGAGGAAAGATTCTGAGGACTGTGACTGAGTTGTCTCGAGTGATTCGAAAAATTTGCAGAGTATGCAGAAAATCTCGTCGACAGCATGCCTCGAAGAAGCCAGGCGATTATTGATTCAGGAGGCGATTGGACAACTTACTAAGGTAATAGCGTCGTTACTACTCAGTATATATCACCACTACACACAGCGATGATTGGACGCTCCTGATGAAGCTAACATGGTTAGCGAAACGCGCGTCGAGTGCAAAAATAAAGTGTTTGGTGTAGTGGTGATATATACTGAGTAGTATCATTGTGCCAAAGATTCCACATTCCCAACTTAATTGCGTCGTTGTTAGCACCCCAAAGAAAACATTGATGGCATAAAAATATTCCCGAAACACATTTGTTTTCAGTTTAGCGAGCAATAGATAGCTTGATAAAATGCGGCTTTATAACGTGTTTTTTTTCGATGCAGTTTTTGAGTGTATGGAGACTTTTTTGACATTAATTTTTGTTTACATTTTTATAACAATGATGTAGCACCCCAAAGAATACATTGACGGCATAAAAATATAATATATTAAATTTCGTTCTTACTTGACAGACTGGACTGCATTATAAACATACAATGTGAAAATAGGATTTTCTTATTTATAGTATTGATTTTAGATTAGTAAATCTAGTGAAAATTATTTTAAGATAAAGAGATTTTGTCGCAGAAATAAATTCGGAAATAATACTTACAAGTTTTAGATTTTTATCTTATAAAATAACAAGGTCTCGAAGGTTTACAGTTGTCTTTAAGAAACAATTACATTACAATATTATTGTTGAATACGTTTTTACTGATTCTGGTTTTTATCTTCTATCTCTAATACAAATTGTTCATAAAGTAATAATTTTCCGAATGGATGAATAGAAATAATTAAATAAATATATAAAGGAAATTTCCTTTATATACTGTGTTCGGTATACTATATCCAAAGATACCTCTTTTTAAGATTTTTTTATGGGTATTTATGCAAAAGTAAACAAAATAATTTTCGGAAGTTTCATTTTAAATAACTTTACTTAATATACAGTCAGTTCAAAAAGTCTCCATACACCACCTAATTTCTATACTATTTTTCTGTTATGTTTAATTAATTAATTGCAACTATGAGAAAACATGTTTAAGTTAATATTTGAAACTTAACCAACGAGGATTAGCATTAAAAACAACTACGGAACATTTTATTTAGAAGTTACATCATTTTTAAAAAATGTAAACAAAATTAATATTAAAAAAGTCTCCATACACTTAACAATTACCAATAATAGTTTGTCGGAATATAAACAAACTTCAATAACAACTTCGTTTAAATTAATATTTAGCGGGACCGCCGCTGGCCTTGATAATCTCCTGTAACCTTTTTGTCGTGCTTGCAACCAGCTTTCTAGTAACTTCTGCTGCCATTTTCGTTCAATATTCTGTTTTTTAATTCTTCTCTATTTGAAATATTATGTTTGCGAATGTGCCGTTTAAGTTCCTCCCATGACTGCTCGGTGGGGTTAACATCGGGTGATTGCGGAGGTGTATGAAGCTGCTGTCGCACATTATAAATCATCCATTCTCGCACCAAGTTTGTGGTATGTTTCGGATCATTGTCCTGTTGATTTTTGGATAGTTTCTCTTAAATTTTTTCTCAGAATGTTCAGATAATTACGCTGATCCATGATACCATTAATAAAATGTAAATTTCCAACTCCTCCAGCTGACATGCATCCCCAAAGCAGAACACTGCCACCCCCTTGTCTCACTGTGGAACAGATGTTTTTAATATCGAATGCGGTATTCTTCTTTCTCCAAACTTTAGTTCTTCCATCAGACCCAAAAAGGTTAATTTTAGTTTCATCACTAAACATTACAGATTCCCAAAATTTAGGAGGTTTAGTAACGTATTCCCTAGCAAAAGCTAACCGCTTTTTGCGATTAGCTTCCGAAATTAACGGCTTCTTCCTGAATGCACACCCCTTATAGCCTCTGTAAACAATTTTTCACTGTTTGTGTTTTTCGAAGATAGTTCCTGTGCTTCTTCTTTTAATTTTGGTGCACTTTTCTTGGGATCTTTAATTATTTGTCTAACAATATTGGCCTCTTCACGTGGAGTCAGTTTCTTGGGACGACCAGAGCGTGGTTAAATTTTATAGGAACTCGTTGATTAATACTGGTACTGAACATAGCATGCGATTTTTTAACATTTTTTCCTATTATTCTATATACATTTTCATTTTATTGTTATTAAATTTTTTAATTCTCATTGTCTAAGTCGAATATTTCTGAGATAATGATTTCTCAAAATTAGCCAATTTAATTTGAATTTATAGAGATAAATTTTTGCAGTAGAACTGAAAAAAGTACTATTTGTTGTTATGACTCTAATATGTGACGTAATAAAGTAACTAAAATAATTTAAAACTTATTTTTAAATTTTATAAATAAAAATTTTTCACAATCGAAATTTTAAGCAAGTGCTGCCTTAAAGAGATTAAATTTAGAAAGTAGATAATCAATTATACATTCTAAGTAAGCGATCAATCATCGCTCCTGATGAAGCTAACATGGTTAGCGAAACGCTAGTCGGGTTCAAAAATAAATTGTTTGGTGTAGTGGTGATATATACCGAGTAGTATCATTGTGCCGAAGATTGCACATTCCCAACTTAATTGCGTCGTTGTTAGCACCCCAAAGAATACATTAATGGCATAAAAATATAATATATTAAATTTTTTTTAAGAATATAAGCGGCCACGTTCTTACTTGACAGACTGGACTGCATTATAAACATACAATGTGAAAATAGGATTTTCTTATTTATAGTATTGATTTTAGATTAGTAAATCTAGTGAAAATTGTTTTAAGATAAAGAGATTTTGTCGCAGAAATAAATTCGGAAATAATACAAGTTTTAGATTTTTATCTTATAAAATAACAAGGTCTCGAAGGTTTACAGTTGTCTTTAAGAAACAATTACATTACAATATTATTGTTGAATACGTTTTTACTGATTCTGGTTTTTATCTTCTATCTCTAATACAAATTGTTCATAAAGTAATAATTTTCCGAATGGATGAATAGAAATAATTAAATAAATAAATTTCCTTTATATACTGTGTTCGGTATACTATATCCAAAGATACCTCTTTTTAAGATTTTTTTATGGGTATTTATGCAAAAGTAAACAAAATAATTTTCGGAAGTTTCATTTTAAATAACTTTTTAACAGTTCAAAAAGTCTCCATACACCACCTAATTTCTATACTATTTTTCTGTTAATTGTCTGTTTAATTAATTAATTGCAACTATGAGAAAACATGTTTAAGTTAATATTTGAAACTTAACCAACGAGGATTAGCATTAAAAACAACTACGGAACATTTTATTTAGAAGTTACATCATTTTTATAAAAATGTAAACAAAATTAATATTAAAAAAGTCTCCATACACTTAACAATTACCAATAATAGTTTGTCGGAATATAAACAAACTTCAATAACAACTTCGTTTAAATTAATATTTAGCGGGACCGCCGCTGGCCTTGATAATCTCCTGTAACCTTTTTGTCGTGCTTGCAACCAGCTTTCTAGTAACTTCTGCTGCCATTTTCGTTCAATATTCTGTTTTTTAATTCTTCTCTATTTGAAATATTATGTTTGCGAATGCGCCGTTTAAGTTCCTCCCATGACTGCTCGGTGGGGTTAACATCGGGTGATTGCGGAGGTGTATGAAGCTGCTGTCGCACATTATAAATCATCCATTCTCGCACCAAGTTTGTGGTATGTTTCGGATCATTGTCCTGTTGATTTTTGGATAGTTTCTCTTAAATTTTTTCTCAGAATGTTCAGATAATTACGCTGATCCATGATACCATTAATAAAATGTAAATTTCCAACTCCTCCAGCGGACATGCATCCCCAAAGCAGAACACTGCCACCCCCTTGTCTCACCGTAGAATAAATGTTTGTAATATCGAATGCGGTATTCTTCTTATCGAAACTTTAGTTCTGCCATCAGACCCAAAAAGGTTAATTTTAGTTTCACCACTAAAGATTACAGATTCCCAAAATTCAGGTGGTTTAGTAACATATTCCCTAGCAAAAGCTAACCGCTTTTTGCGATTAGCTTCCGAAATTAACGGCTTCTTCCTGGCTGCACACCCCTTATAGCCTGCCCTGTGTAAACAATTTTTCACTGTTTGTGTTTTTCGAAAATAGTTCCCGTACTTCTTTTTTTAATTTTGGTGCACTTTTCTTGGGATCTATAATTATGTTGGCTTCGCTCCTCTTCACGGGGAGTCAGTTTCTTGGGATGGCCGGAGCGTGGTCAAATTTTATAGGAACCCGTTGATTTATACTGGTTTACAATGTACTGAACAGTAGCATGCGATTTTTTAACATTTTTTCCTATTATTCTATATGATTTTCCATTTTTCCACAAATCAGTTATGATTTTTCGAAATTGAAATGGAATCTCACAATTTCTCTCGCTCATTTTTAATACTACTTTGAAAATCCACTGCAAAATTACTAGTAATAAGTGACGAAAATTATTCATTTGTTTTCAGTTTAGCGAGCAATAGAAAGCTTATAACGTGCTTTTTTCAATGCAGTTCTTGAGTGTACGAAGACTTTTTTGACATTAATTTTGTTTACATTTTTATAACAATGATGTAGCATCTGAATAAAATGTTCCGTAGCTGTTTTTAATACTAATCCTCGTTGATTAAGTTTCAAATATTAATTTAAACATGTTTTCTCATAGTTCCAATTAATTAGTTCAACATAACAGAAAAGTATTATGGAAAGCAGGTGGTGTATGGAGACTTTTTGGACTGGCTTTATATCGCCACTGCACTAAACACTTTATTTTTGCACTCGATGAATGTTTCGCTAACCATATTAGCTTCATCAGGGGCGATGATTGACTAGTTTGAGGCTGATTAGTCAATCATCGCCCCTGATAAAACTGACATGGTTAGCGAAACATGCGTTGAGCGCAAAAATAAAGTGTTTGGTGTAGTGGTGAAATATACTGAGTAGGGTCATTATGACAAAGATTCCACATTTCCAACATAGTTAAATAACTTTCTCGATTTATGAAAGTTGACCTTGTATCCGCCAAACTAAACTACTATTACCACTTATAGTCAGTTTTATGGTTAATTTAACGGCATTGCTATAATACCACAACCGATCGACATTGATAAATTTCCCTGACGTTTCCCTTCTAGTTTTCTGTCGTATGCAATCAATCAATACGAGCATGTTAAATTAGCGAAATAATTAAGATTGACCAAAGCTCATTATTTATAGTTGTAGTGCTTACCTTAAAGTATTTAGTTTTTTTCTGGATTCTGAATTTCGTGCTACATCTTTATTGTTGATGAAATTAGAATTGTAACAGGAAACAAAAATAATTTCTTCCCTAAAAAAATTGTCTTATAAAATGCTATAAAAATAGAAGTTCTATGGTAAGTATTCAAAGCAGTTGAAATTTTATATGTATTCATGTATAATTTTGCCATTTTAAATAAAATAAATTGTTGTAGTAGCACAGTTAAAGGAAATTTACATTTCAGTTGAACAATTGACGATTACTTCCAGATTCAATGGAACCCTAACATACATTTTCATTTTACTGTTATTAAATTTTATAATTCACATTGTCTATGTCGAATATTTCTGAGATAATGATTTCTCAAAATTAGACAATTTAATTTGAATTTATAGAGATAAATTTTTGCAGTAGAACTGAAAAAAGTACTATTTGTTGTTATGACTCTAATATGTGACGTAATAAAGTAACTAAAATAATTTAAAACTTATTTTTAAATTGCATAAATTAAAATTTTTCAAATTCGAAATTTTAGGCAAGTGCCTCCTTGTGATTCTTATAATATGTATAAGTAAATCACAACTTGCTAAAATAAAAAACTTAGTACACGAATGAAAATTATATTAGAAATGAAAATCGTTTCCTAATTTAGATTCATCGGCATCGGTACAAAGGGTGGTTTATATTTAATATAGAAATTTATTCGAAGGCTAATTTCTTCAAAATTGATTAGATAATAATATCCGTCTATTAATAGTAACTCTAAATTCAACAGTTTTAACGTTGCTGTTATTGAAAGTGTATGTCATGTAAAATAAATAAATGAAAAATATTATAACGAACTCGGTTATAACGAACTTCCGGATAAAGCGAATCAAATTTGGATGTTTTGTGCCCGTTTATAATGAATTTGTCACTCCCTGTGTTCGATGTCGCGCGACTTGATCTAGGGAATTCACCGAAACTCGCTGGGAACACCTATTCTACTTGTTTCTGCAGCGTCGGTAGTTCGAGCAGTATTATTTTCAATTCACTTGTTGTGTTATGCTGTTCTAATGCATATTTGATCAAAGTAGCAAAGTGAATTAAATTTATATTTAAAAATGAGTACCAAAAACGTAAAGCGTTTACTTTAAAAGACAAACACGATATTATAAGGAAAATAGAAAATGGAGTTAAACAAAGTGACGTTTGCAAATAGTTGAATTTAACTAAATCTACGGTTCTACCAGATGGAAGAAGAGGCAAGAAATCTTATCAATCTGTGACAAAAGAAACTTTACTTGTAAAAAATAAGAAAATCTACAAATGACCAAGTCGATAAAGCATTCCTTAAATCGTTTAGTCAAATTGTTGTAATAGCATAGTTAAAGGAGATGTACATTTCAGTTGAGCAATTGACAATCACTTCCAGATTCAATGGAACCCTAACATACATTTTCATTTTACTGTTATTAAATTTTATAATTCTCATTGTCTATGTCGAATATTTCTGAGATAATGATTTCTCAAAATTAGACAATTTAATTTGAATTTATAGAGATAAATTTTTGCAGTAGAACTGAAAAAAGTACTATTTGTTGTTATGACTCTAATATGTGACGTAATAAAGTAACTAAAATAATTTAAAACTTATTTTTAAATTGCATAAATTAAAATTTTTCAAATTCGAAATTTTAAGCAAGTGCTGCCTTAAAGCGATTAAATTTAGAAAGTAGATAATCAATTATACATTCTAAGTAAGCGATCAATCATCGCTCCTGATGAAGCGAACATGGTTAGCGAAACGCTAGTCGGGTTCAAAAATAAATTGTTTGGTGTAGTGGTGATATATACTGAGTAGTATCATTGTGCCAAAGATTCCACATTCCCAACTTAATTGCGTCGTTGTTAGCACCCCAAAGAATACATTGATGGCATAAAAATATTCCCGAAACACTTTTTTTTTTAAGAATATAAGCGGCCACGTTCTTACTTGACAGACTGGATTGCATTATAAACATACAATGTGAAAATAGGATTTTCTTATTTATAGTATTGATTTTAGATTAGTAAATCTAGTAAGAATTGATTTTAAGATAAAGAGATTTTGTCGCAGAAATAAATTTGGAAATAATACTTACAAGTTTTAGATTTTTATTTATAAAATAACAAGGTATCGAAGGTTTACAGTTGTCTTTAAGAAGTAATTACATTATAATATCATTGTTGAATAAGTTTTCCGAGTTTTTACTAATTCTGGTTTTTATCTTCTACGTTATTGCGGAACATATCATTTTTCAAAATATAAATTGTTCATAAAGTAATAATTTTCCGAATGGATGAATAAAAATAATTATTAACTTTGTAAATTTCCTTTACATACTATGTTCGGTGTACTATGTCCAAAGATGGCGGGACCATTGGCGCAATGGGCTAGGAAGTCTATTGTGAATCTGATTATCGGCGGTTCGAGTCCGCCAATCCGCTTGGGTGTTGCGTTCGTCCTTAATAAGTTTGCATATGTATATAATGGACTGGGTAGTCACATGACTGAGAGTCAGACAGATGGCAAGCAGTCAGAGTAAGGCTGGCTAATGGTCTAACTTGAACCGAGCCAAAAAACAAAACTAATATCCAGAGATACTTCTTTTTTAACATTTTTTTTATTGATATTTATACAAAAGTAAATAAAACCATTTTCTTTAGTTTCATTTTAAATAACTTTACTCAGTCAGTCCAAAAAGTCTCCATACACCACCTGCTTTCTATACTATTTTTCTGTTATGTTTAATTAATTAATTGGAACTATGAGAAAACATGTTTAAATTAATATTTGAAACTTAACCAAAGAGGATTAGCATTAAAAACAACTACGGAACATTTTATTTAGAAGTTACATCATTTTTATAAAAATGTTAACAAAATTAATGTCAAAAAAGTCTCCATACACTTAACAATTACCAATAATAGTTTGACGAAGTTTAACGGAAAATAACAACTTCGTTTAAATTAATATTTAGTGGGACCGCCGTTGGCCTTGATAATCTTCTGTAACCTTTTTGTCATGCTGCTGCTGCCATGTTCTCCCATTTGCTCAATATTCTGTTTTTTAATTATTCTCTATTTGAAACATTATGCTTGCGAATGCGCCATTTAAGTTCCTCCCATAAATGCTCGATTGTGTTAACATCGGGTAATTGTGGAGGTGTATGAACCTGCTGTCGCACATTATAGATCATCCATTCTCGCACCAAGTTTGCGGTATGTGTCAGATCATTGTCTTGGTGGAAAATGTATCTTTTCTCGAGTGTTGATATTTGGATAATTTCTCTTAAATTGTCTCTTAAAATGTTCAGATAAACAAGCTGATCCATTGTGCCATTAATAAAATGTAAATTTCCAACCCTCCCAGCTGACATGCATCCCCAAAGCAGAACACTGTTGTCTCACCGTGGAACAAATGTTTTTAATATCGAATGAGGTATTCTTCTTTCTCCAAACTTTAGTTCTGCCATCAGACCCAAAAAGGTTAATTTTAGTTTCATCACTAAACATTAGGGATTCTCAAAATTCAGGAGGTTTAGTAACGTATTCCCTAGCAAAAGCTCACCGCTTTTTGCGATTGGCTTCCGAAATTAATGGCTTCTTCCTGGCTGCACACCCCTTATAGCCTGTCCTGTGTAAACAATTTTTCACTGTTTGTGTTTTTCGAAGATAGGTTACTTCTTCTTTTAATTTTGGTGCACTTTTCTTGGGATCCATAATTATCTGTCTAACAATACTGGCCTCTTCACGTGGAGTCAGTTTCTTAGGACGACCGGAGCGTTGTCGAATTTTATAGGAACCCGTTGATTAATACTGGTTTTACAATGTATTGAACAGTAGCATGCGATTTTTTTAACATTTTTTTTTCCTATAATTCTATACGATTTTCCATTTTTCCACAAATCAATTATGATTTTTCGAAATTGAAATGGAATTTCACAATTTCCCTCGCTTATTTTTAACACTACTTTGAAAACCCACTGCAAAATTACTAGTAACAAGTGACAGATTATAAAGTATGGCCGAAAATTATTTATTTGTTTTCCGTTTAGCGAGCAATAGATAGCTTGATAAAATGCGGTTGATTATAACGTGCAGTTTTTGAGTGTAAGGAGACTTTTTTGACATTAATTTTGTTTACATTTTTATAACAATGATGTAACTTCTAAATAAAATGTTCCGTAGCTGTTTTTAATACTAATCCTCGTTGATTAAGTTTCAAATATTCATTTAAACATGTTTTCTTATAGTTCCAATTAATTAGTTCAACATAACAGAAAAATAAAATAGAAAGCAGGTGGTGCATGGAGACTTTTTGGATTGACTGTATATCGCCACTACACTAAACACTTTATTTTTGCACTCGATGCGTGTTTCGCTAACCATATTAGCTTCATCAGGGGCGATGATTGACTAGTCTGGGACTGATTAGTAAATCATCGTCCCTGATAAAACTAACATGGTTAGTGAAACACGAGTTAGCAAAAATAAAGTGTTTGGTGTAGAGGTAATATATACCGAGTAGTGTCATTGTGACAAAGATTCCACATTTTCATCATAGTTAAATAACTTTCTCGATTTATGAAAGTTGACTTTGTACCCGCCTAACTAAACTGCTATTACCACTTATAACCAGTTTTATGGTTAATTTAACGGCATTGCTATAATACCACAACCGATCGACATTGATTAATTTCCATGACGTTTCCCTTCTAGTTCTCTGTCGTATGCAATCAATCAATAGGAGCATGTTATAATTAGCGAAATAATTAAGATTGACCAAAGCTCATTATTTATAGTTGTAGTGCTTACCTTAAACTGTTCAGTTTTTTTCTGGATTCTGAATTTCGTGCTACATCTTTATTGTTGATGAAATTAGAATCATAACAGGGAAGAAAAATAATTCCTATCCTAAAAAAATTGTCTTATAAAATGGTATAAAAACAGAAGTTCTGAGTAGTCAAAGCAGTTGAAATTTTATATGTATTCATGTATAATTTTGCAATTTTAAATAAAATAAATTATTGTAATAGCATAGTTAAAGGAGATGTACATTTCAGTTGAACAATTGACAATCACTTCCAGATTTATTGGAACCCTAACATATATTTTCATTTTATTATTACGAGGCTGGTTTGAAAAGTCCGTGCAAAGTCCGAGAGATGGCACCATCGGCGCGTATCGAGGTCATGTTTAGTTAGTAGCATCTCTTGAATGAACGCACACCAAGTTTCAGCCATATTGGTCTATTTCTTTGTGTTTGGCATTCGTGTGAATCAAGGAAGTCGAGTGATTTTCAAGAAATGGACGAAAAAGAATTTCGTATGGTGATTAAACATTACATTATGAAAGGCAAAACGCCTCAGGAGACTAAAGAGAAGCTTGATAAACATTATGGTGACTCTGCACCTTCGATTAGAACAGTTTATAAGTGGTTTCAAAATTTTCGGACTGGCCATATGGGCACAAGTGACGCTGAACGTTCTGGACGGCCTGTGGAGGTTACGACTCCAGAAATCATTGATCAAATCCATGATATGATGATGGATGACAGAAGAGTTAAGGTGCGTGAGATTGCTAGTGCTGTGGGCATCTCGACTGAATGGGTACATAATATTTTGCATAAACATTTGGACATGAGAAAGCTATCCGCAAGATGGGTGCCGCGATTGCTCACGCTTGACCAAAAACGGAATCGTGTGAAGTGTTGCAAGGATGGTTTGCAGCTGTTCCAGAAGAATCCGGAGGACTTTAAGCGTCGTTTCGTCACTGTGGATGAAACATGGATACATTACTATACTCCTGAGACCAAACAACAATCTAAACAATGGGTTACCAAGGGGGAATCTGCATCAAAAAAGGGAAAGACCGTTCCTTCGGCCGGAAAGGTTATGGCGACTGTCTTTTGGGATTCGCAAGGGATAATCCTCATCGACTATCTGGAAAAGGGTAAAACTATTACAGGTGAATATTATTCATCGTTATTGGACCGTTTGAAAAGCGAGCTGCAAGAAAAACGCCCGCGATTGGCCCACAAGAAAGTCCTTTTCCATCACGACAACGCACCAGCACACACCTCAGCAGTTGTGGTCGCAAAATTAATGGAAATAGGATTCCAACTCGTTTCACATCCCCCTATTCTCCAGACTTGGCTCCCTCGGACTACTATTTGTTCCCCAATTTGAAGAAATGGCTGGCGGGACAAAGATTTTATTCAAACGAGGAGGTGATTGCAGACACTAATGGATATTTTGCAGACTTGGACAAATCCTATTATTCGGAAAGGATCAACAAACTAGAACATCGTTGGACGAAGTGTATAAGCCTAAAAGGAGACTATGTCGAAAAATAAAAAAGGTTTACCCTAAACACATACCTACTACGTCATATATTTTTATTCTAATTCTAATCATCTTGCATTTTTGATACAATATTCCTCGATTCTTTCATATTTAAATATGTTGAAAACAACCGCGCCCTCTTGAATCAGCTTGAATACAGGAGTGTTTTTTTGAAAGTACGGTTGTTCGAGGCTATTATCTCCCTCTACGAAATTTTTGTAAAACGTTTTAAATAAGGTTCCTTTATACTTGAATGAACCTGTTCGCTTTTAAAAATTAAAAAAGAGAAACATTTCTGTATTATTACTAACGATAAATTACAGATTGTTGTCTTAAAAAAATCAGAAAAATTGAAGTTAAGAGGAAGAAGAAATGTAAGGTAAAAATGCAAGTTGGGAGAAGATGATTTGTAAAGTTTGTGAAAAAAAGAATAATCTAACTCATTTTGTAATTAAAAATCAACAGCAGAACTTAATCAATCTAAAAATGCAAAGTAGTTTTTATTTTTGCACGGACTTTTCAAACCAGCCTCATATATATATATATATATATATATATATATATATATATATATTATATATATATATATATATATATATATATATAATATATATATATATATATATATATATATATATATATATATATATATATACATATATATATATATATATATATATATATATATATATATATATATATACATATATATATATATATATATATATATATATATATATATATATATATATATATATATATATATATATATATATATATATATATATATTATATATCTATATTATATATCTATATTATATATATATATATATATATATATATATATATATATATATATATATATATATATATATATATATATTATATATATCTATATTATATATCTATATTATATATATATATATATATATATATATATATATATATATATATATATATATATATATATATATATATGTATATATATATATATATATAGGGTGATTCATTTAGAAGTACTTTTTTTTAAATAAAAAAAAATGAATAAAAACAATTTTATTTTATAATCTTTATTATCATATAAAAAGAACCATTCTTTACAATTATTTCTTAAAGATAATTTCTTTCAAATGTTGTCCGCGACTACGGTTAACAACGTCCATTCTGAAGTTCCAATTTTCAATGACGCGTGTGAGTATTTCGAGTGGTATTTGGCCAATGACTCAAGTAATATTGGCCTCCAATGCCTCAGTTTGTAGCTGCTTATCCATGTAGACTTTGGACTTTACATAGCCCCAAAGGAAAAAGTCAAGTCAATTTTTCTCGAAAACAGTGGATCTTCTGCAAGCTTGTCAAGAGCCCAACGACTAAAACGGAAACGATTTGGAAGGTCGGTCGGCTTCAGTTGTTGCACTAGTTGAATTTTGTATGCTTTTAAAGAAAGATCCTTACGTAAAATACGCCAAGTTGTTGAATATGACAGGCCAAGCTGTTGAGAACGGCGACGAATCGACACTTCACGGTCTTCGCGTACACTCTCCGCTACCGCCCTATATTTTCTTCACTACGTGCTGGATATGGTGTATTCGGTCGAGCATTATCCAATAATGAAAATTGGGTCTCAAACTTATTGATGGTAGAGCGAATTGTGCGTTCGGTAGGCCGATTATGTGGACCATAAGTTGCTCTAAGCGCCCGATACACATTCCTCGTAGAACGCCCATTTTCGTAATAAAGTTGAACAATTTGTAGACGCTGTGCCGGGCTAAGTCTTTCCATTATGAATTGTCAAACACTACTGAACAGGAATGCCACTTCAGTTGACACGACGCATGCGCAATCTGCAATTAAATCCCCATCACAAAAAGTACCTCTAAATGAATCACCCTTTATATATATATGCTCTGTGGGAGTGCAGAGGTGCAACAAAGTTAAAGCGGCTGGGTTGCCAAAACCAACAACCGCATCGATTCGCAACTTTATTATATGATAATTACGGAGATAAAATAGTTCAAAGGAAGGTGTGTGGGTGCAGAGGGAAAAAAAGTAGCAGCATCTATTTCCTGCAACTAATCACATCGAATTACATTAATATTCGCGAACCCACTGTATTTCAGCAACTTACACCAAATTAATTTTTAATGGTATGTACGGAAGACTTATGGGATCACTTCGGTGTCCGTCTGTTTGTCACACCCGATTTTCTCCGAAACTATTTGACACAGAATGTTGAAATTTGGCATAAATATAGAAATTGATGGACCCATCAGAGCCGTGTAGTCTTGAGAGTTAAATTTTGAGATAAGGAGTTGGAGGGTGAAATTAGAAGTGAAAGTTTTTTTACCAGGTCATCGAGTGGGATGTTAAATGAAAGCCTGTGAAAACACTTGTGTACACTTTTCTTTGTATTATTGGCCAAAAATCTCTATCCCTCTACCCTATTTCAAAAAATTTTGAAAAATTCTAGAATATTCTAATAAATATAGTAGATTGAGCGTAAATTATCACGGAATGTTGGGAATTCCACAAGGATTAAGAGCTACGAAATATCAATACGTATTCGGAGCAATCAGTAATATCATGATGAGTAGTGACCAACGGATAGGTACCAAAATTAAACAAATATTTAGGTAGTAAATATTTGTTTTAAATTTTTACTACTATATTCTAGGCTGAGCCAGATTCATTTATTGGTTATTAGGTAACTAACTTTTATTTTAAAGGTAATCACGCTATGGAATACTAATTGCGCAAGACCAACTTGCACTTGACGGTTTATTTTTTTTCAATATTACTTACAACAGTTCGTTATATAGTAACTTTCCTTTTGTGTTCATGTTATTATAAAAGATCGCCTAGTTTGTTTGGTAATAAGAAAGAATATCCTTAGATTTTAGGAATAAAATAAACAAACCTTGAGTTTGTTTACGAAACTTCAATTTACGACTAAAGGCCAGTTTTTTTCCTATTCCAGTTTCCTAAACATGAAAACAAAATACCGTGAACGGTAAAAAGATAAATTAATTATAAATCCTTCGGAAACAGAATAAATATATGGATTTTATTTTTTCGATGAACTGAAAAACATGACGTGACTAATAACAAAATTAGCAGACTAATAAAAAAGCTTTATATTTTTTCCAGTTTTATTATTAATAAATGATTGATTGCTTCCCTAATGGGTTTCACTGGTTAAAGATGGGATGTGAATTGTGATAAAATATTAGGCTTTATTTTATTTAAATTTGTACTAAATTACTAGAAATTGTTACAACCTACTACATTTAGACTAAGGAAACTAAAACTTGTACGACGGTGTTTTTTAAGCATGATAATCTACTAGATGTTATTCTTAAGTTTGTTTGATTTAGAATCGCAAATAAAATATTATAATTTACCTACTACGTCATATATTTTTTATCCTACTTCTAATTGTCTTGCATTTTTGATACAATATTCCTCGATTCTTTCATATTTAAATATGTTGAAAACAACCGCGCCCTCTTGAATCAGCTTGAATACAGGAGTGTTTTTTGAAAGTACGGTTGCTCGAGGCTATTATCTCCCTCTACGAAATTTTTGTAAAACGTTTTAAATAAAGTTTCTTTATACTTGAATGAACCTGTTCGCTTTTAAAAATTAAAAAAAAGAAACATTTCTGTATTATCCTCCTCGGGCCCGGGTATCATATATGATACCCCGAGTTCTAAATTATTTAACAAATCTGCAGCTCGATTTGGACAACGCTCCCGCTGTTATCATATATGATATGCGTATATTAATGCGCAGAAAATTGCCGGCTCACGTTGGGGCCAATGTAGTCGAGATATTCAGTTGTTTACATGCATGTTTCGAGTCGCCATGGCCGCTGCTAATAAAATTACGCAAAATAAACGTAAGTACCTAGTATTTGTGTCGTTTCGTTTTTTTTTTAATAAGCTTTCTAATTATTAGTTAAAGAAAGGTGGGGAATATTTGTTATAGTAGGCATAGTAGGATAAATAATATTTTTGATTCCTGGAACCCAGGGTATCACCGTTGATACCGTGGGACCCAAACGATACATTTATCATTTTTATTTTCAGCGCTTTCTCTTCAAGAACTACAGGATATCGTAGATAATTTGAATTTAAATGATTCCGATTTGGACGAAAATCTTCTTGATGACGACGACGAGTGGGGCGCGTGGGATGAGCCTTCAGAAATCCAAACTTTTGGCGCCAGCCAAGACCAAATGATCCTTGAAAATGACCAAGAAGAGGACGATAATTTAGGCTGTGAGCTTGAAAACAGTAGCAGTTGGGACGACGACTTGCCGTTAATAAATTTGATTCCAATTGGTAAAAAAAGGAAATGGAAGAGAACCAATTTTCAACCACAACGTGAGAAGTATGTGCCTTGTGATCGAGATCCGTTGAGCCTTGAAAATATTCCAAAGCCTATTGACTTTTTCAATAAATACCTTGACGATAATTTTTTTCAATCCATGGCTATGTACACAAATATGAAGGAAGTGAAAGTATCAGGAAAGTCGCTGGGGACCAGTCCAGAAGAATTAAAAACGTTTTTTGCGTGTTGCATGCTCATTGGTATTTACAGTTTACCAAGAATCCGAATGTTTTGGAGGTCGGATACCAGGGTACCAATCGTTTCAGATAATCTGTCAAGAAATCGCTTTTTCGCTCTGAGAACACGGCTAAAAATTGTGGACGATGATTCTGTATCCAACGAGGCTAAAGCACTTGACAGATTTTGGAAAGTCGGACCGATGTTGGATTCAATCCAAAAAGGTTGTCGACAAAATAAAAGATCTCAAAACGTATCAATTGATGAACAGATGATCCCATTTCATGGAAAGGTACTGATGAGACAGTTTGTGCGGGGAAAACCTAATCCTGTTGGCTGAAAAATTTTGTTATGACGACGACTACCGGGATACCACTTGATTTTCATTTATATGAAGGGAAGGGCAAATCCACAGAATCCAGTCTAATCCATACACCAGAAAAATTAGATGTTGGTGGAAAGGTGGTGTTGAAACTAATAGATACTTTACCAGTAGGAGTATCAGTATTTGTCGACAGATACTTCACATCAGAAACATTGATTGATACTCTGTTTTCTCGGAAAATATACGTAACTGGCACGCTAATGAAAATGAGAATACCAAAAAACCGATCTGCAGTTGTTATCTGACAAAAATTTAAAAAAATCTGGAAGGGGCAGTCATGATATGTTGGTTACTGAAGATAACAAAATAGCTCTTACAAAATGGTTTGATTCTAAACCAATTCATTTGGCTTTGGGAGAATTTGGAACAGGGCCCTTAGGTTCATGCAAGCGCTGGTCAGTGCAGGAAAAAAAATACATAGAAATCAGTCGTCCATCAGTGGTTCAGCAATACAATGAAAAAATGGGAGGTGTGGACTTGTTGGACAGAGTTATGTCAAAGTATCCTATGAGCAGTAGAACAAATAAATGGACCATCCGATGTATTTACGCTTTTGTTGATTTTAGCGCTGCAGCTAGTTGGCTCCAATATCGAGAAGTTTGCGCTGCTGAAAAAATTCCCAAAAAAGACATCGAAGACTATTTGTCATTCAAATTTTCGCTTGCTAAGTCTCTTTTGTACAGTGAAAAACGACATGAATCAACTTCGACAACTACTGAAGAAGAGAACAATGAACCTCCAAGGAAAACAAGAAAAATTATGCCAGTTCCTGACAAACGTTTACGAAAACAAGAAGCGAAACATCTCCCGGAATTCGTTAGCGAGAAACAAAAATGTAGGTCAAAATGCAGATATCCTGGGTGCACACACTTAACCTTTTGCAAATGTGTTGAATGCAATGTATTTTTATGCTGCAGTATTAAAGAAACTGTTTTTCTAAATTTCACAAATAAATACTGAAAAAAAAACCTTAATTGTTTTAATAGCATCGTACAGACCCAAAGTATCATTTGTGATACCACAATTTTTGAAAAAACTGCGCTTTTAAAAAAATTTATCTATAATGATTAATGTTTTGGGACCCCCTGAAGAGTATTTATTTCACTTGGCAGCAAAAAATTTACGTCAATTCTCTCTTGGGCCCGAAGAGGTTATTACTAACGCTAAATTACAGATTGTTGTCTTAAAAAAATCAGAAAAATTGAAGTTAAGAGGAAAAGAAGAAATATAAGGTAAAAATGCAAGTTGGGAGAAGATGATTTGTAAAGTTTGTGAAAAAAAAGAATAATCTAACTCATTTTGTAATTAAAAATCAACAGCAGAACTTAATCAATCTAAAAATGCAAAGTAAAATGCCGCAAAGCTAAATCTTTTTCGGGAGAAACATCTTTTTAAAGAAGATACAAAATCTTTTGACATTTAATTAAAGGGTTTTCTTGACGGAGTAATTTCTTTTGAAAATATTAAAAAATGTCCACGGTTCAAAAGATATTAACTTTTTAGAAATAGTTAAATGTTTAGCAAACCGAACTTTATCACTACCTTGCTTGGGAGGAATTGAGAAATTTTGTGAAATTGTCGATTCGACTTAGGATAAAGGTGATATGACATGGCCACTGAAAATTATATAATACACATGCCTAAATCCAACAAGTCAATTTAAACATTTTGCATCCATCTTTTAGGTGGATGTTCATAACTCAGAGAGAGTGTAATTTCAGAGGCTTAAAATCCTAGCTATTACTATAGAAAGAGAAAAATGGTTGATGGAGACTAAATCACATTCACAAATGTAACAGATAGTATCTTTACTCTTGTTGCTTTTGCTTGCTTGTTGTCAGCTTGTTACTTGTTAAGTCATACGTAGATTGAAGTTGTTGAAATACAGTAACGCCCCTAGTAGCACAACCGCGTTGTATAAAGAATACGGTGAAATACAAATTTGTATTTTGACATTTGAACAACGTTGACGGATACGGTTTACGAGATTCTTGTCAATATCCATAGAATTTAGAAAAAGGGTATTCCCTATATTAATTACACAGGGAAACAGCTGTTTTGGTGTCAAGGTTTTTTGAGCTGATTCTATATCAATTTGATGTCCTGAATTCAAATAACGTATTCATTTGTACCTAGGAGCTCAAATTTTTAAGATATACAATTTTAGAGAAATATAAGTTACATTATTGTAACTCAAATCCGTAAGTGTAGTAAACAAAAGTAGATACGAAATTTTTATTTTAGTTATACAAAATACAATATTATGTCGTACTTACCAACAAAAAAAAAACATTTAAGAAATGAAATAGTCCCTCAACACTTGGAAAGCTTCTTTTCCGCGACATTCTTGAATGTTTTTTTAAACAGTCCCTTTTTAAATTCCAGCAGTAATCTGCCATCATGTGCATGTCCCATCTTCCTTGGTAGCGGTCCTCCATAACTTTAATATCTTGGTGAAATCTTTCACCTTGTTCCTCACTCATGTCTCCTAAATTTTCTGGAAAACGGTCTAAGTGGCTGTGTAAATAGTGTATTTTAATACTCATATTGCACCCTAAGGATTTGAAACTATTAAGCATCTTGTTAACCATTTCAACATAGTTTTGAGCTTTATGTTTGCCTAGAAAATTTTCTACAACTGCAACAAATGATGTCCAAGCTTCTCGTTCAACTTGATTCATTGAATTTATGAAGGCAGGATCCTTAATTAATTGTCTTATTTGTGGGCCGTCAAATATCCTGCTTTGAGTTTTTCTGTGCTCAACTGATCCATTTTTACCCCTATATATGCAAAACAAGACCCATTCTTATCAAGAGCCTTTACAAATTGCTTCATTAAGCCCAATTTTATATGTAACGGAGGAAGTATGATTTTTTCTCTTTCAACCAAAGCGGCGTTAATAACATTCTTTTCCCCAACGTCCATGTTTTCTCTCTGAAGCCAATCTTTTCTAACCCAGTGGTGTGTTTTGTCCCTACTATCCCAGAGGCACAAGAAACACGGATATTTCGTGTAACCACTTTGCTGCCCAAGAAGAAAGTTTACCATTTTTAAGTCTACACAAATCATCCATTGATGTTCGTAATACTTTATCTTCTGCAAGACCAGAGGTATGGTATTATATTCTTCTTTCAGTTTCGTTGAGTGAGCTAGTGGTATTGAACCATATTTATTCCCATTATGTAGAAGGACACATTTTAAACTTCGCTTTGAACTGTCAATAAATAGGCGCTAATCATCTGGAATATATTCAGAAAGTCCCATTTCTTTCATGAGTCCCCTAATTTCGTGACAAAATACAAGATTGTCTTCTTGAGAAAAGAATGGTAGCAGATCTTTTTCTCTTGTACGGTAAAAGGTAATTTTGGTTCCTTGTTCCAGTAAATTTTTGTCGTTCAACCTAGAAGCCAGTACTTCAGAAGCTTTTTTTCGATAAATTGAGATCCCTGGTGAGATCATTTAATTCATTTGATTGAAGCGTTGAGGAACTGATGACGTCCCCTCATAGTCACTGTTAGTTTCATTAGCATCAGAAGAGCGATCAGAGGGAAAATATTCGTCATCAGAGATATGTGGTAGCTGATGAAATGTTGGAATCGGTATTTCATCTGAGTGCGGGATAGGGCGTATTGCCGAGTCTAAATTGGGATAAGTCCACTTACTGCGGTTATTTCGATTGATTCCATTAGTATTTACTAAACAGAAAATAACAATCATTGAAGTGGTTTTTTGGTTCTCTCCAAACCATTGGTACGCCGAATTTTAGACATTTTCTTTTCCCGGTAGTCCACTGCCGTAAATGCTCTGTACAAGTTTTACATACGAGATGCGGGGCCCACGTTTTGTCCTGATCACCAAGCTTAACTCCAAAGTATCCAAGATACGCTCGCTTTACAAAGTCAGTAATAGTTTGTCTGTTTTGTTGAAACATGTATTCTCCGCATATATAGCAAAACACATCAGGTTGATTTACACAACTTCTTCTTGAACTGGAACCTGAACTCATTTTAATTCTGTTCAATAACACAAAAACACTCTTTTCTTAACATAAAATAACACGCCGAATTCGATCTACTCTCATTAGTAAGAACGCACAAACTGACGAGACTTATCCGAGTTAGGTGATTAAAAGGGTCAGTTCAGGTACCTGATAGGCAATGGTTCCACTATTTATAGATTTACCTGGAATTTACTCAGTTACAGACTGACAATAAAACCATTGTATCTACATTAATGAATATATAATAATTTTAGAACTCTCATAAATGAATATACTGAATAAAAACCACATTGGTAGATAAGTTGATGTATCTAAAAAAGTAGAGCTGATAGAGAAAAACGGATTGCATGTATAGATTTAGCGTCCCAAATATAGTTAAAATCAGCTCTAAAATCCCAGGCACCAAAACAAAAATATTTTTTTGTTGCCCTGTGTTATAAATATTTAGTATAGCACTCCACGATATCTCAGCAGGAATAAACATTAATGGAAGAATAATTAACAACATTAGATTCGCTTATGACATTATAATATTCGCAGACAATTCACAGGACCCACAAATGCCAATGGACAGAGTAACACATGTCAGTCGAGAATACGGAATAGATATAAATACAAAGAAGACTACACATATGATCATAAGCAAAATCTCGGCATTAGAGGGGCAACTCTATATTAGCAACCAAAAGATTGATAGAGTCTTTTGCTATTTGGGTACCACAGTAAATGAAGAATGGGACTACTCACTGAAGATTCGATGCAGTAGAGAAAAAGCAAGGGCAGCCTATACAAAAATTGCCAAAGTGTTTAGAAGTCATGATCTCAGTTTAAAAATTTCTTCTCAAATGCTATGTTTTTTCCAAAGCTTCTGTATGAGGCGGCGTTTTGGACTGTAACTACGGCATCGTGTAAAAAGTTGGAAGCATTCGAGATGTGGTTCTACAGGCGTATGTTTAGAAGATCTAGGACAGAGCACACTACCAGCAGAGAGTACTAGAACTCTTGAATAAAGACCTGTAAATTGTTAATAGAATTAAAAGATGAAAACTCGAATATCTGGGCCACATCATGAGAAACGAGGAAAGATATGGGCTACTCCAACTGATACTGCAGGGTAAGGTGAACGGAAGAAGAGGACCAGGCAGAAGACGTGTTTCGTGGCTGAACAACCTGCGAACATGGTTCTCAACAACAACAACGGACTATTCTGGGCAGCTGTAAACAAAGTCCTAATAGCCAGGATGATCGCCAATATCCGACAATGGGTCGGCACAAGAAGAAGAAGAATCCCTATTCAGGTGGTCATAGTAATTCACAAATGGAGAAATGTGTAGAAGTTTGGAAGAAGTAGTGTTTGGAACAACGCAATTGAACACTTTGAAGAATCTCGAGCGGTTGCTCTTGACATATCCAAAAGCATTCGACCGTGTTTGGCACGATGGACTGTTGGCTAAGTTACGCTCTTATGGTATGTCTGAAAGGTTCTGTTTGTGGCTCTCATGTTTCCTCAGAGAGCGTTCTTTACGAGTGGCGGTCGACGGATTTCTTTCTAACACCCTCACTATCAACGCCGGTGTGCCCCAGGGCTCCATACTGTCTCCTACTCTCTTTCTCATTTACATTAACGATCTGCTGGAAAAGACCGGGAATCCAATCTATAGCTTTTGCAGATGACAGTACGCTTGTCTCTTCATTCACCTTGAACGCTCGGACATCGGCTGCTCAGGCGAATATCCGCAGACAGCAGGAGGTCGTGTGGGTGACAGTAACCAAGTGGAATTTAACGCGGCAGTTTTTTCTAAAAAAGTTAACGTTGCTGAACCCGACATAGTTATGTCGGGGCACTCCATTCCCCTAGCATCGTCGCTCAATTTGTTGGGCGTTAGCTTGGGAGCAAATATGTCTTGGCATGAACATGTTGCAAGGAGAGCTTCTCAAAAGTTGGGAATATTATTTAGAACCAGAAAGCTTTACACCCCACAGCAACTGTTAATTCTTTACAAAGCCCAAATTCGACCAACTATGGAATACTGCTCCCACGTTTGGGGCTCCGCTCCCAAGCATACACTGCATTTGTTGGATTCTGTTCAGAGAAGAGCGGTTCGTCTGATTGGGGACCCGGAATTGACCGGCGGCCTTGATTCGCTGGAACATCGAAGGACGGTTGGCGACTTGAGCCTATTCTGCAAGTATTTTCATGGAAAGTGTTCGAAGGATGTAGCCCGCTTAATTCCTCCAAAGCGGTGCATGTTAGAAATACACGTCGCGCTGGTGCTTCGCATCCGTATGAGGTTCAGCTTGTTACTCCGCGTACAACGCTTTTCAAGCAATCTTTTATATGGAGAACGTCATCCCTTTGGAATAATTTGCCCAGCGCTGTGTTTCCCACCGAGTACAATTTACAGCGATTCAAGAACAACGTGAATCGCTTTTTCCGCCCTCGTACCGCTCCTGGAGTGCTTTAGGGACTTCCCTGCAGCACGTGTGCTAGACCATAAAAAAAAAAAAATGTCCGGGAATACATCCGTTCATACATGCCGAGTGAAACTTTGCAGACGTAATGACTTTGACGTTGCCTGTCATATCTTAAATGACGACAAATCTGTTTAAATTTGCATTTCGATTAAAGAAGAAAGTTGTGACGTTAAGTGCTCTAACTTTAACTAGAAGAGTACTACCAAGTCAAAAAAAGTACAGAGAAATATAAATATCGTAATTAACAAGTAGTTAATTTTACCTTATGAGTCGAATGACGTCAGATACGTCACATCTTAAATTTTTAGATGATAAATATTATCCACTAGGGGTTGATTCCAATATTTGAACTTCAGACATTGACAATTAATCTTAAAGGTCTATTCACACACGTCAGTCACGTCACGTTTCCGTTCCGTCAGTTCCCAGAAGCATCAGTCACAAAAAATATATTTTCTTGAAAGTTAAATGGCGCTGTGTACACTGAGCCGCCGCAGTGACGAATCAGAACCGTCAGTCACGCTGCCGTCTCCGAACCGTCAACAGCAGATGTCTTACCGACGATATTTTTTGATGGTTGATGATGAAAATTCAATCGAACGCGTTCGAAACACCCTGTCCTTTATGACTTATCGAATAAGAAGTATATGGATCCGGCTTTTAAAAATGCGATATGGAATAAAATTGGCGAAGAAATAAATGTAGATGGTAAGTAAAAAAACAAGATTTATTAATAATTAACAAAATACAGACCAAAAATTTGTAAATTTAGAAAACTAAAACACGTTTTTGAATCCTTTCATGTTGCCATGGTACACTGCCAACCTCTGAACTAAAAAAGTTTTTAAACTCTTCCCTTACTTGAAAAGCCTCCGGTGATGCATTCCCAGCTTGGGGTAAATTTTCCAAATTTGCGGTTTCTTGAGACGAAACATTTGATTCTGTTTCATAGGTGTACGTATTGCGATCATATTTTTTTATGAAATTGTGAAGTATATAAGTTGTTAGCACGATATGGTCGACATTTTGTGGCGTAGCCTGTATCCGTCTGTTATAGATCCTGAATTTTTGTGATAAAATGCCAAATGTGTTCTCCACAACTCTTCTTATAATACGAGACAAACGGTAATTGAAAATACGTTTTGAATTATCCAAATTTTGAGCCAGGTATGGTCTCATTAAATAATTTTTTAATAGGAACGCTTCATCACCTACAATTACGTATGGAAGCTCAACCGCTGTGTTTGGCAACGCAGTTTTTCCTGGTATTGACAGTGTGCCCCGTTCAAATCCCCTATCAAGATTAGATTTTCCAGGTATCCAGCCATCACTATCTTTACCATACGAACCAATATCCACAGCAATAAAATTGTAATGAGCGTCAACAAGTGCCAACAAAACGATAGAAAAATATTTTTATAGTTGTAAAATAAAGATCCGCTGTTTGGGGTGCTTGGATGGTAATATGTTTACCACCTAGAGCTCCTAAGCAATTAGGAAAGTTCCAAATTGTATATATATCAGCGACAATGAATTTCCACATTTCTTCAGTAGGTTTTGGCATTATTTCTTTAAATAGGACATCACTATTATTTTACAAGTCTCCATTACTATTTGGTACACTGTGCTATGCCCCAAGCGGTAGGTGAATGAAATAGTTTGCAGTGAATCTGCTGTTGCTAGGTACCTGAAACAGTACAAAACAAAATAGTAGGTACCTGATGTATATTACTGAAATAAAACTGACAATATTTTATTATGTTATAGGAGCGGCATGTAAATCGAGGTGGAATAACATCAGGGACACTTATAGGAAGTCCCTACGGCTACCAAGAGTGGTCAGGGTGCAAAAAAAAAATTAAAATGTACAAATACTCAGAACAGTTAAGTTTTGTTTTCTGATAAAATGTTCCTTTAAGGAAAGAGAGACGATCAACAACATTGAACGTGAGGAAGTAAAATACGATGATAACACACAAGATACAAGGGAAGAAAATGATGATTCTCTTCTTGGTGATGGTGATGTAGGAAGTGATCTTCCACAAAATACACCAGATTAGAGCGAGGAAGGTCCAAAGTTACGTCCACCAAATCATACTCTAAGAAGAAAAGTTACAAAAACAGAAAATCAACCAACAGCTGTAAGCAAATTGATGGAATATATATTTCAAAAAATGAAAGAGAACAACCTCAACACCCAGTAGATACTTTTTTAGCTAGCATTGCTGCAACTTTAAAAACTTTTTCTCCATATCATCTCCATTTAGCTAAAGCAGAAATATTTAACATTGTTCAGAAGTATGAATATGGAACAATTATCGGACATCGACATAATAATACAACAATAAATTCTCAACTTCTTTCACCTTCCTCGTCAACAATGTCTACTCAGCATTCACCAGTCGAAATAACACAGAACTCAGCCCTCCAACAAGAACAAGACAGCACAGTACAACATTACTTTCATCAGTTTCAACCTGATAATGATAATTTTACTCAACTACAAAAATGATTTAAAAATAATGAATGTATAATAAAAGTACGGGCCTATTTATAACATTTTTATTGTTTTTTTACAAACCTCAAACAAACTGCCAAACGTTCTTTGGATGTTATGGATTTTCTCCAGTGAGTATCTTGTTTTTTTTTAAATGCATTTCTAGTTTACTGTGCAGTATGTTAAAACAGTTTTCAGTCATTCTGAAATACTGAAAAAACTTTTGTTTCATCGTTGATCAATTCTTTAAATAACGTGATAAAATCTACTTCTTTTTCTCTTTTTTTCCATGCCTCGTGAACCCATTTTTCTTTTCTTCTTCTGTTGTTTCTCCTATTCTTCATCCAAGTCGTTCTCCGAAAGCGCCATCACAAACATATGCAAGGTGCTCTAGGGCAAACTTGACAGAAAATGACTGAGTGCAGTCAAAAAAATCTACGGGTAGGTGTGAATACAGCCGCTATTTTGACTGAGATATGACGGCGACGGTTCTGATTCGGAACGGTGACTGAACTGTGACGTGACTGATGTGTCTCAAGTCGCCATAACTCTGAACTACGAAAAGGCCGTCATTTGTCAAACGTGACATGTAAAATTGGGACAAAATATTTTTGTTCTATTTCGACGATTATCACCATAAGTCTAAAAACGATATGGAAGTTTAAATTTAATCCGAGTTACTTTTTTATTTATTGTTCATTTTTTCATTCGCTTAAAATGTGTTGATAAAAAGATTTCGCTTGCGGTCTGCCAATAAAAGAAAAAATGAGGAAAAAAAGCAATTTATCAGTATCTTTTCAAAAATGTGTTTTAAACCCGAATGAATAAAATCAATGGCCAAATACATTCCAAACTGATACGTTTCATAAATCAAATATCGGTTCTGATGGATTCGGATTTGGGTAAAAACGGTCTTTTAAAAACACGAATAAAATGTATGAGAAATATAGGTTCGTTTCAACAAGATGTTTTCAGTGAAGTTTAAGATTTTCGGACTTAAACTATGTGTAAAGGTAAAATGGCAAAAAATATTTGAATGAAAAGGAATATATTTTATTATATTTTTCCTACATAACAGAGGAAAGATTAATTTAATATTTAGTAAAATATTATGTATACCATAGAATAAAGTAAATGGAGTCGCTACGGGATCCGGGAAAAATGCTTGGCGTTTAGTACGTAACTGCACACACCACACTGGGTGTGTGCAGTTACGTACTAAACGCATATACTTGGACGACGCATAATCTTTGAGCCTCTCCTAACCAACCTCTCATCACTAAACATCACTTTCTTCCACTTTTCAGATGTCCAATCTTGATATTTTTTTATAGAAGTCAAGCCTTTTCCTCTTCATTGCTGCTGTGAGCAGGGACTTCTTTGCGGCACGGTGACTTGGTAGATCCAGATCCTTCTGCAGGCGGTGATGAATTATCCTAGTTGTGACGTTCTGGAGGAGCGTAGGGTACTTGTTTTTGAGTTCCACGGAGGTTATAGAAGGATTTGACATCACTTCACGCTTCAGAAGCTTAACAGTGCTTGATGAAGTCTTCTTCGGTACGCCAGAGCCTGATTTTTTCTGAGGTACCGTCCCAAGAGGCAATGACGCAATTGATTGCTTAAGTTGATAAATTGTCTCTCTCTCTCTCCAGACGCCCAGATCTCTGGCTACAGCAATCACTGAATTCTCCTTCTTCAGCAAGGGATTTGTCTTCTATTTTAAGCTTTTCCGACCCATTGTGTGCAGTGGGACTAAAGGCGTTAGACCTCAAACTTTTAAGAAATGATAAAGACACTGTTCGACCGGAGAAAGAACGGTCAACCTCACTGTAAAAGTCCACGCGGCGAGCTGAGTGTGGGATGGGTAGAAGAAGGTCGCCTGTGATGTGTTAATACCGCATGTCATCACTAGGTTCCTCTCTCATTTTTTATAGTGGAACGGCAAGTGAAATTATCACGTGGATTTTATATGTCAAGTTATTTTTTGCCGCACAAGTGTAAAGATTTTTTTTGCCGGCACTATATATATATATATATATATATATATATATATATATATATATATATATATATATATATATATGTATATATAGGTATATAAAAGCTTTAATGAAAAAAATGAGATCTGTTTTGTCGTTCCCGTTATCTGATTCAACAATCAATGTTAATCCTCTTGACATAGCACGTAGTGGCATACATAGGTATTGAATTAAGAACCTCCGATTTTTTGAAGTTGGCAATATCTTTAAATTACCAGGTAGATAATAGCAAAGTAATACTTAATGTCATAATTTATCTGAAATTATACTTTTGAAATGTTTTACTTAAACTTTTCAAAAGTTTTTTAATTTGCTTTACAACCAAGATACGTCGTCGTTCAGCGCCCAGAATAAATTGGCCTTTCAAGAATATTACTGCTTAAAACTTTTATCTTAATATTAATTAAAAGGAAATTATGTATTTAAGGTAATAGAAGAAAGTTACTAATATATTGTAATTACTGTAAAATAACTGTGTAGAATCTAAAACAACCACTGTTATACAATGCACTATTTTATTTTATCTATTTCCGTAATTATTAACATCGGAAATAGGATTCATTGAATTAATAATTAATAATCCGGTATGATTTTGACAGAAATGCGGCCATTCATAATATTTTCCTATCATAGTAATATATCTTATCCCTTCTATCTGATTTGAAAAAAAAAAGAACCCAGAGGGCCTGAAAATTTCATCACTATCTTGCCAAAACAGTGACTACTTTGTATTTCATGTGAACTTAACAGATTTTATTCTGCGACATTTTTTTATGGATCACCACTTCGCCTGAATAGGGATTTCCGTTTTTAAATGGATATCTGCAAGGATGTAATATCCGTTAACATGATCCATGATCCGAAACATACATTTTGGATTTCACGGAACATTTTACAACGCCGTAGTGCTGCCACGGACGTTATTACATTTCTACAACAACTGCTACCTATGTCTGAGGCCAATCCAAACATATTTAAATAAATTAATTAATAAGTACACTGGAATTGAAACCCGGGCACCCTGGATAACGTATATCGACACGGTACCACGGAGGTAGGGCCGCTACTTATAGCAACCGAGTTTAAAATGGATGGAAAGCATATAGCAATGGCGGCCATCTCATAATAGAAAGGAAAGTTGGTTGGTTGGTTTCAGTTTCACCCTATTTTATATATTGAAATATCAATTTTAATGTTTTGCGAGGACAAAAAACATACAAAAGGATGCTTTGTAAACAATCTCACTAGAAAATTTTTCGTGCACTTTAAATCATCTTAAAAGTGCTCTTAATTACAGGATAATATTTTGCCTGAAAAAATTACAGGGGAAGTATGTTAAGGGTATTGAAAATTTGCCAAAAATTAATTTGAAAGTAAATTGTGAATTAAAAATTAAGCCCAAAATTAAAAATCTGAAATATTTTAAGTGGCTGCTGTTTATATAGAAGATATTTGGCAAAATTACATACATTAATGAGTACTGTAACCACTTCAACAAACGACTCAAAATCTCAAAAAAATCAGGCACATAATTAATATGAATGATGTCGAAAAGTTATGAAAATGAATAGGTGACACACACACATCTTTGACTTACATGAAGTTGAAGTTTGCAAAACTTGCAAGTATTATAACAATCATCTCATTATTGCGTGATTTTTTAGTGTTCCTTATAAAATACTTATGGGATAACTTCGGTGTCCGTCTGTCCATCTATCGGTCGGTTTTTTCCCCGAAACTATTTGACATAGAAAGTTGAAATTTGGCACAAATATAGGAATTGATGGCTCAATCAGAGCCATGTAGTCTTGAAAGTTAAATTTTGACCTAAGGGGTTAGATTTGGAGGGTGCAATCAGAAGTGGAAGGTCATCGAGTGGGGTGGGGTGTCAAATGAAAGTTTGTCAAAACAAAAGTTTAAAAATATATATGATGTAATATTTGCGCACACTTTTCTTTGTACTATTTTTGAAAAAATCACCAAAAATGGTCTGCCCTATTTTGAAAAGTACTAATCAAAAAATTTTGAAAAATTCTAGAATATTCACCATAAAATGTAGATTAAGCGAAAATTATTATTGCATTGCAATGAATTACGTTTTTTTATCTGGTATAAAAAAAACTTTGAAATCTATGTGACTTGACAATATGGAGCGCGTCGCTTCTGTACTGGTGCCGTTTTATTTTATTTGTTTATAATTAAAGAAATATTTGGGTAGTAAATATTTGTTTTACACTTTTATTACTAACACGTAGGCTGAAAAGGTTTTGGCCTGACACATAGATGCCGCCCTTTTCAAAAAAATCCATATGATTTTCATGCCAACCTTCAACCGATACATGTCAAAATTTCATGACATTTTGACGATTAGTGTACAAGTTACAGTGGTTTTAGTGACGCTACTTTTGATATTTTCAAAAACCATGGAAAAAATCGAATTTCGTGTGTTGATTAAACACTGTTTTTTGATGGGAAAAAATACCGTTTAAGCAACGCAATGGTTTGAGAAGTGTTACGGGGACTCTGCCTCTGGAAAATCACTTATCATTTACTGGTAAACGCGGTCGTACAAATACAAATGATACTGAACGCTCTGGACGCCCAAATTCCAGTTACACTGTAAAACATCAAAAGAATCTACAAAATTGTGTGTGATGACCGTAAAGTGAAATTGCGTGAGATAGCTGACACCCTAAAGATATCAAAAGAACGTGTTGGTCATATTTTGCATGAACATTTGGGCATGAGAAAGCTCTATTCGAAATGGGTACCGCGTTTGCTTACAGTGGATCAAAAACAACAACGTGTTGATGATTCTGAGCGCTGTTTGGACCTGTTTAAGCGCAAAAAAAAAGGATTTTTTCATGCGATATGTGACAATGGATGAAACATGGATCCACCACTACACACCGGAATCAAATCGGCAGTCATCTAAGTGGACAGCAACCGGGAAAACCGCCCGAAGCGACTAAAGACACAACAGTCGGCTAGGAAGGTTTTTGGCTCTGTATTTTGGGATGCGCATGGAATAATTTTCATCGACTGTGCTGAGAAGGGAAAAAAAAACCATCAATAGCGAATAATATATAAAATTATTGGTGCGTTTGAAGGCAGAAATTGTAAAGAAATGGCCCCAAATGAACAAGAAAAAAGTGCCCTTTCTTCAAGACAATGCACCGTGTCAGAAGTTACGATAGCAAAATTGCATGAATTGAAGCTTGAATTGCTTCCTCCTTCACCGTATTCTCCAGATATGGCCCCCAGCGATTATTATCTATTCGCAGACCTCAAAAAAATGCTCGCGGGAAAGAGAATTGGCTCCAATGAAGAAGTTATTTTGGAAACTAAGGCCTATTTTGAAGGGAAAGACAAATCCTTCTACAAGAAAGGTATAGAAATGTTAAAAAAGCGTTGAACTGATTGTATCGCTCTTGAAGGAGACTATACTGATGAATTAAGTCGAAGTTTGCAAAAAAATGTGTTTTAAGTTGCTAGACCAACAAGTTTTCGGCCCACGTTTTAGATTCTAGATTGGGCTAAATTGATTTATTGGCTATAGGTAGTTAAGTTGCTATAACTATTATACAATATATACTAAAAAGAGACGTGAAAATACATATCCCATCTCATCAAAAACATAAAATGTAAAACAATGCCAAGTCTCGCAACGCAGTCCTACCGCAAAAAGTTGTGAGATCTTATGTAAAACCAAGTCAGTTATTTCAGTTAGTATCTGTGGAAGCACCTGTTCAACAACTTTGTCATAAATTGTTATCTAATTAGTTACCTACCAACATTTATAGTGACCGTATCAATATTAGACATCTTTATTTCTATAATAAATATAATGACTTGGCAATCGCACGGCAACATAATCACATAAGAATAATCTACTATTTCGATTGCTAAGTAAGTCTAAACAGTGCACTTAAGAATAAGGTATTTTAAATAGAAGATTACACAGGGCAACAAAAAAATATTTTTGTTTTGGTGCCTGGGTTTAGAGCTAAATCTATACATGCAATCCGTTTTTTTCTATCAGCTCTACTTTTTTAGATACATCAACTTATCTACCAATGTGGTTTTTATTCAGTATATTCATTTATGAGAGTTCTAAAATTATTATATATTCATTAATGTAGGTACAATGGTTTTATTGTCAGTCTGTAATTGTGTAAATTCCAGGTAAATCTATAAATAGTGGAACCATTGCCTATCAGGTACCTGAACTGACCCTTTTAATCACCTAACTCGGGTAAGTCTCATCAGTTTGTGCGTTCTTACTAATGAGAGTAGATCGAATTCGGCGTGTTATTTTATGTTAAGAAAAGAGTGTTTTTGTGTTATTGAACAGAATTAAAATGAGTTCAGGTTCCAGTTCAAGAAGAAGTTGTGTAAATCAACTTGATGTGTTTTGCTATATATGCGGAGAATACATGTTTCAACAAAACAGACAAACTATTACTGACTTTGTAAAGCGAGCGTATCTTGGATACTTTGGAGTTAAGCTTGGTGATCAGGACAAAACGTGGGCCCCGCATCTCGTATGTAAAACTTGTACAGAGCATTTACGGCAGTGGACTACCGGGAAAAGAAAATGTCTAAAATTCGGCGTACCAATGGTTTGGAGAGAACCCAAAAAACCACTTCAATGATTGTTATTTCTGTTTAGTAAATACTAATGGAATCAATCGAAATAACCGCAGTAAGTGGACTTATCCCAATTTAGACTTGGCAATACGCCCTATCCCGCACTCAGATGAAATACCGATTCCAACATTTCATCAGCTACCACATATCTCTGATGACGAATATTTTCCCTCTGATCGCTCTTCTGATGCTAATAAAAGTTCTGATGCTAATGAAACTAACAGTGACTATGAGGGGACGTCATCAGTTCCTCAACGCTTCAATCAAAATGAATTAAAAGATCTCACCAGGGATCTCAATTTATCGAAAAAAAAAAGCTTCTGAAGTACTGGCTTCTAGGTTGAACGACAAAAATTTACTGGAACAAGGAACCAAAATTACCTTTTACCGTACA
Source organism: Pachyrhynchus sulphureomaculatus (assembly GCA_019049505.1). Lineage (NCBI taxonomy): Eukaryota > Metazoa > Arthropoda > Insecta > Coleoptera > Curculionidae > Pachyrhynchus > Pachyrhynchus sulphureomaculatus. The sequence continues at coordinate 206,734,400 of CM032456.1, read as the reverse complement.
AGAGAAAAAGATCTGCTACCATTCTTTTCTCAAGAAGACAATCTTGTATTTTGTCACGAAATTAGGGGACTCATGAAAGAAATGGGACTTTCTGAATATATTCCAGATGATTGGCGCCTATTTATTGACAGTTCAAAGCGAAGTTTAAAATGTGTCCTTCTACATAATGGGAATAAATATGGTTCAATACCACTAGCTCACTCAACGAAACTGAAAGAAGAATATAATACCATAGCTTTGGTCTTGCAGAAGATAAAGTATTACGAACATCAATGGATGATTTGTGTAGACTTAAAAATGGTAAACTTTCTTCTTGGGCAGCAAAGTTGTTACACGAAATATCCGTGTTTCTTGTGCCTCTGGGATAGTAGGGACAAAACACACCACTGGGTTAGAAAAGATTGGCCTCAGAGAGAAAACATGGACGTTGGGGAAAAGAATGTCATTAATGACGTTTTGGTTGAAAGAGAAAAAATCATACTTCCTCCGTTACATATAAAGTTGGGCTTAATGAAGCAATTTGTAAAGGCTCTTGATAAGAATGGGTCTTGTTTTGCATATATAGGGGTAAAAATGCATCAGTTGAGCACAGAAAAACTCAAAGCAGGGATATTTGACGGCCCACAAATAAGACAATTAATTAAGGATCCTGCCTTCATAAATTCAATGAATCAAGTTGAACGAGAAGCTTGGACATCATTTGTTGCAGTTGTAGAAAATTTTCTAGGCAAACATAAAGCTCAAAACTATCTTGAAATGGTTAACAAGATGCTTAATAGTTTCAAATCCTTAGGGTGCAATTTGAGTATTTAAAATACACTATTTACACAGCCACTTAGACCGTTTTCCAGAAAATTTAGGAGACATGAGTGAGGAACAAGGTGAAAGATTTCACCAAGATATTAAAGTTATGGAGGACCGCTACCAAGGAAGATGGGACATGCACATGATGGCAGATTACTGCTGGAGTTTAAAAAGGGACTGTTTAAAAAAACATTCAAGAATGTCGCGGAAAAGAAGCTTTCCAAGTGTTGAGTGACTATTTCATTTCTTCAATGTTTTTTTTTTGTTTGTAAGTACGACATAATATTGTATTTTGTATAACTAAAATAAAAATTTCGTATCTACTTTTGTTTACTACACTTACGGATTTGAGTTACAATAATGTAACTTATATTTCTCTAAAATTGTATATCTTAAAAATTTGAGCTCCTAGGTACAAATGAATACGTTATTTGAATTCAGGACATCAAATTGATATAGAATCAGCTCAAAAAAACCTCGACACCAAAACAGCTGTTCCCCTGTGTTATTCTTATGTGATTATATTGCCGTGCGATTGCCAAGTCATTATATTTATTATAGAAATAAAGATGTCTAATATTGATACGGTCACTATAAATGTTGGTAGGTAACTAAATAGATAACAATTTATGACAAAGTTGAATAGGTGCTTTCATAGATACTAACTAAAATAACTGACTTGGTTTTACATGAGATCTAACAACTTTTTGTGGTGGAAGGACTGCGTTGCGAGACTTGGCATTTTTTTACATTTTATGTTTTTGATGAGATCTCATTTCTTTTTGTAGGTAGTCCTCTTTTTTTTTCTTCTCGGGTAATATTTCTTGTACGTCAGCTATGGATTTTCTTAAAGCCCACTCCCTGTCTCTATTGGTTTTTCTCAAAGGCTATGATGTAACAATTTTTGACAAGTCTGGACGATAAGTGTTTCTAAGTCGATTATATTCAACGATTGCGGACTTCTGAGCTTTGATACTATGGAAATCGACATTAATTAGATGTAATCCGCCTAGACTTGTCACTCTCGAAAGTGCCACGTATGCTTGACCATCTGTGAACACTGAAGAACCAATGGCCATCTGTGCATTGTTTAGACTTAGCTCCTGACTTTTGTGTATGGTAATAGCATAGGCTGTACATATCGGAAACTGTTCGCGATGAACATAGGCTCTATTAATAATTTCAAATTTAGTTTTGACTGGACCAAGCTCGTAAAGATTTTCATTATTAAATGTAATATATATATTTTTTTTTAATTTTATTTGTATTTTCAGGATCAACCTTTACTCCTTGTACTATACTGATAGAACCGTTGACTAAGCCAAGACTCACGTCAATATTTCGTCTTAACATGACTTTTGCTCCTATTTTAATAGCTATATTCTCTTCTAGCCCTGCTGTCATGGAAGCATCATCTTTATACTTTTCTATAATTAAAATATACTTAAAGTATTTCACTTAACAATTTTTTAATTACACGAAGTAGGTAAGTATTATTAAAGGAATATATTTAATAAATGAAAAATATTATTAAATATAATATATTAATTAATAAATAATACAAATTATTCATAATTATGGATTTTTTAGTGATTAATTAACTTTATACGACGTATTATTTACCGGGACTCACGGTTGATCTTGCATTATGCTATGTATGGCTGAGCGCTGCGTGCTCTCCGCGCTCTATCTCAAAAACGGTTAAGCGTATAAAAAAAGTTTTGAACAAAATTTGTAGAGAATTTTATGCTCTACAGTTTTTATAATAGATGCAAATATCATTGAAACCGATTTTTGTGACCTTTGACCTTGAATATCTTAAGACGCGGACACGAGATTTTATGAGACTTTTGAGACAACTTTTAGAATGTCAAAATAAAGGTTTATACAAGTTTACAGCTTATTATCTCTCACTCCGAGGTTGACCCTCTTTTTTGGCTTAAGTGACTGTACAATTTAGAAAACGGGACTGAAATTTCGGGATGTTTCAGTTTTTCCTTCCTTTATAGGCTAAACACTAACTAAATTCAAAATTTGAAGTTTTGTGTGTGCTCGAAGTACCTTAGAATTTTGATGATCGGTGAGTGTGTCAGTGACAAAAATTAAAGAACTTCGACTGGCGATAGTTCGTAAACTATAAGGTATAAATAGTAGGTAATTTAGGAATATAGCTAGTATAGTATGTCCTCTTGGTCACTGAAAAATTCAGGCTTCGAGAAAAGGATTAGATCTTAAAATATATATACATGTCAGGGACCTAATTAGCTTAGCCTAGGTAAGGATTTTATTTGCGCACGTCCACCTTTCCTTGACCGGTTTTTTAAATAATAAACTAATATATACAAAATTATTCTGTAACTATGTATAAAATACACTGCGCACAGTTCCGTTATCGTCTAAAAATAGCAACTGATTCGGTAATAGTTTAAGTTGTACTTTTTGTTTATTAAACACTGCTAATCAATAAAATTCATACAAAATATATTTGGGAAAGAAATCTTTTATTGGGTCATGCTATTTTTACATAGTAAAGCATAAATAAGTGAAATAGTTCAGTGTTAGTAGTTTCATTTTAATAAATCGATTTTGTAACGGTTTATTTTTAATAAACTATACTCAAGTAAATATTGTTTATTATTTCAAGGAAATTTGTAATTTAGGTACTGACTGCTGTGTTTAAATTGACCAGCAAATTATAGACTAATTCAGCAGATTTAGAATTGGCGTCGTAGCTATTTTATTTAAAAGCTTATTACCCGTTGAAAAATAATTGGCGTTAATATTAACAGTTTTATTTTCATAACTTTTGGAAAAATTGTTAAAGTTTTGTACCTGGTACTTTCCGTGCAAATATATGTTCTAAAATACATATTAAATTTGATTTCCTCACACTAAAGAATAATCTAAGCAATACTACTTGAAATTTTAAAGAAGAAAAAGATGCCTTATGGTGAGACCTTAATCACAAAATATTGGTATCGATCCCCACATTTCAAATCTTTTGTTTCGCTTATGAATCAAGTTTCTCTCTCTTAATCATTTCACTCCAATAGGAGTATCGGTGACACCATGCAGTTGCTGCCTCAACAGTCATTCTCCAGGCATCTCGATCCTGCGGGACCTGAGCTGACTCGTGCATACCCATACCAAGAAAAGATCTTACTTGGTCTGACCATCTTATTGAAGATGGTCTCCTTGATCTTCTACCATTCCATGGCATTCATTTTCCTCATAATGTCACCAAAATATTTCAGGTACTCTTTATTAATTCTATTTGAAAGTCGGTCATTTATACTAAGCTCTTCAAGAATAGATACATTAATACAGGGTGAGTCGACGATAGAGTAAAGTTCATTATCTCATTTGTTTCGGGAATGACAAAAAAATATTAAATACAATCGTTTTAGGGAATGTTAAAGTGCGCAGTTTAAAATTATTTTTGAGTATACAGGGTACTTCAAAAAAGTGTGGACGATATAACATATGTTTTTTAAATGGAACATCCTTTTTTCTAATTTATTTTTAATTCTGCATCAAATTTTATAACTATAACTTTTTTATTAATAATATTTAATTTTTTTTTTTTTAAAATACTAGTTTTCAGTTTTGTAAAAAATTGCCAGTAACGCCATTGTTTCTAAAGGTGGAATACTCATAATTGGTATGAGCGTTCTATAGAGATGAAAAAAAAAAGATATAAGATAAGAAATTTGAGTTAGATGCTACAAGGTGTTCAAAATAAATTTATACATTTCGACTATTTTAAATTTGTTAAATGGCACACCCTGTATATTATTATTTCTTCTGATACATTTTACAAAATCCTCCAACATACATTAAGCGACTAATGATTTTGATTTTGAACTTCTCGGACCCAAAATGGATTAACTGTTGAATAATAATGCATGTTATGGCTGTTAACTGCTCCAAGTATATAACATTATTAATAAAAAAAGTTATAAAATTTTACGCAGAATTTAAAAATAAATTAGAAAATAGGATGTTCCATTTAAAAAAAACATATGTTATATCGGCCACACTTTTTTGAAGTACCCTGTATATTAAAAAGTAATTTTAAACTGTGCACCTTAACATTCCCTAAAACTATTGCATTTAACATTTTTTCGACATTCCCGAAACAAATGAGATAATGAACTTTATTCTATCGTTGACTCACCCTGTACAAAAAACCCTGCTCTTTTTTATTGGTGGTTCTTTGTTGTGAAAAATATGTATCCCCCGGCTGTCGGTTTTTAAATTGGGTAGAGGTTTTTAGAGTTCCACTGTCGGAAGGGGTATTTTTTTGTGAAAAGTCTCTCACCGCGATTATCGTTTTTTAAAGAAGGTGTAAGTTTTAGAGTTTCACAGCAGGTAAGAATTCTTTCTTATGACAAATCGCCTTTCCACCATTCATCGAATTTTAAATTGAGGGTTCCTTTGACGCTCCACTGTATGAAATTTTTTTGTGAAAATCCATACTCTTTGATAATTCATTTTCGTTTATCTGTGTTTGGAAGGGTCTAAGCTTTTAGAGTTTCAGTGCAAGAGGGTCTTTTCTTTCATTATGGGGTGTCGCTCCGCCGGTTGCGGTTTGACGCTCCCTGTTTGTCGATTGGCGGTCCCCTAATAAGCACTTCGTCTTTATTGTTCTCTTTTTTCCTTAAAAAATACCCTTTGTGTCCATATCCCCTCCGCCCGTTAAACCTGGCTACGCCTCTGGTCAACTGTAATTAATAAATATAAAATTTATAGAAAACTGAATAATTATAAGACTATATACTCAATATATTTACTGTTAAGTAGCGGCCATTTTATCGAAGAATTAGTTCATTAATCTATGGTTTATGAATTGAGGCAACATTAGCTTTATCTAAGAAGAATTAAAAAAACATACTGCTTTTCTGAGGGCCATGGAAAATTTCGGTTATTTTATCCCATGAATAGTCTAAATAGAGCAGTAAAAAAAGGTCAAAATAATGATGAGATAGGCGTAATTTAGACACAGCAATATTATGATTTTATCCGCTCTGGGATATCACCAGGAGTATTGTCCCGAGTTTTGGATCTCGAAAAACTTATGCTCCTTTGTTTAAAAACAATTTAAGTTTTCAGAACGCGTTTTTGTGCTTAAAATGTGAATAATTCCGGTTATATAAGTCGTATCGAGACAAAAAAATCCAAACTCTTCATAATGAAATTTTCAACAAATCCTCGTTAGTTATAAGTCGCTCAATTGCGTACATAACCTTCAAAATTGAAAAAACATGTAACATTTTTTTTTCATTTTATTGTACAGGGTGAGTCAACGACAGAGTAAAGTTCATTATCTTATTTGTTTCGGGAATGACAAAAAATATTTAATACAATGGTTTTAGGGAATGTTAAAGTGCACAGTTTAAAATCATTTTTGAGTATGCAGGGTACTTCAAAAAAGTGTGGCCGATATAACGTATGTTTTTTTAAATGGAACATCCTATTTTCTAATTTATTTTTTATTAATAATGTTATATACCTAAACCTAATACTTTTTATAATATTTCAATTTTTTTTTTTTCAGTTTTGTAAAAAATTGCCAGTAGCGCCATTGTTTCTGAAGTTGGAATACCCATAGTTGGGACGAGCGTTCTATAGAGATGAAGAAAAAGATGTGTGTAAAGAAATTTGAGTTAGATGCTACAGGGTGTTTAAAATAAATTTATGCATTTTGACTATTTTAAATTGAAAAATCTCAAATTTTTTAAATGTATATTATTATTTTTCCTAATAGATTTTACAAAACTCTCCAACTTTTATTAAGTATGCCATATACCTATTTCTAATAGTTTTCGATTTATTTTGAATTTTCAATTTTTACCCTTGTTTCTAATACACTGCACGCATCCCGTATCCTATCGATCGACTAAGTGAATCGATCGGCTTGAAACTTTCAGAGAAAATACCTTTTATTATAGCAAAAATATCCTGAAATTTTGGTATAACAATATTGAACCCACTGGGCACAATTGATCTGTTATTTAAAATTTGAATTGCCAAATGGTTCCTTTTCTTACAAAATTTACGTCTTTTTAACTGTTTGTTTTTTACATTTGTTTATTAATCAAATAAGAATAAATGCGCTTCTTCGGTCATTTTGATGTTAACGAAAATGATTTTTTTTTTAAATAAAGGTCTCACGATTCTCTACCAGATGTGATAAAAAATTTTCAACTTTTTTTTCAAAATGACCGAAAAAACGCATTTGTTGTTGATTAATAAACAAATGTAAAAAAAAACGGTTAAAATGACTGAAAAAAATTTTTTTTAATGACCTCGGAAAGCTGGCGTCGAGATCTAAATTTTGGAAAAAAAAGATTGGACGAAATGACATAAAATGGCGGACAATTCAAATTTTAAATAACAAATTCAAAGTAAAAAAGGTTGGCTCAAAATATTAACTAGGACCACACAATATAAAGATTATGTGCTATGCAGATGACGCTGCAATAATATCAGAAATCGAAGATGACCTACAATGCATGCTACACACCTTCAAAATTCATACAAAAAAACATAACATGAAGATCTCCACGGGAAAAACAAAATCAATGACAATATCGAAAGACCCGATCCGATGCAAACTTGTAATAGACAACAACAGCATTGAACAAGTTATCCACTTTAATTACCTCGATTGCATAATCACATGTTATGGAAATCTTGCAGATGAAGTTAGAACACAAACTAATAAGGCATCGGTAATCTCAGAACATCTCCAACAAAGCATATGGAGAAACAAACATCTTAGTACAAATTGCAAGACCAGAATTTACAAAACGTGTTAGACCTGTGATGACTTACGGCGCAGAAACAAGAGCAGAAACGTCTCTAGCAAAAAGGACAACACGAACTAACGAAATGAGGATTCTGCGAACAGTAACAGGGTATAGTTTACAAGGCAGGAAAAGAAACACTGAGATCAAGGAGTGTGTATGACATAGTACGCTGGATAAGATGTCGCAGAAGAGAGCGGAATCAGCATGTAACAAGAATGACGGAAGACCGATTAGCTAAAATAGCCAGAGACCATAGACCACATGGTAGGCGACCTACAGGAAGACCAACAAAAAGGTGGAAAGACAGCCGGCAATCTACATCGCAAGAGCATTATAACCAGTAATAAACAGGCAACTATGCCTAATTAAAAGAGGAAGAAGAAGAAGAGAAATTCAATTGTGCCCACTGGGTTCAATATTCTTGTACTCAAAATTTCAGGGTCTTTGCTCTAACAAAAGGCATATTTTCTAAAAGTTTCAAGCCGATCGGTTCACTTAATCGACTTGTACAATAAAATGAGAAAAAAAAAAAACACAGTTTTTTGCATGTTTTTTTCAATTTTATAGGTTATATACGCACTTACGACTTAAAACTAACGAGAATTTGATGGAAATTTCATTATGAAGAGTTTGGTTTCTTTTTTCTCTCGATCCGACTGATATAATCGGAGTTATTCACATTTTAAGCTTAAAAAACACGTTTTGAAAACTTAAATTGTTTATAAACAAAAGAACACAAGGTTTTCGAGCTCCAAAACTCAGGAAAATACTCCTGGTGATACCCCCGAGAGGATAAAAGCATAATATTGCTTTATCTAGACTGTGCAATTTCAAATGCTTTGTTTGCTACACTAAAATTAGATATCACGAGGACGTTAATGTTGATTTTAAATTTATACAGGAAATAATTTTGACATTATATGTTGTCTGGGTTGAGGCAGCATTAAATTTGTAAAAAGGCGAACGGTGTAAATTGTAAAAGTACGTAAATAAATGAAAATATCTACGTCTATACTTTAACGATTATAGTGTTGGATAAATATTTACAATGAAAAAACCTGTTTGTTTAGAAAGTATCAAACTAAACAGTAGTTGAAAGCGCAATATGTGGGCTAGAAGGTTTGTACCGATAAAAATAAGTTAACTAAGTGCAATTTCGTTACACATTTAAACAAGATACAATTTATACAAAATAAATTTATAATTAAATCTTTATATTCATAAAGCTCTCTGTCTGTATGTGTGATGTACGCGTGTCTGTATATTGCAACAATAAGGGAGGATTTTCTTCGGATTTTTTTTATCGTTAGCTTCCCCGCGTGAGTAGGGATTTTACCCTTTTTCATATCCTAGGGATATCGGTGAGGAGGTCGTAATGTGTTGTTAAAACATACATTTTTGTATTTCACAGCACCTTTTAGACAACGCCGTAGTGCTGTTACGGACGTTATTGCGTTTCTGCAAACAACTACTCTCTATGTACAGGCTGGTCCAAATTGGACACTTAAAGGTAAACCGTTAGTCAACAAGCTGTTTCCAATCGGCTACGAGAGATGGGAAAGATTCAGAAGACCGGTAGATGGATACCACATAAGTTGTGGTGTTACTCACCAGACTTGGCTCCTTCCGATTACCACTTGTTAGCATCGATGGGTCACGCAGTTGCTGAGCAGCGCTTTGGTTTGTACGAAGATGTGAAAAAATGGCTCGATGAATGGTTTGCAGCAAAAGGGAAAGATTTTTACTCACAGATTGCCCGAAAGATGGGAAAAATGTATAACAAGCGATGGAGCATACTTTGATTAAAGCACTATTTATCATTCTTCCGAATTTAACATGTTTTTTTAAAAAAAAAAATCCGCATTTCATACTTGTACACCTGGTATATATATGTATATATATATATATATATATATATATATATATATATATATATATATATATATATATATATATATATATACAAGATCTATCAATATGTATATACAGAGTTGAGAATAAACAAATGTAATTAGTATAAATAATGTAAAAGAGAATGAAAGGAACCCATCAGGTCTGAATTGACCTTTTACGAAGGAACTTTTAGGAGATAGGAGCGTAAAGTGGCCGATTTGTAATTAAATTTTTCTCGTTCAGGTAAAATCACTTGACAAAATAATTTGAAATATTTGTTTGATTCATGCATACCATAAAATGACAAATATAATAATCAAATATTACAAAAATTATTAGCAAGATCAAGTTATACATACAAATTATTTTGAAACTATTATTTCCTGGTAAGTATCTGTGCCCAATTGTATATACCGATATCACTCCCGAACGGCTAAACAAATTTTTGCTAAATTTGCCATCAATATATTGTCGACCTTAAGATATTGTATGAGCTATATTTAATTCAAATAGGAGGGTAATTTTAAAACAAGGAAATTATTGGCATAAATGTAGGCAATAGGTGTACAAATAGTAACATTTTTCAAAATTTGTACTTTCCCTTACATCACAGGGCTAGGGGTCTTCGAAAGTAAGAGGGGAATAATTTTATATACTTAGTATGATAATAAATATTGGGACTCACCTTTTTTTAACAGATGTAAAAAAGAGTATGAAGGAGCAAGACATGAAAGAAAGAAGAGTGAGTGAGACTCGAATAGAAATGTGTAATATAAACTATGAACCTGACTATATCGAACTGGGTTTTTTAACAAATTGTTTTTCCCATCAGACAATAAACTAAATCCCCACATAAATAAACAAAGCATAATAAAAAAATATCTCACAAAACAAGCAAAGAAAAAATGCTATTTAAGGATCTACCGGAAATGGCACTATTTTATAATCAGGTTCAAATATCAACGCAGGACATCAGCCGCCGCAGGGCTTCTATGTTGATGAGAATGCTGTAAATCATTTTATATCCACAGAACTTGAACATGTATGTAGAACCTGTAATAAATTATCATTAATAATAGAGAGATTTTTGAATTTGACCTTATTTTTAGTCATGATATGCAATAGTAAAAAAGTAATAAATCCTTAAATCACTTAAAACTTAAGTGTAAATTAATTTTGTTTTAAATGTTAATGCAAGGGGTCGTAAATTCCTAATTATAAATAAGCATGCGGAAGCGAGTAATCTGTCTTCGCAAATGGCAGAATAAGAGCATTAACTACGTAGGTCCACAAAAAAAAAGATGTTGTTCTTGGACAAAGACCATATAGAAGACATGTATTCTGATGTTCTGAAACATACCTTACCATCAGAATGCTCAAACATTCACAATTTTTTTTTTTGCTGAGACTTGAGCGGTTTTTTTGAGGTTATACTAAAATACCGATGTCGTAAACTTCAAATGCGGTTTCAAAGCATCAAAATACATAGGGATATGTCAATTTGATCAGAAAATATTTACTCTGTCTTGGTTTTTATAAAAAAGACCCAATTATTTTAATGCATTTATTTTTTTAACGTATTTTCAGACGCTCAAGTCTCAGGAAAAAAAAATGAGGACATTTGAAGTATTTTTGTGCTAAGATAGGTTTCATAACATTAGAATACATGTCTTCCCAAGAACAACACCTTTATTTTTGTGGTTTTGTACTACTAGTAGCCAAATAAGAAATCCTGATTCCTGAAATTCGTCTAAGTGAAATAGAAGAATCCGACTTCTCGCTTACGATTGCAGGAGGCATCTTTAGTGATTTTAGATCAGAAAACTGAGTTGGAATATTAGTGACTTGGAGTATTATGTCATTAAACTTGTTGCAAAGTTTCTAGTTAATATACCGTAGTCGAGTTTTTGTTTGTAGATTAGATCATCCCTAATCTTTATGTGTAAACTCAAATATTACGAAAAATGCCGACAAATTATGAACCATAAGTAAATAAATTAGGTCATAGATAAATCGATCCAATGTCAATAATAGTCATTGCGTAGGTATAATACTTTGTAATTATTTCCATGAACCCATACGTTATTTTAAATCTAACTTAAGTAACTGTAAAAATGTTTTATTAAATTTTTGCAAAATACAAAATTTTAAAATATTCAGCTTATTTAAAAATTCTTAACGTTACCTTCTGCACGTAACAAAAAGTTGGTGAAGTACTACCTAGTACCTAGTTCTTTGCTGGTAAACTGTGTCTCTCTCTAATACGAAGTTGTAAATTCGTCGTTCCTCTCTCCATGGTTCACACTTACTTGGTGATCTTGCGGATTTGGATTGGGATAGACGCATCGTGTTGATTCGTTTATATTTTACATCTAATCTAAGCGGTTCCAGTCAGAGTAGTTGAATTTGATTTTGGCGCTCAATATTTTGCAACAAAAGGTGTATTGTTAGTATTAAGTCGTGAATGCAATTACATACAAACATAAAATGATTATAATTGATGTAATGAACGAAAAATGGATGCATAGCCGGGGTGTAGGAAATTGTTAGGCGTTAAAAGAAACTTTGAATATACAGTGAATTATTTAAAACAAAATTTTTCGAAGTTGCCTTTAGAAGACAAACTTAAAGTGAAAGTTGCGGGAAAAACCGATTCCGAATCTTAGTATTACTCAAGTAAGTAAGGGACAAAAACGGGAGTTCAAAAGAAGTTGTAAAAGTGAATTATATGAAAAACATGAATGGCTATGCGGATGCAGTGTTAAAAACAGCTTGTTTTGTTTTCCATGTTTGCTATTTGCATCTGAAAGTGCTGAAGCGAGTTTGGTGAAAAGTGGGGTAGTCGATCTGGCACAGTTATCACAAAAAATTAAAAAGCATGAAAGTTCGCAGGTTCATATAAATTCGCAGTTAGAACTAAGACTTTTGGGAAAAGTTGATATAAAACAACAACTGGATAGTGCCTACAGAAGAGGTATCGAAAAACATAATGACAATGCATTGAAAAACAGATACGTTTTATCGAAAATTATAAAATTGTTATATAAAATCCTGTGGATGTTTCGAATTAGCTTTGCGAGGACACGATGAAAGAGATGGTTCGCAAAATCCGGGCGTTTTCAAAGGTCTAATCAATTTTAGTGCAGAGTTGGATCTGGCTTTAAAAGAGCATTCTGAAAAATCTACGGTCTTCAAAGGTGTTTCAACAATAATTTAGAACGAATTATTAGTTTGCCATGAATATATAAAGAATGAAATAGCAGACGCCCAATTCATCTCTGTTATAGCAGATGAGACCACAGATATTTCTTGTAAGTTTCAAATGGTAGTAGTTTTCAAATACATTTTAAAAGACGGTACCCCAACTGAAAGATTTTGGGCTTTTTTGAATCCACAAGATCATAATGCAATTAGTTTAACAAATTTTATTAAAGACGTTTTGCTCAAAGTTACACATACACCAAATAAAATTAATTTTACAAAACTATGATGGAGCAAATATTATGAGTGGGCACCATGGTGGAGTAAACAGTATTATTCAAGATGATTATAAATACAGCTATTATGTTCACTGTTATGCTCATCAATTAAATTTAATTTTAGCTCATCCAACTAGCCAGAATGCAGAAGTACGTATTTTCTTTTCTAATACAACAGATATTACGAATTTTTTTTCAAATTGTCCTCAACGGATTGAAATATTAAATGAAGTTGTACGCTGCCATATTCCAAGAACTTCTACGACACGGTGGCTTTTTAAAAGCAGAGCTATAGATATTATTTTTGAGAATCCGTAGAATGTTATACGAGCACAATTTGTAGTTTGGCCAACATTTTTTCATAAAATTATGCCATACGCCGATATCCTATATAATAGTTTGCAAAAATCGACTTCTGATCCTGCACAGGTACCCACAGCAATTAATGTATTTGTAAATTGTATAGAGACTGAAAGACAAAATGCTGAGGAAATTCCTACTCTAAGGGGTTCGCTTCTGTTTATGTCTTCTACGTTCTCGGAGTTTGAAAATAAATTCCCATCTCACTATTTAAATGATATAGTTCAGGCATATCCATTTTTGGACAAAATTAGATTACAAACTGAACTTGAACTTATTTATAAACGGCCAGATTTTAGAAATTTGCCAGGAGGGATGCATTGTTTGCGATTTATAATCGAAAATAATTTACAAAATGTATTTTCCGCAACGTACACTTTACTGCAGCCAATTATTACTATTCCGATGACAACTGCTGAAGCTGAAAGAAATTTTTCCACTTTAAAAAGAATTAAGTCGTTTTTGAGAAGTACCATGAATGAAGAAAGACTTTCAGCATTGGGAATGTTGTCAATAGAAAAGAAAATGGTAGGAGATATTAGTGATTTTAATCAATTAGTTATTGACAAATTTGCAAATTTAAAAAAAATCGCCGTATGGACTTTTCGTTTAAATATTGTGTTTAGAATGTTCAGCTTATAGTTATACGTTTTAAACAAAACAATGAATTTTGCTATATTTCTAATATGGACTGCATTTTCTTTCGTCAAGTGTTGTATATTATGTTCGCGTTTATACATATATACACCACGCCCATTTGCCTGTTATAGTTGGCCCTTCTGTATTGGTAAGTGATTTTATATTTAAAATTATGTTTAATCTATTGGCATTTAGTATTTTCAATTAATATTAGGTAAGGTATTTTCATTTGTGACCAAAATGTCTTCTAGGTATGAATAGATACATAAAATTTAAAATTAAGTAGGTATCTGGAAATCGTCTTTTCACGCTCTTATTGGCTTATAATGCTACATACAACATAGCCTTGTGACGTATGTGAACCTCCACCAAATTCCATCACGAGCCGCCACTGACTACAAGATACCAATAAAAACAAAAAGTATACTATGTACAGTCGAAATGAAAATCCTAAGAACAATAGTTGGTAAAACAAGAAGGAATAAGATATAAAATGCTGACATTAGTTAACAACGTGGCGTGCATGACGTGGTAAGGTGACGAAGATAAAGAAGAAAACTGTGGCATAACCACGTAGAAAGATCGTCTGGAGAAAAAACTAGTAGGCAAACGTCCACTGGGAAGATGACCAAAAAGATGGAAAAATAGTTGGCAATCTACCTCTTAAAAAATCCCACAGCCTCGGAATTATCAAATCATCAGATTTATAAAAATATTTAAGAAGAAGAAGACAAAACTTCCCTTAGGCGTTTTCCACATGATAGCAACTTACCTGTACGGTATAGTTTGCACAAATAAGATGGATCATTGTAGAGGGGCCATACGATGTAATTAATACTGTGTAAATCTGAATGTGACAATGTCGAAGAAGGTTCTATTTTGGAGTCCGAGCAATGGAGCCCTACAAGGAGTAAACGTAGGTTTAAAAGTTGTAAAATGTAGTCTTCAAGGGGAGAACAATATTCTTATTATCAATAAACTAGCCGTGCCCGCGGCTCCGCTCGCGTGGACTTGGTTCACTATTATCGTCACTGCTTATTCTTTATGTTACCTAACGTAATAAAATATCTGCCATTATTTCCTCTTATCTCCCATTATTTCTCCTTATCTCCCATTATCTCTACATAATTTCCATTATCTAGGCTTATCTCTGCTCATCTCCCACTATTTCTCCTTATCTCCCATTATTTCTCCTTATTTCCCATTCTCACCTTGTCTCCCATTATCTAGGCTTATCTCGCAATATTTCTCCTTATCTCCCATTATTTCACTTTATCTCCTAGTATCTCACCATAACTTCCATTACCTAGACTTATCTCTGCTTATCTCCTATTATTTCTCCTTATCTCCCATTATTTTTACTTTCTCTCCCATTATCTCACCTTATCTCCCATTATCTCACCTTATCTCCCATTATCTAGGCTTATATCGAATTCTATAGAACATATGTATAAATTTATAGAAACACGTAAATCGGATAAGTGGCTCTCAAGTGATAAGCGCACTAACAGACAGACAGACAGACAGAGAGACGTTGCATTTTATATATATATATTCTTTGCAACATGATATTGTTCCATATTTAATGGATTAGGCAGTGTATTGCAAGAGAACGCGTTAACGGTAACCTTTTTTCCGACTTGATTCACTATTATCGTCACTGCTTATTCTTTATGTTACCTAACGCAATAAAATATATCCTATAACCTGGCCAGAGAACATATGTATGTTTTTTAAAAAAAGCACGTAACGCACTAACGGACAGACAGACAGAGATACGTTGCATTTTATATATATTATAGATAGATAACCTGGCCAGAGGACATATGTATGTTTAAAAAAAAAAACACGTAAAGCGGATAAGTGGTTCTCCAGTGATAAGCGGACTACCGGACAGACAGACAGACAGACAGAGAGACGCTGCATTTTATATATATTATAGATATACATTATTATTATTATATAACCTGGCCAAAGAATATATGTATGAATTTAAAAAAAGACACGTAAATCGGATAAGTGGTTCTCGGGTGATAAACGCACTAATGGACAGACAGACAGACAGAGAGACATTTCATTTTATATATATTATAGATTATAGATATTCTCTGCTATATAATATTGTTCCATATTTAATGGTTTAGGCAAGGGAACGCGGTAGCGGCAAACTTTTTTCCGACTTCATTCCCTATTATCGTCACTGCTCATTCCTTACGCTACATATCGTAATAAAATATAGCCTATAACCTGGCCAGAGAACATATGTATGTTTAAAAAAAAAAGTACGTAAATCTAATAAGTGGTTCTCCAGTGATAAGCGCACTAACGGACAGACAGACAGACAGGCAGACAGAGAGACGTTGCATTTTATTTATATTATAGATAAATCTAATGAACAATTTAAGAGAAGATCTCGAAGACTGACGAGATTATTTAAGAATGTGCCAAACTGCGTATGAGAAATTACTACGTTTGAGAGTACAATATCCTCACATTAAATACTCTGCTACACTCTAAGATTTCTAGCTATCATACCGAAATATAAGGTTTATAGTTGTGATTTCTCATTAAGTTCTATCCAAAATTATTCCAGAAACGTGTCGAGTTATCTCTCGCAAAGGAACTAAGGTTCGTTCTTGCGAGTGACTCTTTCTCGTAGTCACACCTTGTGAACCTTCTTTGGACATATAAGCTTGATCTCAGGTATGCAAGGAACGGAATTATTTCCATTGCTGAGCGCCCAGTGCGAAGGCAATCGATGACTCTTCGGTTATACTCCGCATTGAGTTTCAAAATCGCAGCCATTTCGAGGTTATGATTAATTACCAAAAGCATCCAGCTTTCTTAAACACCCAAAACGACCTCTGATGGATGCACAATATGTCGGAAAATTTAAACTGAAATTTAATTTTAGTGGGGCAAACCTTTAGTTTCAATAGTACTATGAGAATTTCTCCTGTTTTTTAGTGTTCCGTACGGAACACTTATAAGATCACTTCGGTGTCTGTCTGTCTGTCTGTCTGTCACACCCGATTTTCTCCGAAACTATTTGACATAGAAAGGTGAAATTTGGTAATAATATAGGAATTGATGGCCTCATCAGAGCCATGTAGTTTTGAGAATTAAATTTTGACTTAAGGGGTTAGTTTTGGGGGATGAAGTCGGAAGCGAAAAAAAATTTTTTTTACTAGGTCATCGAGTGTGGTGTCAAATGAAAGCTTGTGAAAACACGAGTAAAAAAATATATATATAATATTATACTTGCGCGCACTTTTCTTTGTATTATTTTTAAAAATTCGCGAAAAATCGCTGTCCCGGGCTTTATCTCGAAAAGTACTTATCGAAAAATTTCGAAAAAAATTCTGGAATATTCTCCACGGGGTGTAGATTGAACGAAAATTATCACGAGTGCATTACCTTTAATAATTTATATGGTATATAAAAAAAAAAACAAAATTTCAAGGTCATCAGATTTCACTAAAGATTGGAAACAAAATTTGTTGAAAACTCATTTGGGATGTGTTTTGTGAAGTCACTGATTATTTTATACCACCGTAACATAAATTTTGACTTAAGAGGTTCGTTTTGAGGGGTGAAATCGGAAGTGAAAAAAATTTTTTTTTACTAGGTCATCGAGTGTGATGTCCAATGAAAGCTTGTGAAAACAGGAGTAAATATATACATATATATATATATATATATATATATATATATATATATATATATATATATATACTCGTATATAATGTAATACTTGCGCACACTTTTCTTCGTATTACTTTTAAAAAATCGCTGTCCCCTACCTTATCTCGAAAAGTACTGATCAAAAAATTTTGAAAAAATTCTGGAATATTCTCCACGGGGTATAGATTGAACGAAAATTATCACGAGTGTATTACCTTTAATAATTTATTTGGTATATAAAAAAAAAAACAAAATTTCAAGGTCACCAGTTTTCAGTAAAGATTGGAAACAACCTTTGTTGAAAACTCCTTTGAGGTGTGTTTTGTGAAGTCACTGATCATTTTATACCACCCTAACAAAATTTTTTATTTTAAAAACAATCAACGTACGGAACACTAATTGTGCAAGTTCAACTTGCACTTGACCGGTTTTTTTATTTTTCATTCTTGAGATAATAAATTTTTTTAACATATTCATTTTAATTAAACATGTCAGGAGTTTAGAGGGGTTCTTTTCACGATTCTTGTAGTCACGGAATCTGAAAATTATGGTACATTTTTGTTATTTCTAATTTTACCTTCAAGAAAATATCAGGTTTTCAGCTATAAATGTTTCTGAATAAGTTCTTTTTTTGTTGTGGAAAAGTCAAATTTAGTTTGCGAAGGATGTAATGAGAAAATCACTTCACCGACTTGTTAAATAAGCGTATTATTTTTGGTTGAAGCTAAATTTATACGTTATAAAATAGACAAATATTCTCATCTAATTTTACTCTGTTACACCACCTAATTTCCAAGCTATATAAGTACTATTTAAGCTAAGTTTATATTAAGTTTACCTTGATGTCGAGCAATATTGCAAAAGTTATACAATACCTCCTGTCTAATTAATTCTCGTCTCTATCAAGCCTGATTTCGTGATTTCAGGATAGCAACCAGAAGGTCCATTGTAACCGAATGATATATATGTGTAGGTGGCATTTACGGGTTGTTTATATTAAAAGCTGTTTTATGGAAATTTTACAGGAGCCGTATATTTTTATTTCATATTTTCATGCTTTCTTACGATGTAATCCAAAATAACTTTCGAATTTCTAGCCAACATCAAAATGAGCGGAAAGTTATTTTATAGTTATGTATGCAATTTCTAGGAAACTAGCTGTTTGCCTACAATCCTAAAATATCATACCCTCTCTTAGTAATAAAGAGATAGTAGTATAACTTCTAGATGTTATGTCAGCTGCTTTGTCTCTTAGAGACTATCGGTTAACGGTTTTGATAAAAATTATTTAAAGCGAATATGAAATCATAATTCGAAGGGTTCCAGCTTAAGTTTTCTGTTAATAATTCGAAGTAGACGCTCTACAAGACTTATTTTGTCCTTATTCGCTGTAAACACAAAAGAAACGATAGTTCAAATAACAAAAATTGTGCTCTACTTGGAAATCTTTAGTTTTAGTTTATATTCTTTATTAATAATTCATAAATATTGGTACAAAGAGATTTTAAATTAAAACTTATTTTTTGATTTCAAACGTGCTACAGTCATCTGATGTCAGTTTAAGAATAGTTTTCTCTCCGGTTTTTCGAACTTAGCGTTTAAAAAGAGCACGTTTAAAATACCAACAAGGCAAATCAAGTAGGTACGTAGAGTCAGTACTGGATTTTTAGTGTTCCGTATGGAACACTTATAAGATCACTTCGGTGTCTGTCCGTCTGTCACACCCGATTTTCTCCGAAACTATTTTGTCACAGAAAGTTGAAATTTGGTAATAATATAGGAATTGATGGCCTCATCAGAGCCATGTAGTTTAGAAAGTTAAATTTTGACATAAGGGGTTAGTTTTGGGGGGTGAAATCGGAAGTGAAAAAAAATTTCTTACTAGGTAATCGAGTGTGGTGTCAAATGAAAGCTTGTGAAAACACGAGTAAAATATATATATATATATATATATATATATATATATATATATATATATATATATGTATATATGTCTATATATTATGTATATATATATATATATATATATATATATATATATATATATATATATATATTATATATATATATATATATATATATATATATATATATATATATATATATATATATATTATATATACATATATATATATATATATATATATATATATATATATATATATATATATATATATATATATATATATATATATATATATATATATATATATATATATATATATATATATATATATATAATATATATATATATATATATATATAATGTAATACTTGCTCGCATATTTCTTTGTATTATTTTTAAAAAATCGCAAAAAATCGCTGTCCACCTACCTTATCTCGAAAAGTACTTATCAAAAAATTTTGAAAAAATTCTGGAATATTCTCCACGGAGTGTAGATTGAACGAAAATTATCACGAGTGCATTACCTTTAATAATTTATCTGGTATACGAGGCTGCTTTGAAAAGTCCGTGCAAAAATAAAAACTACTATGTGTTTTGGGGTAAACCTTTTTTATTTTTCGACATAGTCTCCTTTTAGGCTTATACACTTCGTCCAACGATGTTCTAGTTTGTTGATCCCTTCCGAATAATAGGATTTGTCCAAGTCTGCAAAATATCCATTAGTGTCTGCAATCACCTCCTCGTTTGAATAAAATCTTTGTCCCGCCAGCCATTTCTTCAAATTGGGGAACAAATAGTAGTCCGAGGGAGCCAAGTCTGGAGAATAGGGGGGATGTGAAACGAGTTGGAATCCTATTTCCATTAATTTTCCGACCACAACTGCTGAGGTGTGTGCTGGTGCGTTGTCGTGATGGAAAAGGACTTTCTTGTGGGCCAATCGCGGGCATTTTTCTTGCAGCTCGGTTTTCAAACGGTCCAATAACGATGAATAATATTCACCTGTAATAGTTTTATCCTTTTCCAGATAGTCGATGAGGATTATCCCTTGCGAATCCCAAAAGACAGTCGCCATAACCTTTCCGGCCGAAGGAACGGTCTTCGCCTTTTTTGGTGCAGATTCCCCCTTGGTAACCCATTTGTTTAGATTGTTGTTTGGTCTCAGCAGTATAGTAATGTATCCATGTTTCATCCACAGTGACGAAACGACGCTTAACGTCCTCCGGATTCTTCTGGAACAGCTGCAAACCATCCTTGCAACACTTCACACGATTCCGTTTTTGGTCAAGCGTGAGCAATCGCGGCACCCATCTTGCGGATAGCTTTCTCATGTCCAAATGTTTATGCAAAATATTATGTACCCGTTCAGTCGAGATGCCCACAGCACTAGCAATCTCACGTACCTTAACTCTTCTGTCATCCATCACCATATCATGGATTTGATCAATGATTTCTGGAGTCGTAACCTCCACAGGACGTCCAGAACTTTCAGCGTCACTTGTGCCCATATGGCCAGTCCGAAAATTTTGAAACCACTTATAAACTGTTCTAATCGAAGGTGCAGAGTCACCATAATGTTTATCAAGCTTCTCTTTAGTCTCCTGAGGCGTTTTGCCTTTCATAAAGTAATGTTTAATCACCACACGAAATTCTTTTTCGTCCATTTCTTAAAAATCACTCGACTTCCTTGATTCACACCAATGCCAAACACAAAGAAATAGACCAATATGGCTGAAACTTGATGTGCGTTCATACTAACTAAACATGACCTCGATACGCGCCGGTGGTGCTATCTCTCGGACTTTGCACGGACTTTTCAAACCAGCCTCGTATAAAAAAAAACAGAAATTTCAAGGTCATCAATTTTCAGTAAAGATTGGAAACAAACTTTGTTGAAAACTCATTTGGGGTGTGTTTTGTGAAGTCACTGATCATTTTATACTTCCGTTACAACATTTTTAACTTAAAAGCCATCAACGTACGGAACACTAATTGCGCAAGTTCAACTTGTACTTGACCGGTTATTTCGTTTTGTTTTTAATACAATCTAGTAATAATTTTAAAAAGATTTTATTACATTACTTACTTACTTTCAAAACAATTTTGACTATGACTATATATATACGTATAAATTCTTTTTTCATTATTTTCTCCATAGTTGAGGAATTAAAAATTTATGGCGCTTAAGTATCTCTTTTTGTAAACAGTAGCCCTAAAACTGATTTTGATATAGTTGCTATTTCTTTTATATTTGTTAATAGATGTAATACAATACTTATATGCCGGATTTTATTTTAATCTAAAATGTGGCCCCCTTTAACAAACGGTGATGATATTCGTGATGTCGCGAAGCGGCTCGCTTGAAGCCTCGATGAGATACTAGAATGGCCTTCACAATCGCTAGACGCTAACCCTGTAGAAAACGTTTGATCCCTTATAAAGGGAAAGCGCAGATGATAGACTGTAAGGACTATGACTCCGTGGTCTTGCGAGATTCGAAAAATTTGCAGATTATGTAGGAAATCTCGTCGACAGCATGGCTCCAAGCAGGGCCGGCCCTAGCCGCCGCACAGTGTGTCGACTAGTACAAGTTAGCTGAACAAAATTATTTTTTCCCTTATTTCAATTGTTTATGTATATTCTAGGCATATTAAGTTATTTTAAGAAAAAAATCATCGCGTTGGTTTTTTTTTATGGGCGTGGCTAATTTCTTCCCCTAAATTAGTCAGCTACGCAGACATATTTAACTCGGGGACAACTTGTCAGATTTTTATAAATAAAACATTAAAAAATACGTAACAAAATTTTATTAAAGTTGATTGAATATTATTTTATTCTATCTTTTATCGTTTTGGAGTTATTTAGAAATTAATGGAGAGAAAAAAAATTTTTTTCGTGTAAAATTCATTATTTTTTTCGGTAAGAAAAAAAGCGCTATAACAAAAGAAAAAACAAAATATTATACATTTTTCTGACAGCTGCGTATCTGGAAAATAAAATAAGGTATTAATCATGAAAATCGGTTAATAAATGTGGGTTTTATTCACAATTTACCGCAGGTACTCAATATCGATAAAATTTGTGTAATACAGCCACCCTTGCATATCGCGGGTAGGATTGCATCAGCTTAGCAGGTAGATAACGGAACTAAAGGGCAAGGGTATTTTGTATGGTTATTAGAATTAAAAATTATAATACAATGTCTTTCATTTAGCTGCATTTCGCTTACCTGTATTTTTTCTCCAGCTGCACAAAACATTGTATAACAAAAACAAAATATTCTGCGTATGTGCACGAATTTTTCTACAAACTTGAATGTGCAACTAAATGAAAGACACTGTATTATTATTTTTAATAATAACCAGATGAAAAATGATTTATTGCATTTGTCAATTAAAAATAAAACAATTAATCCATATTACTTAGTTTTATTGACACAAAAAGGATAAACTCAAATAATACCTGCCTTTCAGGTAGGTAACTTGTGCATTATACATACATAAGTAGTTGGTATTTTAAAATGTTTTTGATTTTTTTAAGGTACATATACATACGAGTTTCTGTTATAGCAATGTGCTCCTCTGCAGGGTAACGGGCCTGTTTGGATTTTTTTTAAACTAAAATATGACGGAAACACATTATGCCCCGCCTTCATGGACCACTTCCTAGTTTGTTTGTAAGAATGCGTTGTTGACTTAGAATCTATATAGTAAGCTAAGGCTTCGTCACTACTTAATTGCCTAGGATTAACGGAACTGGTATTTTTAGACTTAATAATATTATCTGGGCTCTCACTAATGTCTCTAATCACATTGGCAATTTTCCTTTGCCCTGCTGAACGCACAGCAATTTCGGCAGCAGTCACCAATTCACTGACACTTCGGGATTCTACGAGATCCACGACGCGACGTTTCTTCGTCTTAAACGACGATTCCTCGAAATCTTTGCGAGGTCTTCCTACAGGAGTCACATTCTCACTTGATGTTGAAGGTTGTGGCGCAAAAGAACTCGCAGTAAACTGTATGTCTGCTTCATCCAACCAATTCTTATTTTTAATTAAAAAACGCTCCTTCGACTTTCCTGAAGCCAACCATTTGGCACCAAACTTATTAGACAAGTTGGATATCTTCAACTTTATTTCTTTTTGGCTGCTTTCAGTAATGTCACCAAAGTGAAATTTTGAAGAAAGAAAGTCATATACACGCGAGTTTTTTTCATTCTTCGTGTGTTTCAACCACTCCTCAAAAAAGGTTACCCTTGAAATAGAATAAACGTGGAAAAAAAAAAAAAAAAAACATGTTGTACTGAAGTGTGCTAAACAATATGTGTATTTTTACGAAGAATAAAGTTATTTCTGTGTAATATCTAAAAACTAGCCGGATAGAGGTAAATGTCTGTATATTCTGAACTTTTAAAGTTTTTTTTTTAAAAAAAAACACGCTAAAATATATAGGCTATTTAAAAAAAAATACTAAAAATTCAAATTAATAGATTCTGATTAAAAAAATACATTGAAAAATAGTACTTACCCTCAGTATTAATATTCATCACAAAAACTTTCACAATATTACAATATGTCACTATAAGATGTGCACGAAAGTGTCGCTAAATTGCAACTGATTGATTGAAAGAGCTGCATTAAACTCATTACCTGACTTCTGACGCTTATGACTCGCCACTTGCAAATTTGATAAACAACCTTTTCTCGGAATTCGGGGTTTAGTGGTGTTGTTTACGTTTTGCAAATAAGATTTCCTGGAAATCATAACATGAATTTTGTCCACCTAGCATGTTCTACGCGACACACTGTGCGCCGTAGGTAAATTCAAAAAATGCCGTCGCACCCAAGCTAAAAGAAAACTATGTTAACCAGGAAAATGACATAAAATTGAATTAAGACTAATACTAATACAGATTTACGAAAAATCGTTTTATTGAGAAACAAAGTTTACATTTTTAACGAGCTACCGACAACGAACTTACAAACTAAAACTAGTACCTACTATTTTCAGAGATAAGTTAAATATACTTTTAAAACAATGAACAAAACTAGTACAATAATATACAAAGTCTAAAGTTTCATTTCTGCAAAATCGCAAATAATCTCTTTCAGATCTAATTTACTTCTCAATTCGTCTTCAATGGTCATCATTGCTAACTCATTTAGACGATTTTGTGTAATCATAATTCTTAACCTTTCAGTGGTCGCGCGCGGACTGTCGCTCCGCACCGGTTTGTGATCGACGATAATTTCAAGGATACCCCCCTCTAAGTGTCGCGCTTCTCAGTACCTTTCCTTAACGGCGTATTTCAGTCGACGGTCGAGTGAGCAGGCATATAGTTTTGTATTTTCTCCAATAATTCGTGCTTGCGGACTGAGAATCCGCAGCGACCAGTGAGGTGACAAATATATTTACAAATTAGCTGCTCTACTTTTGCCAAGGTATGTTTCATTTGATACTTTTTTGTAATTGTTTAATATTAAAAATATGTTTTAGTATGGCATCCTATGAAAAAGAGCAAGAACGGCTGCATGAACTAATGAAATCATGTTTAGAATCATCTGACGAAGAAGAAGCACCCTTAGATGACTCCGATGAAGATGAAGTGGATGCTGTGGAGTGCGAAGAACACGAAACAGATAGTGAGCAGGATATTTCAGACAATGAAGAGGAAATTCTGCAAATTGACGGTCCATTTTTTATCGGAAAGGATCAATCGACGAAATGGAGAAAACATTGCAACCCAAGAAATGTAAGAACCCGATCGGAAAATTTGATTACCCACCTACCTGGTCCAAAAGAAACTGTAAAAAATCTAAGAACACCATTGGCGATATGGCAGTACTTTTTTTCCTGAGAATGTTCTTCAGGTTATTGTAGATAATACAAACAAGCATATTCAGGCTGTTCAAGATAAATATTCCCGTGAACGTGATGCAAAAACAACAAATATTCTTGAACTACAAGCACTGATAGGTCTCTTATATTTGGCGGGATTTATGAAGAGTAATCACCTCAATGCTGAAGATCTTTGGAGAGTTGATGGCACTGGGGCTGAGATATTTAGACTTACGATGTCGTTACAAAAATTTCGTTTTCTAATGCGACATATAAGATTTGATGATCTTGAAACCCGTGAAGCTAGGAAGTCTCTAGACAGGTTGGCGGCGATTCGAGATATTTTTGACATTTTCGTAGAGAAATGTAAAAACTGCATTCACACCTTTCCATTACGTAACAGTTGACGAGAAACTGGAGGCTTTTAGAGGTAGATGTATATTTCGTCAATATATTCCCAATAAACCGAGCAAATATGGCATTAAGATTTATGCCCTCTGCGATTCAAAGGTTTTTTATACTTGCAACATGGAAGTATATGTTGGTAAACAACCAGCTGGTCCTTGGGAAATAAATAATTCTCCAGATGCTGTTGTGGGAAAGAATGTGTGAATCTATAAGGGGAACTAGACGGAATGTAACTACTGATAATTTTTTCACTAGTTTTAAGTTGATAGAAAACCTAAAAAAGAATTTTAGAATGACTCTTGTAGGAACGATTAGAAAGAATAAAAGGGAACTTCCCATTGAATTTGCAGCCCAGTAAATCGTCCTGAAAAGTCGTCAATGTTTGCATTCCATGATAACTGCACTATCTTATCCTACATTCCAAAAAAGAAGAAAAATGTTTTGCTCGCGTCAAGCTTACACCATGATGACATTATTGACACTGAAACAGGTAAACCAAACATAATAACTACCTACAATCAAACAAAGAGAGGAGTGGATTCGGTGGACAAACTTTGCACTGCTTATAATTGTGCAAATTCTCTAGTTATTTACAAGGCCAATGATATAGACAAAAACATTTTAAGGAGAGAATTTTTGCGAAAACTATCTTTTGAGTTAATAAGTGACCAGTTAAGAATTCGCTGTTCTTTAACAAATATACCAAGATCGATGAAGATAAGGATTGGCGAGATTCTTGGATTAGAACCGGTAGCTCAGCAAGCAGAACCGCCGGCAAATCAAAGAGGGCGATGTGCTATGTGTGACAGAAAAAAAAATCGTCCCACCCGATATTTATGTAGGAAGTGTCACACATATCTATGTTTGGAACATGCTCTACTAATTTGCCCAGAATGTTTAGAAATGGCGAATTGGGGCAACTAATATTATAAGATTTAATAATCTTGATTTTTTTTTCATTATATTTTTTTGTAGTTAGGCTTTATAATATGGTTCCTACTGTAGTTCCTAAGTTAGTAGAATGTGTTGGAACTTTAGCTGTTACTATGAATATTTTATAATATTATTACTATATAATATACTGATTTCTATCTACAACGTGTTTTATTACAGCAACCTTATAATTTTAATAAATTTATATTAAAAACACGTATATTTTCTAAGTATGGACTGAGAGTCCGCAGCGACCACTGGCGTTAAGAATTTTAGCGCGACCACTGAAAGGTTAAATAATTTTTTATTATTTTTATTTTAGAAAAAGTTCTTTCGCCGTAGCAACAGTTATGGGCAGCGTTAACAAAATTCTTAGAGCAATGCTCAAATTTGGCCCAATTTTAAGGAAAGTAATGAATTTAAGAACGTCAACTGGACCTTCTTTCTTAGTTAAAAGTGAACAAATAAGGCCTATTTCGTCAGCCAGATCTAAAGCGTTAAGATCGGACGAATCACCATCTGTCAAGACGTTTTCGAGATCTTTACAATGTGCCAGTAATTCATTTATACACATGTCTTTAAGTTTATAAATATCATATAAAAATTCAGAAGAGTCATTATGACTATTCAGTAGGTTGAATCTCAGCTCTAATGCACTTATCGCCTGATCTATAGTAAAGAAAAAAAATTCTATTTTATATTTTTGTTTTGGATCTTGTATCGGTTCTTCTAAACTTATATATGAAAAATTTCGTTTTATAGTCCGAACACGATGATGTGATGTAGTCAATTCAAAGTTTTTTTCTACGTCCATTTCTCTTGCTAAATTTTCAAATGCATAAATAAGTTGTTTTAAATCTCTCTTATCGTTAGTGGAAAAAGCTTGTTAAATCCTGTCTGCAGCGCAGGAGCAAGCGAATCTCATAATTTACGTATAGAAATACCCAAAACTTCTGGGTATTTCTATAGACAGGAATAGAGAGGATTTTGGCAGAAGCCTGTCTATTCCTATGGTATTTGATTTTACTACTCATTTATTTTCTAGATTCAAGTAATCGAAATATATTTTTGTGGGTTGTGTTTATTTTTTTTGGGCTCTAGTAGTTCAGGCGGTTTTGCCGCCCCTAAATTTTGCCGCCGTAAGCAGTTGCCTACCTTGCCTACCGCCTAGAGCCGGCCTGCTTCAAGATACCAGGCGATTATTGATGCAGGAGGCGATTGAACAACTTACTAAGATAATTGCGTCGTTGTTAGCACATCAAAGAATACATTGATGAAAAATATTTTCGAAACACATTTTTTCAAGAATACGAGCGGTCACGTTCTTACTTGACAGACTGTAGCAAGGGAAGTAAAAACTGTAATATGCTTATTAAAATATTTAAGGGGGTCACTACCGAGAAAAATGAAAAAAAAATACGTTTTTCGTTTTTTTTTCCATTTTTATAATCTACAATCATTTCTGCACAAAACAATCCAACCCCCACAATTATACGATGAGTATAAGTGCCTGAAATTTTTATATAAAGTAGTTAAGGTATGAGCCATCAGTCAGTATCGCCAAGATATGAGTCCCGCTCAGCCTTCGCTTAGCTTCGCACTACGCACCTTTCAATATACCACCCCATTCCACCCATTATGAAGTTATTATTATTTTCACTATTATTATTATTATCCCACTTTTTATTAACAATGCTTAGGAATAATTATATAACACTATTTACTATATACAAATAAAAAACTTTATTTTTACAATAAAATTTTGAAAAGTAATAATAAGATTTTATTATTTTGTTATACTTTTTTTTAACTAAAATGAACCCGCTTCATATGACGGGCCTTCTTTTTTTTCTAACTTCTTAAATTTTTCTTCTAAACTTTTTCTTGCTCTTGAAATTTTTTGCCTCTCGCATTTCGATGCTTGTTGTAAGTCTTTCTCGGCTTTCACTATTCTCAGTTCATCTTCCTTCATCAGCCCAGCAATTGTAAATTTTTCAGGGTCAATGAAAAGTTTTTCAAGTACTCGGCAGCGGGAAATATTACCTTCATTGAAGCAGCATAGTGCATCATATGCACCTAATTCTAGTGTGCTTTTCTCTACAAAAATATTTTTTGGGCATCTAACCCACAATGCATTATTATAGCTTTCGTTTGTGTTTTGTGTCTTACCGTGAACACATTTGTCTAACAGGGCTGGATTCGCCAGGTCCTTGAAGACAGGTTTCAAAATTTCCATTACTACTTTTGGTAGATAAAAATGCTTTGAGTGCTCATATAATTTTTTTTCTGCCTGGGCCTTGAGGAACTTACACCAGTCCAAGCTGCATAAATTGTATGCCGGATTCTGGTCGTTTGAGCCGAGATGAAAAAAATTCTGCCCATACTGCTTTTTTCATCTCAGCCAAGCTGCCAACGTTTCTTCGTATGGCTAAGCCATAAAACTTTTGAATGTCGTTTATTGCCACATCCGTGAGTCTGCCCTTTCCTCCTATCGGCTTTCCATCTTCCAGTTTTTTGGACGTGTAGGAAGTTTTTAGCTTTCTGAGTCTAGATCCCATCCTTTTTTGTACATGTCCTATACATTCTAACTTCTGAACTAAGAGACTATCTCCGTAAGGGTTTTGTTCTACGACCTTCAAGAAACCCTTTGAGTCTCCATCACCTAAGTAGTGAGAATATCTCACATTGTATTTGTCCATTGACCTCAGGAAAATTTGCTCTGCACCAGCTGCTTCCATAGCCCCACTGGTACCACTATGATTGGCTATGCAATTTTCATTATGTGTATTCTGAAATTTTAGTGGACAACGACAGTGTTTGGAGGTACCACAATATCCACTATTTTGCCTGAGTTAGTACTCGCAGCAGAGACCACGCCATTCAAAGAAGCAATAGTAACAGAAAACAGGAAAAAAATTTGTAACTATGTAAACAAAAACAATCTCTCACGTAAAAAAATATAACCAAACAAAACAAAACTAAAAAAAAAAATTGGAAAAAAACATATTTTGTTGTAAACAATCAGTGTTGCCAAACTTGTTTTTGCAAAAAAAAAGAAGACAAACACTCTAGAAATAAATTAAAAAAAGTTGATTATAACAAAAAAAGCAGTCAAAACTACAACTTTTTAGTTTTTCGGCTCTCCTGAAAAATTGACTTTTTTGTACATTTGCCCCATTATCTTCAAAACTATAAAAGTTATTGAGCTATTTTTTTTTTTAAATATCCATGGCAACACTGTCTACAGTTCGGACTAAGGAAATGTCAAACGAAACAGCTGGTAATTTACCGCGTCAATTCAAACATACAAATAAAATTCATGAAATTTCAAAATTTCTAGAAAATGTAATTTAAATTATTTCTTTAAACCCTTAGTCCCATTAAATTATATAATAATAAATAATAAGTGTGCAAAGTTTCGTTGAAATAGGATGAACGGTTGCTGAGAAAATGGGTTTTACTTTTCAATGTAAATTGACCTCGGTAGTGACCCCCTTAATTGATTACTAGGTTTTTCCTATTAGGTTACTTTGATACTTGGCCAAAATTAGGTAGGCAATACCTATACCTAAGGCATATTAATTCTCGTCTCTCAATTCCGTCAAAACTGATTTTCATGGTTAGGGATACAAACCAGAAGACCCAATTATATTCGACTGATACTTGTATGTAGGTGGCGTTGACGAGTAATTTAGGTTAAATGCTACCTTGTAAAGGTAATTTACAGAAGCTGCATTATTAGCCGTTTACTATAATTACTCTGTCATGTTCTAAATATCTGAACGCTGCATAATTACAGCTCATATCAGAGATATATTCGGAATAGAACAACATTGCGTGTGTTGTACTATATTACAGTCTGTCAAGTAAGAACGTGTCCGTGATAATTCATTTTTGGTAGATGCAATTCTAGCGATCAATAAAAAATCGGTAGACGGAATCTTTGTCTATTTAAGTATCAGTCGATTCCGTTCTTTCGTCGAAAGCATGTAGTTTCTCTCTGTGCCGCAGGACATTTTTTTAAATAAAAATGTTTTATCACTGCAGGATATTCGGCTTTTTCTATTGTTACGTAACGTGTAACATCAACCATTTACAACTCCGCGTTTGCATCTGTTTAAAACTGTGAACACAGCCCTTATAAGAATCATGCTTACCAATAGTCACACCGCTTAACAAAATTTCCCAACATTTTGTAAAAATTTACCAATCTCTTCAGTCCACTCTCATCTATAATCTATAATATATATATAAAATGCAACGTCTCTCTGTCTGTCTGTCTGGAGAACCACTTATCCGATTTACGTACTTTTTTTTTTAAAAAACATACATATATTCTCTGGCCAGGTTATAGGCTATATTTTATTACGATAGGTAGCATAAGGAATGAGCAGTGACAATAATAGTGAATGAAGTCGGAAAAAGTTTGCCGCTAGCGCGTTCCCTTGCAATACACAGCCTAAACCATTAAATATGGAACAATATTATGTAGCAGAGAATATCTTTAATCTATAATCTATAATATATATAAAATGCAATGTCTCTCTGTCTGTCCATTAGGGCGTTTATCACGCGAGAACCACTTATCCGATTTACGTGTCTTTTTTTTTAAATTCATACATATTTCTTTGGCCAGGTTATATAATAATAATAATCTATATGTGTAATATATATAAAATGCAACGTCTCTCTGGCTGTCTGTCGTCTGTCTGCGTTAGTGCGCTTATCACTGGAGAATCACTTATCCGATTTACGTGCTTTTTTTTTAAACATACATATGTTCTCTGGCCAGGTTATAGGCTATATTTTATTACATTAGGTAATATGAGGAATAAGCAGTGACGATAATAGTGAATCAAATCGCTAGCGCGTTCTCTTGCAATACACTGCCGAAACCACTAAATATGAAACAATATCATGTAGCAAAGGATATTTATAATATATATAAAATGCAACGTCTCTCTGTCTGTTTGTCCGTTTGTGCGCTTATCACTGGAGAACCACTTATCCGATTTACGTGCTTTTTTTTAAACATGCTAAACCATTAAATATTGAACAATGTCATGTAGCATGAGAGGGAGAGGGAGAGGGAGAATACAAACAATATAAGACCACAGGCACGCGGGGCGTACCTGCAAAAATCAAGTTGGGTGTTTTTTGTTATTTTTTCCCACATAAACCACTATGAAAAAACAAAAAGTACACAATAAAAGACTTTAAATTTATAACAAACATACACCATCCTGTAAAGATATCTGAAAATGATGCAATAAACACCAAAACGGTACAAGGCCCTACTACTCGGTAAACAGCTGGCAACCAAAAGGTTATTGTATAAATGAACATGTTACCCAATGTTTTGTATTTACATCACATAAGTCAAACTTGTAAGCCTAACTATGTTGTGAATGTGGAATCTTTGGCACAATGACACTACTCAGTATATATCACCACTACACCAAACACTTTATTTTTGCACTCGATGCGCATTCCGCTAACCTCAAGTCAATCATTGCTCCTGATGAAGCTAACATGGTTAGCGAAATCTCCGTCAGGTTCACAAATAAAGTGTTTGATGTAGTGGTGATATATTGTAAGCCTAAGTACATATGTATAAATTTGTAATTAATAAAAAACTTTTTGAATTTGAACTTGAACATATAATAGTTTATATTAACAAAATAATCATCAAATGTTGGTTTTGCACAAATTTCTCCGACAGTAAAGGAATTTTTAAATATTTTATACTGAGCTTTATTGAACAAGAAATTCCTTTAAACTTTCCTAATTTAATCTTTTCTTCGACTCTAAGAACAACCGAGATCCAAATGGTGAGGATTTGGGATACACTTTATATATTCCTCGCGATTAATATTTATACACGAAAAGTTATTACCATAAATTTTTAAAGGCAAAAATATGAAAAATTGCACATGAAATAGTTTTTCGAACGCGAACAAATTTCGTGTTTCCAAGAGAGTTAAAAATTGCCTCTGAAATAGTAACAGTCTTTTTTACGTGTACAAATTTCCCTTAATTTTGTACCAAAAACCAATAATTTACGATGGAAAATACGCAAAGTGCTGGTTTCAGCTCTCATTTAATCAACCACAGTCTCTATATCCCTCACCAGGATTGACATTAACCGGTTAATTGTTATTGGCAACCGCAAACTATCTGATAGCATTTTGCTAGTTGCTTCATTAACGAGGTTAAACTTTAATTTATGGTCTGGCCAAATTACACTAGACTTCTCTTTAAATTTCAATGTTTTTTTTTTAGATGAACGAAGTAAAATAAAATTATTTTTACTCGAAATTTCGACTCTTATTAATTAAAATGTCTATGATATATTTCTCTACACTGTAACTTCCTTAGGTCGTAAATGTGACATAAAACACCGAGATGTGTATTAAGGTTTTGGACTGGTTAAGGATTTGGATTATAGGTAGTAATTGTTCGCAGAAATGCAATAACGTCCGTGGCAGTATAGCCTGTCCCAAAATATAAGTTCCTGATTTTTGCCGTTTTAAGTGGGTAATATAAAAATTCTGACCTTTTGTTTATGATAGGTTGCAGAGATGGACTTAAGAATTTTATTCATTAATGCAAATAAATAAAATTATAAGTGTTTTTGGAGATGTTTATTTATAGATGCATGTAAAAACAAATGGATAAGAAGTACAAATATACGGTTTGAATGAATGGGTTTACAAGAGGGGACATATTGTATAAATAAAAATATATTTTAACTTATACCTAATTCGGTTTCACTATCACTGTCATCAGCTGAGGTAATTATCAGTGGTTTTATATTATTTACATAAATATATGAATCTTCAACTTTAACAACGTGCTGAATGGAATTCTTCCAGCTTTCACAAGGTCATTATAACTTTTTTAGTAATTCAACCACTGACACGCTTAAAGTAGGAGAAACATTTTGATTTAACTTGATGCCAGATATGTACAATTGGATTAAACACACAATAATACGGAGGAAGCCGCAAAATAGTGTGTCCCATTTTCTCAGCCATACTATCACAAACATATTTCTTTTTCTATATATATATAATATAGATATATATATATATATATATATATATATATATATATATATATATATATATATATATATATATATATAGAATAAAGAAAAAAAGCAAAAAATTGCCGTATCTACCAAAATTATTAAAAATACAATCTTAGTTGGGGAACTCGGCAAGAAGAGCGTGATAAGAGATCACACAATTTTCATTAAGCCAATATTTCGGTCCTGGATTGGGACCTTCTTCAGGGCAGAACTGAAAAGAAGAACAGAGCGTATTCACTGATCGTGTCTGGGACAACTTTAAATTAATGATGTTATCAATAGGTTGTTATGATAAATAAAATTAGTGTAGAACAAGAATAAGATATTAGTCATAATAAGTTAAAAAAAACTCACATGAGAAGTGCAAAGATTTCGTTAGCCTGAATGGCCGTAGGTTATACATACAAAAGTTGTTACATATAAAAGTTGCTTAATCCATAAAATATATAAAATACACATTAAAACACTGTAGACAAAATTCTAAAAACCAAATTTAAAACATGGATGTAATTGGGAACCTTGGATGTTGAGAACATTGTTAATTATTTCACCTGTGACCACCACATATGGCCACCGCCATTTAGGAAAAATGACAAGGACGACAGGAGACAGCTGCCCGACAGAGATAAGGGGTTTAGTCAAGAAAACTCAATTAACCAGAATGCGGGGTCGACACCAGGAAGGAACCGATAGAAAAGGAAGTGGAAATATTGGACCCTAAGTGGGAAGGAGACAGCCAATTGAGCGACCAAAAAAACCCGGTATGTGGTAGAGGAAGGATAAATCATAACCTAATTATAGGTAAATGGTGAGCGAGGGAGCGAGAGAGAGAGAGACAATAATGGGAGCAACTAAGAAGAACATTATTTAATGAAATAATTATTAATTTATTAATCTCTTGTTGGAATCTGATTGGAGGAAGAGATTGTTTACAAAAACCAATAAAGACTGGAGGCACCAAGAGGTGTTAGAGGGGTAACGCAAGGTACTGTCAATGGAAGGAAGACAGTAATCACTAGGTGCACAAAATGACCCAGATAAAATGGAAGGAATCTGTGAAGCCCAGGATCAAAGAGAACCGTAAATAAAGAGAGGAACGAGGAGAGAAACCCTGGAAATTACGGAGCTAAAAGAGAGACGACCAACGCGGTTCAGATGGATCATAGAACACTTGTAGACAGGGAATTATTGTGTGGATTTGATTTATCACAGGAGAGGAGGAAACTATATATGCTACTAAGACCATCTAGGTCGGTTCTTTTATTGATATTAAGGTGATTCTCCTGGATGTAACACATCTCAAGGAATTCTCTCTTGGAAATATTGTTAGAGAAATGAAGAATTTTGAGTTCCCTGAACCCCTGTTGACAATGGTCATTCTTTTAATTTCAGGGAACCCAAAATTCTTCATTTCTCTAACAATCTTTCCAAGAGAGAATTCCTTGAAATGTGTTACATCCAGGAGAATCACCTTAATATCAATAAAAGAACCAACCTAGATGGTCTTAGTAGCATATATAGTTTCCTCCTCTCCTGTGATAAATCAAATCCACACAATAATTCCCTGTCTACAAGTGTTCTATGATCTCTCTTTTAACTCAGTAATTTCCAGGGTTTCTCTCCTCCTTCCTCTCTTTATTTACGGTTCTCTTTGATCCTGGGCTTCACAGATTCCTTCAATTTATCTGGGTCATTTTGTGCACCTAGTGATTACTGTCTTCCTTCCATTGACAGTACCTTGCGTTACCCCTCTAACACCTCTTGGTGCCTCCAGTCTTCATTGGTTTTTGTAAACAATCTCTTCCTCCAATCAGATTCCAACAAGAGATTAATAAATTAATAATTATTTCATTAGATAAACTTCTTCTTCGTTGCTCCCATTATTGTCTCTCTCTCTCTCGCTCCCTCGCTCACCATTTACCTATAATTAGATTATGATTTATCCTTCCTCTACCACATACCGGGTTTTTTTGGTCGCTCAATTGGCTGTCTCCTTCCCACTTAGGGTCCAATATTTGCACTTCCTTTTCTATCGGTTCCTTCCTGGTGTCGACCCCGCATTCTGGTTAATTGAGTTTTCTTGACTAAACCCCTGATCTCTGTCGGGCAGCTGTCTCCTGTCGTCCTTGTCATTTTTCCTAAATGGCGGTGGCCATATGTGGTGGTCACAGGTGAAATGATTAACAATGTTCTCAACATCCAAGGTTCCCAATTACATCCATGTTTTAAATTTGGTTTTTAGAATTTTGTCTACAGTGTTTTAGTGTGTATTTTATATATTTTATGGATTAAGCAACTTTTATATGTAACAACTTTTGTATGTATAACCTACGGCCATTCAGGCTAACGAAATCTTTGCACTTCTCATGTGAGTTTTTTTAACTTATTATGACTAATATCTTATTCTTGTTCTACACTAATTTTATTTATTATAACAACCTAATGATAACATCATTAATTTAAAGTTGTCCCAGACACGATCAGTGAATACGCTCTGTTCTTCTTTTCAGTTCTGCCCTGAAGAAGGTCCTAATCCAGGACCGAAATATTGGCTTAATGAAAATTGTGTGATCTCTTATCACGCCCTTCTTGCCGAGTTCCCAACTAAGATTATATTTTTAATATATATATATATATATATATATATATATATATATATATATATATATATATATATATATATATATTCCCAAAGATCACTTTTTTTATAACTAAGGTCAAAATAAATGTCATTTTCTAACATATATTCCTGTATTTCCGATTTGGTGTTGGCTGCATTAGGAACCTTATTTAGTCGGCGACTATGGTAACTTGCATTGTCTATAACTATAACACTCTGTTCGGGAACATTTGGCAAAAGAGAATTTTGAAACCAATTTTCCACAGGGTCGTGTCTTGATGATAGTCCAAGCTAGAATCTTTTATGTTTTTTTGCAGATAATAGTAGACAATTTGAAACCCAGCCCTTTTCAGATCCAGCATGCAAAATGGTTATTTGTTTACCTTTATTTGAAGGTGCGTTAGTCTGACATTTTGTACTGCTGTCAACCCACCCTTTTTGCACAGTGTCATGGGTATCGAACCATGTTTCGTCAAGGTAAATTATTGGTCAATTCTCTGTTCGATACTTTTTAATTTCTTGTAAATAAGTATGTCACAATATTCGTAATCTTTGTGACTCCATCACTACTTGCCTTTTGTTGATTTTTCGGAACGGGAATGCCATTCTTAAGAGAATTCTGTGAAGGGTTGATCGGCCACAATGTATATTGATCTCGTTTTATACCAGTCTTAATTTTATTTTGTCTAATGTCGGCAACAACTGCTCTTCATAAATAGAATATATTTTTCTCCTGATGACGTCTTTTTCACAATCGTCTACATGATGCATTTGACAATCTTTCCGTTTTTTTCCTGTTCCTGAGTGATGGTTTTTCTACAGTACCCTTTAATCGTAGAAATTGGAGTTTTTGTTATTTCACTGGTTTCTTGCAAAGCACTTTGTTTATTCAAATTTCTTTTTACCAAACTGTCGTAAACATTTTTCACTATTTGTTTAGCGTCAAGTGATAAATGTTTTGTCTTGCGATAGCCACTATTGCAATTTTCCCACGGACGCCACATAATTAAAATAGAACAGTTACGTTGTAAGTTGTAAGTAAAACTAAAGTTGTAAGTAAAAATAATAAAAAGCGTCTTTCGAATTCTAATGGGGATCTGTGGTCATTAGGCTTATATTATCAAATACTTAAAGGGCTCCAAACCGGGTTGCCAGGTAATAAATATATAGGTAAAAATAGATCCAATATCATTGCAGGTGCAAGTGACGGCGGTATACAAAGCAGGTAAAATAAAAATACGTTTATCGTAATACCTGGCAACTATGCACAAAACCTTAATAGGGTCGCAAATTGCCCCATTGAACAAGTAAAAAGGCAGGATCTTATATCTTGGGATTTACTTTACTACCGCGTTGTCTAAAACTTGCTGTGAAATACAAACATGTATGTTTCAGCACTTGGACAACGTTGACGGGTATTACGACACCCTCGCCGATATCCTTAGGATATGGAAATAAAAAAAAAAAAGGAAAAATCCCTACTCAGGCGGGAAGGTGATCGATCAAAAAAAAAACGATTTGGTACCGTCCTAATCAAAATCAGTGTTTAAGGGTACATGCAACATCTATAGGTTACATTTAATGTCTGCAAGGTAAATATATCACACTTCAAAGAAACCTTTTTTACTGATCCGTTTTGAAGCTCACCAAAATTCGAAAAGACGTATTTTAACAAAACTTATTTACAGGCCCTATTTGTGCCTATAAGTTACATAAATGTTTCAGATTTCAAGTTAAGGAAATATTGATAATGGTAGAAAATCGACACCTGAGTGTTTTTACCTTTTAGACACGGAATCACAGTAAACATAAAACATAGTAGCGACGCTCAAGAAAATTTTTACGTTTAGTTTTTTATCACACATGCGTCCCCTATCATACCAGTAACATGGCTGCCAGCGCGGTCGCGGGCTGTGTTAAGATCTGGATTTCAAGGAGAATCTTTTTATAACGTGCTCCGAAATTCATTACTAATAATTTTCCAATAAGCAAATGACTCGTTTGACGTTATAATTGAAAATAATTATAAAAAAGATGTCAAGAGGAAGTTTTTGTTGTGCGGTTAGTGCTTCTAAAAATATATGTGGTATCTCCAAAGGAGTTAGTTTTTTTAGATTTCCCAAAGGTCCTAAAAGGTAATTTATTGATGATTTTTTTATTTCTGTTATGCAATATATTATATAAAGATTATGATAATTATGTTTTCATATTATAGATACATTTTATTTGTAGAATAGTTGATGTTTTATTGTTGTTAAGTATTAGTTTATGTTATTTTTCTTCTTCTTCTTTCTATTAGGCATTTCTGCCTGTTTTTCTTTAACGTATCTTCGTTACAGGTCGTCGTTCATCTTTTTCGTGGGCATCTTATACTCCTTCGGCCCACCGGTGACTTGTCTCGAGATATTTTCACTACTCGTTGTTCGGACATTCTATTCTATATATTGTTTCCTGTTACACGTGTTAATGTCCTCTACTTCACATATGTGTCTTGTGTTGTCACTGGTTTCTCGATCCCTCAGTGTTCTTCCTGCAATTCTTCGTAATATGTTCATTTCACTTGTTTGTAAGTATCTCTGAGTTTTACGGGTTTCTGGTCTGTTGGATATTGAAAAACTATATAATATATATACCGTATGTAGAACTTGATAAAAAAAATTCTCGTTTTTTTCTTCCTTTTATTCAGCAAAATTCATTTTTATTCTGCAGAATAGGAATTTTCTTGAAAGAACAAATTTGAATATTTCAATAACTCGCGCGCATCATACCAGCAATATGGCGACAGGTAATGTAATCATTGCAAACTCGAGCCCCTTGAGATTAAAGGTGCCGAGTCCGATTATCGCTACTGTGTCTTATGTTTACTGGGACGGAATTGCAAATGAAGCATGTTAAAATAGTAGTTATTAGAATTTTATTTATATTATTCGCACTTAAGTGCCGCTTTTGTAACCATTGTTGAGCCTAAACTATATGTTTATTGAAAAAATTTTGAAAATCATTAGAAAATTGGAGATAATAATGGGTTTGCGTTATTTAATTGATATTTCAACATCATTACCTTGAATTATTTCAATATAATCTTATTACATATAACAAATTGTAGGTTGTTCGTACCTGATTTTTAAATTGTTCTGTTCGGTCGGCCAATGTGTCACTAGCACGCCATGATGCGGGAAACTATGCCATACATGCAATATACATCGTTTTAATAAGATTATTCTACAACACGCAACCTAAAATTTTATAAAAATAAAGGAATATAATAATAATATTTAGCTCTGACTACTGGAGAAGATTTGTTATCAAGTTGTTTTTGTATTATACTCGATCTCTGTAAAACCAAATATAGTTTTTTTTTTTTACTTTGAATTGTTGTGGCTGTTACTTGATGGAAATTCATAACGATTGTAATGAAAGACTAATATTGTCAAATTTCCACTTTATTTAGTTTCACTGAAACTGTATGACGCGTTTCGCTATACTATAGCTTCTTCTGATACAAAATGATATTTGAGTATTAGTGTTGTTACATTTATATAAATACCCTAAGGTAGATAAGTAATAAAATTAATACTATATGCTAATGAATATTGCTGGGAAATCCATACTGAATATTAATTGTATAAATGGAGTAAAGGGTAGTTACCATGGGCGTTTAAGATGATGTCTGAATTTTTAATTCAATTTATTTCTAAATTTTCTAATAGGTTTAATTTTACGCC
The DNA here is from genome assembly GCA_019049505.1 of Pachyrhynchus sulphureomaculatus. Classification (NCBI taxonomy): domain Eukaryota; kingdom Metazoa; phylum Arthropoda; class Insecta; order Coleoptera; family Curculionidae; genus Pachyrhynchus; species Pachyrhynchus sulphureomaculatus. The sequence continues at coordinate 206,694,207 of CM032456.1, read as the reverse complement.
TTTGTTTTGTATGTGTAGAATTTTAAATTTATCGTCAAAAAAATGATTTGATTCTGTTAAATGATTACTGTACGCTGAGTCAGTTTTGTTTTTTAACACGTTGACTGCCACGGCAATTTTCAGAAATCTGGCCTAAAATGACAATTTGATTTAATCACATTATATTATTACAAACTCTAATTCTAGTGCATAGTTATCATCAAAAAGCATAAAAAAGGTGTTTTTTTTTTTAAAAAAACCCCCCGTATAAAAAAAAAAAAAAAGGTCTTACGAATTATCTCGTAGTTGGCTTCTGTAACAGAAATCTCTTCGCGGAAGCCAACTACGAGTTAATTCGCACGCAGACACGCACAGACACGCTGTCGCTTCTCTAAAGCTGAATCATAGATACGCGTCCATATTCGCCAGTAGTATCTCAGAAATTGTCGAGTGCATCATATTTACGTCTTTCCTGAGTGTTTTGTTTTATAATTATTGTTATAATTAAATTATCAAGAACGCAATATGGATAAGAAAAGACCACTGACTCAAAATGAAATTGAGTACTACGCAAATCTAAGTGATTCAGAATTTGACGGGATTTTTGGCGAGGATGGTAACGACAGTAGCGATTATGAACCTTCTGAGAATTCAAGTGATAGTGAAGACGAAGTCGTCTCCGAACCTGAAGTTGATCCCGAATTTGAAGATAATGACGGTGATTCCCAAGCAACAACATCAAATGCGAATGAGGATTTGTGGACAGAAATTCAACAAAATCCTGAATTATTTATTTTCCAAGAAAATGTTGGTGTGAAATTGGATACGACAAATTTTACAGTACAAACGCTGGTGGACTTATTTTTTTCGGATGAATTTCTTGCATTACTGGTGGAACAAACTAATTTATATGCTGCGCAAGAAATTGAAAAACGCAAAGAAATAAAAAAATCTAATAGGTTATCAAAGTGGGAAGACATAAGTGCTGCAGAGATGAAAGTTTTTATTGGACTTTTGTTGCAAATGGGACCTTGTACTTTTCCATCAATTGAACATTACTGGAGCACAAACAAGCTATATAATGTAAACTTTTGGCGCTCACATATGAGTCAAAATCGATTCCAGTTGTTAGTTCGTTATTTTCATTTGGTTGATAACTCAATACCATCTGCGGACAGATTATACAAGGTGAGACCAATACTAAATCATTTCAATAATATTATGCATGAAAAATGTACCAGATAAAAATATTTGTATTGACGAATCCATGATGCTATGGCGGGGAAGATTGCTTTTCCGCCAATACATTAAAAATAAAAAACACAAATATGGTATCAAACTGTATGAACTATGTGAGTCCGACGGTCTTGTAATGAAAATAAAGATTTACAGCGGAAAATCTGAGGAAACTGACAATAATGTAGGTCACACTACTGACGTTGTTTTACATTTACTTGAGGACTATCTCGATAAAGGATACAAGGTTTACATGGATAATTTTTATAATTCTGTTACTCTTACAAAACTGCTAAATACACGAAAAACTTATGTGTGTGGAACCTTACGAAATAACAGAAAAGGAAACCCCAGAGATGTGGTAAATCGTAAACTGAAAAAAGGGGAGTGTATTTGGCAGCAAAATGGTCCTGTTACTGTATGCAAATGGAAAGACAAACGAGATGTCCTTAGCATTTCAAACATGCATGCTGTTGAAATGGTAGAGGTGCCCAATCGCAATGGAAAAATTTGTATGAAACCGAATATAATTCGAGATTACAATAATGGAATGTCTGGCATTGACCGATCAGATCAAATGCTTTCGTACTACTCATCTCTAAGAAAGACTATTAGATGGCCCAAAAAGGTTTCATTACATATTATAGAGATATATATACACAATGCTCACAAATTTTTCAAAAAGTAACATCTTCTAAAATAAAACTGATAAAGTTCAGAGAAGAATTTGTCGTCGCGTTGATTGGAGAAGAAATTCAACCAGTTTCGAAAAAAAATTAAATTGCAAGAGCTCCATTATTTAGAGAGTCTACGACCTACGAAAAAAAAACAGCGTCCAACAAACCCATGTCGTATATGTACCCAAGCAAAAAAACGCCGAGAAACGCGTTATTTCTGTCCAGCCTGTAAAGAGAAGCCAGCCCTTTGTGTGGAAGATTGTTTTAAGAAGTTCCACAAACAATAAAATATTATTTTATTTCTTGAATTTGAACTAATTTTTATAATTATATTTTTTGTTCATTTTTTAATAAATTTTCTGTTCATGCAAGCCAGCATTGATTTTTTCTTCTTTTCCCAGAAGCCATCTATCGAGATTAGCACTGGTATATTTCGAGTGTAATCGTAGCTGCACAAAAATGGCAAGTAAAAACAGGACGAGATAACTCGTAGTTGGCGTCCGAGAAAAGAACGCAGTCTACGAGTTATCTCGTAGTTGGCAGTCAACGTGTTAAATAGCTTCTTTTATGTTCTAAAATCCGAGTTTCGAATGAGCGACCTGTCTGACCTATGTACCTTTTATGACAAGAACCACAATTTAATTGATACACTCCAGATTTTTTTGATCTATTTTGTTTTCCCTTTGCGTTTTTAATGAATTTTCCTAACGAGTTATTTGTTCCAAAAGCTATGTTGATATTATATTTGTTTAAGTGGTTTTTAATTTTCTCTGACGTGTTACCAAAATAAGTTAAAACATTAAATTTTTTCCCTGTGTTTCCTTTCTTGGGGTATAATAAAGAAATAGCTTTATTTTTTTATTTTTTGTTTAGAATTGAGTCTATGGTGTCAGGAGAATATCCGTTGTTAACAGCAATTTGTTTTATTAGATTTAATTCTTTATTAAAATCATCTATAGATAAGGGGACACTTACAAGTCTATGCAACATACTGTGGTAAGCTGCTAATTTGTGTTGTAGGGGGTGAGCTGATTTTGGTAACACGTCAGAGAAAATTAAAAAACCACTTAAACAAATAAATATTAACATAGCTTTTAGAACAAATAACTCGTTAGGAAAATTCATTAAAAACGCAAAGGGAAAACAAAATAGATCAAAAAAATCTGGAGTGTATCAGTTAAATTGTGGTTCTTGTCATAAAAGTTACATAGGTCAGACAGGTCGCTCATTCGAAACTCGGATTTTAGAACATAAAAGAAGCTATTTAAAATTCAAAACTGACTCAGCGTACAGTAATCATTTAACAGAATCAAATCATCTTTTTGACGATAAATTTAAAATTCTACACGTACAAAACAAAGGCGTAAAATTAAACCTATTAGAAAATTTAGAAATAAATAGAATTAAAAATTCAGACATCATCTTAAACGAACAAAAAGATACCTGTCTGGCCCATGGAAACTCCCTTTACTCAATTTATACAATTAATATTCAGAATGGATTTCCCAGCAATATTCATTAGCATATAGTACTACTTTTATTACCTATCTACCTTAGGGTATTTATATAAATGTAACAACACTAATACTCAAATATCATTTTGTATCAGAAGAAGCTATAGTATAGCAAAACGCGTCATACAGTTTCAGTGAAACTAAATAAAGTGGAAATTTGTCAATATTAGTCTTTAATTACATTCCAAATACAGATATCTTTTTCAACATTTTGCCCCTATTACAAGTACAAGTACAGGGTGAGTCAACGATAGAGTAAAGTTCATTATCCCATTTGTTTCGGGAATGACGAAAAAATGTTAAATAAAATAGTTTTAGGGAATGTTAAGGTGCACAGTTTAAAATTATTTTTGAGTATACAGGGTACTTCAAAAAAATGTGGCCGATATAACATGATTTTTTTTAATGGAACATCCTATTTTCTAATGTATTTTTAAATTCTGCGTAAAATTTGATAACTTTTTTATTAATAATCTTATATACCTAGACCTAGTAGTTTTTCTAATATTTCAATTTCTTTTTAAAAAATACTCGTTTTCAGTTTCGTAAAAAATTGCCAGTAGCGCCATTGTTTCTGAAGGTGGAATACTCATAGCTGGTACGAGCGTTCTATAGAGATGAAAAAAAAAGATATGTGTAAAGAAATTTGAGTTAGATGCTACAGGGTGTTCAAAATAAATTTATACATTTCGACTATTTTAAATTGAAAAAACCTCAAATTTTTTAAACGGCACACCCTGTATATTATTATTTTTTCTGATAGATTTTATAAAACTCTCCAACTTTTATTAAGTATGTCATATACCTGTTCCTAATAGTTTTCAATTTCTCAATATATTTAAATCAATCCTTACTCTTCGGTATTAGGGTCGGTATAGTCGCCATAGATTGAATCCACTTTTGGTACACGTTTAAATGTACGCATGCAGAGCCTTGAGTAAGGTTTATTTAGAAAATAAGAAGAGAAGAAATTATATAATAGGTGAAAATGCTTAGTAAAATTTTTGGGAACATTATAATAATTTAGTATAGGAAAACAAAGAACGATTTCTGAGGAAATTCGCGAATTATATAAATAAGCGTTCAATCAGAACAGATGTGTGACATAGGTTAGAATTCGTAGTTGACGCTAAAAATATGAAAACATTCCAGCCATTATTTCACATTTGAATGAGGTAGTCATAATCGGAGAGTGATCTCTATGTCAAAATTTACCTATTCTTTTTTCTAATTCAGGTTGAGATCATGTAATGATACTCTACATGCACATAGAATCAACAAAGATTTATGCATGTTTTGTTACTTGTTTGTTTAAACCAATATCAGGATGTGCACGGAAGGAAATGCAGCAAAATTATCCTGTTTACATGGAGCTATATATATATAATGTATAAATTAAAATTAAAATAATTTTTATGCGTAATTAGGTCTACAAGTATATAATTGGGCACAAATAGTGTTCCGTAGAATTAATAAAAGGGAATTATCATATTTAATAATGATTTGGTGCTTTATCTTGTTTGCGTTTTTTGTGAGCGTAAATTCTAAGAACCCACCTTCCCAAGATATAGTAAGTATCCATTTATTTTTAAAGCAAATATCAAATAATATTATTCCAGTCAGAATACGATTTTTAGGTGAAATCGTCTGATGCTGCTATTTTTTTTTAAAAAAATTCTCGTGTAGACGAGTACATTAACGAAAAAATATTGGGGCAACGGCAAAATTGGCCCGTTTTAGGGTTTTTAGCGCATTTTTGCAATTTTATCATAAATTTGTGGAAGATAAACTAAAAATTTTAAATGTCATTTGAACCTCTTGATCGGGAGAAATTGGCCGTTTTGGTCTTTTTTTCTTTTATCATTTTTTATGATCAAATTATAAGCTAATTTTTTTTAGTTAATTCTGGAATTATGTTCCATGGACATTGCTTTAATTAATCTAAATATAATTTTGGCAATTTTTTACATATTAGTTATATTTTTCAGTCCTCATAATATTTATAAATGTTACCGATTCCCGTTTTTTTCTTCTGACGAATTTTTTTAAACAACTTTTTTTTAGTAACCTAAAATATCAGGAAATGTTCCTTAGTCCCTAAATTTTCATTTGAGGTACTTAAGAAGTCATTTAAACAATTTGGGCTATTTAATTTGTTTAATGTAAATTTACGATTTTTTAATAAAATTATTTTTTCTTCAGTTTTATAATATTTTCAGTAACCAAAATTATTTTTAATGGCTGACGAAATCATTTGGTCCATTTAGACTGAAAAAACTGGTCGTTTTGCTTTCAATTTTATGCTTTTTTTATTTCAAATTTACAATTAATTATAAAAAATTAATTATTCTTGAATTTTATCGTATTTGCCGAAACGAAGATCTTTTTAGTGTTCCGTACGGAACACCTATAAGATCACTTCGGTGTCTGTCTGTCCGTCTGTCACACCCGATTTTCTCCGAAACTATTTGTCATAGAAAGTTGAAATTTGGTAATAATATAGGAATTGACGGCCTCATCAGAGCCATGTAGTTTTGAAAGTTAAATTTTGACTTGAGGGGTTAGTTTTGGGGGATGAAATCGGAAGTGAAAAAAAAAAATTTTTTACTAGGTAATCGAGTGTGGTGTCAAATGAAAGCTTGTGAAAACATGAGTAATATATATATATATATATATATATATATATATATATATATATATATATATATACGAGGCATGTTTTTTATGTAAGTACCGTTTTGCGATTCCGCCGCCGCAGCGATACGGTCGGCGTTCCGCGCATGCGCGCTGGTAACCTACATCTCATGTCTACGCACTGACGCCATTACAGTCTGATTCTTCATTGTATACGTTGTTTACTGAGTGTTTAAGATGCCTCCGACAATCGTGAGTCCCGCCGATTGTGAAGTACGGGCTGTTATACGATTTCTTAGTGCTAAAGGCGTAAAACCGATCGATATTCATCGTGAGATCTGTGAAGTTTACGGACAAAACATTATGAGTGATGGAATGGTAAGGAAATGGGTGAGAGCATTTAAAGATGGCCGCACAAATGTGCATGATGAAGAACGGAGTGGGCGTCCTTCGGTCGTTAATGAAGATTTGGTGCAGAAAGTGGACGAAAAGGTGAGAGAAAACAGACGCTTTACAATTTCATCATTGTGCGACTGCTTTCCTCAATATTCTCGTAGTGTTTTGTATCTCATTGTGACCGAGACCTTGAATTACCGGAAATTGTGTTCACGTTGGGTTCCAAAAATGTTGACGGATTTGCACAAAACCCAACGTTTAGGCAGTGCATTGACTTTCCTTGAGCGGTACCACAATGAAGGTGAACATTTTTTAGACCAAATTGTTACTGGTGACGAAACATGGGTGGCCTACGTCACACCAGAATCGAAACAACAATCCATGGAATAGCGACATTCATCATCACCCAAAAAAGTGAAGTTTAAGCAAACAATTTCTGCCCGCAAAATCATGTGCACAGTTTTTTGGGACAGAAAAGGAGTATTGCTAGTGGAGTTTCTGCCTCGTAATGAGACAATCAATGCAGCGTCTTATTGTGAGACATTGAACAATCTGCGTCGTGCAATCCAGAACAAAAGACGTGGCAAGTTGAGTAAGGGTATCGTTTTGCTGCATGACAATGCCCGTCCACATGTGGCTAATCGGACCAAAGATCTCATCAAATCTTTTAAATGGGAAACTCTAGATCATCCTCCATACAGCCCTGATCTGGCGCCCAGCGACTACCATTTGTTCCTGTACTTGAAGAAGCACCTGGGTGGTCAGCGTCTTCAAGACGATAACGAAGCCAAAAACATTTGTGATACAGTGGTTAACAAGTCAGGCGGCAGAATTTTATGAGGAGGGTATTCAAAAACTGGTGCCACGTTATGACAAGTGCCTCAATATTCACGGAAATTATGTAGAAAAGTAGATTAAGGTACAGGTTTTCATGTAAAAATAAAAATTATAGCGATATCTTTGCACGTCTTTTTTTAATTCCAAAACGGTACTTACTTAAAAAACATGCCTCGTATATATATATATATATATATATATATATATATATATATATATATATATATATATATATATATAATGTAATACTTGCGCGCACTTTTCTTTGTATTATTTTTAAAAAATCGCGAAAAATCGCTGTCCACCCGCCTTATCTCGAAAAGTACTTATCAAAAAATTTTGAAAAAATTCTGGAATATTCTCCACGGGGTGTAGATTGAACGAAAATTATCACGAGTGCATTACCTGTAATAATTTATCTGGTATATAAAAAAACAGAAATTTCAAGGTCATCATTTTTCAGTAAAAATTGGAAATAAACTTTGTTGAAAACTCATTTGGGGTGTGTGTTTTGTGAAGTCACTGATCATTTTATACTTCCGTTACATTTTTTATTTTAAAAGCAATCAAGGTACGGAACACTAATTGCGCAAGTTCAACTTGCACTTGACCGGTTATTTATTTATTAGTTATAAAATGATTACCACATGTCTTACAGCGAGAGGTCAGAGCATTTGGGTCACCGATTTGGATAAAACTTGGTGGATAGTCAGGTTTCACCGATATGTTAAGAACCCCGTTTCATGTTTTATCTCATAGGATTTTTTTAAAGAAAATTAATTTTATTTGGCTTCATAATGTTTTGAAATAGTAGTAATATTGTGGTGGACGAGAGAGGTGAAGAAAATAACAGTATGATTAAGTTCTCTGGAACAGGGAGTCATCATGGGATGGAGATCGAAAATATAAAGTAGGTTTTTGCAATATACGATGTTTAAACTTGAAGTCACTCCATCAAAACCTGCAGTCAGATAAACTGTATATGCCTTTCACTTCTCTTACAAAGATACAAATTTACAAATTATTTATCCAAGTGCCGCAACTGATATTCTAGGAGATTTTAATGTCCATAACGTCAACTGGCTTAAACATTGTATTGCCACTGACGAGCATGGCCGGGAAGCTGAATCTTTTGTAATTGTCAATTTACTAAGCTTTTTAATAAAGCTAGAAGTCCTGATGGTAATGAAGTGTTTTACTAGCTGATGACAAAGATGGGCTTAACTGCGCAAAATTCGGAACTACATAAACGGGAAGAACACAAACTTTCCCTTGGCTAAGTATTTGCTTTGGCTCTAACGACCCATCTAAGTATGAGGGGTTTCCGATGTCATTTTGACTAGGATAGAAGCCGTAATCCATTTTTCGACAATTAATATTCTGATTGTAAGACTTCAAAAACATCTAGTGTACCGATAGTAACGTCAAAATCCACCGTAACATATTTGAAGTGCTTCAAACAGATACTTACAACTAAATGACAAAATTAAGGAAGCACATAATGAAAGAAAACCAAGCTTCTTGTCTCTCTCAACAATTTAGGTATGTTTGGGAGCAGAGTCGCAAACATGGGAGCAGTATTCCATAGTTGGTCGAATTTGAGCTTTGTAAAGAATTAACAGTTGTTGTGGAGTATAAAGCTTTCTGGTTCGAAACAATATTCCCAACTTTTGAGAAGCTCTCTTTGCTATGCCTACAACATGTTCATGCCAGGACATATTTGATCCCAAATTAACGCCCAACAAATTGAGCGACGATGCTAGGGGAATGGAGTGCCCCGACAAAACTATGTCGGGTTCAGCAACGTTAACTTTTTTAGAAAAAACTGCCGCCTGGGTTTTTGTAGCGTTAAATTCCACTTGATTATTGTCACCCCGAGATAGAAATTTCTTCCAAGTCTTTGTTAAGTTGAACGACCTCCTGCTGTCTGCGGATGTTCGCCTGAGCAGCCGATGTCCGAGCGTTCAAAGTGAATGAAGAGACAAGCGTACTGTCATCTGCAAAGCTGTAGATTGGATTCCCGGTCTTTTCCAGCAGATCGTTAATGTAAATAAGAAAAAGAGTAGAAGACAGTATGGAGCTTTGGGGTACACCGGCGTGGATAGTGAAGGTGTTAGAAAGAAATCATTCGACCGCCACTCGTAAAAAACGCTCTCTGAGGAAACATGAGAGCCACAAACAGAACTTTTTAGACATACCACAAGAGCGTAGCTTAGCCAACAGTCCATCGTGCCAAACACGGTCGAATGCCTTGGATTATGTCAAGAGCAACCGCTCGAGATTCTCCAAAGTTTTCAATTGCGTTGTTCCAAACATGTGTTACTTAAGTCAGAAGATCTCCTGTTGATCTATGTTTACGAAAGCCATATTGGTGATCGCTAATAATATTGAATCGTTCAAGATATTTTAGAAGATGCTGATTGATAAATCTTTTCCATAACTTTCGATATTATTGGAAGCAGTGCGACTGGTCGGTAGTTATTTGGCAAGGTCTTCTTGCCTTTTTTAGGTATCGGTTGAACTGTGGCACATTTCCAGCAGGACGGAAATATTCCCTTTCTGTAGGATAGGTTGAAAAAGTCTACAGAAAACTGGTGTTAGTTCCCTTGCACATTTTTTAAGAACTATAGCAGGTATTCCGTCAGCGCCAGACGCCTTTTTGGTGTCTAGCTTCATTAAAATACGTTTTATGATACGCTATCTGAAGACAACATCGGGCATCCTTGACTGCAATATGGGAATAGTAGGTGGTGTTTTTCCTTGGAAATCGACAGTAGAATGTGAAGCAAAGAGTTCAGCCAACAAGTTCGCTCTCTCAACAGGTGTGGTTGCAATGGAATTATCTGGCCGTGTGAGTGGTGGTGGTATGGTGGCTTTGGTGAAATTTTGACTAACTGCCTTAGCGACTGCCCAAAATTACTTGGAATTGTTGGGACAAGCGAGAAGTTTGTTTCTAATTCGTTGATTGTGTGCCTCCTTGGTTTCGTCGATAATTCCTTTGCATCTATTCCGGGCACGAACAAAGGTGTTACGATTTATAGTGTTAGGATTTTCACGCCATTGTCGGTAGGCAATATGTTTAGAAGCAACAGCTTCTTTGCATTTTCGGTCAAACCAAGGCTTGCCGTTGGAGGGGCATTTCTTCGAAAAAGGGATGTAAGCTTCCATACCAGCCAAAATAACATCGGAGACCTCCTTGGTGCAGTCAGATGGGTTGTCGGATCGAAAACAAACGTCTACCCAAGGGAAAGTTCGAAAATATTCCACGAGATCTTCCCATTTAGCAGATTTGTAGTGCCAAATCTTGCGCGGCCTAGGCGCCTCTCTGTCACTGATTGGTAGGATACTCGATGTCGAAAGCAGTTTATGGTCGGAAGAACCTAAGGGCGGATTCACGGTGACCGTGTAAATCTCCGGATCGGTGGTTAAAAGGTGCCGTGAAATACAAAAATGTATGTTTCGGCACTTGGATAACGTTGATGGATATTACGACATCCCCGCCGATATCCTCAGGATATAAAAAAGGGTAAAATCCCTACTCAGGCGGGGAGGTAAACGATAAAAAAAAAGCCTTTTTTAAATTCAGCCTGTTCTCTGGGTTTTTACAAACACAAATTTTTTTTACAAATTTTACAAACTTTTATATCGTGTGTTTTAAAGCCATTTATTAAGAACTTAATAATTTCAATTTAGAGACTCTATGCAATTGTATGCACCCCCATAGTATACAAGGTTATTTATTTAGTAAATGTAATTTTAAGAGTGTAATAAGAGGAAGAATTTTTATTTTTCGTTAATATACCCTTCTTCATTTAAATGTAACGTTTCACTGGACTACCCGCTTTATCTTTGAAGACGCAATGGTTGTACCCAATTCAATGTTATATCAACAACTAAATAACTCTTCAGTATTTTTTCATTTTTAGAGTCGAACTTAAAATCTTTTTATTCTTAAATGAATGATTTCCAAAACTGTACAACCAAGTTTTAAACAACTATAGAGATTATTTTCAAAAGGCGTACAAAAATTACCTCGATCTCCATGTACTCTACCAGTAAAAAAACGAGCTAGCTGATATCTTAATTCTGTCCTCTATTAATAAGGGGCAAATAACGTCTTCTATTTAATAAATAAAATATTTATTGAAAATAAAGAAAGTTGAGGCTATACAAAATAGCACAGTAAACGTGAGGTTATTAAAATGGCCTCGCAAAAAGAGAAGTTATATATATATATATATATATATATATATATATATATATATATATATATATATATATATATGTATATGTATATATACAGTAGAACTCCGATTAACCGAGTCGCGATTATCCGAGCTCCGGATTAACCGAGCCAATCTAAGAACCTGATTATCCGAAGTGCGCGTATTAATATGTATGTAAATATTTCCATTTAAAATAGTCGGGGCCTTCGGGGAATCCCCCTGGCCCGTGTGAGGGGTTCCCCTATTTATGTTTTTGGACTTTTTCAGCATGTAAATTTGCGTGAACGCAGTGCGTTATAGCGTTTACTGCGGAGAAGTACGAGTATACTGACATAATTTATTTGTTTGGAGTTCTGGTAGTTAAGTGTAATTAATAATATTATAATGGAGCAAAACAAGCCTAAAAGAATCGTCGTTCCTATTGAAGAAAAGTTAAAAGCCATCAAAAGAATTGAAGCAGGAGAGACAATTAAAGTTGTTGCACGAGATTATGGAGTAGGTGAGGTAACAGTTGGAGACTGGAAAAGAAACCGCACAAAAACAGAAGAGTGATGTATAAATCAAGCCGTACGGTGTACGACAACTGATTGTATGTGGTGAAAAACTTTCTGCTGATGTGTCATCAATTGAGAAGTTTAAGCAGAACTTTAAAAAGCAAATCGTAGATTGTGGATACACATGTGATCAAATTTACAACTGTGACGAAACTGGTCTGGATTATAAAATGCTTCCATTAAAAACATTGGCATTTCGACAGGAAAAATCAGCTCCTGGGCACAAACGAAGTAACGAAAGATTAACTATAATGGTATGTTCCAATGCATCTGGCAAGCACAAAATCCCACTGATGGTGATTGGCAAGTCTGCACGTCCAAGAGCTTTAAAAGACATCTCACCCAAAGCCCTACCTGTCTATTACAAAAGTCAGAAGAGCGAATGGATGGATGCGACCTTATTTATTAACTGGTTTGAAGAAGAGTTCGTGCCATCTGTGACTAAATTTTTGAACAGAAACCGTCTTCTTATTAAAGCAATTTTGTTAATGGATAATGCCCCCTCTCACCCTGGAGAAGGACTTCATGTGGGCGAAATTGTTGTAAAATTTTTTCCTCCAAATTTAACCAGCATAATGCAACCAATGGATTAAGGCATCTTCGAAAACATTAAAAAAAATTGAAAGCGTTTATATCTTGAACATCTGTTAGAATACACAGAAAAGGAGGATATTATGATAGGGATGAGAAAGGTTACACTGAAAAATGTTATTTACTGGGTAAGTCAAGCTTGGGATGCACTCTTCAAAAATCTTGGTCAAAAGTTATTGATTTTGAGGACTATACTGACAGTGATTGATTGATTGATTATTTTAGTTTGGCGCGTCGATATCGAGGATCATTTGGTGCCATAAGTAGGATTAGAAAATAATTGTGTTTCTTTGAAGAATTTGATTAAACTGGAGATATTTGTAACATTTGGAATCAATATTTGATCGAGAGGTTTTAATAGATACTGACATTAATTATACTGACAATGAAGATGATACTCCATTAAATGAATTAGCTTTGAAATTGAGAAGCCATGGAGAAATGCCCTGTTCAAATTTTGACAGCGAGATAAAAGCAAAAGAAAAAAGTTTATTTGAATTAATGCAAAAATTAAAAGGTTGCGAAAATGTGACAAGAGAAGATGTTGTTGAATGGATTACAGCAGATGATTTAGAAGAAGAAATGAGTATTGAAGAAATAACGAATGCCTTTCAGGAAACCGAAAAATCAGATGACGATGACGATGACGAAGCGGCGGTGGATGAACAGTCTCGCACTAAGATCTCTCATCAAGAAGGTTTTGCTTCTTTGGAAAAAGCTTTGAGGTATATCGAACAACAACCAGAGGCAACCCCAGCGCATTTGCTTCTTCTTAATAGATGGAGAAACATTGCAGCGAGAAAAAGAAGATGCAATATGAAACAGAAGAGCATAGATACCTATTTCACTGTTTTATAATGTATGTACCTATTTATATGTTAAAAAACGTTAATACATCGGCTTAAAGTATTGGTGTTTATTTTTTGAATGAATAAAAACAAATTCAGATTATCCGAGTTTTCAGTTATCCGAGGAGGGTGCCCCCCACGTTACCTCGGATAACCGGGGTTCTACTGTATATATATATATATATATATATATATATATATATATATATATATATGAAATATATATATATATATATATATATATATATATATATATATATATATGTATATATGTGTTATAATAGAGGTTTTCACGGATGGTGGAATATAATACATTAAGATTCCGGGTTTCAATCCGTTCGTCTAGCAATGAATTTATACGACGTTTCGCCAAAATCTCATTTGGCATTTTCAAGAGCTCTTGCTGTTGCTGCTACTCGATATTGTCTTGCTGCTGCCGCCGCTCGAGGCTAACAGCAGCCTCGTAACAGTTAGCCTCGAGCAACAGCAGCAGTAAGATTACATCCGAAATATAGCAGGGGACACAATAAGGTATTTAATAAGCTAGACCTTAGTCTATAAGTCATTAGACAATTTCAGGGATATCTTAGAAAATCCCAAAGACAAGATCCCGAATTGTGAGAAAAGTGGAATTTATGAAATTAGTTGTAATGATTGCGACAAAAAGTATGTTGGACAAACTAAAAGATCAATTAGAACATTATTTAGAGAACATTTAGCACGTTGAAAATACAGTAGACCAGAAAAGTCTAGCATTGCCGAACGTACCTTTGAAGCTGATCATAATATAACATGAGATAATTTAAGATTAATTAAAAATGTATCTGATAGGAGATTGTTGAACGCATATGAAAATATGGAAATTATAAAATGTAAAAGTAGTTTTAAATAAAGACAGAGGGCCTCTTTCTTATAGTAACCTCTACTGGTTACTTAACCGGAACTGATGGCCTCGCCTACGTCATTAGTTCCGCCTGAGTAATTTAGGTGTTAGACTAAGTATAAATAGAGTAGATGTGTAGTTTACCTTTAGTCAATCATCGCTCCTAATGAAGCTAACATGGTTTGCTTCACCAGGAGCGATAAAGTGTTTGGTGTAGTGATGATATATACTGAGTAGTGTCATTGCGCCAAAGATTCCACATTCCCAACGTAGTTTGTTTCCGAAAATTTGCAAATCATTATATATTTTTCTATATTTCAGAATCTTAAGATGACTAATATGTACTTATGTGACGAATCAAAGAACAATGAGGAAGAAATACAATTCAACGATTTGCAACTAAATAATGTAGACTCTAACGGATATAAATCTGTTTCTGGTGTAATAACATTCCCATCTGATTTCAATAATGAATGGACGGTAAATTGGATTACAATTAATAAATTTTAAATAAATATTAATAAGGATTCACAAAACCTTGCTTGCTACCCTCACAGTGCATTCCGTTGAGAAGATACCTTTAATTTTATCGGTTCTTTTCATATTTAAGAATATTGGTCGAACACCAGTTTACTGTATTTACTATTATTTTAATCGAATATCTGCACTTCTGTTCATCCCTTAATATTATACGTAATAAACAAAGAACTGTTTCAAAAATATGAGAATAAACTTTCCATATTATATGTTGGGTGTGTGAATTAGTTTTGAGGGATTTTTCAGTAACAATATAGCTTTTTTTGTCAAAAAAATGGTTACAAATTGATTATTCAAAGTATTGTCCATCGCTAGCCACTACTTTCTTCCATTTTTGTGGAAGCATATGAATACCACGTTGAAAAAACGATTCATCTTTTGAAGCTATCCACGAATCGTTCCATTTTTTGGTTTCCTCATAAGAATGGAAGCGCGACAGGTCGTGTGTCATCGGTCGGAACAAGTAATAATCAAAAGGAGCAATATCTGGTGAGTACGGTGGGTGAGGTAGGACATCCCATTCAGTCGCTTTTATCGTTTCCTTGACGGGTTTTGCAACATGTGGCCAAACGTTGTCATGTTGAAAAATCACTTTGTCATGTCTTTTGGCATATTGCGATCATTTTTCCTTCAACGCTATGCACAATTGGATCAATTGTTGTCGGTAATGTTTCCCAGTAATAGTTTCGTTGGGTTGGAGCAGCTCATAATATACTACACCCAGCTGATCCTACCAGATACACTGCATAAGCTTGAAGCCATGAATATTCGGCTTTGGCGAGGTTGTTGATGGTTCACATGCACAACATGTTGCTCATCATGTTGAACGTCGACGCTTAACTTTTGTTTAAACGTTGTCTGTCCACACAACACACTACAAGCAAACAAACAACAAGCCGCGCGTCACGTTGCGCGCCATCTGGGAACGACGCGCGTCGTTGTGCAATGTTGCCGAACATGTTGAGCGTCACGTGTTGCTCGTCAATTGTTGCCTAGTGGATACATGGCTTGATTTTTTTGCTCTTTGGATTATCGAGCGTATCCATTTTTCATCACCAGTTACGATACGGTGCAAAGAACTTTTCTAATTGTGCTGTTGAAGCAGTTGTTCACAATTGAAAAATCGCCTTTCAACGTCTCTTGGTTTCAATTAGTACGACATCCAATTTCCTTGCTCTTTTAGAAATCCCTGAAAATTAATTCACACTCCTTATATTTATTAACAATAATAGCACAGTCCCACAAAAAAAATGAAAGTTCATTACCACGAACCAAAATACATGGAATGAATTTTTCGACGCTGAATTCAAATCCGTAGATTTACCGTGTTTTTTTTTTTTTTTGGCCAAAAACATCCCTTGAAATGGGCTAAAACTATAGTAATAATGTAATGACTCTTAATAAAGTGTGAAAAATGGTAGAAATTTTTTAGTCTAGAGAAGAGAATATGCATTCACACTACAGCAAGCTATTTCTATTAATTAAACCAAAATCGACCCTTATAGAGGGTGAAAAGTTCTTCTAAAACCCAAATAACGCACGTTAGTTTAAATAACATGTACAAGGACAAATTCTTGTAGACCTTAGGACAAAATATCTGAACCTGATGTGACAACCAGACATTACTCTTAAAGGTTTGAGACTCACCCTTATAGGATGTAAAAACCACCCTGACTTACGGAGGTATCTCATACGTTTCAATAACGACGAAAAAAGTTCAGACTTTTGTAGTTTTGGGCAAGGTGAACAAATATGAAATACCCATACACGACTATAAACTGCCCTTAGAGGGTGGTAGAAACTACCTCTACGCTCTAATGACATGCACATGGATGTTATTGAAATTTGGAAAGGATCAAGTACTTTTATTTCATTGTGCCAAACATTCAAGACAATTAGATCATCTTCCTAATATGGTTGAAAATCATTCCTTCATTATTACTGTTTAGTCCGTTTCAAGGGAGGTTTTTGGCCAAAAAAAAATGACACGATAAATTTTTTTGTTTAACTACGGAATCGAATGGTAATGAACTTTCATTTTTTTTTGTGGAGCTGTGTATTTAGTCAGTATGTAATGCTCTTCGGAAATTAATGCTTCTTGATGCAATTAGTCGTACACCAACGTATAATAACACGTAAGCTGAAAAGTTTTTTGGTCTGACACATAGATGTCGCCGTTTTCAAAAAATCCATATGATTTTTAGGAAGTACCAACCTTCAAATGATACGTGTCAAAATTTCATGACATTTCGACGATTAGTTTAAAAGTTACAGTTTTAGTAACACTACTTTTGATATTTTTAAAACAATGGAAAAAATCGAATTTCGTGTGTTGATTAAACATTCAAAAGAACAAGTTGGTCATATTTTGCATGAACATTTGGGCATGCGGAAGCTCTGTTCGAAATGGGTACCGCGATTGTTCATAGTGGACCAAGAACAATAACGTGTTGATGACTCTGTGCGCTGTTTGGACCTGTTTAAGCATAAAAAAAAGGATTTTTTCATGTGATATGTGACAATCGATGAAATATGGATGGTTTTGGCCTCTGTATTTTGGGATGCGCATGGAAAAATTTTCAACGACTATGCTCAGAAAGGAAAAAGCATCAATAGCGAATATTATATAAAGTTAGTGGTGCGTTTGAAGGCAGAAATTGCAAAGACATGGCCCTAAATGAACAAGAAAAAAGTGCTCTTTCGTCAAGACAATGCATCGTGTCACAAGTCAATGGTTACGATGGCAAAATTGCATGAATTGAAGTTCGAATTGCTTCCTCATCCACCGTATTCTCCAGATTTGGCCCTCAGCGACTATTATCTATTCTCAGACCTCAAAAAAATGCTCGGGGAAAAGAGACTTGGCTCCAATGAAGAAGTTATCGCCGAAACTGGGGCCTATTTTGAAGGCAAAGACAAGTCCTTCTACAAGAAAGGTATAGAAGTATTACAAAAGCGTTGAACTGATTATATCGCTCTTGAAGGAGACTATGTAGATGAATAAAGTCGAATTTTGCAAAAAAATGTGTTTTAACAGGTTGACTGCCGACCACTCCGATCGGAGTGCGTCGGGTCTCTTCGCCAATGCCGTCTACTCCGATCGGAGTTCGACATGCGTTCTTACGAAACGTTTTAGTATTCCATCGGCGTTGTATATGAAACGTGTTTCTAGTGGTGGCGTTGCTTAAAAACGCAAGTTCTAACAGGAGCTTAAGTGGTTCCGCGGATTTCCTTTGGTTTGGTTGTAATCTGCCGTACAATATGGACAATCAACCTGGGCCTTCTGGTAATAAAAAAAGACATTGTAGTGATGAAAAAAAGGTATATGATAAGAAAAAGAAGCTAACTGACACTGAATTATTGCAGCTATTGGAAGAAAGCGGAGGTAGTAGTGACGAACATTACGTACCAGACACAGACGATAGTGATGTAAATTCAAGCTCCGAGTCCGAAGAAGAGAATTTTGTAGACCCTATTCGGCCACATCAAACACTTCCTAGCCTTGATGATATAAAATGGAACGACAGAGGTGCGTTTAAAACAAATTTTGTTCCAGAAAACCCAGGAATTATTGGTGCAAATTCCAGGACAGGGTGTATCTATCGATTTTTTCGAAATGATCATTGATGATGATTTTTTACAAACTATTGTAGAACGAACGAACTCTTACGCAGTCGAGGTTTTGCTGCGCCCAGAAACAAGTACAAAATCATGTATTACTAATTTTAAAGATCTTACTCTTGACGAACTAAAAATTTTTTTGGCCCTGTTACTTCACACTGGCACAATATCCTTGAGCCGTCTTAACGATTATTGGAAAACTGATCCGCTATTTTTAGAAAATATATGTCAAGGAATAGATTTTTGCTTATCTTGAGGTGTTTGCATTTTACATCTCCAGATATGGATCCGGCAGATCGGCTAGGAAAGATTAGATTTGTGGCAGATTTTTTTAACAACAAGATGGGAGAAATTTACTATCCTGGAAGAGAGTTGTCTTTGGATGAAGCTATGGTACTTTATCGGGGTCGTCTCCAGTTTAAACAGTATATCAAGAATAAGCGTCATAAGTATGGTATGAAGTTATACATGCTGACAGAGCCTAATGGACTTATTTTGAAATTTCGTGTCTACGAAGGTGCGACAGATGTTTATGGTGGAAGCGGACATACTGAAAAGATTGTTTTATATTTATTGGAGGAAAAATTGGGTGTGGGACATGCTGTCTATCTAGACAATTTTTACAATAGTGTTAATTTAGCTAGGAAATTACTTCAACAAAATACATACTGCACTGGTACTCTGAGAGCTGAGAGGAAAGATAATCCGAAAGAGGTAATGAGTGCAAACTTAAAACGTGGTGAGAATAAATCTATGTTTTGCAATGGAGTGCATGTCGGAAAATGGCGCGATAAACGCAATGTTCAATACATTTCAACAGAATTTGGAAGCGAAATGGGCATTTTTAAAAACAAAAGAAATCAAGAATCTGAAAAAAACCTTCCGCAATTATTGGATATAATGCTTTTATGTCCGGTATAGATAGACAGGATCAAATGATGGCATATTATCCTTGCAGCCGTATAAAACCATTCGGTGGTACAAAAAGTTATTCATGCATGTGCTGCAAATGAGCATGATAAACGCCTATTTTTTGTACAATAAATATTCGCGGTCTGACCAGTTACGATTATATGACTTCCGATTGGATGTCATAAGAAATTTACTAGCCAGACGACCAATTACTAATTTGCCGCAAATTCCTCTAGGCCAAATAAATGTCCACAGCATTAGCAAAGTAGAAAAAATTGTTAGTGAAAAAAAAAGGAACTAAAGAAACAAAACGGGTAAGCAGAAAGGAATGCAAAGAATGCAGGAAAAATAAAATAAGAAAGCAAACAGTATATGAATGCAAAAGGTGCCCTGGACAACCAGGTTTTTGCCTTAATTGCTTTGAGGATTACCATAAAAATGTACAAAAATGATTTAGAAATAAATGTTTTGAGTTCATGAGTTCGATTTATTATTTCTTTACTTATTTAATTGGACACTCCGATCGGAGTGTTCGGCATCTAGTAAAAATTTTCACTTGCAATGCCGATTACTCCGATCGGAGTGAAATTTTTGTTTTCTAATATTTTGAATGGCACATAAAAAAAACACATCCAAGACTCATTTTAATTCATATTTACCACAATAAAATAAAAATATATTTGGAAAAATCTTACCGGCGTCAACCACAAACTCAAAAATATAGATCGGCAGTCAACCTGTTAAGTAACTAGACCAAAAACTTTTCAGCCTACATTCAATAAAGCTGACCTTTTCAAAAGTGAATCTTTTGGCTTTTCTACTACGGACAGCATTACTTGATTTTGATTGTCTTCATTTGCCCCATGCCTGATGTTTCTTTTTAAATTTATTTTTAACACTTCCATAAATCTTGAATTTATTTATTAGATGTCCTACAGTTGTGAAGTGTACAGTTTTATTAGGGTGTCTATTTTTTAAGATTTCTACTGCTTTTCTAAAAGTTTTATAATTATCTTCAACTATGAGAACAATTTCAATTTTATCTTCAACACTCAATTTTACTGGCATTTCTAATTATTGTAAATATAGACTGACATTAGCTTTGAAGTTTATTGGCAGTGGTTAGGTATTTCCAAAGATATATTCATTTATTTTCAGCCTAAAATTTGTAGTGATTTCGTTTTCTTTTATTCAATAAATAATCCCACAATTACTGACGTGTTTACTGGAGCTCTTTTGAATTTTTGACTAGGAAGGCCACAAATCTAAACGTGAGCATAATTTTTTAGCTCCTATTAACATTTTCAATTAATATTTTGCTCTGTATTTAAATTTAAACACACTTTACTCTTTATAATAAATGATTATTTTTATTTTCCCTATATACCATCAAATATTTTAAACTTTTGATTATGGTTTTTCATGTAATGCAGAACTTTTTATCAAGAATAAATTTTTTTGTAATATGCAAGATAAACTTTTTCTCCATTTGTATAAAATTTCTTGGGACACACTATATTAAATAAAAATACCTTTTGCACACTCACATGATTGTGTGTATATACATGTATGTTTCAGTTTATTTTAAATATGCCTTCGAAACGATCAGAATTTTAACGAACCATGCTCTTAATTAGTGTTCCGTACGGAACACTTATAAGATCACTTCGGTGTCTGTCTGTCTGTCTGTCTGTCTGTCTGTCTGTCTGTCACACCCGATTTTTTCCGAAACTATTTGACATAGAAAGGTGAAATTTGGTAATAATATAGGAATTGATGGCCTCATCAGAGCCATGTAGTTTTGAGAATTAAATTTTGACTTAAGGGGTTAGTTTTGGGGGGTGAAGTCGGAAGTGAAAAAAAATTTTTTTTACTACGTCATCGAGTGTGGTGTCAATTGAAAGCTTGTGAAACACGACTAAAAAATATATATATAATATTATACTTGCGCGCACTTTTCTTTGTATTATTTTTAAAAATTCGCGAAAAATCGCTGTCCCGGGCCTTATCTCGAAAAGTACTTATCAAAAAATTTCGAAAAAATTCTAGAATATTCTCCACGGGGTGTATATTGAACGAAAATTATCACGAGTGCATTACCTTTAATAATTTATATGGTACATAAAAAAAACAAAAATTTCAAGGTCATCAGATTTCAGTAAAGATTGGAAACAAACTTTGTTGAAAACTCATTTAGGGTGTGTTTTGTGAAGTCACTGATCATTTTATACCACCGTAACATAAATTTTAACTTAAGGGGTTCGTTTTGAGGGGTGAAATCGGAAGTGAAAAAAATTTTTTTTACTAGGTCATCGAGTGTGATGTCAAATGAAAGCTTGTGAAAACACGAGTAAAAAAAAATATATATAATGTAATACTTGCGCACACTTTTCTTCGTATTACTTTTAAAAAATCGCTGTCCCCTACCTTATCTCGAAAAGTACTGATCAAAAAGTGTATTACCCTTAATAATTTATTTGGTATTTAAAAAAAATACAAAATTTCAAGGTCACCAGTTTTCAGTAAACATTGGAAAAAAACTTTGTTGAAAACTCATTTGGGGGTGTGTTTTGTGAAGTCACTGATCATTTTATACCACCCTAACAAAAATTTTTATTTTAAAAACAATCTACGTACGGAACACTAATTGTGCAAGTTCAACTTGCACTTGACCGGTTTTTTTTAATATTCTTTTATTTTGTGTGCTGTCCTTGTTATTGTATTATAAAAAGATTAGCATTTGACGTTATAATGTATACGTTATAAGGCAATGATAAAATCTAAACATTAAAAATTTGGGCACAACATTAAAAAGTACTGAGCCAATTCCCTTAAATTATATCCAATCACAGGAAACAATGTAAAATATGCATGCTTTTAACATTTTACTCTTTACTATTATTTAACAGCAACAAAATCTTTTTTTATGGGTCTAGCACACGTGCTGCAGGGAGGTCCCTAAAGCGCTACAGGAGCAGCACGTGTGCGGAAAAAGCGATTCACGTTGATCTTGAATCGCTGTAAATTATACTTGGTGGGAAACACAGTCCTGGGAAAATTATTCCAAAGGGATGATATTCTCCATATAAAAGACTGCTTGAAAAGCGTCGTACGAGAAGTAACAAGCTGAACCTCATACGGATGTGAAACATCAGTGCGACCTGTATTTCTGACATGCACCGCTCTGGGAGGAATTAAACGGGCCACATCCTCCGAACATTTTCCATGGAAATACTTGTAGAATAGGCTCAAGTCGCCAACCGTTCTTCGATGTTCCAGCGAATCAAGGCCGCCAGTCAGTTTCGGGTCTCCAATCAGACGAACACCTCTTCTCTGAATAGAATCCAACAAATGCAATATATGTTTGGGAGCGGAGCCCCAAACGTGGGAGCAGTATTCCACAGTTGGTCGAATTTGAGCTTTGTAAAGAATTAACAGTTGTTGTGGAGTGTAAAGCTTTCTGGTTCGAAATAATATTCCCAACTTTTGAGAAGCTCTCTTTGCTATGCCTGCAACATGCTCATGCCAGGACATATTTGCTCCCAAATTAACGCCCAACAAATTGAGTGATGATGTTAGAGGAATGGAGTGCCCCGTCATAACTATGACGGGTTCAGCAATGTTAACTTTTTTAGAAAAAACTGCCGCCTGGGTTTTTGTAGCGTTAAATTCCACTTGGTTACTGTCACCCCAAGATAGAATTTCTTGCAGGTCTTTGTTAAGTTGACCAACTTCCCGCTGTCTGCGGACACTCGCCTGAGAAGCCGATGTCCGAGCATTCAAAGTGAATGAAGAGATAAGCGTACTGTCATCTGCAAAGCTGTAGATTGTATTTCCGATCTTTTCCAGCAGATCGTTAATGTAAATGAGTATGGAGCCTTGGAGCACACCGGCGTTGATAGTGAAGGTGTTAGAAAGAAAACCCGTTAACCGCCACTCGTAAAGAATGCTCACTGAGGAAATATGAGAGCCACAAACAGAACTTTTCAGACATCCCATAAGAGCGCAGTTTAGCAAACAGTCGATCGTGCCAAACACGGTCGAATGCCTTGGATATGTCAAGAGCAACCGCTCGAGATTCTCCAAAGTGTTCAATTGCGTTGTTTCAAACATGTGTTACATAAGTCAGAAGATCTCCTGTTGATCTATGTTTACGAACCCCATATTGGTGATCGCTAATAATGTTGAATTCTTCAAGATATTTTAGAAGATGTTGATTGATAGCCTTTTCCATGACTTCTTGCCTTTTTAGGTATCGGCTGAACTGTGGCACACGGCCTGTGCTGTTAAAACTGGTATCATAGTTTTTAAGAACTATAAGGTCACTTCTTATTGCCATAATCAAAATTTTACAATAAAGAGAAACGATCTCTCATTTTCTAGATACTCTCAATAAGCCTTAGAACTACATAAAATTGAGAACCACAATTACATGTTATATTTTTTATAATTTAGTATTTTCTGAGCCTTGACAAAAACAATAATGGAGATTGGCAACAGGGCTTATGGGAAAAAGGAGGAAATATCCGCGAAGATACTGAAAAATATATCTCCGATCTTGTCAAAAAAATTACTGGTTCCCTTAAACCAAAACTTGATGATCAATGGTCTATTCCAGGGGTAATATATATACTGTAGCAATAAACAGAGCTGTCAAAAGAAGGCTTAGACAACCTAAAGTTTCAAGGGCATCTTTTAAGTATCCTTAAGAAAGAATCCCTACACTAATTTTATGGAAATTGGATCCCGGTCAAATCGGCTGAAAATGTATTATGTTATGCTTCAAGCCATTCTGATCAAAAGTATCCATGGATATAAAGCCCAAAAATGGTTAGATTAGGAATTATCGGGCGTGGAAAAAAAAACCGCTGATAAAATGCTATTCTAGCGTATTTTTAAGGACTTATTTTGATTAGAACATGATTTTACGAAAAATTCCGACTGAATTATATGAGGACAGACTTTCTAAATGCATTTTGTCCATTTTTTGTAATTTTGGGAAACGAAGAAAAAACTGCTATGCGTTTGGCAAATATTAACCGAAAAGTTGATATACCTAAAATGTGAATAAAAAATAATTCAAGGATTAGACGTATATGCGAAAAATCTAGTATTGATAATATCCCAAAAAATTGAAAAAAATTGATGGACAAACTGCATTTAGATTGTCATCCTGGGACAAAATGCATTTTGATCGTCTACACAAGCGGCATTACTGACTTTTGATAGTAACGATATAAAAAAACTTGTAGCTTTATAAAAATAGTGTTTTATTTTTAAATACACAATAATGTTTATAAACTAAATCAACAATAATGGCATTTTACATGTCATAAAGGTCACCATCTTCATCATTATTGCAATCGCATAACATGTCAGGTTCTTCGATAACATCATCATCGTCAGATTCACCATGGTTAGCTTGATTGTCAATTTGCACACGATTGTCAGAGAGAATTGGCTGTAACCATGTTTAGCTCAGGATCGTTGACCCAATTTGTCCCTGACAGTTCCACTAATAATTTCGAAAGACTCAGGAGTTTTTTTGGTTTAATTTTGTTTTGAAGTTCTACAGCAGGTAAGTGTAAAGTCGAAAGCTTCTTTCCACGTTTTAATAACGTTTGAAATTGTTTGGACGGATCGTCATTTCTATAAAACAACTCGGTCTTAAGCAAAATGTCGGTGTCGTTTTGTGATCTTTTAATAATAATCCGTTTGGCCGCACTGATCCCTTCAATTTTTTTTAAAGAAGTTAACGTCATTTTTATATCGTAAACAACCCAGTCCCTACCAAGTTGTCTAACGTCTCCCTTCTTGGAGTAAATGTCATAATATTGTGTAGGTGTTTTTATTGAACTGTATGATCGCATAACTTTTTCTATTTGCCCGAAAACACGGTCTGCTGGCAAATATGAGTGTCGGCGTACCGGAAAGGTAAGTACCACGGATTTAATATTTTGCGGGGCATCTCCGTACAGCCATAGCATAAGCATATGCATCACGTGTGCATTTTTATTCTGCCCGGCACGACCATCTGCGAATAGTCGCAACTGTTTTATATCTGGTCCAAATTCTGCTTTATTAAGAAAATCACGTAGAGCAGAACTTGTCTCTGCAGATCCCCTTTTTGCTTGATGTTCCATCCAGATGTAGAAAACTGGTTTTTTAATATCCACGTCGGTTACACAAAAACAATAAAAAGACAACTGCTGGGCATAAAATGCATCTTGAATTGGCACTTTCGCTAAGACTTGAACCTGTTGAAGGTCAAAACAATACGAAGCACTCTGTGCCGGCTTTTCATTCATTAGGTTGAAAATTGTTTGGCTCATAATTTATGTACACGTAGAGAAGTTTTTAGTTTGTCTATTTCAGTTTTGTCTTGGCAAATGCTAATAGAAGTTTGGGTCCTAACACAAAAGCCACATACGTCGGTGGCAGGGCTTCCAAATGCAATATTAAAATGATTATTAAAGATTCTACTAAAATACTTGTAATTTACTTTCAAATTTTCAACTGTACTCTGATTGTACAGATTCCATAAAGCAGTAATATTATTTTCGGATGATAGATAAATGCGCCGAGATTTAGCACGCCCGTAATGACTTTCGTGTCCTTTTAAACTGGCTATAAATTTTTTTCACAGCTTCAAATTCATTAACATTCCTAAAAGACCGTTGGTCCCCTCCACGCTTCTCAACAATACCACTTCCAGATTGCATTTTTCGAGCAATAGTATTTACGCGTCTCTGACTGACACTAAATATTGATAAGAATAACTTCTGGCAAATGTAAAAATTTTTTCTCATTCTTCCAAACCTAAAATAAAGAATATTACCTAAAATAAAATCGGACCTTCCGCCAGTTAAGCGTTGCTTAAACCACTACACTATACATTATGGTGACAATAAAATTCTTTTTAAATTAAAATTTAAACCATAAATTTTAATGGATTTCTAGGTTTAAATTTTTTTCACTCTTCGATAGAAGTTAGCTAAGGGGGGGGATTTTAAAAATAAGCTAAATAAAATTATTTAAAACTAAAATTTACATGATATCTTGTAGAGAAATTGTGGGATTTTCCTCCTAGTTTTCGGTTACGACTTCTATCTGGTTTTCCAACATTCATAAAATGCCCCAGTTTATTGTCCTGTACATTTTTCTTTGTTGTCTTATAAAACGTATTTCTGATTGTCCTTATATCGTCTTGGGATAATTCATGGCAAAAGAAATCCTTTCGTTTAGGGTGAGTAGTACAGGAAAAATCAACAAAATGTTCCAAATTAGGATAATGATCTTAATACCTTTAAAAGAGAATAATATTAAAACATTAACGACAACATAAGAACTTTAGTGTACCTATTAGGTAAACAATAATAGCATAATGTAAACCTAACCTAAAAATCATTAAGGCTTACCTTACGTTGCTTTTACACTCTTTAGACGTGAGATTTCTTTTTCTACTACCACGGTCCGTATCACCAACTACGTGATCCCCTGTCACAGTCACATCCATTATTTGAGATTGTTTCGTAGAAAAACGGAAAAAAACAAACGCACATAAAACAAACACTGCAGACAGCAACAAGTGCAATGACAAACAAATCGAAAATTAGTCCACGGCGCAAGGACAAACTTCCGTTAGTTCGTCTAGCGCCAATGGACATACAGCATATAGAAAGTCCGAGGTATTTTTAACATTTAATTTGTATGGGAGAAAATGCATTTAGAACGTCGTTTGGGGCATAATATTGTTGCTCTATGTATGTAGTTTGCATTGGCATCTTTGGTTGAAAATGTGAAAAAATGGACAAAATGCATATAGAAAGTCTGCTCCGCATATGTTTTTGAGTTACTAATTATGAATATAATAATTATTTTGACCCATTTCGCTCCTACTTTTGACTTTAGTGACCACTTTGGCCATTTCTGGAGGCTTTTTTTGATATAATTCGTCTAGAACATATTTTTGTGAAAAAGGCTACCGTAATTTTATGTTTTTTGAGTTGATAATTACGAATATAATAATTCGAATAGCGTTTATTTTTGACCATATAACTTTCACCCTTCTTTTTTAACAATTTCCTTAGAGTTGTTCTAGAGTTCTAGTCTAATTAAATCCAGAAAAGGGCAAAAAAATAAACGCTATTGGAAAGTAGGATCAAATTGGTTCAAAATAATTATATTCGTAGTTATTAACTCAAAAACATAAAATTGCGTTAGAATTTTTAACAAAAATATTTTCTAGATGAATTAAATGAAAAAAACCGGTCAAGTGCAAGTTGAACTTGCACAATTAGTGTTCCGTTACGTTGATTGTTTTTAAAATAAAAATTTTTGTTAGGGTGGTATAAAATGATCAGTGACTTCACAAAACAGACCCCAAATGAGTTTTCAACAAAGTTTATTTCCAGTCTTTACTGAAAACTCATGACCTTGAAATTTTGTTTTTTTTTTATATACCAAATAAATTATTAAAGGTAATGCACTCGTGATAATTGTCGTTCAATCTATACCCCGTGGAATTCCGGAATTTTTTCAAAATTTTTTGGTCAGTACTTTTCGAGATAAGGTAGGGGATAGCGATTTTTTAAAAGTAATACGAAGAGAAGTGTGCGCAAGTATTACATTATATATATATATATATATATATATATATATATATATATAATATATATATATATATATTATATATATATATTACTCGTGTTTTCACAAGCTTTCATTTGACACCACACTCGATGACCTATTAAAAAAAATCTTTTTTCACTTCCGATTTCACCCCTCAAAACGAACCCCTTAAGTCAAAATTTATGTTCGGTGGTATAAAAGGATCAGTGACTTCACAAAACACACCCCAAATGAGTTTTCAACAAAGTTTGTTTCCAATCTTTACTGAAATCTGATGACCTTGAAATTTTTGTTTTTCTTATATACCATATAAATTATTAAAGGTAATGCACTCGTGATAATTTTCGTTCAATCTACACCCCGTGGAGAATATTCCAGAATTTTTTCGAAATTTTTTTTGATGAGTACTTTTCGAGATAAGGCCCGGGACAGCGATTTTTCGCGAATTTTTAAAAATAATACAAAGAAAAGTGCGCGCAAGTATAATATTATATATATATTTTTTACTCGTCTTTTCACAAGCTTTCATTTGACACCACACTCGATGATCTAGTAAAAAAATTTTTTTTTCACTTCCGACTTCACCCCCCAAAACTAACCCCTTAAGTCAAAATTTAATTCTCAAAACTACATGGCTCTGATGAGGCCATCAATTCCTATACTATTACCAAATTTCACCTTTTTATGTCAAATAGTTTCGGAGAAAATCGGGTGTGACAGACAGACAGACAGACACCGAAGTGATCTTATAAGTGTTCCGTACGGAACACTAAAAAGACTCCCGAAATGGCCAAAATGGCCAATATTCGAAAGTAGGGTCAAAATTATATTCATAATTAGCAACCCAAAAAACATCTAATCCCGTTGGAATTTTTAGTAAAATCATGTTCTAGTCAAAATAAGTCCTTTAAAAAACGCAGAAATAGCATTCTCTCAGCGTTTTTTTTTTACTAATTCCACGCTCTATATTTCCTAATCTATCCATTTTTGGACTTTGTATCCTTAGAGACTTTTGATCAGAATGTCTTGAAGCATAATATACTTCATTTTCAGCCGGGATCCAAATTCCATAAAATTAGTGCGGGGTTTTTTAATAAAAAACAAAATATCTAGGAATGTTAGAGTCTTTTTATATTACATATTCCGTGAAATTTATGCATCAGTCAGTTTCGAGATTTTTTGTTTTTGACATGCATCGTCACGAAATTTAATGCAAGAAACATTGAGGGATCTAAAAAGTTTCTATTATTACATATTTTTTCAATGAAACATAATATTTAGAGAGAAAGTACAGTAAAATTTGTTTGTTCTTTATCACATGACTTTCTAAAGAAATTATATCTTTGAATTTCTCAACAATATATCAATTTACCGGTGCTTTATAATGATTAATGCATAAGGCTTTTTATCTGGTTAACTTTCGGCCAGCTTCTAGAGATATAATAATACATCAAAATAATGCCGTATATTGTTAAGATTGATGTTAAAAAGTAAAAAGTTATTAAAATCTTATATTCCATATAAAAAGCAAAAATATATTTGGGAAGCCAACGTTTTTGATTAATATGAAGTCTGTAGGCACATCGTCTACAAATAATATTTTCTTTAACTTCACTGACCACAAATTTCTTGCAACAAAGAGCCTTTCGAACTACACAACGATAATTATTACGGTTATACCTTTGGTTATTTGTGGTCAGGTCAAATATAACTTCATAGGTATGGTTCTAAAATGAAAGTAAGTAAAATGCTTTAATAAGACGTATTATATGATACATAATTATTAAGAGAAAAATACAGTAAAATAATTAATGCAAATTGTTTACTTCTCTTTTACAGCAGCACCTCTTGTTTGGTTATTTCTGGTTCGCTCTTATCTTATTTCTGTTTACTTATAGTATTCAAATAGTTCCTTTATATGTTCTTTCCGTTTATTTTCGGTAATTATTTTAACTATCTTGTCTTTTAACACGGATAATGTTCGTTTTTTATTTTTTTTTTTTTTGCATTTTTTCCAGTCTTTGAGTACTTTTTTTTCATTTTTTTGTACAGGGTGAGTCATCGATAGAGTAAAGTTCATTATCTCATTTGTTTCGGGAATGATGAAAAAATGTTAAATACAATAATTTTAGGGAATGTTAACGTGCACAGTTTAAAATTATTTTTGAGTATACAGGGTACTTCAAAAAAGTGTGGCCGATATATAATATGTTTTTTGAGTGGAACATCATATTTTCTAGTTTATTTTTAAAGTCTGCGTAAAATTCTATAACTTTTTTATTAATAATATTATATACCTAAACCTAGTAGTTTTTCTAATATTTCGATTTTTTTTTTTTAAATGCTAGTTTTCAGTTTTGTCAAAAATTGCCAGTAGCACCATTGTTTCTGAAGGTGGAGTACTCGTAGTTGGTACGAGCGTTCTATATTAAATAAATATAAATATATAAATTTGAGGATGTTTAAAATAAATTTATACCTTTCGACTATTTTAAATCGAAAAATCTCAAATTTTTCAAATGGCACATCCTGTATATTATTGTTTTTTCTGATAGATTCTACAAAACCGTCCAACTTTTATTAAGTATGTCATATACCTATTTCTAATAGTTTTCGATTTATTTTGGATTTTTCAATTTTTATCCTTGTTTTTAATACACTTACGCTATTGTGAAAACATAAACAGATAGTAAATCATAATTTTAATATAATTTAACTTATCTAATGGTTAATTATTATGACGTAATAAATGATCAAAAATATGCTGGTCTACTTGAATACACATGTTTAGTCGTTTTACTATATTTTCCTTCCCTTTTCTTAGTATGAAGGGCTATTTTCCATATTTACTGGTGTTGTAGGGGGCTTCCCATAAACACGATCTTTAATGTACCCCAAAAAAAGAAGTCTAAAGGTGTTAAGTCACATGATCGGGGGGGCCACTGAATGAACTCATCCCTACCGATCCATTTTTGTGGCTAACGATCGTTAAAAATTCCCGAACTTCCCGGTGGTAATGAGCAGGAGTTCCGTCTTGTTGCATCTACATTTGTTCCCTTTCAAAATTATCAACTTCTTCACGTAATTCGTTTTGCAAAAAATTTAGATATCTAGGCCCGTTAAGCGGTTCGCGGAAAAAATATGGACCAATAATTCGAAAATTTAATATTCCACACCATACATTAAGCGACCAATGGTTTTGGTTTTGAGCTTCCCGTACCCAAAATGGATTAACTGTTGAATAATAATGCATATTATGGCTGTTAACTGCTCCATTACTGTGAAAAGTAGCTTCATCAGAAAATATTATTTTGGATAAAAAATTTGAATTGGCCTCTATTGTTCCATTCATGGTGGTACAAAAGTTTACTCGTTGTTCACGGTCTTGAAGTTCTTGGTGTAGTTCCATATGAAAGGGATGATACTTGTATTTTCTCGTGGTGCGATTAGCCGTAGATTGGGACTGTGTCAGATAAGTCAGCTAGTTGACGACTGTTGACCTGGGGATTATTTTCAACATGAAGTAAAATCTCCATTTTTTTTCCTGGTTTCTGGTTTACTACTTTCTATTTCGTATACTCAACGCTACGACTACCATCAAACCGTTCCATTAAACATTGAAAAGATTTTCTAGACAGTATACGTCTATTATTACGCTCCGTAAAGCCTTATTGCCAAAAGACAATTTTTTCCCGCCTCGCCCAGTATATAAACCATATCAATTAATTCATTTTAGGAAAATCCATAACTATTACCTTTATAGATCACTTACTACAACAAATTAAACTATTTTTTTACTTGCTTAATAGACATGTCAAAATTTGACAATGACTACATTTTTATTTTGTCTTGGCAACTATGATGTTATAATTCAAAATAAATCGAAAACTATTAGAAATAGGTATATGACATACTTAATAAAAGTTGGAGCGTTTTTGTAAAATCTATCAGAAAAAATAATAATATACAGGGTGTGCCATTTTAAAAAATTTGAGATTTTTCAATTAAAATTGTCGAAATGCATAAATTTATTTAAACATCCTGTAGCATGTAACTCAAATTTCTTTAGGTATATGTTTTTTTTCATCTCTATAGATCGCTCGTACCAATTATGAGTTTTCCACCTTCAGAAACAATGGCTCTACTGGCAATTTTTTTACAAAACTGAGAACTGGTATTTTTTAAAAAAAAATTGAAATATTAGAAAAACTAACTACTAGGTTTAGGTATATAACATTATTAATAAAAAGTTATAAAATTTCACGCAGAATTTAAAAATAAATTAGAAAATAGGATGTTCCATTTAAAAAACATATGTTATATCGCCTACACTTTTTTGAAGTACCCTGTATACGCAAAAATAATTTTAAACTGTACACCTTAACATCCCCTGAAACTATTGTATTTACATTTTTTCATCATTCCCGAAACAAATGAGATAATAAACTTTACTCTATCGATAACTCACTCTGTACAATAAAATGAAAAAAAAAAAACAGTTTTTTGTCTCTTTTTTTAATTTTGTAGATTATGTACACATTTGAGCGACTTAAAAATAACGAGGATTTGTTGGTAATTTCATTACGAAAAGTTTGGCTTTTTTTTGTCTCGATCAGATATATATAACTGGAATTATTCGTATTTTAACCTCAAAAAACGCGTTTTGAAAACCCCCCCACTTCAGTTGTTTATAAACAAAAGAGCGCTAGTTTTTCGAGGTCAAAAACTCAGGACAATGCTCTTGGTGATACCTCAGAGACAATAAAATCATAATATTGCTGTATTTAAACTGTGCAATTTCAAATGCTTTTTGTACTGCACCATGACCACGAAAGCAATTTCCGTGGGAAACGAAAAGGCGCAGGACTTTTCTCAACTTCAGTCATGTTTTTTCGTCCTAGTCGCATGGTCTCAGGTCCTTTTCAGACATAACTGTTTGGATTATAGACACCGGTAGTTATTGCAATCTTTTTTACTGTATATTTTGAGAATCGGTATAATCTAGGCATATCTACAGTTACCTGATCTTTTGAATCAGTTCCTCGCTCGCTCACCATTATGTGCTACCCTTGAGCTTGTTTGGCAAATGGAGTAATAATTGTGATTTATGAACTTTTCTAGCATAAAGAACTCAAAATGGAAAATGTAGAAATATTTAAGGAGGAGTACACTCTTCCCTGTTACATACAAGGGACAATAAGGTTAACATGCCGTCTTTTTGATGAAAATGAAAAGCAAGTATTTTGTGGACAGATAGAAATGGAGGCTTCCAACTAATAAAACATATAATACCATTGTTACCAGCATAATAAATAAATTTTGAATATGCTTAGCTTAATTTTTCATTTCATGTAAAAGTATAAACGCTCTCAATAAACTACATGTAATATACAGGGTGTCCCAGTATTCCGTGTACATAGAGTTAGTGTGGATTTCTGGAATGAACATATGACCCTTTAATCCAAATTACCTATCGAAAAAATCGTAATTTTTGAGATACAGGGTGGCAAAGTTATACTTTTATTTTAATTTTTCTTAATAATAATAATAATAATAATAACAAACAAATACAAGCACTTAGGAAATTCTTTCACAGCAAGCAAACCAGCCTCCACACAGCGACAGTGAAAGCAGACAAAAACTACACACCTCTCGACTTTATCCCGGACAGACCACTCAGCAGACACACACAGTCACACCCAATTACAACAGGAAAAGATGAAAACGTGGTCAGAGAAAACACTCCACGGAAAAAACACAGATACCACATAGAACAAGACCACGTAAAAAAAAACAATCATACACCTGGTTATAGGATGGGCAGCTATTCCCTGAAACAGAAGGCTTCTTACTTGCCATCCAGGATAAAGTCATATTAACCAGAAACTACCAAAAGCATATCATCCAAAGACCCGACTATTGCAGAGGACAGATGTAGGAAATGCCACCAGCAGAAAGAAACGATCGAACACATAACGAGCGGATGTAAAATATTAGCCCAGAACAGAGTACACAGCCAGGCATGATTCAGCTGCCAAAGTGGTTCACCAAGCACTAGCCACAACATACAAACTCATAGAAAACACAGATCCATAGTACAAATACACACCAACATCCATACTTGAAAATAAAGATTACAAGCTCTACTGGGACATCAGTATCCATACAGATAAAACAGTCTCCGCCAATAGACCCGATATTACTTTTCAGTGCCAAAAAAGGAAAAGTCACCTATCTAATTGACATAGCTGTCCCCAACGATACAAACATGCCAAACGAAATACACAGAAAAATTTCCAAATACGCAGACCTTGCAACGGAAATAAAAAGGCTATGGAAACAAGAAAAAGTCATCATTGTCCCCCTCATTTATCAGCCACAGGCCTTACACTAACAACATTCACACCACACTTAGTACAATTAGGACTCAACACAAACATACACAAAAACATTCAGAAGTCAGTGATTTTGAAAACATGTAACATTGTCAGGTCATTCCTTAATACACAATGGTAATGCGTTTGTGCTGACTTGGTTTGCACCCGTCAGCCAAACATGGAACCACATTGACCAAATGTGAGAAAGAAAAAACTTTTTTATAATAATAATAATTAATAATAATAATAGCTTTATTCCCAACAGTAAGAACCATTTACAGGGAAAACAAGAAATAATATGAATGAAATTTTCTCTTAAAACTAAGGTACTAAAGTAACAACAAAAATAGACAAAAACAACAAAAAAAAGAAGAAGAAAGAAAGAAATAAAAATGAATAAAGAAATTAAATGAATCAGCCCAGTAACAAATTAGAATAAAAGTGAAATAAAGTAAATATTAGTTACATACATTCAACAAGCAAAACAAGTTTCTAAAAGAATTTTTATAAATGTTCTATCAAGTGAAATGATCTAAACATATTGACCGAATCT
This sequence comes from Pachyrhynchus sulphureomaculatus, assembly GCA_019049505.1. Taxonomy (NCBI): domain Eukaryota; kingdom Metazoa; phylum Arthropoda; class Insecta; order Coleoptera; family Curculionidae; genus Pachyrhynchus; species Pachyrhynchus sulphureomaculatus. The sequence goes on along the minus strand of CM032456.1, from coordinate 206,659,201 downwards.
TATTTTCGGTGTCTCCAAAAATGTCACATTCATTACTAATTAAGTTAAATTTATTGCACATAACATTGATTGGTTCAATTAACCTGAGATTAGTGCTAGCACGTGAACAAACAGAAGTAGCAGTATTTCGTGAATTAATTCTAGCCACCAATATAGCCACTCCGATAGCAGCTGAGGACAGTCGATGATTCCGTGCAACAATCTATACAAGAAAATTATAGACGAACACTCTCAGTGAGCCTCAAGTGATTGAAAATTAAATCTCTCCAATAACAAAGAGTACTCTATTCCTCTCATTGGATAGACACCATCTACCTTATATGATAAATATTTTAGAAATCAATTTTAGCATTAGTTTGTAGCATAAATAATAAAGGTATACGCTAGTTTGGGTCTCACATAAGACTCATATAGCAGTATTAAAGATCGTTCACTATTAAAGCTTCTACAGTTGCGCACTATAAAAACCATATAGACGATTGGCTTCCAGCGTTACGTTTATTAATGTGATTAGAAAAATTCATTTTGTTATCGAATACTACTCCAAGTCCCCCTACATTGTTGGTGCGCCCGAGAGTTGACGTTCCTAGTGAATATTCATAGTTGTTATTATATGGTTTTTCCTCGTCACCGACATAATTTTACATTTAGAAATATTCAAGTCTAATTTATTGTGCTTACACCAATCCTCAAGCACGCAAAGCTCAGTTTCAAGCACTTTACAGTCCTGAATACATGAGACGGGCGCATAAGCTGAGATCATCAGCAAAAAGCAGCCTGCAACAGTTCAGAGTATCGCAGAGGTCATTAATATATAGCAAAAATAGTAGGGGAACAAGATTGTATCCCTGTGGCAAACGCCCGAGGTTGCGGTATAGGAATCGGAAATATATTCCCATTATAGTGTACTGACTGAGAGCGGTCCCCCAAATATGAAGTAGCTTTCTTAATAATTCGGTGCTAAGGGGTTTTCTGAGATGATGATTCATGTAAAATATGACCAACGAGTTCTTTTGATATCTTTAGGGTGTCAGCTATCTTAGGCAATTTCACTTTTAACGGTCATCCAAAATAATTTTGTGGATTTTTTTGATGTTTTCCGGTTGTAACCACCTCATTTGGGCGTCCAGAGCGTTCAGCATCATTTGTGTCTGTACCACCGCGTTTAAATTCAGCATACCAGTAAATGATGAGTGATTTTCCAGGGGCAGAGTCTCCGCAACACTTATCAAGCGATTGCTTTTTGTTTGGACGGTATTTTTTCCCATCAAAAAACAGTATTTAATCAACACACGAAATTCGATTTTTTCCATTATTTTGAAAATATCAAAAGTAGTGTCACTAAAATTACTTTAAACTTGTAAACTAATCTTCGAAATGTCATGAAATTTTGACACGTGAAATCGTTTGAAGGTTGGTACTTCCTAAAATCATACGAATTTTTTGAAAAAGGCGACATCTATGTGTCATACCAAAAACTTTTTCAGCTTACGTCTTATAAGGAATAGTTTTAGTACCTATATTATTTCATATCATTTAAGGCCAATAGTTGCGAATGTGGCTTTTGACACACTCATCCAACTTGTAATTGCCGAAAATTGCTGGTCGGTACTTACTACAATAACATAAAAATTAAGAAAAGTAATATTCTATGGTATTCTAGCAGTCCTAACTGAAATAGTTCAGTTGGTAGCGTGGCGCCTAGAAAGGTAAACATTCTAAGATAAAGCTGACTGCGAAAAAACAAATTTTAATTTTTAAAAATTCTTGTTTTCTGTTCGCGAAGGAATTTTTCAAATTTGTTCAATAAAACTAATTTTCTATTTTGGGGCAACATGTAATAAAGTTCTTCGTGATAAAATATAGTTATGACCTAACCCCCCCCGGAACCGACTTAATCTTCATGAAATTTCATCGCACCAACCCTACTTACAGACAGGCACACCGAAAAAAGAACTGGAAATGGTTAAATGACCTGTTTACGTACTAAAAGATACCACCGAAAATATAGCTATCGCTACAGAAAGTCAAACACGTAGAACAAAATATCGCTGAAAAACAAAGCTCGCTGGCTCCCGCCATTTTTTAACCTACGAGGATGGATTGCAAAGTTCTCTGCCCAGTCAGAAAACAAAATAAAATACGTACAAAAATATTTTTATTTTTCGACGTAACCTCCACCTAGCTCTATGCATTCTTTTCACCTGCTTTCCAAAGGTTCCACACCTGTTTGAAAAAAAAGATTCCTCAAGGTCTTCAAAAGACTGGTTAACTGCAACTTCGACTTCTCCATTTCTTGAAAATTTTTCTGGCTACCGAGGTGTTTTTTTTAGGTTTGGAAAACAGATGAAAGTCCGAGAGTTCCAAATCAGGAGTAATAAACCGGATGGGGCAGCAATTCGAAACCACAATCACGAATTTGAGCTATAGACTCAACAGATGTGTGAACGCGAGCGTTGTCCTGATGGAACAAAACTTTCTTTCTCAGTAATCCTGGACATTTCTCTTTAATTTCTTGACGTAAATGAAGCAAAGGGGTGCAATAGTAAGTCCAGTTTATTGTTTCGCCTTTCGGAAGGTAGTCCACCATAACCATACCTTTATCATCCCAAAAAACTGACGCCATCACTTTTCCAGCCTTCGCTTTCTTTGGGGTCGGTTCACCAGATTGTTTCCACTCCTTGGATTGTTGTTTTGACTCTGGAGTATAGTGGTGAACCCAGGTTTCGTCCATTGTCACAAACCTGTTAAAGAAAATCTTGCGGATCAGCCTTAAACATCTCAATTTCGTTTTTGTTCAACTGAAAACAATCTGGGGACCCACCTAGCGGAAACCTTAGAAAATCCGAGTTTGTTGGCAATGATGTTTTGTGTTCGTTCATACGAGATGCCTATAGTGTCTGCAATCTCCCTGATAGTTAATCTACGGTATTTCAATATGAGATGACACACTTTGCTGATGTTTTCTTCAGTCGTAGACGTCGTGGGCCGGCCGGAGGCGAGGGTCATCTTCGATGCTCCCTCGTCCACGTTTAAATTCCGTAACCCATTTTTTCACAGTGGTATATGACGGAGCAGATTCTCCTAGTGTTGTTTTCATATCATCGTGGATCTCCTTTGGTTTTAATCTTTTTTTAAACAGGTACTTGATGACCGCACGTTGTTTAATTTTTTCCATATATTTTTTCCAAAAAACGCTGCACTTGGTCTCACTAACCTTGTTCTAACCTAAAAACCACAAATTCTACAGCAGCAAAATCTTACACTGTAACAACCAAAGAAAGTATGAACTTATTGAGGGTACTATAATAAAAATATTATAATTAGTTTTTGGTGAGGCCACGAACTTTTCAATCCATCCTCGTATTATTATTGCATATAATTCAGTTTCTACGAGGGTCGCCTTTTAAACTTTACAAACGACCACTAGATGACACTATTAAGATGTGACATTACCATCGTCGTAAAATTTGACATTTGCTATTGTTAAAACAGTGGCAGTTCAAAAACAAATGGAAATTCACGTGAAAGTTTTGGTGAATGATCTTATACGCTTTTAGTAAAGGCCTAACTCAACAACAATACCTCGAATCGCCTCGAGTATCACCAAACAACGAAACGGGAGCGCTGCCGCCTTAATATAGATGTCGATTTTAGCTGCTCACTCCGTATCTTCGCGGTTTTGCCAATTCTAAAAAGATCCTACTCATTATCATACTATGCGGTATTTTAGGCGTTACATAGCAAGCAAGTATAATAACAAATCAAAAAACTATTTCTCATAGTGGTCTGGAAATTATTAGCACAAAGCTGGATTCTCACTACTATTTCAAAAACTGTGCACAGGGACTGTGTATTTACTGGTAGAGAAATTTGTTTTTCTTAATTTAAACTACCCGCATTCAACATATAATAATCTTGTACATTTTCTCATTGTTTTTATTAAAGAAATGTAATGTTGTTAGCTTCTCAGCCTGTGGGATACTGGAACCTGTTGCTTCCTTTTAAAAATAATAATTTTTCCCGCACGTAACGTCATGCTGGTTAAGTGGTGTTTGGCGTGGCAGCCTTTGTAATAAAACGTGAAGTTATTTAATAAACTGCAGGTAAACCTCCGTTGACGTGGAAAGTTATCGTTCGCGTAGTTGCTCGCTTGGAATCTGGTAATAATAAAACTATGTGACCTAAGAGTGAACTAAGAAGAATGGTTATTCAAATTCCGGCATATTTTTAATTAAATTGAATTCGAAGTGCGGAATATCTTTAATTATTTATTTATTTATAACTTTGAGTGGTCAATGAAAAATATGTTATTTTTATACAAGGGTGGATTGTATAATGTGATAAAAATGAAGGTAAATAATATTTTTTTAAAAAATAAAAATTTATTTCTCAAGAATTCTAATTTTTTTATTCCCTCAGAAAAAAGGTGTTTGAAACTGCGCATAATATTTGTTTTATGAAATAGATAACCTAAAATTTTTTTTTAGGGTTAGTTACTTGGGGTCAAATCCGGAGAATAGGGTGGATGTGGAACTATTTCGAAGCTCAGCTCGTGCACTTTTGCGATTGTAACGGCAATGTGTAAGCAGGCACAGAGCACTTCTTTGCCCATTAATCTTGGTCGCTTCTGGTTCAAATCACTATGCAAATGGTCCGATAACGTTGCGTAATAAAAGCTAGTCACTGTTTTAGACTTTTCTAAATAATCACTCATGATGCCCTGTGAGTCTCAGAAAATAGTTTCCATCACTTTTCCTGCCGATAAAACTGTTTTCGCTATTTTCGGTGCACTTTTTTATCTTCGCCAATCCACTGTTTTGACTATCATTTTGTCTTCAAGGTGTAGTGGTGGATCTATGTTTCATCAGGCACAAAACGACGCCTGAAGTCCTTGGGATTACGGTACACCTTTTCCGAGCACGATTTTGAAAAGTCGTTCCTCGTTCATTTTTGATCTACAGTCAACAAACGCGACACTTATCGGGCATTCAGCTTTTTCATTTTTAGAACTTTATCCAGGATATCATGTACCCGTTCATATGAGATATCTACCATCTCAACAATCTCACGAAGCTTAATGCCATGATCTTTCAATCGTTATACCATGAATTTTATCAACCATCTCTTCAGAATCCTCAAGGGGGCGCACATTGGGGCGACGGCGTATAAAATCGGAATATTGGATGAAAAAATTGAAGATGTATTTATCGAATATTGACGATTTTTTCCTTTAATATATATCATAAACCATACATAAATATGTTTATAACTAATTTATTCCTTCTGCCTTCCTTAAAATTATCCGTTGAAGTGTGACATTTTCGTCAATGTTGGAATTTCTGTAATTCGAGAAATTACATTCGAAATTCTCTGTGGACAACATAACTACGAATATGAGTTAAACGCTTACTAGAACTTGTTTATTAGGTTTCAAACAACAAATTAATCTTAGTGTAACGTCATTAGAGTGCTACAATATATTAATAAACATTTGACATATTCGACACAAAAAATTATTATTACTTCAATATTCAAAGATGTATAAGTTTTTGGAATGAGGTGGAATGAGATGGCGCTTTCACCATCTGATAAGGCAAAGTCTCTAGTTTCCGGAGATGTCCTATTTTTATCCCCCTTTGGTAAAAAATGGACATTACAGTTCCCCCGACTTGATCTAACGTTCTCCACTCAGCCATTCTCTCGGGCAATATTCCAATGAAATGAAAAAATGACGATATACTCCTCATTTCTTATGAAGTATACACTTCTAAAAAAAGGGCAATTAAACTCTTGTTGCCTCTTTTCGGCAACGCGGCTTGACTACCTTGAAATTTCGATCTCAATGCGAGTGTTTGCTTACATCGCGCGCCATAGTGAGACAAATGCGACATTTTTTTTCGGTCATTTTGCTCATAACTTCGACATTTGTCAATGGAATGACTTCAATTTAATATACATAATGTACGATTTATATATTTTCAGAAATATGAAATCAAAATCATACAATTTATTATCACGAGCACGATAAAGCGTAAAGATAATTCATGTAAAGATAATTATTCACAGAATCAAAACTATTCAGCAGATTATAAACGATGCATCGGATATGCTATCGTGCCAATAGGGCAGTTATCTGAAGATGCTCAGGAAGCAAATCACAAATATTTCAGAAAATATAGAGAAAACCATTCGCGAAGAATGTCTCGAATATATAATAATGAAGATATTTTTAATAATTTGATGATTGCTTCAGATCCGATAATATCTAATTCGCGAAAATTGATGGAACGTAAGAAGAAAGAATTGTCCGAAGATGTAAAACATCTATTACATTTCAGTGATGATGATACAGATTACGATGATTAAAACAAGAAGTACAAATGTGAGAGGCAAGGGGACTCACAAAAATCAAGCACCCCGAGGGATCGAAAAATATCTGTCACGTTCACGTCGTTGATCCTGGGTAACGCTAAGAGCAGATAATTGATATTCGAAATATTATTCGCTTCATGAGTGTATTTTGATAGGTTAATATTCCGTTACATGTCGCATGCGTAGGGCAATCGTAACACGGGACAATGATATTAATGCTGCGTAAGCGCAACCAGTGTTTCTAATTTTAGCTATAACTCGAAAATAAAAAAAAAATGTACCAAACGAAACAAAAGGCATTTTAAAGCTAAATGTTGATACTTACGCGTAGTATTAACGAAATTTATGAGAAAAATATTTGTACCTGTGTTATGTAATGAAAATCCTTGAAACCGTTGTTTTTTGCAAATTTCCGTCATTTTTCTCAAAATTACGACGCGGTAGCCAAATTTGGACAACGGATTCGTGTTTAGCAGGCAAAAATACATTGAAATGACTATTCGCACTCATGTAATCTAAAAATTTTTCAATTTGTTGTCTAGTATTTTGAAATAATCATCTTTACGCTTTATCGCGCACGCGATAACAGTATATAGTATGATTTTTTACTTCATATACTGAACATATATTAATCGTACATTATGTGTATTAAGTTTGAAATCATTCCAATAACAAATGTGGAAGTTATAAGCAAATGACCGAAAAATAACGCATTCGCCCCATTGTCCCGAATGTGCAGCATTTGTCCAGTAATAAATGATCTTTAATGTTGGTACATAGTCCCCATGAACTTTATTCAGTTCAGTTTTTATCTGTACACAGTACATCTTTTCAAACAAAAATGTTTTATCACTTCACCATACTCGAATTTATCTATTTCTACGAAACGTATAACACCAATCACTTACCACAGCTACCAACAACCAATTGTGCGTTAAATCTGTTTGAAACTTTGAACACAACCGTTACAAGAATCACGCTTACCAACAGTCATGTCGCTTAACAAAGTTTCCCGCCATTTCATAAAGATTTACCAGACTTATCAATCCCCCTCGTAAAGTGCAAGCCTCGTAAATCGGGTCTTGTTCAAGCCTAATTTTGTTAGGTTAGAACATTTAAATACAACATCATAGTTTAGTTTAACTACTTATAAGGATGGCTCGAAGTTCTGTTGATGTGCTGTCCGATATTTAACGATTTCTGTCAAGCTGGAAGTTAATATTTCTTGACTAGGCTATTACAAATTGAAATGTTATTTTGCATTATAATTGGCAACTATTGGCCCATTATACTTTGTCTCAGTGCCAAAACTTACTTGAACAACTCAAATATTAAAAAATATAATTAAATATTCTATTATAAAAACCAAATCTAATAGGAAAACAATCGTATTAAACTCATACGAAGGGTGCACACATCGAACGACATCCTTTTAAAAAACTTCGCTATCATTAAGCTGTCTCAATAACTCGGGCGTCGACATGCCGAGATCATTATTTTTAAAATAGATTTTTGCAACATACGAGGTTTTAAACTTGAATATAAATTCAGTGCACCAACACCTGCAATCAAATAAACCTCATGTACTCGCTCTCTGTGAAACCAAGGTCAGTTCATCGACCAGCACAGTCAACTATCTTTATCCTGGGTATAACTTCTATTCCCGATGTAGGCGTAACTTAGGAATCTGTCTTTTTGTCACAAGCGACCTCTCTTGCCAACGAGAAGAGGCTTTGGAGCCTATAAACATTGATTTTATGTGGTTAATAACAACAACTCAACAAACCACAAGGTTCATTTGTATCCTCTATCGACCACCAAGTGATAGCAATTTTAGAACACTTTTCGCTGCTCTTGCAGACACCATCGATCATTTACAAACTAACTGTCCAAGTGCCGAAATTGCCATCCTGGGCGACTTTAATGTCCACAATATCAACTGGCTTAAATATTCAAATACTACCGACGAACAAGGTCATGAAGTTGAATCATTCTTAATCAGTTGTGGCTTAACTCAACTTATTGACGAACCAACACGGATCCTGATCGAGACGGGGAGTTGGCCAGTCTTCCTGATCTGTTTTTAATCACCAATCCGGAGATTTACACGGTCACCGTAAATCCGTCGTTAGGTTCTTCCGACCATAAGCTACGCTCTTATGGTATGTCTGAAACATGAGAGCCACAAAGAGGAGTTTGTGGCTCTCATGTTTCCTCAGAGAGCGTTCTTTACGAGTGGTGGTTGACCGATTTCTTTCTACACCTTCACTATCAACGCCGGTGTGCCCCAAGACTCCATACTCCTACTCTCTTTCTCATTTACATTAACGATCTGCTGAAAGAGACCGGGAATCCAATCTACAGCTTTGCAGAGGACAGTACGCTTATCTCTTCATTCATTTTGAACGCTCGGACATCGGCTACTCAGGCGAATATCGCAGACAGCAGGAGGTCGTTCAACTTAACAAAGACCTGGAAGAAGTTCTATCTTGGGGTGACGGTAACCAAGTGGAATTTAATTCTACAAAAAACCCAGGCGGCAGTTTTTTCTAAAAAAGTTAACGTTGCTGAACCGACATAGTCATGTCGGGGCACTCCATTCCCTAGCATCGTCACTCAATTTGTTAGGCGTTAATTTCGGAGCAAATATGTCCTGGCATGACCATGTTGCAGGCAAAGCAAGGAGAGCTTCTCAAAAGTTGGGAACATTATTTCAAACTAGAAAGCTTAACACTCCACAACAACTGTTAATTCCTTACAAAGCTCAAATTCGACCAACTATGGAATACTGCTCCCATGTTTGGGGCTCTGCTCCCAAAGACACACTGCATTTGTTGGATTCTGTTCGTCTGACTGGAGACCCGGAATGATCGACGGCCTTGATTCGCGGGAACTTCGAAGAACGGTTGGCGACTTAAGTCTGTTCTACAAATATTTTCATGGAAAGTGTTCGAAGGATGTACCCCGCTTAATTTCCTTCCAGAGCGGTGCATGTTAGAAATACACGTCGCGCTAATACTTCACATCCGTATGAGGTTCAGCTTATTACTCCGCGTACAACACTTTTCAAGCAGTCTTTTATATGGAGAACATAATCCCTTTGAAATAATTTGCCCAGGGCTGTTTCCCAGCGAGTACAATTTACAGCGATTCAAGGACAACGCGAATCGCTTTTTCCGCATACATGCCGCTCCTGGAGCGTTTTAGGGACTTCTCTGCAGCACGAGTGCTAGACCCATAAAAAAAAACTAAAAAAAACTGAACACACTGCTTAAGATCTTCTCCTAAGTCTGAGCAGCACAAATCAACAGCAGCGTACTGGCTGTGAACTAGTGAACTAGTCTTCCTTCGATCACATTTGTTAATAATTTTAAAAGTATATTAGAAGAAGCTCCACCATATTGTCAAGTCATATAATTTTCATAGTTTCTTTTTATATCAGATAAATTATCACTAGTGATAATTTTTTCTCAATCCACTTTTTCTGGACAATATTTCACCATTTTTTCAAAATTTTTTGGTCAGTACTTTTTAAGATAGGAGGCTGCAATTTTTTAAAGATAATACCAAAACCATTGTGCGCAAGTATTAGATCATATATATTTTTGAACTTTTCACAAGCTTTCATTTGACTACACTCCACTCGATGACCTGGTAAAATTTCTTTTTCACTTCCGATTTCACCCCTAAAACTAATCCCTTAAGGAAAATTTAACTTTCAAAACCTCAAGGCTCTGATTGGCCAACAATTCCTATATTTATGGTAAATTTCAACTTTCTTTGTCAAATAGTTTTGGAGAAAATTGGGTTGTGACAGACAGACACTGAAGCGACCCATAAGTGTTCCGTACGGAACACTAAAGAGATAATAAATATTCTTTATTACCTTTTTTATATAGGTAGTTAATAAAAGGTTATAAAAACAAGCATTCAGAAAATATGTGTAGGATTTCTCCAAAGACTGATTTACGATATAGCTACCCATTTTCCCTAAAGTAAATACTTTAGTAGCACAGTTTAACCTATCAACCCTCTGCGTCCCCTTTGAGGATCATTAAAGGATTTGAGTTTACTGAACTTTATAACGGTGTTGGCAGATTAAGATTTAATATAGAGCAAACGCGGAAACGGATACAGATATTATGCTTTTATTTGGATAAATAAAAATAACTCTTAATACAGAAGTGGCAAAAAGAGGTACGAGGGTGGATTAAAAAAGTCTTGTAAAAAGCAAGGTAAATAACATTTTTTTTTGAAAAAGCAAAAATTTATTTCTCAAAAATAATGTCCATTAAGCCTTCAGAAGAAAAAATGTTTCGAACTGTGCATATTCGTTTATAGCACAGATAAACCTAATTAATCGACGAAAATTTCTACCTCTTCAAGCCAATTTTTGAGGGTTAGAAAACAAAAAGGCACTTGAGGCCAAATTTAAGAAATAAGGTGCGTACGGAACTATTTCGATGCCCAGCTGGACCACTTTTGCATAGCAACGGCCGATGTGTGAGCAGACGCATTGCCCTGGTGAAAGATTACTTTTTTGCGAGTTAATTTTGGTCGTTTCTGCTTCAACTCACTACGCAAACGGATCAATAACGCTGCATAATAAGAGCCAGTCATTGTTTTGGCCTGTTTCAAATAGACAATCATGATCATATCATGTGAGTCCCAAAAAACAGTTACCATCATTTTTTTTCGTCGATAAAACTATTTTTTCGGTGCACTGTCACCTTCGGCAACTCATTGTTTTGACTGCCGTTTTGTCTCTGGGGTGTAATAGTATATCTATGTTTCTTCTACAGTCGCAAAAGAACTCCAGAATTCCTTCCAGTTACGCTACAACTTTCCCAAACACGATTTTGAAATGTCTTTCGTCGCGCGTTTTTAGTCCGGAGTCAACAAGCACTCAGCACTTTAAAATTTCTATTATATTCCCGTTCATATGAGATGCCTACCATCTCAGCAATTTCACGAAGCTTAACGCATCGATCTTCCATCACGATACCGTGAATTTTATCGACCATTTCTTCAGACGAAACCTCAATTAGGCGTCCTGAACGTTCAGCATCTGTAGTGCTTCTACGACCACGTTTAAATTCATATATCCAATAATAAATGGCCGTGAGTGCTGGATTCCCCATAAACTTCCTTCAGTTCAGTTTCTATCTAGGTCGCAGGACACTTTTTTAAATAAAAATGTTTTATCATTGCAGGATATTCGGCTTTATCTATTTCTGCGTAACGTGTACCATCGATCACTTACAATAGCTGCCAAAAAACAATTGCGAGTTGCAACCACCAATCCGGAGATTTACACAGTCAGCGTAAATCCGCCGTTAGGTTCTTCCGACCATAAACTACTTTCGACATCGAGTATTCTACCAATCAATGACAGAGAGGCGCCTAGGCCGCGGCAAGATTTGGCACTACAAGTCTGCTAAATGGGAAGATCTCATGGAATATTTTCGAACTTTCCCTTGGTTGGACGTTTGTTTTCGATCCGACGACCCATCTGACTGCGCCAGGGAGGTTTCCGATATTATTTTGGCCGGTATGGAGGCTTACATCCCTTTTTCGAAGAAATGCCCTTCCAACGGCAAGCCTTGGTTTGACCGAAAATGTAAAGAAGCTGTTGCTTCTAAACATCTTGCATACCGACAATGGCGCGAAAATTCTAACACCATAAATCGTAACACATTTGTTCGTGCCAGGAAACAGATGCAAAAAAATTATCGACGAAACCAAGGAGGTACACAATCAACGGATTAGAAACAAACTTCTCGCCTGTCCCGGCAATTCAAGGTCCTTTTGGTCGGTCGCTAAGGCAGTTAGTCAAAATTTCACCAAATCCACCATACCACCACTCACACGGCCAGATAATTCTATTGCAACGACACCTGTTGAGAAAGCGAACTTGTTGGCTGAACTCTTCGCTTCACATTCTACTGTCGATTTCCAAGGAGGGAACTAACACCAGTTTTCTGTAGACTTTTCAACCTATCCTACAGAAAGGGAATATTTCCTTCCTGCTGGAAATGCGCTACAGTTCAGCCGATACCTAAAAAAGGCAAGAAGACCTTGCCAAATAACTACCGACCAATCGCACTGCTTTCAATAATATCGAAAGTCATGGAAAAGGCTATCGATCAGCATCTTCTAAAATATCTTGAAGGATTCAACATTATTAGCGATCACCAATATGGCTTGCGTAAAAAATAGATCAACAGGAGATCTTCTGACTTATGTAACGCATGTTTGGAACAATGCAGTTGAACACTTTGGAGAATCTCGAGCAGTTGCTCTGGACATATCCAAGGCATTCGACCGTGTTTGGCACGATGGGCTGTTGGCTAAGCTACGTTCTTGTGGTATGTCGGAAAAGTTCTGTTTGTGGCTATCATGTTTCCTCAGAGAGCGTTCTTTACGAGTGGCAGTCGACGGATTTCTTTCTAACACCTTCACTATCAACGCCGGGTGTACCTCAAGGCTCCATACTGTCTCCTACTCTTTTTCTCATTTACATTAACGATCTGCTGGAAAAGGACCGAGAATCCAATCTACAGCTTTGCAGATGACAGTACACTTATCTCTTCATTCACTTTGAACGCTCGGACATCGGCTACTCAGACGAATATCCGCAGACAGCAGGAAGTCGTTCAACTTAACAAAGACCTGGAAGAAATTCTATCTTGGGGTGACAGTAACCAAGTGGAATTTAACGCTACAAAAACCCAGGCGGCAGTTTTTTCTAAAAAAGTTAACGTTGCTGAACCCGACATAGTTATGTCGGGGCACTCCATTCCTCTAACATCGTCACTCAATTTGTTAGGCGTTAATTTGGGAGCAAATATGTCCTGGCATGAACATGTTGCAGGCATAGCAAGGAGAGCTTCTCAAAAGTTGGGAATATTATTTCGAACCAGAAAGCTTTACACTCCACAACAACTGTTAATTCTTTATAAAGTTCAAATTCGACCAACTATGGAATACGGCTCCCATGTTTGGAGCTCCGCTCCCAAACATACACTGCATTTGTTGGAACGGTTGGCGACTTGAGCCTATTCTACAAGTACTTTCATGGAAAGTGTTCGAAGGATGTGACCCGCTTAATTCCTCCCAGAGCGGTGCATGTTAGAAGTACACGTCGCGCTAATTCTTCACATCCGTATGAGGTTCAGCTTGTTACTCCCCGTACAACACTTTTCAAGCAGTCTTTTATATGGAGAACATAATCCCTTTGGAATAATTTGCCCAGGACTGTGTTTCCCACCGAGTACAATCTACAGCGATTCAAGAACAACGTGAATCGCCTTCTCCGCACACGTGTCGCTTCTGTAGCGCTTTAGGGACTTCCCTGTAGCACGTGTGCTAGACCCATAAAAAAAAAAAAGAGTTGCATCTGTTTGAAACTATGAACACAGCCATTATAAGAATCAGGTTTACCAAAAGCCACACCGCTTAACAAAATTCCCGCGCCATTTTGTAAAAATTTACCAACCTGTTCAGTCCACCCTGATATCTTATAAAATTTAAAACTTATTTCTTGTACTATTTTGAAACTTATTTAATCCTGCAATCCAAATTTATTTAGTTCTAAATGGTGACGATCAAAAAGGTTGCTTCAATTGTGACCAAGCTGGTTGTATACCTAAGGTTAGACTGAGTATCTAATCCATAAAATCGTTTCCTTTCAAATTAATCATTTAAAACGCAATGACCTAAGGTAAAGTCGTTGTTACTGTTTTGGTTGTGGTGCGCTTGCCTCTTCACCTAAGCTAGCTGATAAGCTGATAGACGGCATGCCCAGGTTTTTCTTTATTCTTGGACTCTCGTACTTTTGATTCATGGGCAGATGTACTGAATGTCTTCATCCGATATGTAACTAAATATTTTTTCGAGAAAGTGATGTATTGTGGCAATTGAATAAACGGTTTTTATATTACTAGCCGTGCCCGCGGCTCCGTTAGCGTGGACTTGATTCACTGTTATGGTCACTGCTTATTCCTTATGTTATCTAACGTAATCAAATATATATAATGTAATCCTATAACGTGGCCAGAGAAACATATATATCTTATAAAAAGTAAATCTAGTGGTTCTTCAGTGCTAAGCGCATTAACGGACAGACAGACAGATAGAGAGACGTTGCGTTTTATAGATATTATAGATTTTTTAAAATAATTATTAAGTTAAGAATTAAAAAAAAGCATGTAAATGGGATAAGTGGCTCTCGAATGATTAGCACACTAACGGACAGACAGACAGACATATTATTATATAACCTGGCCAGAGAACATATGTATGAATTAAAAAAAAAACACGTAAATTGGATAAGTGGTTCTCGAGTGATAGCGCACTAACGGACAGACAGACACACAGAGAGACGTTGCATTTTATATATATTGTATTCTTTGTTACATAATATTGTTCCATATTTAACGGTTTTGGCAGCGTATTGCAAGAGAATGTGCTAGCGGCAAACTTTTTTCCAACTTGATTCACTATTATCGTCACAGCTAATGGACAGACAGATGTTGCATTTTATATATATTATAGAAAATTATAGATAACCTGGCCAGAGAACAAATGTATGAATTAAAAAAAAAACACGTAAATCGGATAAGTGGTTCTCGAGTGATAAGCAAACAACGAACAGACAGACAGACAGAGAGACGTTGCATTTTATGTATATTATCGAAGATTATAGATAACCTGGCCAGAGAACAAATGTATGAATTAAAAAAAAAACACGTAAATCGGATAATTGGTTCTTGAGTAATAAGCGCACTAACGGACAAACAGACACAGAGACGTTGCATTTTATATATATTATAGAAGATTATAGATAAAAAATAACATGTAAATCGGATAAGTGGTTCTCAATTCATAAGCGCACTAACGGACAGACAGACAGAGAGACGTTGCATTTTATATATATTACTAGCCGGGCCCGCGGCTCCGCTCGCGTGGACTTGATTCACTACTATCGTCACTGCTTATTTCTTATGTTACCCAACGTAATAAAATATCTCCCATTATTTCTCCTTATCTCCCAATATTTCTCCTTATTTCCCATTATCTCTACATAATTTCCATTATCTAGGCTTATCTCTGCTCATCTCCATTATTTCTCCTTATCTCCCATTATTTCTCCTTATCTCCCATTATCTCACCTTATTTCCCATTATCTAGGCTTATCTCGACTTATCTCCCATTATTTCTCCTTATCTCCCATTATTTCTCCTTATCTCCCATTATCTCCCATTATTTGTACTTATCTCCCATTATCTCACCTTATCTCCCATTATCGAGGCTTATCTCGACTTATCTCCCATTATTTCTCCTTATCTCCCATTATCTCACCTTATCTCCCATTATCTAGGCTTATATCGAATTATATAGAACATACGTATAAATTTATAAAAACACGTAAATCGGATAAGTGGTTCTCAAGTGATAAGTGCACTAACGGACAGACACACAGACAGGCAGAGAGACAGGCAGAGAGAGGTAGACAGACAGACAGACAGAGAGACGTTGCATTTTATATATATTGTATTCTTTGCTACATGATATTGTTCCATATTTAATGCATTAGGGAGTGTATTGCAAGAGAACGCGCTAGCGCATAATTGCTTATTTCTTACGTTACCTAACGTAATAAAATGTATCCTATAACCTGGCCAGCGATCATATGTATATTTAAAAAGAAAACACGTAAATCGGATAAGTGGTTCTCCAGTGATAAGCGCACTAACGGACAGACAGACAAACAGAGAGACGTTGCATTTTATATATATTACAGATTATAGATATAAAAAAAAATAATCTACAGTCTGTCAAGTGAGAGCGTGTCCGCGATAATTCATTTTTGGTAGATGCAATTCTAGCAATTCAATAAAAAATCGGTAAAGGGAACCTTTTCTTGTTTCTTTGTTCCCATCAAAAGTGGCCTAAAATGACACATTCCGCGGCCTCCAAATATGTTAAAAAGTCGGTGTCATTTTTTAAGAAGTGGGTAAATCGTTTCAACGAGACGAAATATGTCGACGAATTGCCAAAACGTCGCTCGGTAGGCAAAGTCACTCCGAAAGTCGAAAAACAATCGTTGTCTTTGTTTTCACGGGACCAAAATTGACGCCGCTTCAAGGAGTGGCAAAATTAAGAAAATTGGGTTTAAATGTGTCCCATGAGACCATGCGACAACATCTTCGTGCTCATGGTGTCAAATTCCGAAGCACATTGAAGAAATCTTTGCTCTGCGAAAATCACGTCGCGAAGTGGCTCGCTTGGGCTCACGATAAGATACTAGAGTGGCCCTCATAATCGCCGGACGCCAACCCTATTCAATACGTTTGGTCTCTTGTAAAGAGAAAGCTCACAGGAAAAACTCCGAGGACTTTGACTCAGCATGCCTCGAAGATGCTAGGCGATTATTGATTCAGGGGGCGATTGGACAACTTACTAAGATAATTGCGTCGTTTTTAACACACCTTTAAATGGAACGAGACAAAAAATGTTCTTGAAACACATTTTTTCAAGATTACGAGCGGTCACGTTCTTACTTGGCAGACCGTATGCTTTTTATTGAAGTCTGTATAGCGTTGTAGAGAATTTCATTAAACTACTTTATTTAATATTTATTATCAGGAAAAAAGCTTAAACAAAAGGGTTACAAAACTAAAATGTTGGTACATATTCATGTTGAGAACTATTCAATCTAAACAAATGTTACAAACTTCGAGTATATCAAAAGTTTACCATTGTGACTTAGCAATAAAGTTATATTATAGGATTCAACGGATTAAATATTAATGTTAAGAGTTTTCAAATAACAAAAACTTTGAAGAAACTTTTAATAAGGTTTAGAAGTTTTCAGAGACAGGCGACTGTTGTTTTAAATAAGAAAATAATTTCATTATTTTTGTTTAGTTTCATGTATTATGTAAATTGCGCATTAACAAGAACCAAAATATAAAAGACACGTATTAATTGTAGGAACTCTCATCTTTTTCTACAGCGGCCAAATATTCTTGAGAGATTTCTTTTCTCTCCAATTTGTGCTCTGGGGTAAGGAATTTGGGGTTCATCGTGCAAAAACTTTTTTCATCACTAAGCATAAGTGCATAATCTTGAAAAAACTATATTTTCGATCTGATCGTAGCAAATCCTCTGCAACCGGTCATCCTGAATTGAGTTTTGAGCTTCATCGAAACTATTTGGAACAAAATTTAATTTGAAAATAGAATCGGCTGTTGTTTTCTCATTTCTCTCTTAAGTGAGAGACTTTATCACTGCGCACAAAAGCAACGAACCAGTCTAAAATTTTGTCAAACGAATAAGGGCAGCGTCCGTTATTTGGCAAGCAAGGAATTTTTTTTGTATGTCGTCATTTTCATGGCTAGGTGAACACCCTAGTATTTTTTGGAAGAAATACAGTCTGTCGGTAAAGGGAACCTTTGTCTGTAACGCATTTTAGTAAAAGTATCAGTCGATTGCAAACTTTCGTCGAAATCACGTAAAATCCAAAATGAGTCACTTGTTTGCGCATCGTTTCTTGGCAGTCTTTCTTTGTTCCCACCCAAAGGAGCGTAAAATGATACATTCCGCAGCCGCTAAATTATGAAAAAGTCGGTATCGTTTGTGAAGAAGTGGGTAAATCATTTTAACGAGACGAGAAACATCGACGACTTGCCAAAACGAGGCTCGGTAGGCAAAGTCACTCCGAAAATCGAAAAAACGAGTCGCGTCTTTGTTTTCACGGGACCCTAAATTAACGCTTCGTCAAGGAGCGGCAAAATTAAGAAAATTGGATTAGACTGTGTCCCACGTTTCTCTATTTCTTATGTGTGAGGTACTTTTTTGTATATATTGATATCCATTAAAAGACTTTCCATTTTTGTTTCGTAATCGGATGTGTTCATTATAACGGTTTTGTTTGTTTTGTTTGGTTTGAGTATGGTTATTTGTGGAATGTCCTTAATGATTTTTTTTTTGTTTGGTTTAAGTATTTTTCATCTGTTAGTTTATTTTTTATTACTGACTTTAAAGAAGTTATGGACTCTGTTATTGGTAAGTCTTTCTCGTTTGTAGTGTCAACCATTGGATCCCAGAAACTTTAATTATCACATTGAGGGTGTACCAATTAAGAGTTGTCACACTTTTAAAGTTCATCGAGTCACTTTAGATACCGAACTTTATTTTTCATTACATATTAATAGTATGTGCGGCAATGCAACGAGAATGCTGGAGTTTATACTAAGAAATTCGAGTGATTATATATATATCAATCGGTTTTATAACGTCTTCCGTCTTCCGATGCCTAATTTCCACTCCTCCCGGTTTCTCCATCCCTCCTCCTCCAGATCTCTCTCTAGTACTTCCTTGTTGATTCCTGCTCTCCAGCTTTGGCGTGGTCTTCCTCGCTTTCTTTTTCCATGAGGGTTCCAATTTAAAATCTTTTTAGGCAATCGGTCTTGTGACATTCTCTGTACATGTCCGTACCATACCAACTGTTGGGTTCTGATTTTGTCCACTATATCGTTCTTTATTTCTAAAGCTCGCCTTATCGTGTCATTTGGTATGCGGTCTTTTCTGGATTTTCTGGCTGCTCGTCTCCAGAAATCCATTTCTGTAGCTTTTAGTATTTTTTCTGTTCTTTCCTTTAATGGCCACACCTGGGAGCTGTAAGTTATTATACTTTTCACTATTGAGTTGTAAATTCTCTTCTTATTTTCAATAGTTATGTTTTTGTCCCAAAGTATACTATTAAGCATTGCAATCGCTTTTCTTCCTTGGATATTCCTCTCGAATATTGCTTCTTCCAGTGTTTCGTCCCTAGATATTCTCGTTCCCAAATACTTATAACTGGCACAGCGTTTGATGGTGTGTCCTGTGGCCAGTTTCGAGTCCTGCTGTTGTCCTCCGACGCATATGTACTCGGTCTTTTTAATATTGACTTCTAGGCCCCATTTTTCAAATTCCTCCATAAGTTTTCGTGTCATGTATTCCATATCATCGATGTCCTGAGCGACTACTACCTGGTCATCTGCGAATGATAGCGTGTACACTCCAGTATCGTCATCCAGTGGTAATCCCATACTGCTGCATTTCCGTTTCCAGTTCTTCAGTGTACTCTCCAAATAGATTTTAAATAACGTTGGGGATATACAGCAGCCCTGTTTGAGACCCTTTGTGACCGGGAACCCTGTTGTTATACCATATTTGGTTTTCACACTACTTCTTGCGTCTTGGTATAAGGATTTTACGGCTTTAATTATTTCGGTGCTTACATTACTCTGTTGTAGTGTTTCCCACAATCTCATTAGGGACACGCTGTCGTAGGCCTTTTTTAGATCAACAAACAAGACATGGACTTCCTGATCAAATGCCGTTTTCTTTTCTAGGATTTGTGTCAGTGAGAAGAGATGGTCTATTGTGGATCTTCCTGCTCTAAAGCCTGCCTGTTCTTCAGCTTCTACGTCCGCGTATTCCGTTTCTATTCTATTTTTAAGTATTTTTCCGTATATTCTGCTAATAGATCCTGTAACCGTTATTCCCCTATAGTTATCGCAATTATTTTTGTCTCCTTTCTTATGAATTGTTGATATGTATGATATTTTCCATTCCTCGGGTACTTCTGATGTGTTAATGCATCTTTGGAATAAGGTCCTCAAAGTGCTAAATAGCTTTTCAGTTCAGTATTTTACTATCTCTCCTGGGATGTTTTCTGGTCCTGGAGCTGTACCATTTTTCAGCGTTTTACATACTTCTTTAACTTCTGATGTTGTTATCCTTAGTGGGGATCCTCGTATAACTATATTTGGGTTTCCATGTTGGGTACTTTTGAACTCTGGTCTATCTTCTGTTAGCATATTTGTAAAATATTGGTTCCATTTTTCTGGGTGTTATTGGTGAGAAGATTTCTCTTTTCCGTTCTGCTCTCATATTTTTAAGAAGTCTCCAGCTTTCTGTGCTTTTTCTTCCTCCTATGTAAGTGTTGAGTCTTGAGCATGTCTTTTTCCATTGGTTGTTCTTTTTGTCACTAATCATTTTGCGTACTCTAGCTTGGGATTCTTTGTATTTTACTTTGTAGTTTGTGCTCTTTGAACTTAAGTATTTGCTGTTTTTTCCCTTTTCTCTTGGTACCCTAATGCTTCCAGTGCGGCTGCGTGTAGGCATTCCTTTATATACTTATATTCTTCTTCTATATTAACAAATTTTATTTTATTTTTATTTTTTTTTTATTGGTCTAGCACACGTGCTGCAGGGAAGTCCCTAGAACGCTCCAGGAGCGGCACGAGTGCGGAAAAAGCGATTCACGTTGTTCTTGAATCGCTGTAAATTGTACTCGGTGGGAAACACAGCGCTGGGCAAATTATTCCAAACGGATGATGTTCTCCATATAAAAGATTGCTTGAAAAGCGTCGTACGCGGAGTAACAAGCTGAACCTCATACGGATGCGAAGCACCAGCGCGACGTGTATTTCTAACATGCACCACTTTGGGAGGAATTAAGCGGGCTACATCCTTCGAACACTTTCCATGAAAATACTTGTAGAACAGACTCAAGTCGCCAACCGTTCCTCGATGTTCCAGCGAATCAAGGCCGCCGGTCAATTCCGGGTCCCCAATCAGACGGACCGCTCTTCTCTGAACAGAATCCAACAAATGCAGTGTATGTTTGGGAGCGGAGCCCCAAACGTGGGAGCAGTATTCCATAGTTGGTCGAATTTGGGCTTTGTAAAGAATTAACAGTTGCTGTGGGGTGTAAAGCTTTCTGGTTTTAAATAATATTCCCAATTTTTGAGAAGCTCTCCTTGCTATGCCTGCAACATGTTCATGCCAAGACATATTTGCTCCCAAACTAACGCCCAACAAATTGAGCGACGATGCTAGGGGAATGGAGTGCCCCGACATAACTATGTCGGGTTCAGCAACGTTAACTTTTTTAGAAAAAACTGCCGCTTGGGTTTTTGTAGCGTTAAATTCCACTTGGTTACTGTCACCCCAAGATAGAATTTCTTCCAGGTCTTTGTTAAGTTGAACGACCTCCTGCTGTCTGCAGATATTCGCCTGAGCAGCCGATGTCCGAGCGTTCAAGGTGAATGAAGAGACAAGCGTACTGTCATCTGCAAAGCTATAGATTGGATTCCCGGTCTTTTCCAGCAGATCGTTAATGTAAATGAGAAAGAGAGTAGGAGACAGTATGGAGCCCTGGGGCACACCGGCGTTGATAGTGAGGGTGTTAGAAAGAAATCCGTCGACCGCCACTCGTAAAGAACGCTCTCTGAGGAAACATGAGAGCCACAAACAGAACCTTTCAGACATACCATAAGAGCGCAACTTAGCCAACAGTCCATCGTGCCAAACACGGTCGAATGCCTTGGATATGTCAAGAGCAACCGCTCGAGATTCTCCAAAGTGCTCAATTGCGTTGTTCCAAACATGTGTTACATAAGTCAGAAGATCTCCTGTTGATCTATGTTTACGAAAACCATTTCTTTCTTTCTGATACTTTCATTTTGTAAGCTGTCTGTATTATATCTTATTGTTGTTTCACTTGTTGTGTGCTGTGTACTTGTATCTTCCAGTTTGCTTTCCCGTGTTGTTCGTGAGATTATCTTTCCTTTCACGAGGTAGTGGTCGCTGCCACATGAAGCCCCTCTTTGGACTCTTACATCTAGGAAGTTTAATCTAGATCTCTGACGTATTATCATATAGTCGATAATACTTTTTAAATCTCTTGTTGTTTGTCTCCACGTATATTTATGAATATCCCTATGCTGGTAGTGTCCGTTTAATATTGTAAGGTTGTTTTGTTCACATATCTCTATAATTCTTCTTCCGTTGTCGTTAGTAACTTCTTCGCCATATTTTCCTACCACTTTATCGTGTTCTTTCCTTCCTATTCTTCCATTTAGATCACACAAAAGTAATATCTCTCTTGATGTTCCAATTTTGCGTATTTCCTCATTTAGTTGTTCAAAAAATGAATCCTTGTTATTAGCCCGATCGTCGTCGTTGACAGCGTATACCCCCAGTAAGGTTGTGTTATTACCTAGTATTTTGAGATTCATCTTTATGATTCTTTCACTAATCGGTTCCCAGGTGGTTATGAATTTCCTCAGTTTTCTGTGTATTAGTATGGATACGCCTTGTTTTGCTGTATCTTCTTTGGGCACTCCACTATAAAAGTGATCGTAATGCCCCCAACTTTCGGAGCCTTTTCCTTTCTTCTTTGTTTCCGTCAGTACTGCAATTTCGACTCGAAGATTTTCTAATTCATTTACAACTTCATTTACTTTCCTGGAGAGACCTTGTATGTTCCATGTACCACATATCGTTGTCCTTCTTTGCTGTTTTCGTCTTCGTATATCCGTTCGATTCCGAGGCTTTGGATTAGGTTTTTTAGCAGAGGCTTTTTTTTACATAGGGTAGGGAGCTGGCCTACCGCTACAACCCTCCTCCTTTGTCCTGGCTTGGGATCGGCAATGACAACTGTATGCTACTCAATCCACCCACAGCCGCCCCAGGCGGAGTTGATTTTACAAATATTCAAACACTAAAAATACTGTATTTTAGCTTTGTGAAGTCTTAGCTGGAATTTGGTGTGGTAGTTTGGAATGCCATTTTTAATAAATATATTACGAAATATCCAACGAAAGCTTGTTAAATTTTTTGTATATAAGAGAGATGGAGTATATCCCCTTGAAGGTTTGGAACAGAGCATTCGGCATAGATCTCAAATACCGTCTTTATTTAATCGTGGAAAGTATATATTGTAACATTCATTTTTTCTTAGATGTTACGATGAGGTTTTCCTTTCTATAATTTAGTTTTTATTACATTTTTATATTTGATTAGGCAGTGTTCTCAATTTTTGAACAGTGTAACTTAAAACTGTGATTTAAATTATTGAACAGTATAACTCAACCGTGTATAACGTGTTGCTGACCTAACTTATTTAGTTTGCATTGATTTTGCGTCCCGGAAGTGAGCCATTTTAAATACTTCACTTTGAAGAAGGGGCAAAAGATATATGTTATTTAGTGTAGTTCTATGATTTTTATTTATCGTTCAGTAGATGCTACGCATCTTAGTATTCTATATTGTGTACGTTGCAGGCGTTTCGTTTGTATGTCGGCTATGCCGCACCATATTGGTGCAGCATACATTAGTACTGGTCTTATTATTTATTTATAGATAATCAATTTATTTCTCAGATTCATGTGTGAATTCGGCGATATATGCGCGTATAAATTTTGCATTGCCACGAATGCTTTTTGTAGTATATGGCTTATGTGTAAGTGGAATCCCAATGTTGTATCAATAATGACACACATACTTCAGTTTATTTCTGAATGGTATTTGAGTGTCATTTATTTTAATAGGTATATTTATCTTGTTATTAGTAAACTTTCTATTTAGTTCTAATAATTTTCAGCTATGAGAGTAATTTTATTAGATGATTGTAGATGTCCGTTCGGACTATATTCGCATAATATGAATGCACGTAGATGAGAGCAACATCTGCAAGGTCCATTTTTGTAGATGGGTACTCAAGAAGATCAGTTATGTATGCCATGCGGGACACTAGCCTTAGTGCGTTTAGGTATTGATAGAAAATTTCCGACTCTTACTCTGAATTCTCTTTTGATTAGATAACTGTGTAGAAGTATGACTATATAAAGTGGTAAGTGGTGGATTGATACAATAAGATGTTTTTCCACACTTTATTAAATGCTTTTTGGATGTTCAGGTTATTTATTTTGACCAGTACATCTTGAAATACCTTTGGAATCAGCAGAACAGTCCTGTGCCCTCCCTGGAATCCAAACTGCTCAGATCAATTTGGGGGGCTTATAATCTATCAACGTTAAAAACATAAAGCACAATTTTTTTATTGAAAAGAAGAAAAAAAGAAATTTATGGGAATTTTTAAAATCTTCTTCGAATCCATTTTTCAGTCATATTTTTTAGCGAAAATTATGTTTTATGGATTTAACTTTAGTAGACTATAAACTCCAAAAATTGATAGTAGTGATACTTTTTTATCCTTATGAAATATTCTAAAAGAATACCAGGTGTACAAGTATGAAATGCGGATATTTTTCATTACATATTAATAGTATGTGCGGCAATGCAACGAGAATGCCTGAGTTTATACTAAGAAATTCGAGTGATTTTACAAATATTCAAACACTAAAAATACTGTATTTTAGCTTTGTGAAGTCTTAGCTGGAATTTGGTGTGGTAGTTTGGAATGCCATTTTTAATAAATATATTACGAAATAACCAACGAAAGTTTGTTAAATTTTTTGTATTTAAGAGAGATGGAGTATATCCCCCTGAAGGTCTGGAACAGAGCATTCGGCATAGATCTCAATACCGTCTTAATTTAATCATGGAAAGTATATATTGTAACATTCATTTTTTCTTAGATGTTACGATGCTGTTTTCCTTTCTATAATTTATTTTTTATTACATTTTTATATTTGATTAGGCAGTGTTCTCAATTTTTGAGCAGTGTAACTTAAAACTGTGATTTAAATTATTGAACAGTATAACTCAACCGTGTATAACGTGTTGCTGACCTAACTTATTTAGTTTGCATTGATTTTGCGTCCCGGAAGTGCGCCATTTTAAATACTTCACTTTGAAAAAGGGGCAAAAGATATATAATCGGCCATATGGAATTTTTAAGGGCTTTTTCCGCCAGTATGCCGAAATGGCTTTTTTTCTCCAGCACACCGTAGTCGTTTTTTATTTTTCTTCATCATGCCGTAGTGCAGTAACGACTTTTTTTATCACCAAGTGGGTGTTGTTTATAGATCTCAAGTTTGATGAGTTTTTCCAATCTTAAAATATCCTGCTCATCCTAAGGCATTTCGGATCAAAAAGTGATTAGCTACCCAAATGAGACTAGGAGAGTGGTGGCTGAGAAAATATTTTGATGAGAATCTCACCAGAAGAGGCTAAGCAGCTTATGGAGAACCCCAATCAGTAAGTCATAAGCACACCAGTTTAAATATCTTACTTCCAGTCCACACGTGAAATCCACGAAGTTAATTTTACAAACTTTTAGATCGTATTTTTTAAAAGCCTTTTGTTTTTTTACATTTAGGATCAGTAATTCATAGAACTATAGTTTAAATGTGTATACTCTCATAGCCTAAGGAGTTTTTATTTAGTTAATGTAATTTTAAGAGTGTAATAACTGCAAGGATTTTTATTTTGTTAATATACTTTTCTCTGTGTTAATGCAGCCTTTTACTGAACTACCCGCTTTATCTTTCAGGACGCAACGGTTGTACCATATTAAAATTTTTTTCAACAACTACATAACTCTTCAGTATTTTTTCATTTTTTGAGCTGAAGCTAGATTCTTTTTATTCTAAAATGAATGGTGCCCAAAAACAGTACAACCAAATTTTAAATAACTCTAGAGACTATTATCAAAAGGTCTACAAAAATTACCTCGATCTCCATGTATTCTACTAGTAAAAAAAACGAGCAACTTATATCTAAATTTTTGTTCTATCAGTATTAATATCCACTCAATCCATTCTCAAAAATTAAGATATAACACATGGGCTGAAAAGTCCCGGGCCTAACAAAGAAAACACGGTTTTTTTGGTTCAAAATTAGCTTTATTCATCAACGTAATCTCCATCAAGAGCAACGCAATCATTCCAGCGCCGCTCTAACATTTCAATACCACTTTTTGTAGAACGATTTATCTTTTGCCTCAAAATAGGCCTCAGTTTCAGCGATAACCTCTTCATTCGTGCGAAATTTTTTACCGGCGAGCATTTTTTTCGGGTCTGCGAACAGCCAGTAGTCGCTGGGAGCCAAATCTGGCGAATACGGTGGATGTGGGAGCAATTCGAAGTTCAATTCATGTAGTTTTGCCATTGTTTTGATTGACTTGTGACACGGTGCGTTGTCTTGATGAAACAAAATTTTTTTCTTTGCCATATGCGGTCGTTTCTTTGCAATTTCGGCCTTCAAACGCTCCAATAACGCTATATAATATTCACTGTTGATGGTATTTCCTTTCTCAAGATAGTCGATGAATATTACACCACGCACATCCCAAAATACCGAGGCCATAACCTTTCCAGCCGATTGTTGTACTTTCGGGCGCTTTGGACGAGGTTCACCAGTTGCTGTCCACTCAGATGACGATCGTTTTGATTCCGGAGTGAAGTGATGGATCCATGTTTCATCCATTGTCACATATCGACGCAAAAATTCCGGTTTGTTACGTTTAAACATGGCCAAACACTGCTCAGAATCATCAACACGTTCTTGTTTTTGATCAACAGTGAGCAAACGCGGCACCCACTTTGAACAGAGCTTTCTCATAGTCAAATGCTCATGCAATATAAAGCCAACACGTTCTTTTGATATCTTTACGATGTCAGCTAACTCACGTAACTTCACTTTTTCGATCATTCAAAACGATTTTATGGATTTTTTTGATGTTTTCTGGGTGTTACCGCCTCATTTGGACGTCCACTGCGTTCTGCATCACCGGTGTCTCTACGACCACGTTTGAAGTCAGCAAACCAACGTTTTATTGTTGTTTCTGATGGAGCGGAGTCCCCGTAACACTTTTCAAGCCATTGCTTCGCTTGAACGGTATTTTTTCCCATCAAGAAGCAGTGTAAAATTAAAACACGAAATTGTTTTTGATCCATTGTTTTGAAAATAACAAAAGTAGCGTCACTCTTAGCACAATAACTCACAAACTAATGAATAGAATATCATGAAATTTTAACAGCTGTCTTTTGAAGGTTAGTATTAACTGAAAAAAAGGTGACTGCAATAAAACTAGCGCCATCTATGTGTTAGGCCCGGGACTTTTCAGCCCATGTGTTACATAAGGGGCAAAATAGCGCCACAAAAGAGACGTTATAAAATTGCGCCGGGCTATAAAATGACGCCGCAACTTAGAGGTTATAATATATGTGTTCAATTTTTATTTAAGGTATGTAGATCCCTTATACATATTATCACAAATAAACTTTCATGTTCCTTCACGAACTATCAGACTTACCGTTATGTTCTACATGCCTACACCTTTTACAAATTTCTTAATTCGACAATATCTTCGTGCTCATGGTGTCAAATTCCGAAGCACGTAGAAGAAACCTTTGCTCGGCGAAAGTCACGTCGCGAAGCGGCTCGTTTGAGCCCACGATAAGATACTAGAGTGGTTCTCACAATCGCCGGAGGTCAACCTTATTGAAAACGTTTGGTCCCTTGTAAAGAGAAAGCTCAGAAGAAAGACTCTGAGGACTCGCAAGATTCGAAAAATTTGCAGAGTATGCAGAAAATCTCGTCAACAGCATGCCTCAAAGATGCCAGGCGATTACTGATGCAGGAGGCGATTGAACAATTTACAGTAATACCCCGCTTAGCGCGACCCCGTTACGCGCGGTTTCACTATAACGCGAATTTCAAATTTCGCGCTCATGTAGTCATTAACTTCTCTATGGTCGCGTGGGGATCCCCGCTTTCTCTGAATATTCTCTTTGAAGAATTGGGAATTCCCTGTCCTTCGACTTTGTTCTATGGGGATTTCCTCGTTCGTTTCGTGTGTTCATTTGTTCCGTAATGTTAGTTCGGTCGGCTGGCAGTTTTGTTTTAATATTTATTGGAGATACATACATACATAATTTAACCCTACGTTAAAAAATGCCGCCTGTAAAGAAAAAAGAGCGTAAAAGCGTCACTTTGGAATTGAAGATGAAAGTGTTAAGAAGAATGGAAAATGGAGGCAAAGCAACAATTGTTGGGAGAGATTTTGGACTCTCAGAATCGACTGTGAGAACGATTTATAAAAATCGGGAAAAAATTAAAATCTCCAGCGAAGGTTCAACACCTATAAGTGCAACCAAACTTTCTCGTTCGAGATCATCTATCTTAGAAAGAATGGAGAAATTACTGTCAGTCTGGATCGAAGATTTGAATAAGAAGAACACACCACTAAGTCAAGATCTCATATGCACAAAAGCAAAATCTTTGTATGAGATGCTGAAAACAAAAGAAGGAGAAGGGAGTGCCACTCCGACTTTTGCTGCCAGCAGAGGCTGGTTCCATCGGTTCAAGCAGCGTTCTAATCTTCACAATATCCACATAACAGGCGAGGCGGCCAGCGCGGACATTCAAGCTGCAGCTGAGTTTCCAGACAAGTTTCAAGACTTCGTTAGACGAGAGAAAATTTCTGCTTGTCTCATCTTCAATGTTGATGAGACCGCACTTTACTGGAAAAAAATGCCATCTCGAACATTCATTTCTAAGGAAGAACGTCAAGCCAGTGGTTTCAAAGCTGCGAAAGATCGACTAACACTTCTGCTGGGTGGTAATGCCACTGGTGATTTCAAACTGAAACCTTTACTAGTGTACCATTCAGAAACACCCCGTGCAATGCACCCCGTGCAATGCACAGACAAGACAAGTCTACCAGTTGTGTGGCGATCAAACAGAAAGGCGTGGGTTACACGGGAAATTTTTCAAGAATGGTATTCTAATAGTTTTCGCCCATCAGTCAAATCATACTGTGACAGAAATGGGCTTGAACCTAAAGTTATATTACTCTTAGACAATGCCCCAGGACATCCAACCTCACTCGATACGCCCAGAGACTTAAAAGTGTACGTAAAGTTCCTTCCACCAAACACTACGTCAATATTACAACCTATGGACCAGGGAGCAATAGCAAACTTCAAAGCTTATTACCATCGCCGCACTTTTAGCCAACTAATTCATGAAACTGACGGGGAAGGAAGACAGTCTATGCGAGAGTGGTGGAAGTCATACAACATTATGAAGTCTATTCACAACATAGAAGAGGCTTGGAAGGAAGTTAAAATGAGTTGTATGAATGGGGTGTGGCGTAATCTTTGGCCAGATGTAGTGGAAGCACCTAGAAGAATTGTCCAGATGCAGAGACAAGTGCTTGAAGACATTGCTGCAATGATTGAGGGGTCTGAACTTGAAGATGTCACGGTAGAAGATCTCGTAGAACTTGTAGCAACGCACGACGATCCTATTAGCAATGAAGATCTGATCGAGTTACAGAATAATCCTATCTACGATGAGGAAGAACAAGTAGAAGAGAAAGTTTTATCTTCAGGGGAAATACAAAATGCACTTTCAAAAATTTATTCAGGTTTGGACATATTGCAGAGTATAGACAATAATGATGACCGTGTCTTGACCGTGTGTCAAACAATTAAAAAACAGTGTTGGGTGTTATGAACGTATTTTACAAGAACGTAAACAAAACGTTACCCAAAAGACAATAGATGTATTTTTCCGTAAAAAATAAGAGTATGTATTGCATAAAGTGTTCTTAGAATTAAAGTGATTGATTAAAATGATTTGTATTTTTTTGTATTAAATTTTGACTATGTTTAATCATAAACCTCGATATACGCGAATTTCAGTTAACGCGATTTTTTTTCGGAACGTATCCCTCGCGTAAAGCGGGGTATTACTGTACTAAGGTAATTGTGCCAATGTTAGCATACCGAAGAATACAATGATGACAAAAATGTTTTCGAAACACATTCTTTCAAGAATACGAGTGGTCAAGCTCTTACTTAACAGACTGTATACCTTTTTATTCAAGTCTGTAGAGTGTTGAAGAGAATTTTATTAAACTACTTTATTTAATAATTATTATCAGGAAAAAAACTCAAAACAAAAGGTTATAAATTAAAATGTTGACATTTTCACGTTAAGAACTATTCAATCTAAACAAATATTACAAACTTCGAGTATATGAAAAGGTTACCGCTGTGACTTAGCAATCAAGTTATATTATAGGATTTAACGGATTAAATATTAATGTTAAGAGTTTTCAAATAACAAAAACTTTGAAGAAACTTTTAATAAGGTTTAGAAGTTTTCAGAGACAAGCGACTGTTTTGTTAAATAAGAAAATAATTTCATTATCTTGTTTAGTTTCATGTATTATGTAAATTGTGCATTGATAAGAAACAAAATAACACGTAGGCTGAAAAGTTTTTGGTCTAGCTACTTAAAACACATTTTTTTTTTTGCAAAATTTGATTTTATTCATCGATATAGGCTCCTTAAAGAGCGATGTAATCAATCATTTATATACCTTTCATGTAGAAGGATTTGTCTTTGCCTTCAAAATAGGCCTCAGTTTCGGCGATAACTTCTTCATTGGAGCCAAATCTCTTTCCTGTGAGCATTTTTTGAGATCTGCGAATAATGATAGTCGGTGGGGGCCAAATCTGGAGAATACGGTAGATGGGGAAGCAATTCGACCTTCAATTCATGCAATTTTGCCATTGTAACCATTGACTTGTGACACTGTGCATTGTTTTGATGAAAGGGCACTTTTTTCTTTTTCATTTGGGGTCGTTTCTTTGCGATTTCTGCGTTTAAATGCACCAATAACTTTATATAACAGCCGACTGTGGTGTATTTGGTCTCTTCGGGCGGCTTTCACCGGCTGCTGTCCACTCAGCTGACTGCCGATTTGATTCCAGTGTGTAGTAGTGGATCCATGTTTCATTCATTCTCGCATATCGCCTGAAAAAATCCTTTTTATATCGCTTGAACAGGTCCAAATACCGCTTAGAATCCACTGTGAGTAAACGCGGTACCCATTTCGAACAGAGCTTTCTCATGCAAAATATGACCAACAAGTCCTTTTGATATTTTTAGGGTGTCAGCTATCTCACGCAATTTCGCTTTACAGTCATCCAAAATAATTTTGTGGATTTTTTTTGTTTTTCGGTGTAACCACCTCATTTAGGCATCCAGAGCGTTCAGCATCACTTGTGTCTGTACGACCGCGTCTAAATTCAACATACCAGTAAATGATAAGTGATTTTTCAGGGGCAGAGTCCCCGTAACACGCCATTGCTTTGCTTGAACGGTATTTTTTCCCATGAAAACACAGTGTTTAATCAACACACGAAATTCGATTTTTTCCATTGTTTTGAAAATATCAAAAGTAGCATCACTAAAACCACTGTAACTTGTAAACTAACCATCGGAATGTCATGAAATTTTGACACGTATCATTTGAAGGTTGGTACTTTCTAAAAATCATTTTTTTTTTAAACGGTGATATCTCCATATGTGTGAGACCAAAAACTTTTGAGCCTACGTGTTATAAGACACGTATTAATTGTAGGAACTCTCATCCCTTTTTCAGCGGCGAAATGTTCTTGGGACATTCATTTAATTTGAACATAAGGTGAGCTGTCACATTTCACATTTCATTTATTGACAAAATTAGCTAGTAACTAGACTATAACTAATATACATTGATAGAATAAGCGTGTATACATTTTGAATCTTAAGATATTGACATCGAATGAACCTAACTACTTAGCCTAGGTATTGACAAACTTAAGATATTTCAACTTAAGATATTTCATGAATATACTTTAAAACAGAACTTAAATGAATAAACTTAGATATTTCATTAACATGAGCTTAAGTACTTAATATTAACTGAAGCTAATCCTGGGTCATCGGGTCGCTGGGTCTTAGTAGACGTCGGCGGGCATGGCGTGGGGGGTGAGCTGTCGTTGCCATACACTTTTATGAATAACTTTTGGTCCATTTCTCTCTTAAGTGAAAGACCTTATCACAGCGCGAAAAAGCAATGAATTAATTTTATCAAATGAATAAGGGCAGCGTCAGTTATTTGGTAAGCAAGCAATTTTTTTGTATGTATCGGTAAACACCCCAGTATTTTTTGGAACATTCATGGATACCAGATTCACCACCACCTTTAATTTTTAAATTATTTATGGAAGATGTTATTTTTAATGCCATATTTCAATTCTACTTTAACATTTTATATAAAATTCCATATCAACCTTTCCCTCTTACATGCTTCCCTATGTTTTGCCTTCTTTAACTTCTGCTTGCCCGTTATTACTCTTATATCACCGACCCATCGTTTCTGTGGACGTCCCACGCCTCTTCCTGTTTCTCTGGATCTCCATATGGTCACCCTATTACCCATCTGTCTCGGGATGATCTAGCCACATGACCCGCCCATCGCCACTTCATCCTTGAGGCCTCCAGTGCTACGTCATTGACTTGAGTTCGTCTCCTTATCTACTCGTTATAAATTCTATTTCTAAAGGAGATATCCAACATGTTTCTTTCCATAGCTCTCTGTGAAGTTACCAGCTTTTTAGCAAATGCTTTAGTGAGGCACATCGTTTTCAGTCCATATGTGCTGACAGGTAGGGCACAGGTTAAATCCCTAAAAAAAATTCCATATATCAAAATTAAATTGATTCCAAGTTAATGACACCTAAGAAATCATATTTTTACATTTTCGGCGGTCTGTAGAGTCTGCACTAAATTTATTAAAATATTGTAAGGGACCACACACACTTTAAATGGAAATTGGGTTTCAGTGCAATGACTCCAGTGGGCATAACTCGCTACCTACCCCTGCTATTCACCGAATCAACCCCAATCGAGCCCAAGCGAATCCAATCGATCACTTACTGACAATCGAAAAAAACTATGTTCCGATTCTCAAAATAGGATAATGATCTCACCTAGTAGGTAAAAGTGGATGCTCTTTCAGATTATGCTATCAGTTTTTCACTACAACCCCTACAAACCTCGAAAAACTGGGTTGTAAGGGGATGAAATATTAAAATTCATGTATAACATCTTATACATTCATGTGTAAGGCTCTCTTTACTCAAACAGGGGACCATGGAGTTTTCGGGTGAGCCAGATTCAATTTTTTAAACATTAGGGTATTATTTAGACCTTACCGGTCTTCCAAAGGGTTGTAATAAGGGTTAAATTATAAAATTCATATATAAGCATTATTTTAATCAGACATGTATCTTTGGGGTTTTCGGATATGTCGAATTTGATTTTTAAGGTATTAGGGTGAAAAGAGGGATCATAAGGGGATGAAGTATTAGAAGTTTTAAATATGTCGGACCCGCTTGCAATATGTTTAATTTTTGAGTAATGGATATATTACAGTGATTGCCAATTTTTGTATCTTGTACAACATCTTCAGGTTCGTTACCAACCGAAAAATAGTTATTTCTCGTTTAGCATCATTATTATAAATTCTGACCATTTGAACGGGTTGTAATGCTAAATTGAATATATAACAAGAGATTCTAGGCATCTTTAGGAGAGAACTTATTACACAAGAGATTCTAGGCATCTTTAGGAGAGAACTTATTACTCAATATTTAAAAATATTTTAAAAATTGAAAACAGAATGAACATGTTCACTTATTATACAACTACTGAAGATTACGAAGAAGTTGGACTATTAGTGGTGTGAGGATCAAAGTCAAAGATCGAATGTCTATGAAGGTTGCACGTTTCGCTCAAGAAATCAGTCTCATTACTTTATTGTCGCACCTCGTATATCATAGCGAATGATATAATATTATATAATATAATATAATATAATATGATATAATATAATATAATATGATATAATATAATATAATATGATATATGGTGCGATATGGATATGATATGGTAGTATGACATGATAGGTATGATATATGATACAGTATGATTCCACTCTTTCGGAGCGATAACAATACCTAAAAAATCAAATATAACATTTCCGGAAACCCCATTATCAAACCCCATTTTACTCCGTTACAACTCCTTTTACTCCCCTTTCGGAGGGATGAAAAAGCTTTAATACCTGAAATATCATATTTGGCGAACCCGAAAACCCCATGGATATATTTCTGATTAAAAAATGCTTATACAGTGAAACCTGTGTTAACGGCCACCTGTTATACGCGGCCACCTGTGATAACGGACAGTATTAAGCTTCCTGAAACCCATTGCATATAAATTCTCGTATACAAAAACCTGTTAATTACGGCCACTTGTATTAAACGGCCACGGCCAATTAAACTGAAATTTTAATGGCATATTTCCTTGGAAATTTACCTGGTAATAACGACCGGGTGGCCGAAGGGTTTTATGACAAAAATAATTTTATGGGCTTTCAACCTTGTACTTTTACTACTACTGTAACTGGGCAATTTATTCAAGGAAATACCAATTATGGCTGATAAAATTATCTGGTTTAATTTTTAAGCTTTTGTTTATTCCATTATTTTAAAGTTATCGACAAAATTATTATCAACGTTGAAAGTGAAAAGTTTGCGTTAAGTTCACGAAAACTGGCTGAAAAGTTCGAGATTGGAAAAACGCAAATTCTCGATATATTAAAAAATAAGAGTGAACTAAAAAAGATGTTTGAAGAGCAAAAACAAAAATTTCCCAAGTCAGCAGAATTAGCAGTGGATCGGGTTGTCTACAAGTGGTTTTGCAAGGCCAGGAATAAAGCAGTTCCAATATCTGGACCACTACTCAACAAAAACCACTGGAGGCGTCAAACAGCTTGAAAGTGGAAAATTTCGCTGCATTAAATAGGTGGTTGGAAAGTTTCTGTAAATAGCACAATATTACTTTCAAGTCAGTTTCTGGTCCGCAGATGTAAATTTGAAAGATGTAGAGGCCTGGAAAATTACATTACCACTAATTTTAAAAGATCATTCTTCACGAGATGTATACAATGCGGATGAAACAGGTCTTTATTACCGAACCATGCCAAATAAGACAATTGCTTTAAAAAACGATAAATGTGCAGGATAGAAGGTAGAAAAACAGCAATTAACTGTTTTACTGTGGAAGAAGAAAAAGAAAATCCGTTAATAATTGGGAAAAGTAAAAATCCTCGTTGTTCTAAAGGTAGTCATGTTGACCAGTTATCCTTAGAATGGGAATCTAACAAAAAGGCCTGGATAACGTCGGAAATTATGACCAGATGGCTCCATAAATTTGATAATAAAATGAAGAAACAAAATAGAAAAGTGCTGCTTTTCTTGGACAATGCTACCTTCCATTCTAAAGTGCCACTAGAAAATGTCAAGCTGGTTTTTTTTTGCCACCAAATACCACCTCATATTGTCAGCCTTTAGACCAAGGAATAATTCAAAATTTTAAGATGATATAGAAAATTTTTGATCAACATTTGTTGACAGTTATTGCGATTTTGCAAAATCTGAAAAAAGCTAAAATTTAACGAATGCATTAATATGGATTATGATTCCGTGGAAAAATCTTTCTCCAATTAAAAAATGTTTTATCAAGGCCGGATTCTCCGATGTTGTTCCAAAAGATGCTATTTTTGACGAAGAAGACTAAATATTCCTTGCTCAGCTCTTTCCTTTAGTCCATGATAAAACTGTAAATTTGGATCAGTTTGTTTCCATTAATAGTGATGTGCCTACAGAAAGCTCAAACTTCAGTATTTCGGAAATTGTTAAGGAACGGCGCGAGACCAAAAGCTTAACTCTGATTCAGACAGTGATGTGGGCAAATGTGAGGCTCCAAAATCTACTTTGTCTAGTATGAGACAAAATCTACTTTGGCTAGTTACGAGATAAACAAAACTATTTTTTGTGTAATAACAATAGTGAACTGGCTATAGATATTTCTCGAGTTTTACTTTTATGTGAATCCGAGGTTTTGAAATCAAAGCTAAAAAATTTTAAACAAACAGCAATTGAAACATACTCCAAAAAAGCTTAATAACATGTATACATTTTTAAAAAATCCATATTATGTATATATTACTATAGTGTATATACTGTATATTCAAAATATTTTTTATATTATTAAATCATTTTAACTTTCAATGTGTGTATGCTAACTCTATTTAGTAAAATAAAAACAATGTTTAGAAATAGAAAAATATATGTCGTTCATTTATAGGGCGCAAAACCTGGGAATAACGGCCACCTGTCTTAAACGGTCAATATTCCTAAATTTTTGTGGCCGCTTTTGACAGGTTTTACTGTATATGAACTTTATAATTTAGCCCCTTCACAACCCTTATTACAACCCTTTGGAGGGCCGGTAAGGCCTAAATAATACCCTTAAGGTCTAAAAAATTGAACTTGGCTCACCCGAAAACTCCATGGCCCTCTGTTCGGGGAAAAAAGAGCCTTACACCTGAATGTATAAGATCTTATACCTGAATTTTAATATTTCATCCCCTTACGACCCCGTTTTTCGAGGTTTGTAGGAGTTGTAGCAAAAAACTAATAGCGTAATCTGAAAGAGCATCCAATTTCACCTACTAGGTAAGATTATTATCCTATTTTGAGGATCGAAACATAGTTTTTTTTTCGATTGTCAGTAAAAAACGGAAGATAATCTTACAAAGGTTCTTAAAAATTTCCTAAATAGCGTCCGTTTTACTCAAAGCAATTACATCAGGAACACAAATAATAGAATACTAGACTTGGTGATGCATAATAATGAAAAGTGCGAAGTTGAAAGGGCAGTCGATGTGTTTATTGAAGAGGACGCTCATCATCCGGCACTAGTAGTTACATTTAAATACTGCCAATCGATGAATGCTAAAAGCGATTTTCAAATAAATTTTCAAGGCAGCTATAATTTCAAAAAAGCAGATTATACTATATTGTATAACTCCCTTATGAAAATCGATTGATCAATTCTAAACAATATTACATGTATTGATGAAGCCTGTGACAGTTTCTATAAAAAATTATATGAAATAATAGATGAGCATGTACCGAAGTATTTAAAAGGTCATAGCAAGAAATACCCTCCGTGGTTCTCGCGTGACGTAATACTCAAGATAAAGCAGAAAGCCTTATGTCATAAGAAATATAAAAAGTATGGAGACATGGATCAGTTTGAAAAGTTCAAAACGTTGAGATCGGAAATAAAACGAGATACTACAGAATCTTATAGATGCTTTATTCAGAGAACAGAAGAGAATATAAAGGTTAATCCGCAGCAGTTTTGGTCATTTGTCAAAAACAAAAGAGAACAGAAGGGTATACCTAGTAGTATGACTTATGACAGGAGTAATTTGAACTCGGCATCAGATATTCTAAACGCTTTTGCAACTTATTTCGAACAATCATTTTCCCGTCCAACCTTGGATAGATTAATCAGTGAGGATGTCGTGGCTTCTTGGCCTATTGTCGCAGTCAGTACCTTTTGTGAATCAGACGTTATTAATGCCATTAGAAGACTAAAACCAAAATTTACTGCGGGCCCGGATTTACTCCCAGCATTTTTTATTCGTGATTGCAGATTTGTTTTAGCCAAACCACTGTTAACTCTGTTCAACTTAAGCTTGAAGACGAGTACTTTCCCGGAATTATGGAAAACCTCTAAAGTCAGTCCTGTTTTTAAAAAAGGAGATAGATCAGATATCAATAATTATAGGCCAGTGTCAATAATATGTAATTTTAGTAAAATCTTTGAATTTTTATTACACGATCATATATTTTATGCTACGAAAAACTTGATAACCCCTCATCAGCATGGTTTCTACAAGGGTAGGTCTACATCTACAAACTTAATTACTATAACTCAAGAAATAGCAGAGGCAATTGACGAGGGTTGCCAAATGGATATCATTTATTTAGATTTCACCAAAGCCTTTGATCGGCTGGATTTTTCTCTCCTACTTAATAAACTACTAACTAACTTTGGTTTTTCAGGCTCATTAATATCTTTGATTCATTCTTACCTTACTAATCGTAAGCAATATGTGAAAATTTATGGCTCCAAATCAAGATCTTATGATGCTACTTCTGGGGTTCCCCAAGGATCTGTACTGGGACCATTGTTTTTTAATCTCTTTATAAATGATATTGGGAGGGGTTTAGGTGCTGGTTATTTACTCTATGCCGATGATGTAAAATTATACAGCAGGGTGAGAGGTATTCGGGATTGCATAAATCTTCAGAAGGACTTACAGATAATTGGCCAATGGTGCGTAACAAACAATTTACAGCTTAACATTAAGAAATGTAACATCATGTCTTTCTCAAATAAAATCTCACCGATTATTCATAACTATTTGCTGGATAACAGTAGTATCTCCCGTGTGAATGTCTTCAGCGACTTGGGCGTAACATTTGATCCAAAACTTTCTTTCACAGATCATATAAACACCATAATCTCCGAAGCTTTTAAAACATATGGCTTTATTGCACGCTGCACCGGTGACTTTCATAATCCTGACGTAATTAAAACTTTATATATTTGTTATGTTCGTTCTAAATTGGAATACGCTGCTACGGTCTGGTCTCCAGGCTATGACACCCATACTGATAATCTGGAGAGGGTCCAGCGCAAATTCTTAAAATATATTAGCTTTAAACGAGATGGTATCTATCCACAACAGGGGTTTCCGCATGAGGTACTACTTGCAGATAACGGCTGCTCGTTATTAAAGGTTCGTCGCGGTTACTTGCTCCTGACGACTCTGTTCAAAATTATGAATAATGATATAGATTCTCCCGCTATTCTGTCAAGAATAAATTTTAGTGTGCCGCGTATAACTAGCAGACAATATAACACTTTTTATCTACCTGTTCCAAGAATAAATATATTAAAATTTTCCCCACTTTTTTCAATGTGTAGTATGTATAATCAAGAAATAAGCATCGACTTTTTCAACACATCTATGTTAACGATAGGTAAAATATTGCAACACTGAGGGGCTGTGGCATCTTTCTTTTCTTATTGTTTTAATATTTAATTGTTTTTATTATTATTATTATTGTGATTGGAATTTGTATCTGCTTAATACTCTATTATTGTATTACATTTCTATGTATAGTGGCTCTTATCTGTATCTCCGGCCTTGTAGTTGGGTCTTGTAACCTGTAAGGCATGTATGATAAATAAATAAATAAATAAATAAATAAATAAAATGATCGATTGGATTCGCTTGGACTCGATTGAAGTTGATTCGGTGAATAGCGGGGGTAGGAAGCATTTTCGCGAGTTGTTCCCATTGAGACTTTTGTTCAGGAGCACAAGATCTAACTCTGTGCAAAATTTGGAGCCATATCACCGAAACCCAATTTCCATTTAAAGTGTGCGTAGTCCTTTCTTAGATATTTGTTCTTTTATTGAAGTTCTCAATATAAGTCTCTTGTAAAATAATCCTTTAAAATAACTTTCTCAAAAAGAAATGTAATGCCCTTTCGAGTTTAAGAAAATCCCAAGAATGATTAAAATGAACAATGCAATCTTCTCTAAGCGTCTGCAAAGGACAAAAGCAGTTTTACAAAAGGAAGAGATTTTGTGTCTAGTAAAGATATTTGTTTACATGTTCTACGTTAAAAAGAACATCAATAAATTCTAACAGAATTAAAACCAGGACACGAAAAATAGTTGCTTATTTATAAAATTATTTTAATAACATAAAGCAACAAAAGTTGGAATCAGTGTACACCTGCCCAAATCTCAAGTTGCAGAAGTAAAGTCCTTAATTATTATTTACATTTATTGCAAGAACGGTTTACTGTAGTTACAAATCTGTAAAATCAAGAAACGCTGCAAATGAACTACAAATTTGATTTTTCAACAGAAAGTTAATTAAAGCACTTATGTAGGAGATTGAATAATAATACAAGTTCATGTAATTAGTGCAGCAACTAATTGCGGCAAGTATTTTTCCCTATGTACAGGGTGAGTCAACGATAGAGTAAAGTTCATTATCTCATTTGTTTCGGGAATGACGAGAAAATGTTAAATACAATAGTTTTAGGGAATTTGAGAAATTTGCAAATGCAAAATGACCAACAAAGATCCCATGAATGCTATATTCCATGCCTTTCCTCCTACGACTATAGTTTCTGAGCTTATACTCTTCATTAGGTAGGTAGGCAACGGTATCGATCGTGAAGATCCGAGTACCGTGGAGAGTCAAGTTGGAATGACTCTCGCTGGCTTATAACAATCATGGTACCTTAAATAAACGAGATACTACTCGTTGGGCAAGATACAGACCCTTGGGCCATCTGTTGAGATTTTCGAACTTCGAAAAACTGCTCAACTATATAAACCTAACATTGTTAGGAAGGATATATATCCTGCAAATTTCTCGACTTTCTGTTGTAGTGACCAATCAAGTAACAAACCACATTCCGAAATTTTATTTCGGAATATCGATTTAGTTTTAGGGAATGTTAAGGTTATTTTTTGAGCAAAAGTGTGGCCGATATAACATATGTTTTTTTATGGAAGATCCTATTTTCTAATTTATTTTTAAATTCTGCCTAAAATTTTATAACTTTTTTTATTAACAATGTTATATACCTAAACCTAGTAGTTATTTCAATTTCAAAAAAAAAAAAAATACTTGTTTTCAGTTTTGTAAAAAATTGCCAGTAGCGCCATTGTTTCTGAAGGTGAAATACTCATAATTGGTACGAGCGTTCTATAGAGATGAAAAAAAAAGATTTATGTAAAGAAATTTCAGTTAGATGCTACAGAGTGTTCAAAATAAATTTATGCATTTCGACTATTTTAAATTGAAAAATCTCAAATTTTTAAATGGCACACCCTATATATTATTTTTTCTGATAGACTGTTTTTGTTTTTTTACAAAATCCTCCCCAAGACAAAACTTTTATGAATTAATTGATATGGTTTATATACTGGGCGAGGCGGGAAAAAATTGTCTTTTGGCAGTAAGGCTTTACGAAGCGAAGTACCCTAATAGACGTATACTATCTAGAAAATCTTGTGCTTAATGGAACGGTTTGATGGTAGTGGTAGCGTTGAGTATACGAAACGGAAAGTAGTAAACCAGAATGCTACCAATGAGGAAAAAGAAATGGAGATTTTACTTCATGTTGAAGATAATCCCCAGGTCAGCAGCCGTCAACTAGCTGACTTATCTGACACATCCCAGTCAACGGCTAATCGCACAACGAGAAAATACAAGTATCATCCCTTTCATATGGAACTACACCAAGAACTTCAAAACCGTGATTTTGAACGACGAATAAACTTTTGTACCACCATGAATGGAGCAATAAAGGCCGATCCAAATTTTTTATCCAAAATAATGTTTCCTGCTGAAGTTACTTTTCGCAATAATGGAGCAGTTAACAGCCATAACATGCATTATTATTCAACAGTTAATCCATTTTGGGTCCGGGAAGTCAAAAACCAAAACCACTGGTCGCTTAATGTATGTAAATTTTCGAATTATTGGTCCATATTTTTTCGCAAACCGCTTAACGGGACTAGATAACTAAATTTTTTGCGAAACGAATTGCCCCAGCTTCTTGGAGAAGTTGATAAGTTTGAAGGGGAACAAATGTAGATTCAACAAGACGGAGCTCCTGTTCATTACCACCGGGTAGTTCGGCAATTTTTAAACGATCGTTACGCACAAAAATGGATTATTAGGGATGGATTCAATCAGTGGCCCCCTCGATCATGTGACTTAAACACCTTTAGACATATTTTTTAGGGCTACATTGAAGATCGTATTTATGTGAATTCCCCTACAACATCAGTAGATATGGAAGATAGGATGTGTGCAGGACAATAACGCCCTTTATGCTAAGGAAAGTGAAGGAAAATATAGTAAAACGACTAAACATGTGTATTCAAGTAGACGGGCA
Source organism: Pachyrhynchus sulphureomaculatus (assembly GCA_019049505.1). Taxonomy (NCBI): domain Eukaryota; kingdom Metazoa; phylum Arthropoda; class Insecta; order Coleoptera; family Curculionidae; genus Pachyrhynchus; species Pachyrhynchus sulphureomaculatus. The sequence goes on along the minus strand of CM032456.1, from coordinate 206,617,316 downwards.
TATTTTTGAACATTTATTACGTCATAATAATTAATCATTAGATAAGTTAAACTATATTAAAATTATTATTAAATATTTGTTTATGGTTTCACAATGGCGTAAGTGTATTAAAAACAAGGGTAAAAATTGAAAAATTCAAAATGAATCGAAAACTACTAGAAATAGGTATATGACATACTTAATAAAAGTTGGAGGGTTTTGTAAAATCTATCAGAAATAATAATAATATACAGGGTGTGCCATTTAAAAAATTTGAGATTTTTTAATTTAAAATAGTCGAAATGTATAAATTTATTTTGAACATCTTGTAGCATCTAACTCAAATTTCTTTACATATATCTTTTTTTTTCATCTCTATAGAACGCTTGTACCAATTATGATTATTCAACCTTTGGAAACAATGGCGCTACTGGAAATTTTTTACAAAACTAAAAACTAGTATTTTTTTTTAAAAAAATTGAAATATTAGAAAAACTACTAGGTTTAGTAGTGGGGTATACTTTTGATGCGATATATCAGATCCGTAGTATTTTTACCCGCTGATCACGAATCTGAAGTCAGAAATGTCGCCATCACATCTCAATTTTTTTCTAACCTCAAAAAATAGGTAAAAATTAGTAAAAATTAAGAAAAATATACTGCTAAAAAATTGATTCAAGCCTTTTCATGAATCCAAAGATGTATTAATATGTATTCGGACACGCTAAGCTAATATTCATCGGTTGGATTAAGCCATACAGTTCTGTTTTCTTTCTAACCTCAATAAATCAGACAGATATAGTGCTTCTCGAATGCAAAAACGAATTCAAATTAAAATTCAACCGATTCTTACCAAATTTGGTACACGAGGGTTTTTTGGGTTGTTGATCATGAATCTGAGGTCGGATTTGCAAAATTCAAAATGGCGGATCCAAGATGGCGGACAAAATTTTTGAAAACCAACCGATTCCTACCAAATTTGGTATACAGTTGGGGAATCTTCAAACCTGATACTCTTAAACCCTAAACCCTGAAACCTTAGACTCCCACACCCTGTAACCTCAAAAAATAGACCTCAATAACCCTGTAACTTTAAAAATGAGACCCAATAAACTCAAAACCAGGACTTTTAAACCACATACTCTCAAATAGTGGACCCTTAGGCCCTAGAATTGCGAAGGTTAGACCCGGGCCTAACTTTCCTTTTTTTGGCTGTATCTTGTTCTTTTTTCCGCGAATGACCTATTCAAAGACTTTCTGCCCAAACGCTTTTGAGGACTTGTTTCTCTTTTTAGCGACCAGCAATAGTCCGACTTTTATTATTTCCCAAAACGTTTGTTGCGACTTCTTTAAAACTAAGCCAAGCAGCTTTTTCAACTTTATTCATTTTAGTAACAAATAATGAATCTTGAAACAATTTTCTTATTTGTGGCCCGTCAAATACGCCTGCCTTAATTTTAGCTTCAGAAAATTTCGGAAATTTTTTATGCAAATATTTGAAACATGGGCCGTTTGTATCTAATGCTCTCGTGAATTGCTTCATAAGTCCAAGCTTAATGTGAAGCAGGGGAATAAGAACTTTTCCTGGATCTACCAATGGTGGAAACAATACATTATTTTCACCAGGAGTGAACGATTCTCTTGTTGGCCAAATTTTTTTCTTATAATGACGTTCCCTGTCTCTGCTATTCCACAGACATTTATAACAGGGATAAAGTGTAAACCCTGACTGTTGGCCAAGCAATATTGTTACAATTTTCAGATCTCCACAAATTTTCCAGTTATGATCAGCATATTTTATTTTTATCAAAAGCTGCTTCATTTTTTCATATTGCTCTTCCATAACTGTGGAATAAGCAATCGGAATGGGAGCGTAAACGTTGGTATTATGCAGCAAAACTGCTTTGCTGCATAATACCAAATGCTCCGTTTAGAAGAATCAATGAACAGTCTCCATTCTTCAGGATCGTATGAGTTATTTTGAAATTCATCCATTAGACCTTTTACATCGGTACAATATGAAAGTGACAATTCCTCGTCCATTGTGAAATATTTTCGAAATTCTTCATCTCTGTTTCTATAATAAGAAATCGTAGCTTCTGGCTTAAGTAAATGTCTTTTCTTTAAAAAGGAAGCAAGACGCTCTGAACCATCTTTGGATAAGCCTAAATCTCTGACTAGATCACTAAGTTCTGACTGTGATACGAGTATTGGTTCTGGTTTACGGTTGTATGGTAGAAATTCTTTATCTGTGTCACTAGTATATGATAGGTTGTCACTAGAACATTCATTAGTAACAGTGTTTGAATCTTTTTCGACAGTCTCAATGTTTTCGGCATGAACTGATAAGATGAAATCATTTGTTTCCATAACATCAGCATCAAGTGGTTCAGGAGGCGGAATTAGTTTAGTTGGTCTTGTTACTGTCGAAACGATCGTTATAAGTAATAGTGCTTTTATTTTTTCGGTTATGCCTAGATACAACATTCATACAAAAGTAGCAATCATTTTCACTGTATGGTCTATTCCATATTGCTAGTCTGGAATATTTAATCGCCTTCTTATTGATGTACAACATTATTTTGCAAGAACTGCAAATGATGTGGGGAACCCAATCTGTATCCTGGTGCTGTATTTCAATGTTAAAACAATCCTTATATCAGGTTTTAATCTTATCCGTTATCGGTGACCCCATTTACTCAATACGTGTTGACAGCAAATATAACAAAATGAATCACTGTTTTTATCGCACTTATGAAAAGTGTACCGTGAGACCGTTTTCTTGTAGCATTATACTCTACATGAGCCAAGTCACCCACACATGAAGAGCTACGGTCGCTGGATGACGACGGCTGCGGGCCCGCTTTCCCACCCTGACCAACCACCGATACTGGGTTTCCGAGTCCCTGCATCGTAATTCTCTTTCTTTTACCTGCCATGACGGCATCTAAGCCGTTATCCAGGGACTCTGCCGGCTAGTGGAGTAACACCGCTGCCCACCGTCACCACGTGGAGGTGCCCTGGATGCAGGTAGAAGAATAAAAATCGACCGATGAATTTTCTCGGCGTTCAAAATGGCGCGAAAACATCTGCCATCTTGAATTTTGCAAATCCAACCTCAGATTCGTGATCAGCGACCCAAAGAATCCCCGTGTACCAAATTTGGTAAAGATCCGTTGAATTTTAATTTGAATTCGTTTTTTTGCATTCGAGAAGCACTATATCTGTCTGATTTATTGAGGTTAGAAAGAAAACAGAACTGTATGGCTCAATCCAACCGATGAATATTAGCTTAGCGTGTCCGAATACATATTAATACATCTTTGGATTCATGAAAAAGCTTGAATCAATTTTTTAGCAGTATATTTTTCATAATTTTTTACTAATTTTTACCTATTTTTTGAGGTTAGAAAAAAATTTAGATGTGATGGCGATATTCTGACGTCAGATTCGTAATCAGCGGGCAAAAATACTACGGATCTGATATATCGCATCAAAAGTATACCCCACTTTTTTTTTTGTGGGGCTGTGTTTTTAATAAAAAAATTATAAAATTTTACGCAGAATTTAAAAATAAATTAGAAAATAGAATGTTCCATTTAAAAAACTATATGTTATATCGGCCATACTTTTTTGAAGTACCCTGTATACTCAAAAATAATTTTAAACTATGCACTTTAATATTTCCTAAAACTATTGTATTTAACATTTTTTTGTCATTCCCGAAACAAATGAGATATCGAACTTTACTCTATCGTTGACTCATCCTGTACAGGTCGACTAAGTAATCGGCTTGAAATTTTCAGAAGATATTCCTTTTGTTATAGCAAAAATATCCTGAAATTTTGGTACAAAAATATTGAACCCAGTGGACCCAATTGAATTTATTATTTAAAATTTGAATTGCCCTCCATTTTATGCCGTTTAGTCCAAAATGGATCTTTTTTTTTAAACTTAGGTTTCGACATCAACTTTCCGATGAAATTTTTTTTTGAGCCATTTTAACCGTTTTTTTTTATATTTGTTTATTAATCAAATAGCAACAATTGACATCTTGAAAAAAAAATTGTTTTTTTTAAATAAAGGTTTCGCAATTCTCTACTATATGTGATAAAAAATTTTCAATTTTTTTTTCAAAATGACCCATAAAACACATTTGTTTTTCAAGCCGATCGGTTCAGTTAATCGTCTTGTACAATAAAATGAAAAAAAAACAGTTTTTTGTCGGTTTCTTCAATTTTATAGGTTATGTACACATTTGAGCGACTTAAAACTAACGAGGATTTGTTGGAAATTTCATTACGAAGAGTTTAATTTTTTTTTGTCTTGATCCGATATATATAATGGGAGTTATTCGCATTTTAAGCTCAAAAAACGCGTTTTAAAACCTTCAGTTGTTTATAAAAAAAGAGTACAAGTTTTTCGAGGTCCAAAACTCTGGTTATACCACAGATAGAATAAAATCATAATATTGCTGTATCTAAACTGTGCAATTTCAAATGCTTTTTTTACTGCACTATCCTAGCTGTTTTGCAGATGAGTATTTTCAAACTCTGTGTTTTCTTTGTATTTCTTGTCTTTAACAATAAAATTAATTATTAATTAATATAATAATTAATATAATATAATATATATAAATTAATATTATTAAAAACTCTATTGCACCGTTACAGATGAGTGTTAAAAAAGCATAGGTATGATATTTAAAAGCTATATTTGTTTCAGATGGAAGAGCTGGTCAAAGAGATGCAAGATACGGAGTCAGGGGGCGTACCAGTTCGAAGTCAGAAGATTTTTTCTAACATCTATTCCTGCTGCTTTTATGGGTAAGTTAGATTTAATAATATTTATATATATGGTACAAGCAAGCAGTCAAGTGCATATTAAACTAACGGGGTTATTGGCAGTTGTACGTCTACAACTCATAGAATGAGTTGTAGATGTTTAGCTTTAAAAAAAGTTGAAGAAAGCACTAATCTTTTTGAGCCATAAGCAAGTCATTCGTAGGCAGTCATGTACCCAAAATAATTGTTCTTATTGATGTACTTTTTTAGTTTATTTCGTCTATTACTTCAGAAATAGGGGGCGGGGGTGATGTGCAGACATACGAGGCTGGTTTGAAAAGTCAGTGCAAAAATAAAAACTACTTATGTGTTTGGGGTAAACCTTTTTTATTTTTCGACATAGTCTCCTTTTAGGCTTATACACTTCGTCCAACGATGTTCTAGTTTGTTGATCCCTTCCGAATAATAGGATTTGTCCAAGTCTGCAAAATATCCATTAGTGTCTGCAATCACCTCCTCGTTTGAATCAAATCTTTGTCCCGCCAGCCATTTCTTCAATTGGGGAACAAATAGTAGTCCGAGGGAGCCAAGTCTGGAGAATAGGGGGGATGTGAAACGAGTTAGAATCCTATTTCCATTAATTTTGCGACCACAACTCCTGAGGGTGTGTGCTGGTGCGTTGTCGTGGACTTTCTTGTGGGCCAATCGCGGGCGTTTTTCTTGCAGCTCGGTTTTCAAACGGTCCAATAACGATGAATAATATTCACTTGTAATAGTTTTACCCTTTTCCAGATAGTCGATGAGGATTATCCCTTGCGAATCCCAAAAGACAGTCGCCATAACCTTTCCGGCCGAAGGAACGGTCTTCGCCTTTTTTGGTGCAGATTCCCCCTTGATAACCCATTGTTTAGATTGTTGTTTGGTCTCAGGAGTATAGTAATGTATCCATGTTTCATCCACAGTGACGGATTCTTCTGGAACAGCTGCAAACCATCCTTGCAACACTTCACACGATTCCGTTTTTGGTCAAGCGTGAGCAATCGCGGCACCCATCTTGCGGATAGCTTTCTCATGTCCAAATGTTTATGCAAAATATTATGTACCCGTTCAGTCGAGATGCCCACAGCACTAGCAATCTCACGCACCTTAACTCTTCTGTCATCCATCACCATATCATGGATTTGATCAATGATTTCTGGAGTCGTAACCTCCACAGGCCGTCCAGAACGTTCAGCGCCACTTGTGCCCATATGGCCAGTCCGAAAATTTTGAAACCACTTTATAAACTGTTCTAATCGAAGGTGCAGAGTCACCATAATGTCTATCAAGCTTCTCTTTAGTCTCCTGAGGCGTTTTGCCTTTCATAAAGTAATGTTTAATCACCACACGAAATTCTTTTTCGTCCATTTCTTGAAAATCACTTGACTTCCTTGATTCACACGAATGCCAAACACAAAGAAATAGACCAATATGGCTGAAACTTGGTGTGCGTTCATTCAAGAGATGCTACTAACTAAACATGACCTCGATACGCGCCGGTGGTGCCATCTCTCGGACTTTGCACGGACTTTTCAAACCAGCCTCGTACTTAAATTATGACACTCATGTAATCGTTTCTCGTCAAATAAATCAACGATTTAAAATTTAAGTTAGTACGGTAAGGACAGGTAATGTGTAATAACTTCACTTTAACCATACCATATCTCCCTGCTAGAGGATTCCATGGGACTCGAATGCTCATGCATAAAAGAAAACTCTTCCTGACTCTCTCGTTGGGATCTGCTGGTCGTTTTTGCAAGGATCCTACTTTTGACGGTTTCGCTGCCAGGTTCCGGAATGTTAACCAGATTGCCTTCCTTACAAAGGATGTGTACATGAAATATTTGAATCTTTAATATATTTGTTAAGAAATCTACGCCACGTCAACATCGGCTTTCGCTTAGGGCTTAAAATCGACTGACATATGGTAAAATTTCATAGAGTAATTAGTAATATACGTTTTAAAAATTTCGTTAGTTATTTGCGCAGTTATTTTCTTGCAAATATAGGGTGTAAATACTGAGTTTGGCTTTTTCACACTAAAGAATAACAATCAAAGTATTACTAATCGATATTTTAAAATTCAACTATTACCTTATGGTAATTACAAAAATGTTCAGCATGAAAAAACCTTCGGTGGGGTAAACGGTCCCAATCCTTTTCTTTTTAATTTCAAAATTATTTAAATTATTATATAAAAAATGCCTATTAAATGAGCTTTTTCTTATATTTTGGCTTCTGTGATTTGTTCATATGAATTTCTAATTTTATAAATTACTATTTTTTTATCTCATGTAATGTCCTGGTATGGTAGCCCGTAACTTAAGAAAAATGGATTACACTCATCACGAGTGATATGAAGGCAGCACCTAGCAAGGTAAGGGAGGGTGTATTGAACTTACCACTCTCGTATCTATACATAAAGTCTGCCCGAGTGCATATGAATGTCTTTTACTGCCGAAGCACACACTTAAGTGTTGTATGCTCATAAAATATTTATTTTATTTTACATTTTCAACATTGTAAGTAGTCGAAACAAACAAAAACAGAGAGACGCCTAAACCGCGCAAGATTTGGCACTATAAGTCTATTAAATGGGAAGATCGCATAGAATATTTTCGAACTTTTCCTTGGTTAGACATTTGTTTTTGATCCGACGACCCATCTGACTGCGCCAGGGAGGTTTCCGATGTTATTTTGGCCGGTATGGAGGCTTACATCCCTTTTTCGAAGAAATGCCCTCCCAACGGCAAGCCTTGGTTTGACCGAAAATGCAAAGAAGTTGTTGCTTCTAAACACCTTGCATACCGACAATGGCATGAAAATCCTAACACCATAAATCGTAACACACATTTGTTCGTGCCAGGAACAAATGCAAAGAAATTATCGACGAAACCAAGGAGGTACACAATCAACGGATTAGAAACAAATTTCTCGGTTGTCCCGAAAATTCCAGGTCCTTTTGGTCGGTCGCTAAGGCAGTTAGTCAAAATTTCACCAAATCCACCATACCAGCACTCACACGGCCAGATAATTCTATTGCAACGACACCTGTTGAGAAACCGAACTTGTTGGCTGAACTCTTTGCTTCACATTCTACTGTCGATTTCCAAGGAAAAACACCACCTACTATTCCCATAGTGCAGACAAGGATGCCCGATATTGTCTTCAGACAGCGCATCATAAAGCGTATACTGATGAAGCTAGACACCAAAAAGGCTTCTGGCCCTGACGGAATACCTGCCATAGTTCTTAAAAACTGTGCGAGGGAACTAACACCAGTTTTCTGTAGACTTTTCAACCTATCGTACAGAAAGGGAATAGCTCCTTCCTGCTGGAAATGTGCTACAGTTCAGCCGATACCTAAAAAAGGCAAGAAGACCTTGCCAAATAACTACCGACCAATCGCACTGCTTTCAATAATATTGAAAGTCATGGAAAAGGCTATCAATCAGCATCTTCTAAAATATCTTGAAGGATTTAACATTATTAGCGATCACCAATATGACTTTCGTAAAAATAGATCAACAGGAGATCTTCTGACTTATGTAACACATGTCTGGAACAACGTAATTGAACACTTTCGAGAATCTCGAGCGGTTGCTCTTGACATATCCAAGTTACGTTCTTATGGTATGTCTGAAAGGTGCTGTTTGTGGCTCTCATGTTTCCTCAAAGAGCATTCTTTACGAGTGGCAGTCGACGGATTTCTTTCTAACACCTTCACTATCAACGCCGGTGTACCCCAAGGCTCCATACTGTCTCCTACTCTCTTTTTCATTTACATTAACGATCTGCTGGAAAAGACCGAGAATCCAATCTACAGCTTTGTAGATGACAGTACACTTATCTCTTCATTCACTTTGAACGCTCGGACATCGGCTACTCAGACGAATATCCACAGACAGCAGGAAGTCATTCAACTTAACAAAGACCTGGAAGAAATTCTATCTAGGAGTGACAGTAACCAAGTGGAATTTAACGCCACAAAATCCCAGGCGCCAGTTTTCTCTAAAAAAGTTAACGTTGCTGAACCCGACATAGTTACGAGGCTGGTTTGAAAAGTCCATGCAAAGTCCGAGAGATGGCACCACCGGCGCGTATCGAGGTCATGTTTAGTTAGTAGCATCTCTTGAATGAACGCACACCAAGTTTCAGCCATATTGGTCTAGGTCTTTGTGTTTGGCATTCGTGTGAATCAAGGAAGTCGAGTGATTTTCAAGAAATGGACGAAAAAGAATTTCGTGTGGTGATTAAACATTACTTTATGAAAGGCAAAATGCCTCAGGAGACTAAAGAGAAGCCTGATAAACATTATTGTGACTCTGCACCTTCGATTAGAAGAGTTTATAAGTGGTTTCAAAATTTTCGGACTGGCCATATGGGCACAAGTGACGCTGAACGTTCTGGACGGCCTGTGGAGGTTACGACTCCAGAAATCATTGATCAAATCCATGATATGGTGATGGATGACAGAAGAGTTAAGGTGCGTGAGATTGCTAGTGCTGTGGGCATCTCGACTGAACGGGTACATAATATTTTGCATAAAACATTTAGACATGAGAAAGCTATCCGATAGATGGGTGCCGCGATTGCTCACGCTTGACCAAAAACGGAATCGTGTGAATTGTTCCAAGGATGGTTTGCAGCTGTTCCAGAAGAATCCGGAGGACTTTAAGCGTCGTTTTGTCACTGTGGATGAAACATGGATACATTACTGTACTCCCGAGACCAAACAACAATCTAAACAATGGGTTACCAAGGGGGAATCTGCACCCAAAAAGGCGAAGACCGTTCCTTCGGCCGGAAAGGTGATGGCGACTGTCTTTTGGGATTCGCAAGGAATAATCCTCATCGACTATCTAGAAAAGGGTAAAACTATTACAGGCGAATATTATTCATCGTTATTGGACTGTTTGAAAACCGAGCTGCAAGAAAAACGCCCGCGATTGGCCCACAAGAAAGTCCTTTTCCATCACGACAATGCACCAGCACACACCTCAGCAGTTGTGGTCGCAAAATTAATGGAAATAGGATTCCAACTCGTTTCACATCCCCCCTATTCTCCAGACTTGGCTCCCTCGGACTACTGTTTGTTCCCCAATTTGAAGAAATGGCTGACGGGACAAAGATTTTATTCAAACGAGGAGGTGATTGCAGACACTAATGGATACTTTGCAGACTTGGACAAATCCTATTATTCGGAAGGGATTAACAAACTAGAACATCGTTGGACGAAGTGTATAAGCCTAAAAGGAGACTATGTCGAAAAATACAAAAGGTTTACCCCAAACACATAAGTAGTTTTTATTTTTGCACGGACTTTTCAAACAAGCCTCGTATGTCGGGGCACTTCATCCCTCTAATATCGTCACTGAATTTGTTGGGCGTTAGTTTGGGAGCAAATATGTCCTGGCATGAACATGTTGCAGGCATAGCAAGGAGAGCTTCTCAAAAGTTAGGAATATTATTCCTAACCAGAAAGCTTTACACTCCACAACAACTATTAATTCTTTACAAAGCTCAAATTTGACCAATTATGGAATACTGCTCCCATGTTTGGGTCTCCGCTCCCAAACATACACTGCATTTGTTGGACTCTGTTCAGAGAAGAGCTGTTCATCTGATTGGAGACCGGAACTGACCGGCGGCCTTGATTCGCGGGAACATCGAAGAACGGTTGGCGACTTGAGTCTGTTCTACAAGTATTTTTATGGAAAGTGTTTGAAGGATGTAACCCGCTTAATTCCTCCCAGCGCGGTGCATGTTAGAAATACACGTCGCGCTAATACTTCACATCCGTATGAGGTTCAGCTTGTTACTCCTCTTACAACGCTTTTCAAGCAGTCTTCCCTTTGGAATAATTTGCCCAGGGCTGTGTTTCCCACCGAGTACAATTTACAGCGATTCAAGAAACAACGTGAATCACTGTTTCCGCACACATGCCGGTAATATGAAAATTTTTCTTGATTTTTATTTGGGATAATGAACAAATGTGCGAATATCTTACTATAGAGTGTCGATTCTATAAAATAATAATCTCTAATGCTTGAATTTTTAATCCTTTAGTGTATGGAAGTTAAGGGGTTTTATCCACCTGCAATTTTTGAAAAAATCGACTTGCTTTTTTGCATAAATGACGTACTATAGCCCTAAAAAACATATCATAGTCTTATTTTAGATTGAAAAATTTTTCTTTAGCTCATAGTACTTAATTTCTGAAAGGAGTCGTAGCGCACGAGAAGGCGTTTACTTTGTGCGCAGCTTGTTGGAATGATTTGGATTAGTCAGTATGTTTAATCTATCACTAACGGCTAATACTTTCTTAAATTAAGTATATCTGACATCATTACATCTTTATTAATATGTATGATTGAGGTGTCCGTTACTTTGTGACAGTCCATTTTAAATTTCTAAATGAAATGAAACGAATTATTTTGTTATTTTTCACTTGTTAATTGAAATGAAACGAATTATTTTGTTATTTGTCACAAGTGACAAATAACAAAATAATTCGATTCATTTCATTTAAAAGTTCATTAACATGTTAACTACTATGCCTATTTTGTTCCATATTTTGTTTAGGCTATACAGTACCATCCAGGCAAATTTTAAACGCGGCCGGCAGCCTAACTCCGACAATTTACACCCGATTAACTTGAGGTTTTAACTATAGCTTTTTAACAAGATTCGCTAGGAAAGTACTTACGATTATTAGGATTAATCAATTGCTTTTTTTTTATATAAACTAACTAGCCATGCCCTTGGCGCCGCTCGCGTGGTCTTGATTCACTATTATCGTCACTGCTTATTCTTTATGTTACCTAACGTAATAAAAATATATCCTATAACTTCGCCAGAGATCATATATATTTTATAAGAAAAAAACACGTATATCGGATAAGTGGTTCTTAAGTTCTAAGCGTACAAACGGATTTTTTTTGATAAATATTGAGTTAAGAATTAAAACAAACACGTAAATCGGATAAGTGGTTCTCGAGTAATAAGCGCACTAACGGACAAATAGACAGACAGACAAACAGAGAAACGTTGCAATATATATATATATATATATATATATATATATATATATATATATATATATATGAATATATATATATATATATATATATATATATATATATATATATATATATATATATATATATATATATATATATAAATAATAAAAAAAAAAATTTGGATGGTTGTAGCTTCTATTTGATGGAAATTCATTATAAATATATAATAAAAGACTGTTTTTAGTCAATTTCCACTGGTTTATTTAAATTGCGATGACGCGTTTCGCTGTCGATGCAGCTTCTTCAGATCTACATTTTACACTGTCAAGTTAGGTTTAATATTCACAGTTTTATATAATTTCTTAATTATAATATTACACATAATTAAATTACATTGATAGTATTGGGAAATCCACACAGATTTGGCGTTAAGAGAATAAATTCAATAATGGCGAATTGCTTAAATCTACCTGGTCGTTGAGTAAGGTACCTGTAGTCCTTAATCGATTTATTTGCATTGTATCTAAAAGGTTTAGTTTTGAACCTTTTTGTTGGGTGTGTAAAATTTTGAAATTCTTGTTAAATGTGTGATTTTCTGTTAAAAGATGATTAGCAAATGTTGAATTAGATTTTCTATGGATGAAACTTTTTTCGTGTTCTGTAATTCTTTGTCTAAATGTACGTCCAGTTTGTTCGAAGTATATTTTAGGACATGACCCACATGTCAATTGATAAACCCCCGATTCTTTATTGATTTGTGGTTTGTAGTTTTTAAGATATTTCCCTATAGTATTCTTAGTCTTGTGAGCTATGTTGATATATTTTTGATTTAAAAATTTCCCCAGTTTTTCCGTTGGTTTGCCGAAATAGGTTAAGCATTTAAATGTGGTATTTCTGTCCTTAAAACGTTGGTATATTTCTGAGATTGCCTTGTTTCTAAGTTTTTTCCTAACGATACTATTGATTAAAGTAACCGAATAACCGTTGTTAACGGCTACTTGTTTTATGTAGTTTAATTCTTTAGTAAAATTTTCTTCTGATAAGGGGATATTAGTTAGTCTATGTATATGTATTGTGAATTGTGGTATCTGTATGACAAGGTTTGTGATATATTGCAAATTCATGTTTTTTCATGGCTTTACTGATTGTTAAGTCTAGGAAATTAATTTTCCCGTCGACTTCTTCTTCCATTGTGAAACTGATATTTCTATGTAAAGAATTAATATACTGTAAAAAGTGAGTTAATTGTCTGTCCGTACCTGTAAAGCATACAATTATATCGTCTACGTATCGATACCAGTATAGACAATTATTACTATTGTTATTATGGTTGTTAAATATCATTGTTTCAATACTGTCCATGAAAATTTCGGCAAGTAATGGACTTAATGGACTCCCCATAATTAACCCTTCCTTACTATTGTAGAATGTATTATTAAATGAAAAATAATTTTGTCTTAGGCAAGTTCTTAATAAAATAATTATGTCCATTTTTATAACTTCATTTACTTTGTTTTTTGTTAATAGGTTCTCTATTAAAATTATTGTTTCGTCTGGGGGAACACTTGGAAATAAGTTTTTGACATCGAAAGAGACTAATTTAGAATTATCTGGTATTGTTATATTCTTAACTTTATTCACGAGTTCGTATGAGTTTTTGATACTATATTTAGGTTCAAATTTGGTATGATGTTTGATTAAATCAATTAAAAAGGATGACGTCTTATATGCTGGAGCAGACATGTAGGAAACAACTGGTCTGATTGGGTGGTCAAATTTGTGTAGTTTTATGAGTGAATAAAGTTGTGGGATTTGGGGATTCATATTTATCAATTTAATTTTATCTTTATCGTGAATGATACTTTTAGCCTGTTCAATTTGTTGTTTTATTTCTTTTTGAAAAATATTTGTTGGATCTTTATTTAAAATTTCGTACTTTCCTGTTTTGAAAAAATCTATCGTTTTATTAATATAGTCAATTTTGTCTGTTGCTATTACTGTGTTACCTTTGTCTGCTTTGGTTAAGATTACATCATTTTGTTTTGCTTTACTCTGAATTGTTTTTATTGTCCTTAAGTCTTGGTTGATGTTGTTAGTGTTAGATATGAATTCTTTTTTAATAATTTCGGCTGTTTGAAATTTTGATAATATGTTGTTAGGACTATCTTTCAAGGCAATCTCAGTATCAGTACCTAATGTCTCCGATTCTATGATATTGAAGTTAGTTTGAATATTGTGTTTGAAACCTTTTGTTAGAAGATTTTTTCCCTGTCCGAAAAAGGTGTGTTGGAAATGTTAATAAATCGATTAAAGAATTGATGATCAGTAAAAAATTCTTTTTCTTTCTTATTTTGTGTTGTTATACGTTTTTGTTGAATGAGATAGTGTAGTTTATTGTATTGTTTCAAATATTTTTTATGTATTATTGTTTTTACTTTTTCACGTGTATTCGAATCTAAGACCATAAATTCTATAAAATTTAGTTTAAATAATAATTCTGTGTGGATTACCTTCAGATACATGTTATATGAGTCTCTAATGCTATACTGGATTTTTCTCTCTGTGTATATCCATTTTCTTTTGGCGAGTATAACTGCTTCTTTGGCTGCTTTGCTGGTGTTGTTAGTTTTAAGATTTATATACTTAGGTGTTACTTGGTTTTGGAGGCACTGATTAAAAAACCAAATATTTTGCGTAGTTGTTGCACATTTTAGAAGTAACTTGAAGTAGTTTGAAGCTAGAAAGCTTATATCAGCTTGTTTCAAATTTTGGATGGTTGTAGCTTCTACTCGATGGAAATTCATTATAAATATATAATAAAAGACTGTTTTTAGGCAATTTCCACTGGGTTATTTAAATTGCGATGACGCGTTTCGCTGTCGATGCAGCTTCTTCAGATCTACATTTTACACTGTCAAGTTAGGTTTAATATTCACAGTTTTATATAATTTCTTAATTATAATATTACACATAATTAAATTGTCATACAGATACCACAATTCACAATAGTTCTCACCACCCTAACCATCATAAACTTGCAGCTTATCATAGTTTTATACATAGACTAACTAATATCCCCTTATCAGAAGAAAATTTTACTAAAGAATTAAACTATATAAAACAAGTAGCCGTTAACAACGGTTATTCGGTTACTTTAATCAATAGTATCGTTAGGAAAAAACTTAGAAACAAGGCAATCTCAGAAATATACCAACGTTTTAAGGACAGAAATACCACTTTTAAATGCTTAACCTATTTCGGCAAACCAACGGAAAAACTGGGGACATTTTTAAACCAAAAAAATATCAACATAGCTTACAAGACTAACAATACTATAGGGAAATATCTTAAAAACTACAAACCACAAATCAATAAAGACAATAAATCGGGGGTTTATCAATTAACATGTGGGTCATGTCCTAAAACATACATCGGACAAACTGGACGTACATTTAGACAAAGAATTACAGAACACGAAAAAAGTTTCATCCATAGAAAATCTAATTCAACATATGCTAATCATCTTTTAACAGAAAATCACACATTTAACAAGAATTTCAAAATTTTACACACCCAACAAAAAGGTTTAAAACTAAACCTTTTAGAGACAATGCAAATAAATCGATTAAGGACTACAGGTACCTTACTCAACGACCAGGTAGATTTAAGCAATTCACCATTATTGAATTTATTCTCCTAACGCCAACTTTGTGTGGATTTCCCAATACTATCAATGTAATTTAATTAGGTGTAATATTATAATTAAGAAATTATTTAAAACTGTGAATATTAAACCTAACTTGACAGTGTAAAATGTAGATCTGAAGAAGCTGCATCGACAGCGAAACGCGTCATCGCAATTTAAATAAACCAGTGGAAATTGACTAAAAACAGTCTTTTATTACATAATTAAAAAAAACATGTAAGTCGGTTAAGTGGTTCTCAAGTCATAAGCCCACTAACGGACAGACAGATAAACAGAGAGATGTTGCGTATATTATGTTCTTGCTTCATAATATTGTTCCATATTTAATGGTTTAGGCAGTGTATTGCAAGAAAAACGCGCTAGCAGCAAACTTTTTTCCGACTTAATTTACTTTTATCGTCACTGCCTATTCCTTATATTACCTAACGTAATAAAATATAACCTATAACCTGGCCAGAAAGATATATATATATTTTTAAGAAAAAAGCACGTAAATTGGATAAGTGGTTCTCGAGTGATAAGCGCACTAACGGACAGACCGACAGACAGACAGAGAGACGTTGCATTTTGTATATATATATTATAGATAACCTGGCTAGAGAACATATTTATGTTTAAAAAAAAGCACGTAAATCGGATAATTGGTTATCCAGTGATAAGCGCACTAACGGACAGACAGACAGACAGAAACACGTGGCATTATATATATATATATATATAGTTATATATATATATATATATATATATATATATATATATATATATATATATATATATATATATATATTTGTAAATTATATACATATATATATATATATATATATATATATATATATATATATATATATATATATATATATATATATATATATTCTTCAGAGGTAAATTGTCTTAACTACAAAATTTGTGATTTGGGTTATCATTCCATCTCTATCATGAAAATGTTCTCATTTTTTAGTGGTAAAGTGGAAAAGTAAAAACATTGAATATACCTGAACCTTATATAGAAATGCTCGTTGGTTTACATTATATAAGAAAAACTAGTGTAAGAACAATTTTGATAATTCATTCGTGTAAAATTACTACACATAAAGTTACGACACCACCTCTAGGGTATATATATATATATATATATATATATATATATATATATATATTATATATATAAAGAAAGAAAGCAAAAAGTTGCCGTATCTACCAAAATTATTAAAAATACAATCTTAATTGGGGAACTCGGCAAATTTGGGCGTGATAGGAGATCACACAATTTTCATTAAGCCGCCAATATTTCGGTCCTGGATTATTAGATAACCTATCCAGAGAATAAATGTATAAATTAAAAAAAAAAACACGTAAATCAGATAAGTGGTTCTCAAGTGATAAGCGCACTAACGGACAGACAGGCAGTGTATTGCGAGAGAACACGCTAGCGGTAAACTTTTTTCCGACTCGATTTACTATTATCGTCACTGCTTATTCCTTATGTTACCTAACGTAATGAAATATAGCCTATAACCTGGCCAGAGAACATATGTATGTTTTAAAAAAAAGCACATAAATCGGATAAGTGGTTCTCCAGCGCACTAACGGACAGACAGAGAGAGAAACAGGCAGACAGACAGACATACAGAGAGATAAAAGCCGATTCTTAGGACAAAAATTAAAATTTTTTTTCAAACTTCCACAATTTTTTGAAAAATTGATATTTTTCAATAATCGTGTGTAATTCTCTAGCAAAACTAATGTAAATAATAAAAAAAAAATTGGTTGCTTGCTCTAAATGGAGAATTAAAATTGTGCAACTGCCGGCCCCGGAACACCTTCAAAAACAGATGCCTCTGTTCTGCATGTTAGCGCGCCGCCATTTTGTTCAATATCATAAAATAAAAAAATATTTTGTACATTTTTAATATGTATATATCAAAACTTCAACACAGATTTTTTTTTGCTTGTATAGTGGAGTGTAAAAAAAATTCCCAAAAAGAGACTATTTTTCCTGCCCGTTAGGTAGATGTAACAACCCCTTAAATTGAATATTTATTTTTTGGAATAACGCATTTCTAAAGGATATACTTGGTAAATAACTTTAACTGATTTTTCATATTAATTTTTAATATTTTTCCTTGTATAAAGATGTTGATTTCTTTTTAGGTTATGACTTAATTGAGTGGCTTATAATGCGTCTTGAGATTGAAGAATCCGGTAAGTAATTTATAAATATATCATTAAGCGCCCTCCCTGTATAACTTAAGCATATGTTAAACTGCAAGTTGCAAACGTTAATAGCGCTCGGTTTTGAAATATAACACGTAGGCTGAAAAGTTTTTAGTCTGACATATAGATGTAGCCCTTTTCAAAAAATCCATATGATTTTTAGAAAGTACCAAGCTTCAAACGATACGTGTCAAAATCTCATGACATTTCGATGATTAGTTTACAAGTTACAGTGGTTTTAGTGACGCTACTTTTGATATTTTCAAAACAATGGAAAAAATCTAATTTCGTGTGTTGATTAAACACTGTTTTTCGATGGGAAAAATCACCGTTTAAGCAAAGCAATGGCTTGATAAGTGTTACGGGGACTCTGTCCCTGGAAAATCACTCATCATTTGCCGGTATGCTGAATTTAAACGTGGTTGTACAGACACAAATGATGTTGAGCGTTCTGGACGCCCAAATGAGATGGTGACACCGAAAAACATAAAATTGTTATGGATGACCGTAAAGTGAAATTACGTGAGATCGCTGACACCCTAAAAATATTAAAAGAACATGTCTGTCATATTTTGGAGGAACATTTCGACATGAGAAAGCTTTGTTCGAAATGGGTACGGCGTTTGCTCACAGTGGACCAAAAACATAACAACGTGTTGATGATTCTGAGCACTGTTTGGACCTGTTTAAGCGCAAAAAAAAGGTTTTTTTCATACGATATGTGACACTGGATGAAACATGGATCCCCCATTGCACACCGGAATGAAATCGGCAGTCAGCTGAGTGGACAGCAGCCGGTGAAATCCCTCCGAATCGATCAAAGACATCTCAGTCAGCTGGAAAGGTTTTGGCCTCTGTATTTTGGGATGCGCATGGAATAATTTTCATCGATTATGCTGAGAAGGACAAAAACCATCAATAGCGAATATTATATAAAGTAATTGGCGCGTTTGAAAGCAGAAATCGCGAAGAAACGGCCCCAAATGAACAAAAAAAAGTACTCTTTTATCAAGACGATTCACTGTGTCACAAGTCAATGATTACGATGACAAAATACGTGAATTGAAGTTCGTTGCTTCCTTATCTACCGTATTCTCCAGATTTGGCCTCCAGCGAGTATTAACTATGAGCAGATCTCAAAAAAAATGCTCGCGGGAAAGAGGTTTGGCTACAATGAAGAAGTTATCGCCGAAACTGAGGCCTATTTTGAAGGCCAAGACAAATCCTTCTACACGAAAGGTATGTTAGAAAAGCGTTGGGCTGATTGTATCGTTCTTGAAGGAGGCTAAGTTGATGAATAAAGCCGAATTTTGCAAAAAAAATGTGTTTTAAGTAGCTAAGCCAAAAACTTTTCAACCTACGTATTATAGTATAGTATTAACAAGTGACTTTAAGGTATAACTAAAACTAAAGGGAAAATATCACTTTATTAGCTAATACAAAACGAACTCTTCTTAATGTAATCATAAACTAAAGAGTTTAATATTTTGCGTGCTTATATAGTTATCATAACTCTAATTTTTGTAATAAGTGTAGATACATATTTTTGAAACGTAGTTATTTTTCTTAATATTACTGAATTTTATCGTATTATTTCTTGTTCTTTTCCATAGTCACTGAAGTTTTATTTTAATATTCAAAAGTAAACAAATAAAACGTTTAAAACTTAAATAGATAAGAGGATTATTTTTTAAGAAATACATCAATTTAAATAGCTCTGCTTAAATTTTAGAAACAATAAACCTTAAAGCTGAAAGAAAACACTATTATTTTGTATTTGTTGAAAGCCTATTTGATTTATTTTCTTAAATTCAGATTTGATATTGAGATGTAGAACGTTCTAAAATAATAAGTTAATTTTTTGTCTCTCTTACATTCTAACAATAAAACTACTTAATTACTTTGTTAACTGTCACTAAATATGTTTGTAAAGATTTTACAATTGCGTTATCGCAATTTCGTAGTACAATTACATTTTCAAACGCTTAACTAAGATTAAAACAGATTTTTGGTATTTTATGTTTATATGATGAACAGATGTGGGTCTATTATATGTTAAAACACTTGGAACAAAAGATAATTTGCTACGACTAATTGACTATTCAGTAAATTTATATTATGGTCCTTTGAATGTCTGTAAATTTCTATAGATTCTAAGACATTGAGTTTTGACCCTTTAGGTGCCATATGGAGTATTTGTAAACAATTGATATTGGGAAAATTATGGCCTGTTTCTAAGAAATATTTAGCAAAGTGTGATTTTTCATTTTTTAGCCTATAAGTGGCATTGTGTTCTGCGAATCTTGTTTTGAAATTCCGTCCCGTTTGGCCTACGTAACAGCTATTGCACTCTTGACAATTAAGTTTATAAACTCCTGATTTATTGTATTTATTAGTTTTATCTTTGGTATTAAAAAATATATTGGATAATTTTTGAGCGGGTTTTAAAGCTATTCTTGTTTTTTCGGTCGTGTGAACTTGGGATATTTTATCTGAGATGGGACCAAAATATGTCAGAGGTATGAATGTTTTCTTTTCTCGGGTGGTGTAGAAACTAGCAAATCCTTTGAATTAGGCACAGGCTTAGACACTCATAGAACATCTGCATATTCTATTTTATCTCTGTTTTTCGAGTGAAACCCAAAGTTTTAGTCAAGCAAAAGTAACAGTCGGTGACTTGGTTAGTTGGCTCTCTCCAGATCATTAGTTTACGAAAGTTCGAAGATCTGTTTTTACCTGAATACCAGTAGTTGAGGACCAGCCCGCGGTTTGTGCAAACCACATGAGGATCCCAGTATTTATTTTGATGTGATACCGGAAATCCAAAATAATGTAAATAGGCGTGAGTTTGTTATAGGATAGTCTCGATTTAACTGAACAATTTTGCCACAAAGATAGCAAAAATGGTTTGAATTAATTTTACACATTTTAGACGAGATTTTAGAACAATCTTTCGTATTTATTTCACTTCATCGTTTACAAAATCAAACAAAGAAATCATTACACTACTGCGGGTAGATGAGAAAATGGTTTTATCTGAGCATTATGACGTGCTAGCGGAAAACAAAAATACTTTATTATCTAGCCTACTTAGCTTATTTAAAAAATATATTTTTCGTTCGATGAACAAAAATAAGTATTTTTTTGGAAACTAGTGTAAGTTTTAAATGGATGTAAGAGAGTTGATTGATTGGTCCGTTGCTGTGGGCCAATTATATGTTAAAACAGTTGGAACAAAAGAGAATTTACTACGTCTAATTGACTATTCAGTAAATTTATATTATGGTCCTTTGAATGTCTGTAAATTTCTATAGATTCTAAGACATTGAGTTTTGACCCTTTAGGTGCCATATGGAGTATTTGTAAACAATTGATATTGGGAAAAGTATGGCCTGTTTCTAAGAAATGTTTAGCAAAGTGTGATTTTTCATTTTTTAGCCTATAAGAGGCATTGTGTTCTGCGAATCTTGTTTTAAAATTCCGTCCCGTTTGGCCCACGTAACAGCTATTGCACTCTTGACAATTAAGTTTATAAACTCCTGATTTATTGTATTTATTAGTTTTATCTTTGGCATTAAAAAGTATATTGGAAAATTTTTGAGCGGGTTTTAAAGCTATTCTTGTTTTTTCGGTCGTGAGAACTTGGGATATTTTATCCGAGATGGGACCAAAATATGTGAGAGGTATGAATGTTTTCTTTTCTCGGTATTCTTTTACGGGGTAGATTAAGCTGAAAGTGATTTGTTTTCGTTTACGGCTTATTAAGGTATTAATTATTTTAGGTTGGAAGCCGTTATTGAGTGCTATATTTTTGATTGTGTCCAGTTCTTTTTTTAAATTATTTTTACTAAGAGGGATATTGAAGGCTCTATGGATCATAGATCTGTAGGCTGCCAGTTTATGGGAGTTAGGGTGTATTGAGTCAGCTGGGATGGTGGCATCTGAAAAGGTTGGTTTTCGGAAGATATCGAATTCTAGTCTATTTCTTTTTTTCAAAATTGTAATATCTAAGAAATTTATTTTATTTTTGGTTTCCTTTTCAGGTGTGAATTTTATATTGGGGTGATTTAAAGTGGAATTTAGTTCAATATCATTTTCAAGGAAACATACTAAGATGTCGTCCACATATCTAAACCAAAAGAGAATATTTTTCGCGTGTTCAGTTTTTAGAAAACTGTGTTCCAATTCTGACATAAAGATTTCGGCTAGCAAAGGACTAAGTGGAGACCCCATGGCAAGACCATCTCTTTGTTTGAAAAATTGATTATTGAACTGAAAATAATTTCCGGTTATACAAAATTCGAACAGTTTCAACCTAGTTTGTTGTATTGTTATATTGACGTTTTTTTTGTAACATAGTTTTTATAATTTCTAAACAATCTTTATTTGGGATATTGGAGAACATATTTGTTACATCGAATGAAACTAGAAGGGCGTTATTTGGGATGGAGATATTTTTAAGTTTATTTGTAAGGTCTATAGAGTTTTTTGTGTTGTATTTTGGATTGAATTGTGTAATTTCTTTAAAGATGGTGTTGAGATGTGTTGCTAGATTTTTTAAGGAGGTGTTGCTGTACGATACTACTGGTCTTATTGACGAATTTTCTTTATGTATTTTTATCAGGCCCTAAAGTTTTGGTGACGTAGGATTTTGGTTTAGTATTTTAAACTTTTCTCTTTCATCCACAATGCTCAGGGTTTCATTTACCAGGGTCTTGAGTTGTTTTTGAATTTTATCCGTTGGATCTTTTTTTAGTTTTACTGGATTTTCTTTTTCTAAAAAATCATTTACTTTTTGAATGTAATGGTTTTTATCGAGAGCTATGATGGAGTTGTCTTTGTCTGCTTTTGTTATTAGTAAGTTATTCTCTTTTATTTTAGACTGAATGGACGCTATTGTTAGTTGTTCTTGGTTACTGCAGTAGTGTTTTTTGTGTTTATCATTATATGTTTTATTTTTTCTTTTTTAATATTCGGGTCACCTATGTTTTTTTGTGGCTGATTCAATTTCGGATATTAGTGTTTCGGTGGTATTTTTTATATTAAAGTTAGGGTTATATTTTGGTCCTTTTTCAAGCAGTTTTTTCTCACTTTCTGTGAAATTTGTATTAGAGATATTGATAAATCTATTATAGAAGGTTTTTTTTGTTGGGTATTATCTGAAGTTTCGGTATATTTTTTATTCTCTATTATTTTTTTAAGTTTTTTTGATTGAGTTAAATAAATTTTGTGAATAATTTCACTTGCCATGGGGTCGCCACTTAGTCCTTTGCTAGCCGAAATTTTTATGTCAGAATTGGAAAACAGTTTTCTAAAAACTCAACACGCGAAAAATATTCTCTTTCGGTTTAGATATGTGGACGACATCTTAGTATGTTTCCTTGGAAATGATATTGAACTAAATTCCACTTTAAATCACCTAAATAATTTACACCTTAACATAAAATTCACACTTGAAAAGGAAACCGATAATAAAATAAATTTCTTAGATATTACAATTTTGAAAAAAAGAAATAGACTAGAATTCGATATCTTCCGAAAACCAACCTTTTCAGATGTCACCATTCCAACTGACTCAATACACCTTAACTCCCATAAACTGGCAGCCTACAGATCTATGATCCATAGAGCCTTCAATATCCCTCTTAGCAAAAATGATTTAAAAAAAGAACTTGTCACAATCAAAAATATAGCACTCAATAACGGCTTCCAACCTAAAATAATTAATACCTTAATAAGCCGTAAACGAAAACAAATCACTTTCAGCTTAATCTACCCCGTAAAAGAATACCGAGAAAAGAAAACATTCATACCTCTCACATATTTTGGTCCCATCTCGGATAAAATATCCCAAGTTCTCACGACCGAAAAAACAAGAATAGCTTTAAAACCCGCTCAAAAATTTTCCAATATATTTTTTAATGCCAAAGATAAAACTAATAAATACAATAAATCAGGAGTTTATAAACTTAATTGTCAAGAGTGCAATAGCTGTTTCGTAGGCCAAACGGGACGGAATTTCAAAACAAGATTCACAGAACACAATGCCTCTTATAGGCTAAAAAATGAAAAATCACACTTTGCTAAACATTTCTTAGAAACAGGCCATACTTTTTCCAATATCGATTGTTTACAAATACTCCATATGGCACCTAAAGGGTCAAAATTCAGTGTCTTAGAATCTATAGAAATTTACAGACATTCAAAGGACCATAATATAAATTTACTGAATAGTCAGTCATTAGATGTAGCAAATTCTCTTTTGTTCCAACTGTTTTAACATATAATAGACCCACATCTGTTCATCATATAAACATAAAATACCAAAAATCTGTTTTAGTCTTAGTTAATCGTTTGACAATATAGTTGTACTACGAAATCGCGATAACGCAATTATAAAATCTTTACAAATATATTTAGTGACAGTTAACAAAGTAATTAAGTAGTTTTGTTGTTAAAATGTACTGTCACAAAGTAACGGACCAATCAATCAACTCTCTTACATTCATTTAAAATTTACACTAGTTTCCAAAAAAATACTTATTTTTGTTCATCGAACGAAAAAAAAATATATTTTTTAAATAAGCTAAGTAGGCTAGTTAATAAAGTATTTTTGTTTTCCGCTAGCACGTCATAATGCTCAGATAAAACCATTTTCTCATCTACCCGCAGTAGTGTAATGATTTCTTTGTTTGATTTTGTAAACGATGAAGTGAAGTAAATACGAAAGATTGTTCTAAAATCTCGTCTAAAATGTGTAAAATTAATTCAAACCATTTTTGCTATCTTTGTGGCAAAATTGTTCAGTTAAATCGAGACTATCCTATAACAAACTCACTGCAAAACGCCTATTTACATTATTTTGGATTTCCGGTGTCACATCAAGATAAATACTGGGAACCTCATGTGGTTTGCACAAACCGCGGGCTGGTCCTCAACTACTGGTATTCAGGTAAAAACAGATCTTCGAACTTTTGTAAACTAATGATCTGGAGAGAGCCAACTAACCAAGTCACCGACTGTTACTTTTGCTTGAGTAAAACTTTGGGTTTCACTCGAAAAATAGAGATAAAATAGAATATGCAGATGTTCTATGAGTGTCTAAGCCTGTGCCTCATTCAAAGGATTTGCTAGTTTCTACACCACCCGGCAGAAGTGGCCAAACCAGAAATGTCACAGCTACATCGAGCAGTATCCCACTGCACCAGAGTAGTGACAGTGAGCAGTTCCCATTTGATAACTCAGTCTTAACTCAACGATCTTATAAACGATTTGCAATTATCTAAGTCTAAAAGTGAATTACTTGCTTCAAGGTTGCAACAGTGGAGGTTGCTTGATCCTGACACAAGAGTTAGTATTTATCACTCCAGGAATAAGACCTATGCTGCTTTTTTTACCAAAGAAAATGAATTTTGTTGCTGTCATGATGTTAATGGACTGTTTGAAGAAATGAAACAACCATACAACCCAGAAAAATGGCGCCTTTTTATCGATTCCTTGAAGACGAGCCTCAAAGCTGTTCTTTTACACAATGGAAATAAAAAGCCTTCTATCCCAATAGGTCATGCAGTGAATTGTAAAGAAACATTGTCAATATTAATTAAATCGATCAAATATGAATGTCACAATTGGTATATTTGTGGTGACCTAAAAGTCATCGGTATTTAAATTTTGACTTAAAGGGTTAGTTTTGGGGGGTGAAATCGGAAGTGAAAAACATTTTTTTTTACTAGATAATCGAGTGTGGTGTCAAATGAAAGCTTGTGAAAACACGAGTAAAATATACATATATATATATATATATATATATATATATATATATATATATATATATATATATATATATATATATATATATATATATATAATGTAATACCTGCGCGCACTTTTCTTTGTATTATTTTTAAAAAATCTCGAAAAATCGCTGTCCACCCGCCTTATCTCGAAAAGTACTTATCAAAAAATTTTGAAAAAATTCTGGAATATTCTCCACGGGGTGTAGATTGAACGAAAATTATCACGAGTGCATTACCTTTAATAATTTATCTAGTATATAAAAAAAACAAAAATTTCAAGGTCATCAGACTTCACTAAAGATTGGAAACAAACTTTGTTCAAAACTCATTTGAGGTGTGTTTTGTGAAGTCACTGATCATTTTATACCTCTGTAACAATATTTTTTATTTGAAAAGCACACAACGTACGGAACACTAATTGCGCAAGTTCAACTTGCACTTGACCGGTTATTTATTGTTTATTCCTACTTTAAATGAGTCCCTGCATCGTAATTCTCTTTCTTCTACCTGCCATGACGGCATCTAAACCGTTATCCAGGGACTCTGCCGGCTAGTGGAGTAACACCGTTGCCCACGGTCACCACGTGGAGGTGCCCTGGATGCAGGTAGAAGAATAAAAATCGACCGATGAATTTTCTCGGCATTCAAAATGGCGCGAAAACATCTGCCATCTTGAATTTTGCAAATCCAACCTCAGATTCATAATCAGCAACCCAAAAAAACCCCCGTGTACCAAATTTGGTAAGAATCGGTTGAATTTTAATTTGAATTCGTTTTTGCATTCGAGAAGCACTATATCTGTCTGATTTATTGAGGTTAGAAAGAAAACAGAACTGTATGGCTTAATCCAACCGATGAATATTAGCTTAGCGTGTCCGAGTACATATTAATACATCTTTGGGTTCATGAAAAAGCTTGAATCAATTTTTTAGGAGTATATTTTTCTTAATTTTTACTAATTTTTACCTATTTTTTGAGGTTAGAAAAAAATTGAGATGTGATGGCGATATTCTGACGTCAGATTCGTGATCAGCGGGCAAAAATACTACGGATCTGATATATCGCATCAAAAGTATACCCCACTTTTTTTTTTTTGTGGGGCTGTGTTATCTTAAAAGTTTAACTACCTGAATATTTTTAAATATTTTTTGAGGACACTCAAAACATTTTATTTCATGAACAAAAACCTTGTAAACTAGTGTGATTAGGAAGCTTTTAATACTTGCTATACTTAACACATCTGTCGACGCGCTGAATTATACTACTAGAAAAAAAAAACGGTCAAATTGGACTTGCGCAATTAGTGTTCCGTACTGTGATTCCCTTTAAAATAAAAACGTTTGTTAGCGAAGTATAAAATCATCAGTGACATAAAACCCAGAAGAATGGCACCTTTTTATCGATGAAGACAAGCCTCAAAGCTGTTCTTTTGCACAATGGAAATAAAAATCCTTCTATCTCAATAGGCCTTGCAGTGAATTGTAAAAAAACATTGTCCATATTAATTAAAATAATCAAATATGAATGTCACAATTGGTATATCTGTGGTGACCTAAAAGTCATCGGTATTCTTTTGGGTTTGCAAGGCTACACAAAGTACTGTTGGTTTTTGTGCTTATGGAACTCGATGGCAAAGAAGGATCACTATAAAAAAAAATTTTGACCTATTAGAACCGAATATGTTCCATGTAAAAAGAACATTAAAAATATATATTTGATTAACCCAAAGAAAATTATATTACCACCACTTCACATTAAGTTAGGCTTAATGAAAAATTTTGTCAAAGCTTTGAATAAGACAGGACCAGTGTTTCTATACTTATGCAGTGTATTCACGAATACATGTTCTCAGATCAGGAAAATTTTGGATGATAAAACATTTGAGAGCCATTGGACGGACGTTGAAAAGGCTGCCTGGAATTCCTTAAAACTTGTCGTTCAAGATTTTTTAGATAATAGAAAAAAAAGACAATTACCAAGAGATCGTTTCAAATTTATTGCAGAATTACGAACTGATGGGTGTGATCATGTCCCTCAGAATTGATTTTTTGTATTTCCATCTGGATTTTTTCCGGAGTATGAGTGATGGCCATGGCGAGCGGTTTCATCAGGATCTAAAATTATTTGACCAAAATGTCAAGGTTTTTGGGACCAGAACATTCTAGGAGACTACTGTTGGTCTGTTGTTAGAGATACAGATATAAGTATTTACAAAAGAAGAGCTAAAATTTATCATTTTTAGTGTTCCGTACGGAACACTTATAAGATCACTTCGCTGTCTGTCCGTCTGTCTGTCCGTCTGTCACACCCGATTTTCTCCGAAACTATTTGTCGTAGACAGTTGAAATTTGGTAATAATATAGGAATTGATGGCCTCATCAGAGCCACGTAGTTTTGAAAGTTAAATTTTGACTTAAGGGGTTAGTTTTGGGGGGTGAAATCGGAAGTGAAAAAAAAATTTTTTTACTAGGTAATCGAGTGTGGTGTTAAATGAAAGCTTGTGAAAACACGAGTAAAAAATACATATATAATGTAATACCTGCGCGCACTTTTCTTTGTATTATTTTTAAAAAATCTCGAAAAATCGCTGTCCACCCGCCTTATCTTGAAAAGTACTTAACAAAAAATTTTGAAAAAATTCTGGAATATTCTCCACGGGGTGTAGATTGAACGAAAATTATCAAGAGTGACCTTTAATAATTTATCTGGTATATAAAAAAACAAAAATTTCAAGGTCATCAGATTTCACTAAAGATTGGAAACAAACTTTGTTGAAAACTCATTTGAGGTGTGTTTTGTGAAGTCACTGATCATTTTATACCTCTGTAACAATACTTTTTTTTTATTTAAAAAGCACACACAACGTACGGAACACTAATTGCGCAAGTTCAACTTGCACTTGACCGGTTATTTATTGTTTATTCGTACTTTAAATGTGTTTTTTTTGTAAAATATTTCTTATTAATTATAATTAGCCCCAGCCCCACAAAAAAAAAGTGGGGTATACTTTTGAGGCGATATATCAGATCCATAGTATTTTTGCCCGCTGATCACGAATCTGACGTCAGAATATCGCCATCACATCTCAATTTTTTTCTAACCTCAAAAAATAGGTAAAAATTAGTAAAAATTAAGAAAAATATACTCCTAAAAAATTGATTCAAGCTTTTTCATGAATCCAAAGATGTACTAATATGTATTCGGACACGCTAAGCTAATATTCATCGGTTGGATTGAGCCATACTGTTCTGTTTTCTTTCTAACCTCAATAAATCAGACAGATATAGTGCTTTTCGAATGCAAAAACGAATTCAAATTAAAATCCAACCGATCCTTACCAAATTTGGTACACGGGGATTTTTTGGGTCGCTGATCACGAATCTGAGGTTGGATTTGCAAAATTCAAGATGGCAGATGTTTTCGCGCCATTTTGAACGCCGAGAAAATTCATCGGTCGATTTTTATTGTTCTACCTGCATCCAGGGCACCTCCACGTGGTGACGATGGGCAACGGTGTTACTCCACTAGCCGGCAGAGTCCCTGGATAACGGTTTAGATGCCGTCATGGCAGGTAGAAGAAAGATAATTACGATGCAGGGACTCGGAAACCCAGTATCGGCGGTTGGTCAGGGTGGGAAAGCGGGCCCGCAGCCGTCGTCATCCAGCGACCGTAGCTCTTCATGTGTGGGTGACTTGGCTCATGTAGAGTATAATGCTACAAGAAAACGGTCTCACGGTACAAGGACTTTTCATAAGTGCGATAAAAACAGTGATTCATTTTGTTATATTTGCTGTCAACACGTATTCAGTAAAATGGGGTCACCGATAACGGATAAGATTAAAACCTTATATAAGGATTGTTTTAACATTGAAATACAGCACCAGGATACAGATTGGATTCCCCACATCATTTGCAGTTCTTGCAAAATAATGTTGTACATCAATAAGAAGGCGATTAAATATTCCAGACCAGCAATATGGAATAGACCATACAGTGAAAATGATTGCTACTTTTGTATGAATGTTGTATCTAGGCATAATCGAAAAAATAAAAGCACTATTACTTATAACGATGTTTCGACAGTAACAAGACCAACTAAACTAATTCCGCCTCCTGAACCACTTGATGCTGATGTTATGGAAACAAATGATTTCACCTTATCAGTTCATGCCAAAAACATTGAGACTGTCGAAAAAGATTCAAACACTGTTACTAATGAATGTTCTAGTGACAACCTATCATATACTAGTGACACAGATAAAGAATTTCTACCATACAACCGTAAACCAGAACCAATACTCGTATCACAGTCAGAACTTAGTGATCTAGTCAGAGATTTAGGCTTATCCAAAGATGGTTTAGAGCATCTTGCTTCCTTTTTAAAGAAAATACATTTACTTAAGCCAGAAGCTACGATTTCTTATTATAGAAACAGAGATGAAGAATTTCGAAAATATTTCACAATGGACGAGGAATTGTCACTTTCATATTGTACCGATGTAAAAGGTCTAATGGATGAATTTCAAAATAACTCATACGATCCTAAAGAATGGAGACTGTTCATTGATTCTTCTAAACGGAGCATTAAGGCAGTTTTGCTGCATAATACCAACGTTTACGCTCCCATTCCGATTGCTCATTCCACAGTTATGGAAGAGCAATATGAAAAAATGAAGCAGCTTTTGATAAAAATAAAATATGCTGATCATAACTGAAAAATTTGTGGAGATCTGAAAATTGTAACAATATTGCTTGGCCAACAGTCAGGGTTTACACTTTATCTCTGTTATAAATGTCTGTGGAATAGCAGAGACAGGCAATGTCATTATAAGAAAAAAATTTGGCCAACAAGAGAATCGTTCACTCCTGGTGAAAATAATGTATTGTTTCCACCATTGGTAGATCCAGGAAAAGTTCTTATTCCCCCGCTTCACATTAAGTTTGGACTTATGAAGCAATTCACGAGAGCATTAGATACAAACGGCCCATGTTTCAAATATTTGCATAAAAAATTTCCGAAATTTTCTGAAGCTAAAATTAAGGCAGGCGTATTTGACGGGCCACAAATAAGAAAATTGTTTCAAGATCATTATTTGTTACTAAAATGAATAAAGTTGAAAAAGCTGCTTGGCTTAGTTTTAAAGAAGTCGCAACAAACTTTTTGGGAAATAATAAAAGTCCTAAGTACAAAGAAATAGTCGAGAAAATGGTAAAAAATTTTCAAACATTAGGTTGCTTAATGAATCTAAAATTACATTTCCTGGACTCCCACATCGATGATTTCCCAGATAATCTTGGTGACTACAGTGAGGAGCAAGGGGAACGTTTTCACCAAGATCTGAAAATCATAGAAAATCGGTATCAAGGACGATGGGATGACCATATGCTAGCAGACTATTGCTGGTCGCTAAAAAGAGAAACAAGTCCTCAAAAGCGTTTGGGCAGAAAGCCTTTGAATAGGTCATTCGCGGAAAAAGAACAAGATACAGCCAAAAAAAGGAAAGTTAGGCGCGGGTCTAACCTTCGCAATTCTAGTGCTTAAGGGTCTACTATTTGAGAGTATATGGTTTAAAAGTCCTGGTTTTGAGTTTATTGGGTCCCATTTTTAAAGTTACAGGGTTATTGAGGTCTATTTTTTGAGGTTACAGGGTGTGGGAGTCTAAGGTTTCAGGGTTTAGGGTTTAAGAGTATCAGGTTTGAGAATTCCCCAACTGTATACCAAATTTGGTAGGAATCGGTTGTTTTTGCAAAAATTTTGTCTGCCATCTTGGATCCGCTATTTTGAATTTTGCAAATCCGACCTCAGATTCATAATCAGCAACCCAAAAAACCCCCGTGTACCAAATTTGGTAAGAATCGGTTGAATTTTAATTTGAATTCGTTTTTTTGCATTCGAGAAGCACTATATCTGTCTGATTTATTGAGGTTAGAAAGAAAACAGAACTGTATGGCTTAATCCAACCGATGAATATTAGCTTAGCGTGTCCGAGTACATATTAATACATCTTTGGGTTCATGAAAAAGCTTGAATCAATTTTTTAGGAGTATATTTTTCTTAATTTTTACTAATTTTTACCTATTTTTTGAGGTTAGAAAAAAATTGAGATGTGATGGCGATATTCTGACGTCAGATTCGTGATCAGCGGGCAAAAATACTACGGATCTGATATATCGCATCAAAAGTATACCCCACTTTTTTTTTGTGGGGCTGTGTTATCTTAAAAGTTTAACTACCTGAATATTTTTAAATATTTTTTGAGGACACTTAAAATAAACAAAACATTTTATTTCATGAACAAAAACCTTGTAAACTAGTGTTATTAGGAAGCTTTTAATACTTGCTATAATTAACACATGTGTCGACGCGCTGAATTATACTTCTAGAAAAAAAAAACGGTCAAGTTGGACTTGCACAATTAATGTTCCGGTCTGTGATTCTCTTTAAACTAAAAATGTTTGTTAGGGAAGTATAAAATCATCAGTGACTTCACAAAACACACCCTAAATGAACTTTCAATAAAATAATTAAGAGCTCAGATTACAAACATGTCTAATCGAATACTAATTCATCAGGCCCGTGGGGGAGCGGGATAGAATATCTCCCCCGGTATGTTCTGCCTGTCGTAGGAGGCGACTTAAAGAACAACCTAGATGGTAGATGCCCAGATCCCACCAGCATCGCCCGGTGTGATGCCATCACATCGGCTTAGGCTGCGTGAAGTTGTTTAACGTTTCGTGGCTGTGCCGATGTCCCGGACTGTGGGATCAGATAGCATGATGAGGCACCTGGATACAAAAAATTCCGGAGGTAAAATAGCCCCCCGTTCGGATCTCCGGGTGGGGGCTGGTTCAGGGGCGTCGACATGCAGAGATCAGAATTTCAAAATGGATTTTTGCAATATACGAGGTTTAAACACGAACATAAATTCAGTGCACCAACACCTGCAATCAAATAAACCTCATGTACTCGCTCTCTGTGAAACTAAGGTCAATTCATCGACCAGCACAGTAAACTATCTTTATCCTGGGTACGACTTCTATTCCCGATTTAGGCGTAACTTTGGAATCTGTCTTTATGTCAGAAGCGACCTCTCTTGCCAACGAGAAGAGACTCTGGAACCCCCAAACTTTGATGTTATGTGGTTAAAAATAACGACTCAACCAACCACAAGGTTCATCTGAATCCTCTATCGACCACCAAGTGATACTAACTTTAGAACACTTTTCGCTTCCCTTGCAGACACCATCGATCATTTGCAAATTAACTATCCAAATGCCGAAATTGCCATCCTGGGCGACTTTAATGTCCACAACATCAACTGGCTTAAATATTCAAATACTACCGATGAACAAGGTCGTGAAGCCGAATCATTTTCAATCAGTTGTGGCTTAACTCAGCTTATTGACGAACCAACACGGATCCCTGATCGAGACGGAGAGTTTGCCAGTCTTCTTGATCTCTTTTTAACCACCAATCCGGAGATTTACACAGTCAGCGTAAATCCGCCGTTAGGTTCTTCCGACCATAAACTACTTTCGATATCGAGTATTCTACCAATCAATGACAGAGAGGCGCCTAAACCGCGCAAGATTTGGCACTACAAGTCTGCTAAATGGGAAGATCTCATGGAATATTTTCGAACTTTCCCTTGGTTGGACGTTTGTTTTCGATCCGACGACCCATCTGACTGCGCCAGGGAGGTTTCCGATATTATTTTGGCCGGTATGGAGGCTTACATCCCTTTTTCGAAGGAATGCCCTTCCAACGGCAAGCCTTGGTTTGACCGAAAATGCAAAGAAGCTGTTGCTTCTAAACATCTTGCATACCGACAATGGCCCGAAAATCCTAACACCATAAATCGTAACACATTTGTTCGTGCCAGGAACAGATGCAAAGAAATTATCGACGAAACCAAGGAGGTACACAATCAACGGATTAGAAACAAACTTCTCGCCTGTCCCGGCAACCCTTTTGGTCGGTCGCTAAGGCAGTTAGTCAAAATTTCACCAAATCCACCATACCACCACTCACACGGCCAGATAATTCTATTGCAACGACACCTGTTGAGAAAGCGAACTTGTTGGCTGAACTCTTTGCTTCACATTCTACTGTCGATTTCCAAGGAAAAACACCACCTACTATTCCCATAGTGCAGTCAAGGATGCCCGATGTTGTCTTCAGACAGCGTATTATAAAGCGTATTCTGATGAAGCTAGACACCAAAAAGGCTTCTGGCGCTGACGGAATACCTGCCATAGTTCTTAAAATCTGTGCGAGGGAACTAACACCAGTTTTCTCTAGACTTTTCAACCTATCCTACAGAAAGGGAATATTTCCTTCCTGCTGGAAATGCGCTACAGTTCAGCCGATACCTAAAAAAGGCAAGAAGACCTCGCCAAATAACTACCGACCAATCGCACTGCTTTCAATAATATCGAAAGTCATGGAAAAGGCTATCAATCAGCATCTTCTAAAATATCTTGAAGGATTCAACATTATTAGCGATCACCAATATGGCTTTCGTAAAAATAGATCAACAGGAGATCTTCTGACTTATGTAACACATGTTTGGAACAATGCAATTGAACACTTTGGAGAATCTCGAGCGGTTGCTCTGGACATATCCAAGGCATTCGACCGTGTTTGGCACGATGGGCTGTTGGCTAAGCTATGTTCTTATGGTATGTCAGAAAAGTTCTGTTTGTGGCTCTCATGTTTCCTCAGAGAGCGTTCTTTACGAGTGGCAGTCGACGGATTTCTTTCTAACACCTTCACTATCAACGCCGGTGTACCTCAAGGCTCCTACTCTTTTTCTCATTTACATTAACGATCTGCTGGAAAAGACCGAGAATCCAATCTACAGCTTTGCAGATGACAGTACACTTATCTCTTCATTCACTTTGAACGCTCGGACATCGGCTACTCAGACGAATATCCGCAGACAGCAGGAAGTCGTTCAACTTAACAAAGACCTGGAAGAAATTCTATCTTGGGGTGACAGTAACCAAGTGGAATTTAACGCTACAAAAATCCAGGCGGCAGTTTTCTCTAAAAAAGTTAACGTTGCTGAACCCGACATAGTTATGTCGGGGCACTCCATTCCTCTAACATCGTCACTCAATTTGTTGGGCGTTAATTTGGGAGCAAATATATCTTGGCATGAATATGTTGCAGGCATAGCAAGGAGAGCTTCTCAAAAGTTGGGAATATTATTTCGAACCAGAAAGCTTTACACTCCTCAACAACTGTTAATTCTTTACAAAGCTCAAATTCGACCAACTATGGAATACTGCTCCCATGTTTGGAGCTCCGCTCCCAAACATACACTGCATTTGTTGGATTCTATTCAGAGAAGAGCTGTTCGTCTGATTGGAGACCCGGAACTGACCGTCGGCCTTGATTCGCTGGAACATCGAAGAACGGTTGGCGACTTGAGCCTATTCTACAAGTACTTTCGTGGAAAATGTTCGAAGGATGTGGCCCGCCTAATTCCTCCCAGAGCGGTGCATGTTAGAAGTACACGTCGCGCTAATTCTTCACATCCGTATGAGGTTCAGCTTGTTACTCCCCGTACAACACTTTTCAAGCAGTCTTTTATATGGAGAACATCATCCCTTTGGAATAATTTGCCCAGGACTGTGTTTCCCACCAAGTATAATCTACAGCGATTCAAGAACAACGTGAATCGCCTTCTCCGCACACGTGTCGCTCCTGTAGCGCTTTAGGGACTTCCCTGTAGCACGTGTGATAGACCCATAAAAAAAAAAGACCAACCAGAAGAAGTCCAATATGTATTTTCACGTTCTTTCTTAGTCAGTAATGTATAACAGCTATAGCCTCTTAGCTAACTAATAGCCAATGTTTAACGCAGTCCGGGTTCCATTCACAACTTTCGACGAAATAAACTTTCACCATTTTGACCGTCAATACTTTTTTATACCAGATAAATAATGCACTCGTGCTAATTTCTGCTCAGTCTACATCCTATGGAGACCATTCCAGAATTTTTTCAAAATGTTTTCTTCAGTACTTTCCGAGATAGGGTGGGTGGATAGGGATTTTTGGCCATTTTTTTTTAAATAATACAAAGAAAAGCTTTCTATAACGTTAGGCACGATGAACTGCTAGAAATACTCCATCAGATCGGAATCAGTTCCAGAGACATCCGGACTATAGCGAATCTCTACTGGAGACCGTCGGGTAGAGTGAAAGTAGGATCTGCGTTAACCAAGAATATTGATATCAAGAAAGGTGCGCGCAAGGGTTGCATTTTGTCCCTTTCCTCTTTAATATCTACTCCGAAGAAATATTCAAGATAGCGCTAGAAAAAAGTATTGAAGGCATAACGATAAATGGAGAAACACTTAATAACATAAGATATGCTGACTATACAGTAGTACTCGCTAGTAGCATAGATGAGCTAAATAGCCTGATGGAAAGGCTACCAAGAACAAGTGAAGATTATGGGCTAAGCCTAAACATCGCGAAAACCAAATGAATTCTCATAAGTAAAAACCAACAACCAGCAAGACAATTAATAGTAAACAACCATAGAATTGAACACGTAGAATCTTACACCTATTTGACGACAATAATTAACTCAGGACGAGATCAGGCAACAGAAATACGTGTGAGAATCGGAAGAGCGAGAATATCGTTTAATAATATGAAGAGCATATTTATCTCCAACAGTATAACCCTACCTCTTGAAATCAGACTGCTCCAATGTTATATATTTCCGGTACTGTTGTACGGAGTAGAAGCGTGGACAATGACGCTTCTGAAAAAGGTTGAGGCCTTTAAAATGTGGGCGTAAAGTCGTATCCTGCGAATATCTTGGACGGACCACATCCCTAACGAGAAGGTATTGCGTCGGATCGGTAAGGAAAGACAGGTGGGAATAACTATTAAGAGAAGAAAGTTGGAATACCTTGGACATCTTATGAGGCACAGTAAATATCGGATACTTCAGTTAATAATCCAAGGAAATATAGATAGCAGGAGGGGCCCGGAAGAATAAGACACTCTTGGCTCCAGAACTTGCGCTATTGGTTGGGGCTATCATCTGCCCAATTGTTCAGATCTGCCGCAAATAAAATGAGAATAGCCATGTTAATAGCCAACGTTCGCAACGGACAAGGCACGTGAAGAGAAGAAGTATTACATCATATATATTTTAAAACTCGTATTTTCACAATCTTTCATTTAACACCTCACTCGATGACCTGGTAATTTTTTTTTCACTTCCGATTACACTCCTGAAAACTAACCTCTAACTACTACTAAATTTCAACTTTCCATGACAAACAATTTCGGAGAAAATCGCGTGTCAGAGAGACAGACGGGTAGACGGACACCGAAGTTAGCCCGTAAGTGTTCCGTACGGAACACCCATAAGCTTTAGAAATATTCTTATTATATGTAATTTATTTTTTATTTTCAGAGGCACTGAATATAGCTAACCAACTATGTCAATATGGCTACTTTTTTCCCATAAGCGATTCGAAGAACCTCGTAGTTAAAGATGATAGTTCCCTGTATAGATTTCAAGTAAGTATACTAAATTCATAGTTTTATTAAATAGAGCCCTTATAGATGCTTCGGAGATATAATAAAAAAAGCCAGTGTTTCAAAAAAAGATTATAGATTATTTTCACAAGTTCCTTGAAACTTCTCAGAAAATTTGGAATCGTTTCAATAAGCTGTTTAAAAGTTATAATAATTTTTATTTATATCAGATTTACTCGTAGTTCAATAGAAAATATACTATCACGGTGATTTAAGTAGAAAAGAGAAGTCGAGTGTTCAGATGATGATCGTTTTTAATTGTAATTAAAGTACTTATGTATCGTGAATTGTGAATAAATAAAATATATATATATATATATATATATATATATATATATATATATATATATATATATATATATATATATATATATATGTTTTGACGAATGTTCTCATGGGTGTGAAATGTAATAGTGGTTTTTCGGGTATCCCGTGTTAGCTTGAAGTCCCTTGATGGACGGTTTCGCTGACGTTTCGATGGAATCTCATCCATCTTTTTCAAAGCGTTGATCACTGGTCGGTGTCTTGGCATTGAATGTCGAGACTGGCTCCGAGTGCGCCAGTTTTATGTGCTCGGGGGTGATTCTATTGGTCAGACGGATCTGGCCAATAGAGGCTCGGCTTTGGCTCCGCGTTGTCGGTCCTGTGGTTCTTTGTAATGTTTGTGTTGGTGAAGTAACATATGGTTGAATTATTGTTTCTCTTGGTTGGACTTGATACTGGGATGGAATATGTTTCCAAGAGTTCGGTAAACGTTGGCTATCATCCCGATTATTTAAGTTGTTGGGCCTCTTTTCTATTTCTATGGCTTCTTTGATTACCCTAGTGGATAGATTATTACTTTTTTGAAGGGTTCTGGTTTTGTCAAAATCGATTTTGTGGCCGGTGTTGTGTGCATGTTGTGCTAGAGAAGAGGTGGTGGATTTTTGTTTTACGGCGTTTTTGTGCTCGTCTCTTCTGGCGCTAATTTTCCTGTTTGTTTGGCCTATGTATGAAAGACCGAAGTCCTGACACGGACTTTCATATACACCTTGATCTTCTAAGGCTATAATGTCTTTTGGTGTAGGTAGAATATCTTTAATTTTTTGATTCGTTGTGTAAATGGTCTCAATTTGGTGTTTTCCTAGAAGTCTTCCTATTTTGTATAATGCATTGTACGCAAATCCAAGCCACCCAAGAAAAACATATCCGGTGAAGAACTCCGATCTACGCAAAGACCGATCAATTATTGTCTTACCAGCCGTTAAGGGCAATGCCACCGTGGTTCTCGACTTTGACGATTACCACCAAAAGATGCTCAACCTTTTAAATGATCCTTCGTATAAAGCCATCACAAGTGATCCGACAACATACCTAGAGGAAACCACTAAATCCGCAATCAAGGCCTCCTCTCTTAGTGAAGAAACAAAAAAGAAACTTATCCCTAAAGAGAAATCATCAAGATGCCCAAAAATGTATGGATTACCGAAAGTCCACAAACAAGGAGCACCCTTAAGACCAATAGTCAGCTCGTTTTGTTCCCCGACACAAGCTTTAGCCAAGCACCTAGCCATGACTCTGCAACCTCATGTGGAAAAAGCCGCATCTTACGTGAAAAATTCACAACATTTTATTCAAATCATAAAAAACATGCAGCTAGAGAAAAATGATTTACTTGTCAGTTTTGATGTTGTAACCCTTTTCACGCAAGTACCAGTTACCGAAGCACTGTCTACCATAGAGACAAAATACAACCTGCCGGAATACGTCATCAGTCTATCAAAACATTGCCTCGCCATTACATACTTCATCTATTCAGGCCAAAAATACAAACAAATAGAACGTGCACCGATGGGCTCTCCATTGTCACCAGCACTAGCTCATCTATACATGGAGCATTTCGAAACACTAGCTCTAGAAACTGCTCCACATAAACCGAAAACATGGCTACGATACGTAGATGACACTTTTGTGGTATGGCAACACGGTGAAGACAACTTAAACAAGTTCCTGGAACACCTTAACAATATACATCCAAACATTAAATTTACAATGGAAAGAGAAGTAGCAGAACAAGTATCGAAAAAAATAGTAGGAATCGTTAAGAAATTTTTAAAGTATTAGGTACTCACAAAATTGTTAATAGAAAAAAAATAATTAATAAGATTTATCGAGCTATTATCAAACTCAACACGTCATATGCAATGAAAACGTGGCAACATCTTAAAGAACTGCTCGAGTTAGAAGTCAACGAAACTATAGTGAATTTGGATTTTTCTATAATAGACCAAGAGGGCGACTAGAAATTTTGACCTATCGACTAATCGTCTGCCTAGTTGTTCATTCTATCGGGCGAATCGAATAAAAGCTGTTAACGTTGATTTTGTGGCCCCCGTGCCCTGGAATGCCCAAAATGCTACATCTAAAAATGGACTGTTGTTTAACCACTTGAATCAAGTACCACAACATTTGTCCACACTAAAAAAGTCGAGCGCCCTAAAGGGCAGACGCCGCCGAGACCGGAACCAGCATTAGGGCCCAAGAAACGTCGATCCAAAAATGAAGTTTTTGAACTGGAAAAACGACCGGTTTTGGCTAGAAAAAGCGGGTCCAGTTTCGTCTTTCGGTATTGGCGGCGTCTGCCTTTTGCAGGTTCCGTCTTTTTTTTTATTTCATTTTAGACCCCTTTGGATGGGAACAAACAAGAGTGCCTCGAACCGACGCGCACATTCATTTTGGATGTGACGTGATTTCGACAAAAGTTCGGAATCAACTGATACTTTTACTAAAATGCGTCGTAGACGATTTTTTGTTGAATCGCTAAAATCGCATCTACCAAAAATAATTATCACGGATACGTTCTTACTTGACAGTCTGTGTATATATATATATATATATATATATATATATATATATATATATATATATATATATATATATATATTATTTCTTTTTTTTCTTATAATTTCTGAGAATGGATTGAGTGGATATTAATATTAAAAGAACTAAAGAAATTAAACATACACTAGCTCA
Source organism: Pachyrhynchus sulphureomaculatus (assembly GCA_019049505.1). Lineage (NCBI taxonomy): Eukaryota > Metazoa > Arthropoda > Insecta > Coleoptera > Curculionidae > Pachyrhynchus > Pachyrhynchus sulphureomaculatus. The sequence continues at coordinate 206,577,194 of CM032456.1, read as the reverse complement.
GTTTTTCTTGGCAGAGTAATATGGGTAAGAGATAATTTTTGTACGTCTTTTGAAAATAGTCTCTATAGTTGTTAAAAATTTTTGGTTGTACAGATTTTGGACACCATTCATTTTGAAATAAAAAGGATCTAACTTCAGCTAAAAAATGAAAAAATACTAAAGGGTTATGTAGCTGTTAAGAATAATTTTGATATGGTACAACCGTTGTGTCCTGAAAAGTAAAATAGGTGATTCAGTGAAACGCTAGCCTTTAATAAGAAAAAAAGGTTTATTAATGACAAAATTAAAAGTTTTAACTTCGCTACACTACTATTACTCTTATTACTAAAAAAAACCCTTAGTCTAATAGGTGGTATTATTAAATAGAGTCTTTAAATCAGAATTTTTAATTAAAAACTTTGTTAAACACGATGTTGAAGGTTCGTGGGGTTCACTTCACGAGTTACCAGTTCGATACGATGTAAAACGCACTTGTCAACGGGAAACTAGGTTTACGAATTGATATACTGATGACTTACGGTTTTTTTTATAAGTTTTGGCCTGTCCTGGTGAGATATTCATAACACTGATGTCTCCACCTTGGCTACCCAAGTTCCTTTTGGGCTACTAAACTTTTCTTGGCCCCTAAAGGTCTGAGAATAAGCAGGATATTTCAAGGAAAAAGGCCTTGAACTTGTACACTAAAACCGTTTTTGCACTACTACATCACTAATACATCAGTACGGCAACTTGATAAAAAAAGTCTACTGGGCGGCTTTCTGAAGAAAAAGCCCTTACTTTGGCTTCACAAAATATATGCCCTACTTCATATCGGCTGGGAAAAAAGACCTGGCTATGGCTACATGATGGAAAAAGCCATGATCCATGTCACCGGACCCTTAAATATTTTTCTCCCTTCCGTAAAAATCACGTCTTCAAGATGGCTACTTCCCGTATACAAATATCTAGCCAGTCGACGCATTAGAAGCGAATTAAATAAATGCAGTAGATAACCCGCAATGCACACTGTAATATAAACGGCTCAAAAATTCGAGTGAACTACACTGCTTAAAAGTTAGTAAACACTACAATAAATATAAAAATGGAGAAAAATATAAATTATAGGGAGAAAAACAGTGACGTCACATGATCTTAAAATCTAGGAAAAAATGAATGTTACAATATATATATATATATATATATATATATATATATATATATATATATATATATATATATATATATATATATATATATATATACATATATATATATATATATATATATATATATATATATATATATATATATATATATATATATATATATAAATTAAATCAAATTAGCTCTTAGGCTTCTTCCCCTGACTGATGAGACCGAAAGGTCGAAAGCAGCAAATTGCCTAAAGTATAAACACTCCCGCGAAATTAGGTATATCAGCCAAAGCGAATTTGGAGTATCAACGGGTGATTAACCCAGTTTCGATGCGGCAAATCATAAATGCAAATCGTTTGCTGAATCACAAGGTAACGATTCTTCAAGGTAACCGATCCTTCTTAAGGTAATGATCCTGTTGTGATCCAGACGTGCAGTGTGTCCACGAACGCTGAAAAATGTTTCGAGTTTGTTTTGTTGCTTGTTTCGACTTTGTTCCGTCTTCTTTAGTCAGGGAGGTAACCTTGAGACAAGTTCGGAATTTTCTCTCTAACAGAGATGTCCGGGTTACCCAATTTGTATCCTTCCAGGGGACGCAATAAAGTTATTTGTAAAATAATAAATGCAAAGTATTCGCTTCCTCCATAGGCGGAATTATAGAGTTGCAGTTGATAAAAATCGGAGTAGTTTGAATGTGCTAAAATATTTAAAAATCCCGCTTTCAGTGTGCCCTTATGTAGCTACGAATACTGTGATTTAGTCATATTTTAATTCCCAGTGCACCAAATTTTAAAATAAATTTTTTAACAATTTTTTTAGCTTATATCGTCAATTGAAAATAAATAAAGTTTTTTACAAGCAATACAAATAGAAACGTTATAGCAATACCAAATATCTCAAAATTCAATGCGAGAAATTCGACATTCCTTTATGTTAAAACTAGTCGTACCCGCGGCTCCGCTCGCTGCTTATTCCTTATGTTACCTAACGTAATAAAATATATCCTATCACCTGGACAAAGAACATAAGTATTTTATAAAAAAACACGTAAATTGGATAAGTGGTTCTCGAGTAATAAGCGCACTAACGGACAGACAGACAGAGAGACGTTGTATTTTATATATTTTATAGAAGATTACACAGGGCAACAAAAAAATATTTTTGTTTTGGTGCCTGAGATTTTAGAGCTGATTTTAACTATATTTGGGACGCTAGATCTATACATGCAATCCGTTTTTCTCTATCAGCTCGACTTTTTTAGATACATCAACTTATCTATCAATGTGGTTTTTATTCAGTATATTCATTTATGAGAGTTCTAAAATTATTATATATTCATTAATGTAGGTACAATGGTTTTATTGTCAGTCTGTAATTGAGTAAATTCCAGGTAAATCTATAAATAGTGGAACCATTGCCTATCAGGTACCTGAACTGACCCTTTTAATCACCTAACTCGGGTAAGTCTCGTCAGTTTGTGCGTTCTTACTAATGAGAGTAGATCGAATTCGGCGTGTTATTTTATGTTAAGAAAAGAGTGTTTTTGTGTTATTGAACAGAATTAAAATGAGTTTAGGTTCCAGTTCAAGAAGAAGTTGTGTAAATCAACCTGATGTGTTTTGCTATATATGCGGAGAATATATGTTTCAACAAAACAAACTATTACTGAATTTGTAAAGCGAGCGTATCTTGGATACTTTGGAGTTAAGCTTGGTGATCAGGACAAAACGTGGGCCCCGCATCTCGTATGTAAAACTTTTACAGAGCATTTACGGTAGTGGACTACCGGGAAAGGAAAATGTCTAAAATTCGGCGTACCAATGGTTTGGAGAGAACCAAAAAACCACTTCAATGACTGTTATTTCTGTTTAGTAAATACTAATGGAATCAATCGAAATAACCGCAGTAAGTGGACTTATCCCAATTTAGACTCGGCAATACGCCCTATCCCGCACTCAGATGAAATACCGATTCCAACATTTCATCAGCTACCACATATCTCTGATGACGAATATTTTCCCTCTGATCGCTCTTCTGATGCTAATAAAAGTTCTGATGCTAATGAAACTAACAGTGACTATGATTATAGTGGTGGGGACGTCATCAGTTCCTCAACGCTTCAATCAAAATGAATTAAATGATCTCACTAGGGATCTCAATTATCGAAAAAAGCTTCTGAAGTACTGGCTTCTAGGTTGAACGACAAAAATTTACTGGAACAAGGAACCAAAATTACCTTTTACCGTACAAGAGAAAAAGATCTGCTACCATTCTTTTCTCAAGAAGACAATCTTGTATTTTGTCACAAAATTAGGGGACTCATGAAAGAAATGGGACTTTCTGAATATATTCCAGATGATTGGCGCCTATTTATTGACAGTTCAAAGCGAAGTTTAAAATGTGTCCTTCTACATAATGGGAATAAATATGGTTCAATACCACTAGCTCACTCAACGAAAACTGAAAGAAGAATATAATACCATAGCTTTGGTCTTGCAGAAGATAAGGTATTACGAACATTAATGGATGATTTGTGTAGACTTAAAAATGGTAAACTTTCTTCTTGGGCAGCAAAGTGGTTACACGAAATATCCGTGTTTCTTGTGCCTCTGGGATAGTAGGGACAAAACACACCACTGGGTTAGAAAAGATTGGCCTCAGAGAGAAAACATGGACGTTGGGGAAAAGAATGTCATTAACGACGCTTTGGTTGAAAGAGAAAAAATCATACTTCCTCCGTTACACATAAAGTTGGGCTTAATGAAGCAATTTGTAAAGGCTCTTGATAAGAATGGGTCTTGTTTTGCATATATAGGGGTAAAAATGCATCAGTTGAGCACAGAAAAACTCAAAGCAGGGATATTTGACGGCCCACAAATAAGACAATTAATTAAGGATCCTGCCTTCATAAATTCAATGAAACAAGTTGAACGAGAAGCTTGGACATCATTTGTTGCAGTTGTAGAAAATTTTCTAGGCAAACATAAAGCTCAAAACTATGTTGAAATGGTTAACAAGATGCTTAATAGTTTCAAATCCTTAGGGTGCAATATGAGTATTAAAATACACTATTTACACAGCCACTTAGACCGTTTTCCAGAAAATTTAGGAGACATGAGTGAGGAACAAGGTAAAAGATTTCACCAAGATTTTAAAGTTATGGAGGACCGCTACCAAGGAAGATGGGACATGCACATGATGGCAGATTACTGCTGGAGTTTAAAAAGGGACTGTTTAAAAAAACACTCAAGAATGTCGTGGAAAAGAAGCTTTCCAAGGGTTGAGTGACTATTTCATTTCTTCAATGTTTTTTTTTTGTTTGTAAATACGACATAATATTGTATTTTGTATAACTAAAATAAAAATTTCGTATCTACTTTTGTTTACTACACTTACGGATTTGAGTTACAATAATGTAACTTATATTTCTCTAAAATTGTATATCTTAAAAATTTGAGCTCCTAGGTACAAATGAATACGTTATTTGAATTCAGGACATCAAATTGATATAGAATTAGCTCAAAAAACCTCGACACCAAAACAGCTGTTCCCCTGTGTTATAGATAATCTGGCCAAAGAATAAAGCATGAATTAAAAAAAAACACGTAAATCGGTTCTCGAGTGAAAAGCGCACTAATGGACGAACAGACAGACAGAGAGACGTTGCATTTTATATATATTAAAGAAGATTATAGATAACCTGGCCAGAGAACATATGCATGTTTAAAAAAAAAGCACATAAATCGGATAAGTAGTTCTCGAGTGAAAAGCGCACTAACGGACAGACAGAGAGATGTTCCATTTTATATCTATTATAGAAGAAAACATAGTCGAAACTACTGTATTTTATTCCGACCAGTCGTATCATTCCTGCGAAATGATACGCCATTGATTTTAATAACCAGAGCTGAATTTACTTCTATGGCAAATTAAATTATTTCTTGCCAATTTGAATTTTATACATTGAAGTCCTACGAGCAACGATACATATTTATTAACCTAGCAACCTGGAAATCGCTTTCATGAAATTCTAATATTATAATTTAGAAGTAACACGTTTGTATGCTTTATGTTCATTAATTAAACCGATATTTTATTTTTTTTTAACGATATTTCTTTCGTCACTTATTGAAAAGTTAACTTTAAAAGTGTGCTCGTATTTTTCTTTTTAATGTGAGGCAATAATTTTACATAAAATAAATTATTACACAGTGACGATCTATTTGGTAAGTATGTGTTTTGGTTATGATGTAAGAATAAACTAACCCATATTTTATGTCAAAAATAATAATAAAAATTTAAAAAATGTGTTTATATTAACAGCATGCATTTTGATCCTAAATAATTTTGGAGCCGAAAACATATTTAAACATACACACTCTGAATTTAGTAAGTAGTTCTTTTATATTTTGTATAAGTGTATTATAGATAAAGAAAACATATTTATTTTTTTTTTAGTTTTTCTGTTACCAGTGGCGCATATTTTAAAAAGTTTTTAGTATACTGGTTGTGTAGAAAGCATTCATATATATATATATATATATATATATATATATATATATATATATATATATATATATATATATATATATATATTTTTTTTTTTTTGTTGAGTGTAAGGTTAATAAATATATAACAGAACCAAGAACAGGTTTAATGATCTAATTCCAAGAACACGTAAAATATAATATAATATATATATATATATATATATATATATATATATATATATATATATATATATATATATATATATATATTAGAGTGACCGGATCTCATAGAGGGGGAAAAAAAATGTCGGAATCTTGTGCGTCTGGACCCACAAAACGATTCCCCTTTTCAGATATTGAGATAGCCGAAATTTGAGCTCGATTTAAACGACGTTAACCCGTGACGCTCGTCGCTATAAGTTTGAAAAAATCCAAATTTTTGGCCAAAAAGCCGAAATATGGAGCCATAACTCCAGAACGGTACATAATAGAAACACGCTTAATATCTCAAAAGAAAGCTAATGTTGTTCTTCAAAATTTATATTCTATACATAATTGTTGTTATTTTAAGTCAAACCGAGTTACAACAGCCTTTAGCCCCAAAAACGTGACCTGGTACCACTAGGAGCATACTTCGCATATTTTGTTATTAAGTGATAAATTTTGCTTTTTTTGGTATATTTTTGAGTTTAAAGTAGATATATAATAATAAAAAAAACAAGTAATACTGATAAGTCTAATGACATTTTTTATTTTAAAATATTAAAATTAGGTATATAATACATACAAAACAGACACAGAAAAGATACAGACGTAATACCTACATGAGTTGATAATTTTACATAGTTATCTAATCTATTCTAGAGCTTTTGTTAAAGTAGTTTTTGAAACGTCAGGATATAATGCTCGGCATTTACTTACAACTTGCAGGACATATTGCTTTTGGTCTTCATCTTTTGTCAGAAGGTCGTTAAAGTCGGTTACTAATTTAACTCCACGCTCAGCCATATCATTAACTACTTTTAATGTTTTGACAATTTTCAATCCTTCTTGGAAGTCATTATTTTGAGGCCAGGTGTTTGGATGTTGTCTTAGGAAATCTGTTTTTATATTAAATTGGTCAATGAATGTAAACGTTTCGTTGGTAAGTAAATTTACCAATCCTCCATCAACTACCTCTTTTAAGTTTTCTTTCCTAACTTTTGGATTTACAACTCTAGCGTGCTGTGATGGTTCATCTGTGCTACTGAACAATTTATTAGCCATTAACAACTTTTCATCGTCTGTAATGGTGGGATCATAAAACGATAATCCCACCAACTTTGCATTCAAATACCACAAATGGTTCGAAAATTTGGTCAGGGCTATTTCTGCAATGTCGTTGTCACATTCTTTATAGTCTAACAGACTATGCAAAATACCTAAATCTTGCTTTGGTGCAAGATGAGCTTTTGGAGCATTGAACCAAGCTTTACAATAAATTTTAACTAGGAAAACAGAAATGGCACGCACAGAACTTTCTTCTTCTTTAGACATCTTAAATTGACGACGAAAAATGAACATTTTTAAGCAGTAAATAGCCTTTGCCATCCACCTAGCGTGATGAATGGCTCCTGGAGTTCTAAAACCCACAACATTGCCGTCTAGTGATCCAACAAATACGAGAACCAACTGCAATAGCTCCTTGTAGTCATCTCTGGGGTGGCTCTCAGTTAATTTGGCCTCGAATTCAGCAGTAACATTTGCAATTACTTCTGGAGTTAGCTGCTTTTGTATTAGATTGTCACTGATACCTGTGTCGTATTTTCCTTTGTCTATCTTGGGCCACGCAGTGAGGAATCTCTTGAAAATGTCTGGATGAGGTCCAGTGGTTGATCCCATTTTTGTGTCGAATACGCCTCTTAACAGAATTTCCAAGATATGGTGACGGCAAGCTAGGTATAACAATTCTCTTCCTAACATTTGCTCCAATATGACGCATGCTCCTTTGAGTCTTCCCGTGTTGGATGCTGTAGTGTCGAAGCACATCGCCTTGACGGTGTTGAGAAGACCCCATTCATGTAGGCATTCATATACGGCTACGGCTTGCTCCTCTCCAGAACTGTTTGCTGTTACAGGAACTCCCAGCAGTTGTTCCTTTTCGCCATATGAAATAGCTATAGCTATTCGCTCACATTGTTCATTTTTTAAAACACCCGGTAAAAGTTTACCGTCCCAATGGATAACCACGGGCTCTTTTTCAGGAATGTTTACTTTATCAAAAAATTTTTTATTATACTGTTCTCGGAACATTTACCTTCTATCATGTAATAAAGTTTTCGAGACTTTGTACTCAAGAGGGTCAAGGTTTAGTGCTTCTAGAGTAGCTATTAAAATTCTCGTGGCTTTCTGTCGGATACCTTACATCGATCTATTAAAATGGACAATTTCATGTTTAAAATCTCTTTAACGCCCCTTGCAAATGAAACTTTCATCCTCTTGCTCTAAGATGGTCCTGGATCTTCTGCAGCTTCTTCAGGGATGTCCATTTCCTCCAAGCTCTCAAGTTCCTGGTAGATGCTGTCCTCTTCAGTGTCTTCTTCTCCTTCTTCGAACTTGTCTTCATCATCCGTCTCTAAGAAGCAACAAAAGAAAGAGAAAAAAAAAGACTATAAAAACTTGTCGTTTTAGCAGAATAGTAATAATACATAGGTACTAAATTACCTACTTCTAATTATCAAAAGGTATTATTTAAAAAATATAAACTCAATCATAAAGATGCCAAATCATGCTCTCATGTACAATTTTCTTTCAATTATAATGAAACTATTTACTTATTTGTTTATCTATTTTTTAGAATACTAATAATAAAAAAAAAACTCACCAATATCAAAAGTTGCTTCTTGGATTTGTCGGTTCATTTTTGCAAGTTCCTTTTGCACCTTGATTTCTTCAGCTCGAGACAACTTGAGATCCACTCCAGTCATGGAACCTGGGCGGCCCTTCTGCCTCTGTTTTCACGAGAAACGCCTTATCAAAAGAAAGCTAATGTTGTTCTTCAAAATTTATATTCTATACATAATTGTTGTTATTTTAGTCAAACCGAGTTACAACAGCCTTTAGCCCCAAAAACGTGACCTGGTACCACTAGGAGCATACTTCGCATATTTTGTTATTAAGTGATAAATTTTGCTTTTTTTTTTGGTATATTTTTGAGTTTAAAGTAGATATATAATAAAAAAAACAAGTAATACTGATAAGTCTAATGACATTTTTTATTTTAAAATATTAAAATTAGGTATATAATACATACAAAACAGACACAGAAAAGATACAGACGTAATACCTACATGAGTTGATAATTTTACATAGTTATCTAATCTATTCTAGAGCTTTTGTTAAAGTAGTTTTTTGAAACGTCAGGATATAATGCTCGGCATTTACTTACAACTTGCAGGACATATTGCTTTTGTCTTCATCTTTTGTCAGAAGGTCGTTAAAGTCGGTTACTAATTTAACTCCACGCTCAGCCATATCATTAACTACTTTTAATGTTTTGACAATTTTCAATCCTTCTTGGAAGTCATTATTTTGAGGCCAGGTGTTTGGATGTTGTCTTAGGAAATCTGTTTTTATATTAAATTGGTCAATGAATGTAAACGTTTCGTTGGTAAGTAAATTTACCAATCCTCCATCAACTACCTCTTTTAAGTTTTCTTTCCTAACTTTTGGATTTACAACTCTAGCGTGCTGTGATGGTTCATCTGTGCTACTGAGCAATTTATTAGCCATTAACAACTTTTCATCGTCTGTAATGGTGGGATCATAAAACGATAATCCCACCAACTTTGCATTCAAATACCACAAATGGTTCGAAAATTTGGTCAGGGCTATTTCTGCAATGTCGTTGTCACATTCTTTATAGTCTAACAGACTATGCAAAATACCTAAATCTTGCTTTGGTGCAAGATGAGCTTTTGGAGCATTGAACCAAGCTTTACAATAAATTTTAACTAGGAAAACAGAAATGGCACGCACAGAACTTTCTTCTTCTTAAATTGACGACGAAAAATGAACATTTTTAAGCAGTAAATAGCCTTTGCCATCCACCTAGCGTGATGAATGGCTCCTGGAGTTCTAAAACCCACAACATTGCCGTCTAGTGATCCAACAAATACGAGAACCAACTGCAATAGCTCCTTGTAGTCATCTCTGGGGTGGCTCTCAGTTAATTTGGCCTCGAATTCAGCAGTAACATTTGCAATTACTTCTGGAGTTAGCTGCTTTTGTATTAGATTGTCACTGATACCTGTGTCGTATTTTCCTTTGTCTATCTTGGGCCACGCAGTGAGGAATCTCTTGAAAATGTCTGGATGAGGTCCAGTGGTTGATCCCATTTTTGTGTCGAATACGCCTCTTAACAGAATTTCCAAGATATGGTGACGGCAAGCTAGGTATAACAATTCTCTTCCTAACATTTGCTCCAATATGACGCATGCTCCTTTGAGTCTTCCCGTGTTGGATGCTGTAGTGTCGAAGCACATCGCCTTGACGGTGTTGAGAAGACCCCATTCATGTAGGCATTCATATACGGCTACGGCTTGCTCCTCTCCAGAACTGTTTGCTGTTACAGGAACTCCCAGCAGCTTTGTTCCTTTTCGCCATATGAAATAGCTATAGCTATTCGCTCACATTGTTCATTTTTTTAAAACACCCGTAAAAGTTTACCGTCCCAATGGATAACCACGGGCTCTTTTTCAGGAATGTTTACTTTATCAAAAAAAATTTTTTTTATTATACTGTTCTCGGAACATTTACCTTCTATCATGTAATAAAGTTTTCGAGACTTTGTACTCAAGAGGGTCAAGGTTTAGTGCTTCTAGAGTAGCTATTAAAATTCTCGTGGCTTTCTGTCGGATACCTTACATCGATCTATTAAAATGGACAATTTCATGTTTAAAATCTCTTTTAACGCCCCTTGCAAATGAAACTTTCATCCTCTTGCTCTAAGATGGTCCTGGATCTTCTGCAGCTTCTTCAGGGATGTCCATTTCCTCCAAGCTCTCAAGTTCCTGGTAGATGCTGTCCTCTTCAGTGTCTTCTTCTCCTTCTTCGAACTTGTCTTCATCATCCGTCTCTAAGAAGCAACAAAAGAAAGAGAAAAAAAAAGACTATAAAAACTTGTCGTTTTAGCAGAATAGTAATAATACATAGGTACTAAATTACCTACTTCTAATTATCAAAAGGTATTATTTAAAAAATATAAACTCAATCATAAAGATGCCAAATCATGCTCTCATGTACAATTTTCTTTCAATTATAATGAAACTATTTACTTATTTGTTTATCTATTTTTTAGAATACTAATAATAAAAAAAAACACTCACCAATATCAAAAGTTGCTTCTTGGATTTGTCGGTTCATTTTTGCAAGTTCCTTTTGCACCTTGATTTCTTCAGCTCGAGACAACTTGAGATCCACTCCAGTCATGGAACCTGGGCGGCCCTTCTGCCTCTGTTTCACGAGAAACGCCTTATCTTCTTCCGATTTCATCAGAGCCAAGGCATCTTGTTGAGCAATATCAAAGAGATCATCCAACTTTTCAACAAACTGTTTAAATTTGTTCTTGGCCGTTTTCGATGTTTTCTTCCGGTCTTTTTGAAGAGTTCTCCACTCGGCGTGAAGTTTTTCCAGCTTAGTAATTGCATCTTGCTTATGTTTAGTCGGGATTCGAGCTTTCTCTCAAAAATGAACACTTCTCGTATTGTAAGTTTTGCTGATTCTCTTACAGTTAATTTCACAGTACGTAAATTATAAAATAAAGCACACAAAACTTGACGATTTGAGGGTAGTTTACAACCGGTGATCTGGTGAATGGGATAGCCCACAAGAAATATTTTATCCTTGGTCCGGCTTTGTACACCTGATGTGGATGCCATTTCAGAGGCCAATAGGTAAATAACAGTTAACTTGGAAAATGAAACAAAATATATTGCAAACTTTAATTTCAATAAAATGTTTTCAATGTCTTTTAAAATAATACTATAATAGTTATAAAAACAATAACACACACACTTGGAAAATTTAAAAAAAAAAACGTTAAAATATTTTCACTAGATAATTGTTCGATCTAACCAGCTCAAAGGCACTTTAGAAACTAAACTGAATAAATAAAAGGTCGGTTTGTACGCTGAAGTAAAATCACCATCCCTAAAATAGAAATTAGATTCACCCTCCTTTTTACCTGTCAAACGGGTCTTTCTTTGGTAAACTAGTCAGTAATCCCCATATAATAAAAGATTACATTTGAACAAAAGGCTCTTTATGTTTGAAAATTGAGTTCCAAAATACTTTTTAACAAAAAAATGTTAATTCCGAGACACATTATGTAAAAACCCGTAAAATTCTTAGAATACTCCCAAACTGGCTCCTACTGGTACCAGGTCACGTTTTTGGGGCTAAAGGCTGTTGTAACTCGGTTTGACTTAAAATAACAACAATTATGTATAGAATATAAATTTTGAAGAACAACATTAGCTTTCTTTTGAGATATTAAGCGTGTTTCTATTATTTACCGTTCTGGAGTTAGGGCTCCATATGTCAGCTTTTTGGCCAAAAATTTGGATTTTTTCAAACTTTGAGCGACGAGCGGCACGGGTTAACGTCGTTTAATCGAGCTCAAATTTTGGCTATCTCAATATCTGGAAAGGGGAATCGTTTTAGGGGGTCCAGACGAACAAAATTCCGACATCGATTTTTTGCGGTCACCCTAATATATATATATATATATATATATATATATATATATATACATATATATATATATATATATATATATATATATATATATATATATATATATATATTTATATATATATTGTGACGTGTGATACAGGGGATTGCCACTCGTTTGGACGCAATTTTGCAGCCCCTTATAATTTCTGAGAATGGATTGAGTGGATACTAATATTAAAAGAACTAAAGAAATTAAACATACACTAGCTCAGTTTTTCTTGGTAGAGTAATATGGGTAAGAGATAATTTTTGTACGTCTTTTTGGAAATAGTCTCTAAAGTTGTTTAAAATTTTTGGTTGTACAAATTTTGTGCACCATTCATTTTAAAATAAAAAGGATCTAACTTCAGCTAAAAAAATGAAAAAACACTATAGGGTTATGTAGTTGTTAAGAAAAATTTTGTCCTGAAAAGTAAGATAGGTGTACAGTGAAACATTAGCCTTAAACAAGAAAAAAAGATTTATTAATGATTAACTTAAAAGTTCTAACTTTTGCAGTTCTGTTATTACAAAAAACCTTAGCCTAGTAGGTGGTATTGCTAACTAAAGTCCTTAAATCAGGATTAAAACTTTGCTACACACGATGTTGAAGGTTCGTGAGGTTCACTTCACGAGTTATCAGTTCAAAACGATGTTAAATACACTTATCTGTGGGAAAATAGGTCTACGGATGTATTTTCGGGTGACTTGAGCACTAAAACCGTTTTCACACTACTCCATCACTAATCTATCAGTACGGCTACATGATGAGAAGAGCCTACTATGGCTTCATGTGAAAAAAAGCCACTACGGCTCCATGTTGGGAAAAGCTACTTACTCGACTTGGCTCTATGATGGAAAAAAGCCTTCTGCGGCTTGATGGAAAAAGCCCACTACTCGACTCGGCTGGAAAAAGCCTGGCTGCGGCTTGATGAGAAAAAGCCTTGATCCGTGTCATCCGGACCCTTAAATATCCCGTAAAAATTACGTCTTCAAGATGGCTACTTCCCGGAAACAAATGTCCAGCCAATCGACGCATTAGAAACAAATTAAATAAATTCGGCAGGAAACCAACAACGCACACTGTAATATAAACGGCTTAGAAATCCGAGTAAACTACACTGCTTAAAAGTTAGTAAACACTGCTCGATACAAAAATAAAAAATAAATATAAATTATAAAAAGAAAACTGTAACAGAACGTGATCTTAAAATCTAGGAAAAAATGAATGTTACAATATATCTATAATATATATAAAATGCAACGTCTCTCTGTCTGTCAGTTAGTGCGCTTATCACTGGAGAACCACTTATACGATTTACGTACTTTTTTTTTAAAACATACATATGTTCTCTGGCCAGGTTATAGGCTATATTTTATAACGATAGGTAGCATAAGAAATGAGCAGTGACGTAATATAGTGAATGAAGTCGGAAAAAAGTTTGCCGCTAGCGTGTTCCCTTGCAATACACAGCCTAAATCATAAATATGGAACAATATTATGTAGCAGAGAATATCTATAATCTATAATATATATAAAATGCAATGTCTCTCTGTCTCTCTGTCCATTAGTGCGTTTATCACGCGAGAACCACTTATCCGATTTACGTGTTTTTTTTTTAAATTCATACATATATTCTTTGGCCAGATTATATAATAATAATAATCTACATCTATAATATATATATATAAAATGCAACGTCTCTTTGTCTGTCTGTCTGTCCGTTAGTGCGCTTATCCCTCGATAATCACTTATCCAATTTACGTGATTTTTTAAATTCATACATATGTTCTCTGACCAGGTTATAGATATATATTTTATTACATCTATAATATATATAAAATGCAACGTATATCTGTCTGTCTGTCAGTCTGTTCATTAGTGCGCTTATTACTGGAGAACCACTTATCCGATTTACGTGCTTTTTTTTTTAAACATACATATGTTCTCTAGCCAGGTTATAGGATATATTTTATGACGTTAGGTGATATAAGGAATAAGCAGTAACGATAATAGTGAATCAAGTCGGAGAAAAGTTTGCCGCTAGCGCGTTCTCTTGCAATACACTGCCTAAAGCATTAAATATGGAACAATATCATGTAGCAAAGAATATAATATATATAAAATGCAACGTCTCTCTGTCTGTCTGTCTGTCTACCTCTCTCTGCCTGTCTCTCTGCCTGTCTGTGTGTCTGTCCGTTAGTGCACTTATCACTTGAGAACCACTTATCCGATTTACGTGTTTTTATAAATTTATACGTATGTTCTATATAATTCGATATAAGCCTAGAAAATGGGAGATAAGATGAGATAATGGGAGATAAGGAGAAATAATGGGAGATAAGTCTCGATAATGGGAGATAAGTCTCGATAATGGGAGATAAGGTGAGATAATGTTAGATAAGTATAAATAATGGGAGATAAGGAGAGAAATATTGCGACATAAGTCGAGATAAGCCTAGATAATGGGAGATAAGGTGAGGTAATGGGAGATAAGGAGAAATAATGGGAGATAAGGAGAAATAATGGGAGATGAGAAGAGATAAGCCTAGATAATGGAAATTATGTAGAGATAATGGGCGATAAGGAGAAATATTGGGAGATAAGGGGAAATAATGGGAGATATTTTATTACATTGGGTAACATAAGGAATAAACAGTGACGATAGTAGTGAATCAAATCCACGCGAGCGGAGCCGCGGGACCGGCTAGTATAAATATATACATATATATATATATATATATATATATATATATATATATATATATATATATATATATATATATATATATATATATATATATATATATATATATATACTACAGTAGGCCATGATTTTTTCTTCACTTATTTTATAAGAGAACTGTCAATTATTGGCATTTAAATAATTGCAAAATCTTTTCTTACTCGTGTGTGATTTGTTCGTGAAAAAAGTGATTTTTAAGAAGTAAGTAAAATTTACATTTTTAACTTCAGTGGAGACTTTAAAAAGTGATACTACATAATACCAGCCTGAAACGCACAAAATTTGAAAGTTTTTTTTTCCTCTGTTGGAAACACAAAGATCTTCTGCGATATTTTGCGATCTTCTTTTAAATTAAACATTTTCCAGAATGACTTTGCAAATTTCATATAACTGCATATTCCAAAAGTGAAAGGAAGAACCGACATCGGACGCCATCATTGGTTTTGTTTTGGAAAAAATAGGCTCACCAATGCTAACATCTGACGCTCTTTGCAGTTTAAAGGCAACTCTTCGTGCGCTGGTTTGTAAAATACAAAAAAGGTGGAGGGAATCCAGTCGAAATTTAGCATCATTTCTGAATAAAAATGCTAGCTGGCTTGAAAATAATGTAAAATTTTCAAATGCTGTAAGGGATGCATTGCCTAGTGGATCGAGGACCAATGCAGGCAGACCTAAAAAAGAATTTAGGGATTGTCATCCTAAAGTGCAAAACAGAAAAGTGCATCATCTTTTGAAGTCCGGTAGTCAAGACGAGTTAGCCAAAGCAACTGCAACAAAGCTATACCAATCTGAAAAACGAAACTCTGCAGCGATTGTCAAGAAACTGGCATCTGGTTCTCCAGAAAGGGGTAGCAAAAGTATCAGTTCAGTCGCTTATAAATCATACCGTAGCAAGACTTTGTACAGGGCTAGAAGGGATTCTTAGAACTTTATCAAACGTTAAAGCACTAAATATTATCGTAAAGTGGGGTTGTGATGGGGCGGAACAAGTTAATTATCGACAAAAGTATATGGACAAACATAGCTCTGATGATAGTATGTTTAGTGTATCAATGTGCCCCGTAAATGATAATGGTGATAATCAGTCAGTAATTTGGAAAAACCCTGCTTCTTCTTCCACACGGTACTGTCGCCCCATTAAGTTCGTTTTTGCTAAAGAAACAGTCAGTGTAATTACCTCAGAAGTAAACAAAGTGAAAGAACAAATATCTCAACTTACTCCAACCACTATATTTGTAGATGGCAAGCAATTTCAGGTTACAGCAAATATGATCTTTTGTATGATTGACGGTAAAGTATGCAATGCTGTATCATCCTGTGCATCATCACAAACATGCTACTTATGTGGGGCTAAACCTAGTGAAATGAACAACATCTGCGATATACCTCAAAAAAATATAAATTAATCCTTTTTATCCCTTGGACTATCACCCCTCCATGCATGGATAAGGTTTTTGGAATGTATTTTACATATATCGTACAAACAATACATTCAACAAAAATTCAAAGAGGAGCTTGGCTTGCTTATAGATATGCCAAAACAGCAGACCGGAAACACAAACGATGGTAATACCGCGAGGAAATTCTTTAGAAATGCCAAAAAGTCTTCCGAAATAACTGGCGTTAATTTAGATTTGATCAAGCGTTTTCATGTGCTGTTAGAGTGCCTAAATTGTGGTCTTAAAATTATCCTTTGTCATGGAAAGGATATTATAGCCTCTTGCATTCTTCCGATCGGACAATTTTCTGAAGAAGCTCAGGAGGCAAGAAACAAAGACTGCAGAAAATATCGCGAACTTTTTACTAGAAAAACATCCCGAATTGACACAAATACGGATTTATTTAATCGACTGGTTATTTCATCGGATCCGTACATCGCTAGTCTTCGTAAAGCACCCAAAACCAAGCATAGTGAAGTTACGCCAGAAGTTTTAGAGTTGTTAGAAAGATTTGCAGACCCATGTAATGATTGCGAGTCTTCAGACGATTGCAATGAGTCTCGTTCTGAATAGATGTTCAAAATGTTGTTACAAAATGTATGTTTTTTTTTAATTGTTCCATAATAAAAAAACACAAATAAACTGAAAAACTTTAAATAAAACACATTAATTTTTATTAAAAATTTTAAAAAACCAACAAATAGAACTGTTTTACTGGTTTAAATAATTAAGTTCCGGTAAACTCAAGAAATTTCGCACTGTGAAACGGCGGGAATATAGAACGGGTTGACAAGTTCAAATACCTGGGATGCCTTGTGAATGACAAATGGGATCCGGTTGAGCAGGCAAGAGTAACTTTTATCAAGTTACGCAAATTCCTTTTTAATAAAAACCTCAACCTACAACTGAGATATTGGATGGTTAAGTGCTATGTTTGGTCCGTTTTGCTGTACGGTGTTGAAACATGGACATTGAAAGTGTCATCTATTAACAAACTGGAAGCATTTGAAATGTGTGTATGCTGAGAGTATCTTGGGTTGATAGAGTGAGGAATGAGGAGGTGATCGAGAGAGCCAACCTGGAAGATCGCGAATTATTTGAAAACATAAAAACGAGAAAGATTTCATACCTGGGTCATATTATTCGTAGGGAACGTTATAACTTTCAACGCCTGATATTGCAGGGTAAGCAAAAGAGGAATGGGACGAAAAATACTCTCGTAGCTGCGCAATATTCATCCCTGGACAGGAATAAGTGATTTTCGGTCTCTCCAAAATGTAGCTTTGAACAGACTCATCTGATGAGAGAAGTTTGGTATAGACGCCTACGCAGGAATCTGCACGGCACCTTAAGAAGAAGAATTTCCCATTGGCTGTAAATTTTTGACCACAGGTTGTAACATTTGAGTAGTCTACATGGACTTATACATCAGTGGAAGTCAAAGAATATTAAAATATGACTGGCAAACAATGCATTCGTTCAATAAATTCTAATGATCGACTAAAGAGCTCAGTAATCTGATGTTGCGGTCATCTGTTTCGCTTCAAACGTTCGGATCTCTCTCTTCCACGTGCCAGTCTGAAAAGTTCCAGGCTCTTGTTGATTTTTAAAACTCAACTTATCATTTTTTTTAAGTAGTTTAGTTACATAAATTACTGTATTTTAAAATTAGTTATTTAGTTTTTACGTATATTTAACATGCTCTTTGTAACCTTCTCGTTAAAAAATTAAGTACTAAATTAGTGAAAATATAATACTTTTCTTTGTTCTCCTCATTCTCATAACACTTTCAACGATTAACCTTTCCAAAGCAACAATAATCGTCACAGATAGTTTAGCTTTTAAAGGTTACCAGAATACACTCCAATTTAGTTAGCTTAACCTCATATTTCAGCTCTGTTATTGTATACTGACTATTGATTAAAATTGTTGTAAACTTGAAGCCAATTTTAGCCAAGTAATGCCTATACAAAGAAAAATTTCATGGCCATTAAAAGGTTTTTTTTTTCATTTTTGTAAAGAGAATTTAGTTGTGGAAATAAAGATAGGGATCTGCTTTAGTGAAAGTCTCACTAAACTAAGATTAGACATTTCCTTTTTACACACTAATAACTATGGTATTCAAAAGGGAAAATACATTATTGGGTCAATATATCAAGAAGGTCCATTTTTTAAACCTGGCAATTATTTCTGAAGTGATAAATCAAAGAAAACAAATAGATGTAATTTCTATTGACTTTTCGAAGGCCTCTGGTAGAATTTGCCACATAATTGTGGAAAATAATCTTACAGATATTTCTATATCTTTAAATAATTCCCTTTTGTCTTTTCAAACTAAAAGGAAAATGAATACCAACTGAACCTATATCTTGCCTTTATAGATTAGGAAAAAGCTTTCGACAGCGTAGAATTATGAGCTGTAGAAAGAGCCATGAACAATTGCCGAATCGACTCTCGATACAGAACACTCATACACAACAAAAAGCGAATATGACCGTGCAATTAGATAGAGACACCACAAAACTTATAAAGGGGCGTCCGACAAGGCGATGTCATCTCCCCAAAGCTTTTCACCTTAGCAATGGAAGACTTGTTCAAACGGCTACAATGGTCACACAAAGGCATAAATATAAATGGCAAAAAGCTAAACCATCTCAGATATGCAGATGACATTGTAATCATTACAACTGACTTTGAAAAACTTTATGACAAGGTGTGACAACTCTCAGAAGCGTCAGAGACAATAGAACTGAAGATCAACATGACTAAAACCAAGATAATGACTAATACAAACGATTTAGAAAAATAAGTCTCAACAATGTCAAGTTAGAGACAGTAAATGAATATATACTTAAAATAAACAAGGAAAATCAAACGGCCGAAATTATAAGAGTTAGATTAACTTGGACAGGCTTTGGGAAGTTGAAGAGTTTCAATAAACAAAAAAATACCTCAGAACTAGAGTATTTGATCAATGTGTTCTTTCAATTCTGATTTACGGTTTACAAACTTGGACATTAACTAAAGCAAACATGGATAAAATAACAAAAGCACAAAGATCAACGGAAAGAATAATGATAGGAGAAAAAATATTAGATAAGAAAGCGGATACCTGGATCAGACAAATAACAAAAGTGGAAGATGCCTTCTACCTTCTCCGTTACTAAAAGCTTTTCCATGGCATCCACTTTCTTCATAATGTGACCAAAATATTTCAGGCATCGTCTATTAATTCTATTTGAAAGTCGGTCATTTATACTAAGAATAGATATATTAGTGCCGTGTTCGGTATAAAATACTCTGAGGATTCTTCGATATGCCCTTTTCAGACCTCAGTGAGTTTCATAGTCGAGTTTATAGCTATAGACAAAGCCAAACGTCTTCTTACTTCCGTTTCACAGCTACCATTCTTAGTTATGAGGGATCCCAAATAAATGAAATGGTCCCACCATATTTACAATATGTCACCCCTCAAATATTTAAAAACACGTTACGTTCTTTAAGACAATGAATCTCTTCAACCGCGAAATATTATTTACTAAAACTGAACATTTGGGCCTCTCTGTTAAGTATCAAATTCCTTTTGTATGTTCCACAAAGAGAAATAATGTTATAATTTCAGTATGTTATGGTTGATAAATAATTATTACTTTTTTAGTCGTAAGTTCAGTATTATTGTATAATAAATAACTAGGTTAAGTGAGGAGCCTAGCTTCTCAGCTCTTCAGAAATAATGTTATAATTTCAGTATGTTATGGTTGATAAATAATTATTACTTTTTTAGTCGTAAGTTCAGTATTATTGTATAATAAATAACTAGGTTAAGTGAGGAGCCTAGCTTCGAGACTGTGTCTTTTGTGTACTGTAGGATGACAATAAAGATGTTATTATCATCTGAAAGAGAAGAAAGAATTCGACGTGAAAAATCCTGTGGCTCCGACCCACACAGGATGGCATGCGGTGTGGTCCGAAAATGATGATCACGTCTCACGTCCCTTCGGTTAGTGGCCATCGACCAAATTCATTTGCCTGAGCAATCTGAGCGGCCCAAGGATAATCGCCCTCTACATCTTCATTGTTAATGAATAAGCCGAGGCACAGCAAGCCGATATCTTCTTAAGGTTGTTCTTTCTCACATTTGGTCAATGTGGTTCCATATTTGGCTGACGGGCCCAAGCCAAGTCAGCACAAACACCATTACCATTGTGTATTAAGGAATGACCTGACAATGTTACATGTTTTCAAAATCACTGACTTCTGAATGTTTCTGTGTATGTTTATGTTGAGTCCTAATTGTACTAAGTGTGGTGTGAATGTTATTGGTGTAAGTCCTGTGGCTGATATAATGAGGAGGACAATGAGGACTTTTCTTGTTTCCATAGCCTTTTTATTTCTGTTGCAAGGTCTGAGTATTTGGAGATTTTTTCTGTGTATTTCATTTGGATGTTTGTGTCGTTGAGGACAGCTATGTCAATTAGAGGAGTGATCTTTCCTTTTTTGCACTGGAAAGTAATATCGGGTCTATTGTTGGAGACTTTTTTTATTTGTATTGATACTGATATCCCAGTAGAGGTTGTAATCTTTGTCTTCCAGTATGGATGTTGGTGTGTATTTATAGTAGGGATCTGTGTTTTCTATGAGTTTGTATGTTGTGGCTAGTGCTTGGTGAACTATTTTTGCAGCTGAGTCATGTCTGGCTGTGTATTTCGTTCCGGCTAATATTTTACATCCGCTTGTTATGTGTTCGATCGTTTCTTTCTGCTGGTGATATTTCCTGCATCTGTCTTCTGTAATAGTTGGGTCTTTGATGATATGCTTTTGATAGTTTCTGGTTAATATGACTTTATCCTGGATAGCAAGTAAGAAGCCTTCTGTTTCAGGAAATAGCTGCCCATCCTGTAACCAGGTATATGATTGTTTTTTATTTACGTGGTCTTGTCCTATTTGGTATCTGTGTTTTTCGTGGAATGTTTTTGCTGACCACGTTTTCATCTTTTCCTGTTGTAATTGGATGTGTGTAGTTTTTGTCTGCTTTCACTGTTGCTGTGGGGAGGCTGGTTTGCTTGATGTAAAAGAAGTTCCTAAGTGCTTGTATTTGTTCTGTGTGTAGTGATCTGCCGTCTATGATTCCTCTTCCTCCTGCCTTCCTCTCAATGGTAAGTCTTTCTTTGCATGCGTTGGGGTGTAATTTCCTGTATTTGGTGAATTGAGAACATATAAAGATATGAATGTTTTCTATGTCTGTGTGTGACAATTTGATAATACCAAATGAATATACGAGTATAGGTATAGCAAACGTGTTGATGGCTTTAGTGAGATTCTTGGAGTTGACTTTTGTTTGTAAAAGTTTCGTAAGTCTGTTTTTGAATTCTGTTCTGAGCTCTGTTTTGATGTGAGTGTGGTTAAGTTTGGTGCTTTGTTGGAAGCCTAAATATTTGTTTCTTTTTTTTATGGGTCTAATACACGTACTGCAGGGAATTCCCTAAAATAGTCCAGGAGCGGCATGTGTGCGGAAAATTTCGAGCATGTTATCGAGTGTTTCGTTGTTGATGGTTTCTGTCTCATGGTAGTCTTTCCATTGGCCTTTGTTGATGTGGAGCATTTTACATTTACTTATACCAAATTCCATATTGATATCTAAGGTGGATGTTTCTGTGATTTTGAGAAGTTCTTTCAGCTGTGTTTTTTGTGACAGCGTAGAGTTTTATGTCATCCATATATAGGAGGTGGTTTATTTTATGTTGGTTCACTTTTTGGTGTCTGAGGTTAGTGTATTTGAGAGTGGATTGAGATAGAGGCAAAATCATAGAGCGCTGAACGAATCTCCCTGAAATATACTCCGTCTGATGTACAGCGTTCGGTTTGTGTTTTTAGGTGGATTTTGGTTTTCCATGTTTTCATAATTTGTGCGAGAAATTGCCTTTTTTATAGTCTATGTGAAGGTTTCTGTGTTCTCAGCTGCTCTTCGCATCTTCGGCTATTTTTCCTGCATCCCTTCTGCTCTTCTGTGAGAATATTGTTGTCTATTAGGTGTTATATTTTCTTGAAAATTGTGGCTGTGATGATCTTGTATAGGAATGGAAGACAGGTGATAGGTCGGTAGTTTCAGGACAGCAAAATTATGCAGATTACATGTTTTCTTCACACAATTTGCATATTCTTCTGTGAGTGATTTTCAGAAATGTTTTTAAAAGATGGCTTATGAGGCTAATTCTTCGATATTCTCCGCATTCTCGCTATAATATTAGATATTTCTATATATTTTAAAATATTCTGCTTGATCGTCTCTTTCCTAACATTTCATATTACTGAGACTAAGAAGAAACATTTCATATGGACTAAACTAGTAGGGTTTTTTTGCCGTTTTTAGAAATCAAACCACACGACTGAAAAGGCTGGGGTTAGTTCGTTGGTACATTTTTTAGTAAATTTAATATATTATAATCGCTAGAAACTTTTTACTGTCTAGCTTCAGTAAGATACATCTTATGAAGCGCTGCCTGAAAACAAGATTACCAAAGCAAATATTTATCTTGACTAATAGTTTCATCGAGATGAATTCCAATCTATTAAAAATTAGAATTTTTAGCGGAAGTATCACTTTGTAAAAAAACTACTTTAAATAATTTTATGGAAATATATATAACGCCTTGCGTCTTAATATCTAAATACCATTTACTAACAAAAACATTAAGGAAACGGGATTAAATATTATTTACATTTAAATAACATTTCGTGAAATATAGTCTGTACTGTAGCAAAACATTTACATTTTCGCGTTTAGTAAATATAACACCTCTTATATATGCCTTTTTTTCCTAAGAGAATACGTAAAATAAACGCGAAACGTCAAAATGAAACACAACAATAATATTTCAACACGATTCACACGCTACTCTGCTTTAGTATCACATTTGCATCATAAAAACGGACTGGTTAGAGTATAACTTGTGAATTTAAATGCGATGTAAACGAAAATATAGGTAAGTTGGAGAAACAGACAGAAACAATTTCCATTTGATTCACAGATGTAGACGTTTTACGAAGCTGATATTTAGATTCGATTGAAAATTCGATTAAACAATATTACTTTAAAAAATTCCTTAGAATGAGTCGATTTGATGATTCTCGATAGTTGAGGAGTAAGTTTGGGAATTAAGTGATGGTTAATTTGTTAAAAAAAGATCATTCTACTTATGGATTTATTTGCATTTGACATAGAAATACCCATATCGTTTGAATCAAATTATGTAGTATTCAGAGGGTTTAATATATACGAGGGCTAACTTTTAAGTTTTTACAAAAACGATAAAAGAAAAAAAAAATTTGGTACAAATCGTTTTATTGTTTCTCAAAATATTCGCCTTTAAGATTTATATACTTTACATGCGTTCGAACCAATTCGTGGACAAAAGAAGATGTTTTTCTCCGTCAAATAACACAGGCCGACAAAACTGGACAAAACCCCAGACCCTAGGACCAGAGTATACTTTTCCAAAAGTTTTTAGTGTGCTCATTCCGAATCCGAGCTCGGAATTGCTCCATCACATCAGGTTTTCCAGATATCCTAACCTAAAAATGCAAAAAACGTGGTTTTTCGCTATACTCGGGATTATATTACACTGCGAATTAATTTTTCTCCACAAAACTCGTTGCGGCATCTGAAAGTACTACCCATTAAAATGCATTTGAATTTTTCAGATATCTTATTTCTTCTCGGAGAAATCCTCTTTCTAGTGGCAACATTGTTTATGTTATCATACATGGTGCCCCATTTTAATATACTAGGCGTCTTAATTTTTTTTGTTTCAACTTTTAGTAAAAAAATTTCAGACAAAAGTGGAAGATTTTTGAAGGAGCAATAAAATGATATAATTGTAATGACCTTGGAAGATCATTTTGAAAGTCATTTCAAGATCAACTTTGATTTTTTAAATGGGAAGTCATATTTTTTATGACGGCATCATGTTTTTCTAGCAAAAATACACAACTTTTGTTCGAAAAATTTTTCTCGATAGTAATTTAGACGCTTCAGAATTTTGATCGGTCATATGGGACCCGCTATTTTAAATTTCTTAAGGTTAGAGACAAACAATGACTCGATGAGGTTAAACCGACAACCAATTCGGATTCAGCGTCCCAAAAATCATACAATTACACTACTCTCGCCTGCCAGATCAACTTTTTTTTGGTACGAAAACGCCAAACTAAATTCAACGGACGATTTTTCTAAGAAGAAATAAATTATTTGAAAAATTCAAAATGCATTCGGAAGGGGAAAGTAGATAAGGCTATGTATATCCTAGAGCAAAATCCGATGAGAATTTATATGGGATTTTGGTCTAGTACGTACATAACCTTATCTACTGGAGAAGAGTAGTGCTTTCAAATGCCGCAACGAGTTTTGTGGAGAAAAATTAATTCGCGGTGTAATAGAATCCCGAATATAGCGAAAAACCGTGTTTTTTGCATTTTTAGGTTAGGATATCTCAAAAACCTGATGTGATGGAACAATTCTGAGGTCTGATTTGGATTCAGTGCACCAAAAACCTTCGAAAAAGTATAGTCTGATCTCAGGGTTGGAAAAATGTTGGCCTGTGTAATCGATTGTTTGACGTGCTGTGTGAGAGCTGCCATTCTCATGTTGAAGAGTAATATGACGTTTTCGGTTGTTTTTCCTGATTTCATCGATTACTTCTGTTGTATACCATTCAGCATTAACTGTCCTTCGATACTCTAAAGCATTGACTGGAACATGTCCAGTGTAACGAAAGAAATAAGCGATCATTTTTCAGTTCATCTTGGAACATCTAAACCGTTGATTGTTGCTTGGTTTTCAACTCGTACGAATATATCCAAGTTTCGTCTCCTATTACGATGTTGTATACAGATTTTGCATGTCCTCGGTCGAATTTTTTTAGCATTTCCTTACACCAATTGTTTTTGAGTTTCGGTCAAATTATGCAAAATCCATCGGGAACAGCTCTTTTTTGCAGCTAAAGGTTCATGCATCAAAGGACTGTGTTTCCCACCGAGTACAATTTACAGCGGTTCAAGAACAATGTGAATCGCTTTTTCCGCACACGTGTCGCTCCTGTAGCGCTTTAGGAACCTCCCTGCAGCACGTGTACTAGACCCATTAAAAAAAAATGCAAAATCAAATGTACTGTAGCCTTCGATATGCCTAAGGATGCTTCTACCTCACGGTAAGTCAGATGCCGATTTTCTTCAATCTTGTTGCGCACAGCATGGAGGTTTTTTGGAACAACAACCGATTTTGGTCAACCTTCACGAAATTTATCGCTGACGGAAGCAAACCAATTTGTAAACAGTCTTTTCTGATGGTGATTCGATACCAAAAGTTAAACGAAGCGATTCGAGGCATCGTTGTTGAGTTAGGCCTTGCCTAAAATCGTAGAAAATTATCCAACGAAAACCTTTCAAGTGAAATTTCCATTTGTTCACAAAACTGTTTTTTAACGCTCACTGTAAACAAACTAGTCGGCCAATTTCTAAGCTTTCCCTGTTTTAACAATAACAAATTTTACAACAATGGTAATGTCAAATGTTAAGAGCCCCATCTAGTGGTCGTTTGTAAAAAGTTAAAAGCAGGCTCCTGTATAGATCTCTTATCGACTGCTTTGAGTAACTATCAAAAGTAAAAAGTTCATGCGTAGTTATCTAGAACCTAAACGAACCTGAATTATCAGGTTTGCTTCTACGTTCCACTTGCTCTCCCTTCCCTGACTTCCCCATTTCAACATTAGGTTATTAATTTACGAACATTATTAATAAATCCTGAAAGGATATTGATAAATATAGCCTATGGTCACCTAAAAGCGGGTTCTTGCTATGGTTGAATACGGTAGCGTAGCCTTCTTATGATCTTACTCTTAATTTGGCCAGTCAGTGGTGGAAATCAACCTAAAGTAGCTTGATTTTCCCCCCGTTATTTGTCTTCTTTTTTCCATACATCGATAGTCTGCATGTCGCGAGGTGCTGTATGAAACAAGCTCCTGCGCGAAAAACAAGGATAAGCTTTATGAGGAAATACATACAAAAAAAAATAAATAGATCGATTAATGATCTTTAAAAGAGAAGAACGCTGTACAAACAAACTGAAAATTGAAAGACTTACAGAAAAATCCTTAGTTTAGAAAAAAATGGGAATTACGATTCGAAAATCTCAGCGATAATCCCGGTACCGTCTTGAATTTCTCTTTAGAGCAGACTCCCTTATAAAAGTTTTTCGTTTTCGGACATTCCCTGATATTTAAACGTGTCCACGTACGATTGTATTTAAGTACAACGCAAAAGAAACAATATACCTAATACACGAAATGTAATTCGTAAACATACAAAATGAAGCAAAATTTTACAGTTGGCCCAAGAAACTTATTAAATAAAACTTAATGTCGAAAATCAGTTAGTATTCACAAGCTCATTAGGGAGTACTATTAGTAGGGAGTAGGTTTTATGTACTCGAGCTTGGATAGGAAATGTTCAGTAGATATAGCTCGCTTGATTCTTGCATAGTAGTGCATAGTAAGAATACACGCAGTTCGGCTTGTCACTCTTTATACTGTCCATTCCAAGAATATTTTTATATGGTAAACCTAATTCATTTGGATCGAACTCCTCCAGGCTTACGTTTCTCATCGAGTACTAGACACCTCTTGTGTCAATTGGGAGATTTTAATGTAGTACATTCATCATCATCATCATTAGCTTATTCTATCCACAGTCGGATGTAAGCTTCCCCAAGTTGTCTCCAATGAGCTTTATTGTTTGCTTTTTGCATCCAATCGTGTCCTGCTAATGAACATGTTTTTAAAGTCAAAGTGAATAGCTTTGTCTAATTCCTCTTTTAATTTTGAATCTATTTGTTTTTTCTTCAAGCGTTATTTGTGATGTGGCATTTTTATCTATGTAATCAAGAAAAGTTGTACACCTTTCATCGACTCTGCTGTTACTTAAGGTGTTAAGGACTGCCCATATCTCTACTGAATCAAATGCTTTTTCGTAGTCAACTATTGCTATCCACAAGGTGACCATATATTCATTTGCTTTTTCCACTAATAATGTAATTATTTGAAGATGGTCCAAAGTGCTGTATCCTCGTCTAAATCCCGCTTGTTCACGTGGTTGATAACTGTCTAATTTATTCATTAATCTATATGTTATGATTCTAGTGAGAATTTTTTATAGTACCGATAACAGGCTGATGGTTCTGTAATTCTCCAATTTAAATTTGTTCCCCTTTTTAAATATAAGCACAATCAAGGCGTTCACCAAGGTGTTGGTATTTTACTTTCTATGAGGCACTTGTTAAATAGAGCTTGAAGAGAATTGTATTATAGATGCCCCTTCATGCTTTATCATTTCTATAGTTATTCCATCATCTTTTAGTTACTTGTTGTCATGCATATGTTGTAGGATGTTCATTATTTCATCCGTTGTTACATCTGGAATTTCTTCAGATCCCACATGTCTTACTATCACTCTCCTTCTTCTTTTTCAGGCGGTGGCGGTATTTTCGTGTCATATAGTATTTGGTAATATTTCTCTGTAGCTTCCTTTATCTCTTTGATTTATGCGATCTCTTGGTTATCGTTATTTATAAGTTTTATTATTTGATGTCTCCCTTCATTCGTTTGTTTGTTTAGGTGTTTCACATATTTTCCCCGTTTCAAAGTTTTTTCTATTTTCGATTTTCTGTACTGTCTGAAGTCTTCTTTGATCTTTTTCTTTATTTTTTTTATCGATCTCTGTCAATTCTAATCTGCAATTTCTAAATAATCGTCTCTGTTTCATAAGATTTTGGGTATCTTTACTTAATATTTATGTTTTTTCTTTTTTCGATGTTGCTATTTGTTTTGTAGTCATGAGTAGGCTGTTGGTTATTTGTGCGTTTAGTTCATCAAGTTTTGTTTGGTAGTTTATGTGATTTATATGATTTTCCAGTGCTTGACGATATTCGTGTGTGTTTTGCTTTATTATTTCTGTTGGCGTCTTTATCTTTGTATGCGTCATCAATCTACGTCTTTCCTGCTTCAGATGTATTCTTATTTTTGCTCTGAGCAACCGGTGGTCACTGCCAATGCTTATCGTGTTCAAGGCTGTCGTGTCAATTACAATATTCTTGTCAACACATAATCAATTTCGTTTCTTTTTATACCATCTGGGCTTTGCCATGTCCATCGTCAATGTTCTGACTTTTGGAAAAATGTGCTCATAACGTAGAAGTTATTTTCGTTTACAAAATTTGATAATATTTCTCCTCTGCTGTTCCTCGTCCCCGGTGCAGTGCATTGTTGCTCCTATATCAAACCTTTATAGTAAAAAAAACTATATTCTTTCAAATAGAGTATCAAAAGCTAGGACAGGAGAGTGCAAGTTCATTCGTTTCAAAATTTTTCGTTTGAACCCACAAGCTGTCAAAGTCCACAAAATGGCGGTTTTCAACAATTGAATTCCGGCATATGATACCGTGTAAGGAATTGTCTAAAATTTTAAATAGAATTGAATTATGGCATAAAAAATAACTTTTTTTAAATAAAAACAAAAAACTAGGAAACGCTTAAAATTATAAGGATACTCTATATACTTAGTTATCATATAAAATTAATATTTTTTTAAACCATTAAACTATTATATAATTTTTATCCATATTTGTTCTAGCTCGATTTCTTGAGAAAACGGCTACTCTATATATATTCTTCATCCGTCATTCATATTCTCCTGCAGTGTTGACCTATTAAAACAGCTGCTGGCTCAACCCTAATGGATATCCAATTGGCTAATAGCATCTAAATATTATACTACTTAACCTTTAGGGACATAGGCGACAAACAGGCAGACTGAATGATTAAAAGGGTTTGTTTTATTCTAAAGGGACAGACTGAATAGACATGAGGGCAAAATATTGTTTCTACAACTGTTACCAAAAATGTAATATTTACTATGATTGAAAATAATTGATTTTACATAACGTGGTGGAACATTCTGGACACACACTACAGGCATGCGCAAATTTTACACACGCTGTCCATTATCCATATAGTATGAGGTCTAGCTAGTTGACGTGTCGTTTTTGGCACGTTTTGAGGTTGAAGAATCTGAAAATTAGATTATTTATTTATTATTTTTAATTTTAACACGGCATGGGATTAAAAGGGTGGGGGTCGGTAAATATTGTATGGTTTCTATTGGATTATTATAATTTTTCCGGGTTTATTTTGTTGCCGTAATGCCTATTATTTTTAGTAAAATATATAAGGAATGAAAAAGTGTGGAGTAGGAGGTTAGAGGGATTGGTTTATGTATATATACAGTTAGTCCAAAAAGTCTCCATTCACCATCTACTTTCTATACTATTTTTCTATTTAACTAATTAATTGGAATTATGAGAAAACATGTTTAAATTAATAATTGAAACTTAACCCACTAGGATTAGTATTAAAAACAACTAAAGAATATTTTATCTAGAACTTACATCATTGTTATAAAAATGTAACCAAAATTAATGTCAAAAAAGTCTCCATACACACTTAAGCTGCTGTCGCACATTATGGATCATCTATTCTCGCACCGAGTTTACGGTATGTTTCGGATCATTGCCCTGTTGGAAAATGTATGTTTTTTCGAGTGTTAATCTTTGAACACTTTCTCTTAAATTGTCTCTCAAAATATTCAGATAAATATGCTGATTCATGGTATCCATTAATAAAATGTAAATTTCTACCTCCTCCAGCGGACGTGCGTCTCCAAAGCAGAACACCCCTTATCTCACCGTAGAATAAGTGTTTTTAATATCGAATGCGGTATTTTTCTTTCTCCAAACTTTGGTTCTGCCCCCAAAAGGTTAATTTTAGTTTTATCACTAAAGATTACGGATTCCCGAAATTCAAGAGGCTTCTTCCCGGCTACACATCCCTTATAGCCTGCCCTGTGTAAACAATTTCTCACTGTTTGTGAACAAACATTTTTCGAAAATAGTTCCCGTACTTCTTCTTTTAATTTTGGTGCACTTTTCTTGGAATCTATAATTATTTGTCTAATACTGGCCTCTTCACGTGGAGTTTCTTGGGACGACCGGAGCGTAGTCCAATTTTATAGGAACCCGTTGATTTATACTTGTGTACAATGTACTGAACAGTAGCATGCGAGTTTTTAACAATTTTGAAAAAATTCTGGAATATTCTCTACAGGGTGTAGATTAAAGGAAAATTATCACGAGTGCATTTACTTTAATAATTTGTCCGGTATGTAAAAAAAACCAAAAAATAGTTTTTACTAAAGATCGGAAAAAAACTTTAAAACTCATTTGGGATGTTTTTGTGAAATCACTGATCATTTATACTTCCGTAACAAAATTACACTAACTATGCAAGTCCAGCTTGCACTTGACCGGTTTTAATACTACTTTGAACACCCACTGCAAAATTACTAGTAACAAGTGACAGATTATAAAGTATGGCGGAAAATTATTCATTTGTTTTCAGTTTAGCGAGCAATAGATAGCTTGATAAAATGCGGCTGATTTTAACGTGTTTTTTTCAATGCAGTTCTTGAGTGTATGGAGACTTTTTTGACATTAATTTTGTTTATTTTTATAACAATGATGTAACTTCTAAATAAAATGTTCCGTAGTTGTTTTTAATACTAATCCTCGTTGTTTTCGCATAGTTCCAATTAATTACTTATGGTAAACATAACAGAAAAATAGTATAGAAAGCAGGTGGTGTTTGGAGACTTTTTGGATTGACTATATAAATATATATATAAAGGGTGACTCATTTAGAGGTACTTTTTTTTAAATACAAAAAAAAAATGAATAAAAACAATTTTATTTTTATAATCTTTATTATCATATAAAAGAACCATTCTTTACAATTATTTCTTAAAGATAATTTCTTTCAAATGTTGTCCGCGACTACGGTTTAACAACGTCCATTCTGAAGTTCCAATTTTCAATGACGCGTGTGAGTATTTCGAGTGGTATTTGGCCAATGACTCGAGTAATACTGGCCTCCAATGCCTCAATTGTAGCTGGCTTATCCATGTAGACTTTGGACTTTACATAGCCCCAAAGGAAAAAGTCAAGTCAATTTTTCTCGAAAACAGTGGATCTTCTGCAAGCTTGTCAAGAGCCCAACGACTAAAATGGAAACGATTCGGAAGGTCGGTCGGCTTCAGTTGTTGCACTAGTAGAATTTTGTATGCTTTTAAAGAAAGATCCTTACGTAAAATACGCCAAGTTGTTGAATATGACAGGCCAAGCTGTTGAGAACGGCGACAAATCGACACTTCACGGTCTTCGCGTACACTCTCCGCTACCGCCCCTATATTTTCTTCACTACGTGCTGGATGTGGTCTATTCGGTCGAGCATTATCCAATAATGAAAATTGGGTCTCAAACTTATTGATGGTAGAGCGAATTGTGCGTTCGGTAGGCCGATTATGTGGACCATAAATTGCTCTAAGCGCCCGATACACATTCCTCGTAGAACGCCCATTTTCGTAATAAAGTTGAACAATTTGTAGACGCTGTGCCAGGCTAAGTCTTTCCATTATGAATTGTCAAACACTACTGAACAGGAATGCCACTTAGGTTGACACGACGCATGCGCAATCTGCAATTAAATCCCCATCACAAAAAGTACCTCTAAATGAATCACCCTTTATATATATATATATATATATATATATATATATATATATATATATATATATATATATATATATATATATATATATATATATATCGAATTTCTAAACATCTTGGAGTCGAGGAGTTTGAAAATAAAATTTCTAGAATTTATATTAATTTTTTGTGCATGATACAGTCAAAAGCTTTAGTGAAATCTATATAACATGCATCTACATCTACATTATATTATTATAAAAAAGTTTATACTGGTAATGTCAAAAAACCGGTAGTATTCTAGTAGGACTCCCATGCTTTCAAGTTTCCGACTCGTCACGCAATTATCCAACCTTGTCATTCATACTAATTATCCTGTAATGACAATCTAAAAAACAGCCATTTGCTCCTATCTTCTTCTTGACTGAGATCTACTAATCTGTTAGTTCCAATTTCGTAGCAGTTCCTGTGAGGTAGACTACCAACTGTCCTTCCATCTTTTCGGTGGTCTTCCAGGTGGACGCGTGCCTGCTGGCTTCCCTTCCAATACAATGCGGGATATTCTGTCGTCTGGCATTCTCCACACGCGATCATACCATTGTCGTGCTCTCTGTCGTCCCCATCCTACTATATCCAATATTCCACATTATTTTCTGATGTCAGAGCTTCTTACGTGATCTCTCAAGGTCTTTCCCATGATTGTTCGCAATGTTTTCATTTCAACAGCTCGCAATATTTGTTTAGTTTGGCTAGTGTCCTCTCTGGT
The DNA here is from genome assembly GCA_019049505.1 of Pachyrhynchus sulphureomaculatus. Lineage (NCBI taxonomy): Eukaryota > Metazoa > Arthropoda > Insecta > Coleoptera > Curculionidae > Pachyrhynchus > Pachyrhynchus sulphureomaculatus. Next base: position 206,544,219 of record CM032456.1, on the reverse strand, counting down.
TTCTATGCCGTATATCATAATCGGTCGTATACATGCCTTACGAATTCTTAATTTGCTATCCGTTCTCATTTATTTGTTTGCCCACACAATGTCTCTTAGGCAACCAGACATTGCAGTTGCTTTATTAATTTGACTTTTAATGTCTCTAGTCGAATTGTTACTACTTGAGATGTTCATACCAAGGTACTTGATACTATTTACCTGTTTTATCGATCTGCCGTCTATAATAGGTTTGCATCTTATTGGGTCTGTTGAGAAAGTCATGCATTTTGTATTTTCTATCGAGATGTTCATATTTAGTTTTCGCCTAGTCTGGTAGAACTGGAACAGCTACCTTTAAAGATCGCGCGTACCATGTCATGCCAATTCGTTTCTGTTCATTCTATATCCCATGTTTAATTCCATGACTTGCTCTATTATTTCATCCATCAATAGATTAAACAGGAATGGACTCAAGCTATCTCTCTGTCTTATCCCCCTTAGGGTTGGTATGCTTCCTGTAGTATGTGCTCCTGTCTTTATCCTTGTGGTGTTTCCGATGTTGAGATTTCGTATAACCCGTATTATATCAGCTGGTGCTTTCTTTTGCCTGAGTATGTTTATGATGTCTCCTAGTCTAACCCTATCAAAGGTCTTTGTCAGGCCTATAAAGCAGACGAGCGCTGGTGTATTAAATTCTATTGCTCTTTCCTTGATTTGTTTAATTATGAATATGGCGTCTGTTGTCGATCTGCCTCTTCTAAACCCCTGTTGATTTTCTCTGCTTTTTATTTGAGATTCTAGTTCTTCCTTTAGAATGCTTGTGAATAACTTTATTGTCGTATTTAAAAGGATTATTCCCCTGTAATTTTCTGGACTTGTGTCCTTTTTTAAAACTAGGTGTTGTCACTCTAGTGCGCCACTCATTTGGGATTTCTGATATTTTGAGGGTCTTGTTGAATAATATGGTCAACTTTTCTGCTAATCCAGAGCCGCCATATTTCAATAATTCGTTAGGTATGTTATCTGTGCCGGGGGGTATTCCTTTTCTTTAGTTTTTTTAGGCTTTTTAATATTTGTTCCTTTTGGATTATGGTGTTGACTGTATCGTTATAGTTCTCTATTTGTACTTTCTCTTCAGTGCTGTAAAGCTGTTTGAAGTATTTTTCCCATGATTCAGATAAGATGGAGTTTGTTTGCACAAATTCATTCTCGGGCCTTTTCCTGTTTTTTAACATCTTCCACATTTTTCTTTGTGTTCCATATATATCCTTGTCAATATCACTTGTATATTTAATCCAGTGTTCTCTTTTTATTGCTTTGATTCTAGCGTTGGTTGTGTTTCTAATTTCCTTGTACTTATTGTACTGTTCTTGGGTGGGAGCGCTTTTATAGGTCATGTAGCTCCTTTCCTTTAATTCTGCTAGTTCTTTAATTTCCTGGTTGAACCACGACGTCTTCCTATTTGTTGCATTTATATTGATTTTGCGTTTGCCAATGGCTTCGTTTGCTGCTTGTTCTATACTGCCTTTGATTTTATCCCAAGAGTTCTGTGCATCCAGCTCGGTCAGGTCCACTTCTTTTAATTTGTCGTTCAGTCTGATCTGATATAATTTCCGTGTGCCTTCTACTTTTAACGACACGTTGTTATATTTTTCGATATATATCGGAGATTTTTTGATTTTACTAGGGCGTTCCAGGGTAATTTTCCCGAGGACTAGGTTGTGGTCTGTTCCCACATTAGCTGAAGTGAGAGCTCTTACATCTAGTATTTGTGATGGTGTAATGGCTTTGTTTGTGATTATAAAATTAATCATGGACTTTTGATTTCTGGAGGTTTAAAATGTATATTTATGTTGTGGTTTGTGTGGGAAGTAGGTGTTGTTTATTCTCAGCTCGTTTCTTGCGCAAAAAATCTACAAGAACCTCCCCATTGTCATTGTTTTCTGCTTCGTTGTATTTCTGTTTTATACCTGGTATTACATCGTTCTCATTGCGGGCATTCATATCTCCAAATATCACAACTTTACGTGCACTATATATTTTGTCCATTACAGTTTGTAAGTCTTGATAGAAGTTTTCGGAGTCTTCCTTGGGTTTGGATATGTCTGGGGCGTATGTGCTTATTAGGTGCATTTTAGTATTCTCAATTTTTAAAGTCTTCAGTATTCTGTCATCAATGTACTCTATATGTTCTAAGCTTTATAGATACTTTTCATGAAGCAGTATCCCGACTCCAGATGGGGCTCTTTCTTGTTTATCTTTCCCACTAGGAATCTGAACGTTCTTTTTTCCTTTCATTTTCGTTTCCGATACCCCACATATATCTATGTTGCTCCTGTCCAATTCTCTAATCACCTTCTAATTCGTTAATATAATTTTCATATCATGAAATTAGAGGAGAAATAAAATAATAGTGAAAAAAAAACCCTCTGTTTTGATTTAAATAGCTAAAACCGAAACGAATATTTAAAATATATAATAAAAATACTGTTTTTAGTCAATTTCCACTGGTTTATTTATATTGCAATGACGCGTTTCGCTGTCGATGCAGCTTCTTCAGATCTATATTTTACAGTGTCAAGTTAGGTTTAATGTTCACAATTTTATATAATTTCTTAATTATAATATTACACCTAATTAAATTACATTGATAGTGTTGGAAAACCCACACAGATTTGGAATTAGGAGAATAAATTCAATAATGGTGAATTGCTTAAATCTACTTGGTCGTTGAGTAAAGTACCTGTACCTGATTTATTTGCATTGTCTCTAAAAGGTTTAGTTTTAAACCTTTTTGTTGGGTGTGTAAAATTTTGAAATTCTTGTTAAATGTGTGATTTTCTGTTAAAAGATGATTAGCATATGTTGAATTAGATTTTCTATGGATGAAACTTTTTTCGTGTTCTGTAATTCTTTGTATAAATGTATGTCCAGTTTGTCCTATGTATGTTTTAGGACATGACCCACATGTTAATTGATAAATCCCTGATTTATTGTCTTTATTGATTTGTGGTTTGGAGTTTTTAAGATATTTCCCCATAGTATTGTTAGTCTTGTAAGCTATGTTTATTTATTTATTTATTTATTTATTTACGGGACAGGCCCATTAACTAATAAAGACAAAATACAAAAGTTTACAATATAAATGACACTTAAAACTACTTAAAATTAAAGGCTAAAACTAAGAAATTCAGAAAAGAACCCCGATCTGCCTCTTAAAAAGTGACAAGGAGCTGGAGAACAATTCCAGTGATGGGCAGTTGTTTACAATGCCCATAGATCTTGTTATGAAGGTATTAGCTCCGTAGGTTGTCTTATGATAAGGTTTGGAGAAGGACAACGTAGATCTAGTATGTCTAGAGGGTACATACAAATTAATCTGAGATAAAAGTTCTGGACAATTTACAATGGAATTTAAAATTTTAAAGAACATTACAAGATCGCACTGAACTCTCCGGTTAGACAGGGTATTCAAGTTTAATACAGATGTCAGTATTGAATAACTAAAAGAATCATTGTTAAAGAATTTAAAATTAATATGACGTAGAAATTTACTCTGAACAAGCTCCAAGCTCTTAGCATGGCAAGCAAAAGGTGGGTTCCACACACATGAGCAATATTCCAAGAGAGGCCTAACCAACAAGCAGTACAGCATTTTTATAGAGGTAATGGATGAAAATTCTGATGAGCAACGCCTTGAGGCACTCCTGAGGGCACAGTAATGTTGACAGACTTAAAATTATTAGCTCGAACCACTTGAACTCTGCCACACAAATAACTCCTAATCCAGCCCAACAGTGGACCCGATATGCCACGGTTATTGAGCTTCTTAAGAAGAAACACCATGGTTGACCTTATCAAAGGCCTTAGAGAAATCAGTATAGATGGAATGTACCTCACATCCACTCTCCAAGGTCCTCGACAGGTAGTCCGTATAGGAAATCAAGTTCAATTCAGCAGACTTGCCTCTCTGAAAACCAAACTGTTCATCTATTATAGATGGTCCCAAATTAGATGCCAATACTTTAGTTACTAGGTTTTCAAATAATTTAGGAACTGTACTCAAAATACTTATTGGCCTATAGTTTGCGATATCTGCCCTGTCCCGTGACTTGAATACCGGGGTGACAAAACTGGTCTTCCAATAGTCAGGAAAGTAACCCTCCTCCAATGACCGGTTAAACAACATGCATAACGGTCGCGATAATACGAAGCTACATGCCTTTAGTAATCCAGGAGGTAAACCATCAGGACCAGACCCCTTTCTGTGATCCAACCTCGAGAGCCCCTCGTAAATTTCAGAGATTGAAATCTTAAATTTGAAGATATTATGAATATTAGTAGAGGGTAAGGCTGGATAATCTAGTAACTCATCAGAGTAAACAGAGCCGAAATAACTTGCAAAAAGATTAGCCACATCAATGCCCATGTCCACAGATTGTTCATTATAAAACATCCTAGGAGGAAGGTCATTTGTGCCACGCTGTGCGCCAACAAAGTCCCAAAAGCTTTTCACGTTATCTCTAATAGAGAGTTCAATGTTGGAGATATAATCAACATAGCACCTACATGATAAATTCTTACACTGTGATCTTAAAGCAGAGAAGTAATAATAGTCCTGAGGTTCCCCAGATGATCTAAACCTCCTGTGTGCTTCTTTTTTACGAATTATTAAGTTTTTCAACTCAGAAGAAAACCACCTAGGGAATATTCTACTAGATACCTTCTTTAACGGAACATACAAATCTATGGCCCTATAAAGTACATCATAAAAAATATTCAACATCTGGTTAACCCCCCGGTCCGAAAGCAGATGATCCCACGATACCGAACCCAGAAAATGATTTATCGAAATATAATCCGCAGACTTAAAATCATAATAGAATTCAGTACATTGGGGTGAAATAACTTTTTAACTTTAAATTCAAGAGGTGGATGGAAATCATCCGGTAGGATCAGAGGATCATCAGCCATCCCCAGGGATAGATCATTTACATGGCTTAGAACCAGATCAAGAACAGAACCAGTTTTATTAATTACATTATTCACTTGAAATAAATTATGAAAGGCACACATATTTGACACTATTTCACATATCTCCAGTTCACGGCCAGCGGGTGAATCCAGGGGAAACGGTGTTGAACTCAATGCCTCCTCGATCCAGGCCATTTTAGGAATATTAAAGTCACCAGTCACACAAAACTTAGAGTCTGGATATGCCTCAGAGATGCTATCAAGGGTATCACTAAATATTTGGTAAGTTTCAGGAGGTGATCTAGGTGGTATATACACACAGCCAATAACAGTAACGCATTTGCCAAAATTAATAGAAACATATAGATGTTCAATACTATCCGGCGATGCAATTAGATGACAAGGAATGTGCTTCCTTATGGCAATCAGTACACCACCTCCCCTGAGTGCAGCATTTGTGGCCAGGGACCGATCTCCTCTAAAAATCACATAATCATGCATTCCAAGCTCTGCATCATGAAATGCATTCGACAACCAGGTCTCAGACAAGGCTATTACATCATAGGACTGCAATGCAACATTCTGAGCCAGAGCAACCAGCTTGGTTTTGAGTTCCCGAACATTTTGATAATAAACAGTTAAGCCACCATAATCAGAAGTCTGAGCTGCCCCGATAGATTTTAGTTTTTTTTCCGCTCTTGTATTTTGGGCTGACCATCCTCATACTTGAGTATTAAATTATTCTCGCCAGCATCTATTCTCGATTTAAGCTCAGTACGTATCAGTTTCTCGGCATCCCGCTGCTGCTTGGTCAAATCATACCCCAAGTAGACTTCCTTGCCTTTCAATTTATATCGTTGTTTGAACAAGGCCTGAACAGCCGATGCTGAATCCAACGCAACCCTTATTGATCGACGGCCATTGATATTTTTCTTTCCCACTCTCGTAATACTAACAATCCTAGGAATTGATCCAGATAAGTTGGAAATAATACTGTTCACCTCGTCGGCGTCATTACTCCCTTCAGGTACATTATAAAGCATAAAGTTATTCATTCGCTCCTGACGGTTACGAGATTCATTGAGTATGGCATTGTTGGTAACTCCCCCAGACTGTACAGCCGCAACAGAACCAGCAGAATTCGCCATTTGACCAAGTTTGTTAGAAAACTCCACCATTCTCGCCTCCAAAGAACGCGCCAAGTCACCAACCTGTTTCAATTCTTCAATGTGTCCAGGCAAATCAACAAGACTTCTATTTACCTCCCTTAGACTGTCCTCAACCTTCACAACCCTATCCATCATTCCCAAAAGCTGTCTAACTTTGGACATACAATCCTTACAATAAAAAGGTATAATTCTCTTTGTAAGTAATATAGCACGGATTTCGGTTGCACTAATTTCTGAGCATGTTTGACACACCACACGTTTGCAGTGATCGCAAGGACATCCAAAAGTTTCAGAACTCTTCTTAGGCTCCTTGAAGATAGTTGTCGAATTGCAGCTGAAGCAGTTCACAGACATAATTATTAATAAAACAAATTAAGTAGCCAAATAAAATTAAATTCAGCTGGTGAAGACTCCAAGATCCATAAACTCGTTGCTCGTATCTGGTTATTTATTTATTTTGCTTATCACGTTGGGCCGGCAGCAAAAAATAAAAATTTGAACACCGAATTCCGATCTATTGTTTAGCACTCAAACGCAAATAGTCATTAACACTCAAAATCCGTATAGGCACAATTTAAAGAATCAACAGAGGACCGGTTTTTATACAATATAACCAAAAATCACAATTTAATAAACACTAGGTCTTAAGAAAAGACCGAATACATAAGAAACAATATCACTGTGTTTACTTTACTTGTATACTGTATGTGTATGTGATATTTTTTTGATTTAAAAATTTTCCCAGTTTTTCCGTTGGTTTGCCGAAATAGGTTAAGCATTTAAATGTGGTATTTCTGTCCTTAAAACGTGGGTATATTTCTGAGATTGCCTTGTTTCTAAGTTTTTCTCTAACGATATTATTGATTAAAGTAACCAAGTAACCTTTGTTAACAGCTACTTGTTTACAAGACTAACAATACTATAGGGAAATATCTTAAAAACTACAAACCACAAATCAATAAAGACAATAAATCAGGGGTTTATCAATTAACATGTGGGTCATATCCTAAAACATAGGACAAACTGGACATACATTTATACAAAGAATTACAGAACACGAAAAAAGTTTCATCCATAGAAAATTTAATTCAACATATGCTAATCATCTTTTAACAGAAAAATTTTTTTAACTAAACTTTAAATAATAAAATGCATTTGAACATTATTTCTTCTCATTTTTATACCTTTTTGCTCTTCTTTTTTCCTAAATCCTCCATTTTCAATTTGGATTTTGCTCTATTTACTTTTGAAAACAGTTTTATCTAAACCCTTTTTAGTGTTCCGTATGGAACACTTATAAGATCACTTCGGTGTCTGTCTGTCTGCCTGTCTGTCTGTCTGTCTGTCTGTCTGTCACACCCGATTTTCTCCGAAACTATTTGACATAGAAAGGTGAAATTTGGTAATAATATAGGAATTGATGGCCTCATCAGAGCCATGTAGTTTTTAGAATTAAATTTTGACTTAAGGGGTTAGTTTTGGGGGGTGAAGTCGGAAGTGAAAAAAAAAATTTTTTACTAGGTCATCGAGTGTGGTGTCAAATGAAAGCCTGTGAAAACACGAGTAAAAAATATATATATAATATTATACTTGCGCGCACTTTTCTTTGTATTATTTTTAAAAATTCGCGAAAAAATCGCTGTCCCGGGCCTTATCTCGAAAAGTACTTATCAAAAAATTTCGAAAAAATTCTGGAATATTCTCCACGGGGTGTAGATTGAACGAAAATTATCACGAGTGCATTACCTTTAATAATTTATATGGTATATAAAAAAAACAAAAATTTCAAGGTCATCAGATTTCAGTAAAGATTGGAAACAAACTTTGTTGTAAACACATTTGGGGTGTGTTTTGTGAAGTCACTGATCATTTTATACCACCGTAACATAAATTTTGACTTCGTTTGAAGGGGTGAAATCGGAAGTGAAAAAATTTTTTTTTTACTAGGTCATCGAGTGTGTGTTGTCAAATGAAAGCCTGTGAAAACACGAGGAAAAAATATATATATAATATTATACTTGCGCGCACTTTTCTTTGTATTCTTTTTAAAAATTCGCGAAAAATCGCTGTCCCGGGCCTTATCTCGAAAATTACTTATCAAAAAATTTCGAAAAAATTCTGGAATATTCTCCACGGGGTGTAGATTGAACGAAAATTATCGTGAGTGCATTACCTTTAATAATTTATATGGTATATAAAAAAAAACAAAAATTTCAAGGTCATCAGATTTCAGTAAAGATTGGAAACAAACTTTGTTGTAAACACATTTGGGGTGTGTTTTGTGAAGTCACTGATCATTTTATACCACCGTAACATAAATTTTGACTTCGTTTGAGGGGTGAAATCGGAAGTGAAAAAATTTTTTTTTTACTAGGTCATCGAGTGTGTTGTCAAATGAAAGCTTGTGAAAATACGAGTAAAAAATATATATATAATGTAACACTTGCGCACACTTTTCTTCGTATTACTTTTAAAAAATCGCTGTCCCCTACCTTATCTCGAAGAGTACTGATCAAAAAATTTTGAAAAAATTCTGGAATATTCTCCACGGTATATAGATTGAACGAAAATTATCACGAGTACATTACCTTTAATAATTTATCTGATATATAAAAAAAAACAAAATTTCAAGGTCACCAGTTTTCAGTAAAGATTGGAAACAAACTTTGTTGAAAACTCATTTGGGGTATGTTTTGTGAAGTCACTGATCATTTTATATCACCCTAACAAAAATTTTTATTTTAAAAACAATCAACGTACGGAACACTAATTGTGCAAGTTCAACTTGCACTTCGCCGGTTCTTTTTTTTATGTACATATTGAAAAAATAAATAAAGTAAAATCTAGAGAGCCGATCTAATTGAATCCTGCTATGTTTTTAGACATTTTCATAAAAAATCAATTTTCATAAAAAGTCAAAACTTCAACCTTGATGAGGCACGGGTTAACGTTATCCAATTGAGCTGAAACTTTACCAATCTCATTTCTTAGTCAATTGGCAACTTTTGGGAGGGTCTCCCCCCAAAGAAATTCGAATATTGATTTTTTGTGACCACCCTACTGTGTATATATATAGTTCTTCGTTGATTTTCGTCTATTAAACCACTATTAACATTATAATGGATGTTTAAATAATCTCCAATCATCAAAAATGATTTGAAAACTACTTTGAACTTTTCGCTTCACATTCTACTGTCGATTTTCAAGGTAAAACAGTAGCAACTATTCTCATAGTGCAGTCAAGGGTGCCCGATATTTTCTTCGGACAGCGTATCATAAAATGTATTTTAATGAAGCTAGACGCCAAAAGATCTTCTGCCGCTACTTTCAATATTACTCACAAAATGCGCGAGCGAACTAACACCAGTTTTTTGTAGAGTTTTCAACCTATCCTATAGAAAGGGAATATTCCTTTCCTGCTGGAAATGCACTAGAGTTAAGTCGATATCCAAAAAACAAACAACTACCGACCAGCCGCACTGCTTTCAACAATATCGAAAGTTCTGGAAAATGCTGTCAATCAACATCTTCTAATATATCTAGAATTCAATATTATTAGCAATCATCAATATTGCTTTCGTAAGCAAAGATCAACAGGAAATCTTCTAACTTATGTAACATGTTTGGAACACCGCAATTAAAGATTTTGAAGAATCTTGAACTATTGTATTTGATATATTAGCATAAGGCTTTTGACCGTGTTTGGCATGACGGATTGTTGACTAAGCTACTCTCTTATGGTATATCTGAAAAGTCTGGTTTATGGCTCGCGTATTTCGTCAGGCAGCGTTCCTTACGAGTGGCAGTCGACACTTCCTAATACCTTTACTATCAACGCCGGTGTGCCCCAAGGCTCCATACTGTTTCCTACTCTCTTTCCCATCTGTATTAACGATCTGCTGGAAAGGACCAGGTGTTCAATCTACAGCTTCGGAGATAAAAGTACGCTTATTTCTCGAACTCGGCTATTCATGCAGACATCCGCGGACAGCAAGAAGTCGTTCAACTTAATAAGGATCTGGAAGAAGTTTTATTTTGAGGTGACAGGTACCAAGTAGAATTTAACACTACAAAACCTAGGTGACAGTTTTTTCTAAAAAAGTTAACGTCCCTGAACCAGACATATTTGTAGTTATGTCGGGACACTTCATTCCTCGAGCATCGTCACTCAATTGGCTGGGCGCTAATTTGGGAGCAAATATGTCTTGGCATAAATATGTTGCATGCGTAGCAAAGAGAATTTCTCAAGAGCTAGGAATATTATTTCGAACTAGAAAGCTTTACACTCTACACTTTGAATTCTGTACAAAGCTCAAATTCGACCAATGATGGAATACTGCTCTCATGTTTGGGGCTTTTTTACACACCCAACAAAATGGTTTAAAACTAAACCTTTTAGAGACAATGCAAATAAACCGATTAGGGACTACAGGTACTTTACACAATGACCAGGTAGATTTAAGCAATTCACCATTATTAAATTTATTCTCCTAATTCCAAATCTGTGTGAATTTTCCAATACTATCAATGTAATTTAATTAGGTGTAATATTATAATTAAGAAATTATATAAAATTGTGAACATTAAACCTAACTTGACCCTGTAAGATGTAGATCTGAAGAAGCTGCATCGACAGCGAAACGCATCATCGCAATATAAATAAACCAGTGGAAATTGACTAAAAAGAGTCTTTTATTATATATTTATAATGAATTTCCATCAAGTAGAAGCTACAAGTATCCAAAATATTTGAAACCTTGTAAAATGTTTATAAAACATTCTTGTCATCCTATATGCTATGTTCATTATTTTTGTGATCAAGCATTATTGAATAACATTATATTTTTCAGTTTTTGTTATGGTTATAATCTTATCAACCTAGTAAGTAAATAAGAAGATAGCATTAAAATATCCGAATCTCTATTAAATATATTTTTTTTCATCTTAAAAAAAAATGTGGAAAAAATATTTATCCCTATGAGTTGAAAAACGGCTATCTATCTGTAACAATTTTCAAAGGGTGGAATTATTTTTTTATGATTTTTGTTAAAGTTTAACATACTACTGTTATAATCATATTTATAATATTTATTAGTCACTCCCATTACCCTAGAGTATCTACCTATTGAAATAGCTGTTGGCTTTTCTCTAATGGAGTTTAATTGGCTAATAGCATCTAAAGATTATCCTTTCCCTTTAGGGATTTGAAAGATAAATAGAGAAACAGATACTGACAATAAAAACAGTTTGTTTTATCACTGATGGGAAAGACCCAGATAAAATACTTCTGAACCTTGATAAATTATTGCAAAACATTCTCCTGTTTTTTGAATATTATAATTTTAAAAAATTTAAACTGCGAATTGAATCTGAATTAAAGAGAATTAGATTTATTTATTGTAACTTTAACGTTTAGGTATTTATGTTAATTCTATAATTGTTAATTTCTCATTCTATTTTGCACTTATTCTTATTTCTTCTTCATTATCCCTTATCGATCCACTCCTGGATATAGGCCTCTGCTATAGTCCTCCTGTCCTAAACCATCTGGTACCACTTTTTTCCAGCCGGCCTTTTTTGATGCCTTCCCACACTTCTTTTTGTTGTACGTGGCCGCCAATAAATAAGCTTATTTGTCCATCTGTTGTCTTCCTGTCTTGCAATATGCCACGACCATCTCCATTTTTGACTTAAAATTGCTCTGGCGATATTAGTAACTTTAGTCTGTCGTCTTAGGTCCTCATTCCTTATCCTATCCCTCAAGCTTACTGCATTGCTCTTTGCTTAATTTGAGGCGTTTTATGCCATAGGTGTTACTGGCATGATGCATGTTTTATAAACCTTTCGTTTTAAATATATCGGGAGCTGCCTTTTTTTAAGAATGTTCAACATTCTTCTAAAGACAATTCTGGTGAAGCGAATTCTATGTGCAATTTCTGCTGTTTGGTTTTCCTTTCCCATCCTTAGTACATGTTCCAAATATATGTACTCGCCGACGTTTTCCATGTGAATTTTAATTATATAATAAAAGACTGTTTTTAGTCAATTTCCACTAGTTTATTTAAATTGCGATGACGCGTTTCGCTGTCGATGCGGCTTCTTCAGATCTACATTTTACACTGTCAAGTTAGGTTTAATATTCACAGTTTTATATAATTTCTTAATTATAATATTACACCTAATTAAATTACATTGATAGAATTGGGAAATCCACACAGATTTGGAGTTTAGGAGAATAAATTCAATAATAGTGAATTGTTTAAATCTACCTGTACTCCTTAATCGATTTATTTGCATTGTCTCTAAAAGGTTTATTTTAAACCTTTTTGTTGGGTGTGTAAAATTTTGAAATTCTTGTTAAATGTGTGATTTTCTGTTAAAACATGATTAGCATATGTTGAATTAAATTTTCTATGGATGAAACTTTTTTCGTGTTCTGTAATTCTTTGTCTAAATGTACGTCCAGTTTGTCCGATGTATGTTTTAGGACATGACCCACATGTTAATTGATAAACACCCGATTTATTGTCTTTATTGATTTGTGATTTGTAGTTTTTAAGATATTTTCCTATAGTATTGTTAGTCTTGTAAGCTATGTTGATATTTTTTTGATTTAAAAATTTCCCCAGTTTTTCCGTTGGTTTGCCGAAATAGTTTAAGCATTTAAAAGTGGTACTTCTGTCCTTAAAACGTGGGTATATTTCTGAGATTGCCTTGTTTCTAAGTTTTTTCCTAACGATACTATTGATTGAAGTAACCGAATAACCGTTGTTAACGGCTACTTGTTTTATGTAGTTTAATTCTTTAGTAAAATTTTCTTCTGATAAGGGGATATTAGTTAGTCTATGTATAAAACTATGATAAGCTGCAAGTTTATGATGGTTAGGGTGGTGAGACCTATTGTGAATTGTGGTATCTGTATGACAAGGTTTGTGATATATTGCAAATTCATGTTTTTTCATGGCTTTACTGATTGTTAAGTCTAGGAAATTAATTTTCCCTTCGACTTCTTCTTCCATTGTAAAACTGATATTTCTATGTAAAGAATTAATATATTGTAAAAAGTGAGTTAATTATCTGTCCGTACCTGTAAAGCATACAATTATATTACAATATATTAATTCTTTACATAGAAATATCAGTTTTACAATGGAAGAAGAAGTCGAAGGGAAAATTAATTTCCTAGACTTAACAATCAGTAAAGCCATGAAAAAACATGAATTTGCAATATAACACAAACTTTGTCATACAGATACCACAATTCACAATAGTTCTCACCACCCTAACCATCATAAACTTGCAGCTTATAATAGTTTTATACATAGACTAACTAATATCCCCTTATCAGAAGAAAATTTTACTAAAGAATTAAACTACATAAAACAAGTAGCCGTTAACAACGGTTTTTTTTCGGTTACTTCAATCAATAGTATCGTTAGGAAAAAAAAACTTAGAAACAAGGCAATCTCAGAAATATACCCACGTTTTAAGGACAGAAATACCACTTTTAAATGCTTAACCTATTTCGGCAAACCAACGGAAAAACTGGGGAAATTTTTAAATCAAAAAAAAATATCAACATAGCTTACAAGACTAACAATACTATAGGAAAATATCTTAAAAACTACAAATCACAAATCAATAAAGACAATAAATCGGGGGTTTATCAATTAACATGTGGGTCATGTCCTAAAACATACATCGGACAAACTGGACGTACATTTAGACAAAGAATTACAGAACACGAAAAAAGTTTCATCCATAGAAAATCTAATTCAACATATGCTAATCATCTTTTAACAGAAAATCACCCATTTAACAAGAATTTCAAAATTTTACACACCCAACAAAAAGGTTTAAAATTAAACCTTAAACAATTCACCATTATTGAATTTATTCTCCTAAACTCCAAATCTGTGTGGATTTCCCAATTCTATCAATGTAATTTAATTAGGTGTAATATTATAATTAAGAAATTATATAAAACTGTGAATATTAAACCTAACTTGACAGTGTAAAATGTAGATCTGAAGAAGCTGCATCGACAGCGAAACGCGTCATCGCAATTTAAATAAACTAGTGGAAATTGACTAAAAACAGTCTTTTATTATATATTTATAATGAATTTCCATTAAGTAGAAGCTACAACCATCCAAAATTTTAATTTTAACAACACCATGATTTTTGTTTTTGCCATATTCATTTGCAACCCTATTTGTTTCGATGCATTAAAAAGCTATGTTAGCATATCCTGAAGTTCGTCTGTGTTACTACTCATAATAACAATATCGTCAGTGAATTGCATATGACCCAAGAAGGTACCATCGATGTTTATTAATCTTTTTTCTCATCTTAGAGGTTTGAACATGTCTTCTAAGGCCAGAGTAAATAGCTTGGGAGATTTTGTGTCGCCTTGCCGAATACCACGTTGAATTTTGATCCTATCAGTTACTTTATTTTCATCTACTCGTCTTTGTGCATGTGAGATTGCGTTGTGGTATATTATTATACTTAATTAAGTTGGTATATCTGGAGCCCATATGTGCTGCATTCATTTATTCGGTTAATTGTGGACATTTCTAAGTTATCAAAGGCTTTATGATAGTCTATAAATGCAAGATATTGTAAGATTTTTCCAGCAAAGTTCGATTCGTCTGTAGAGGATCTTTTTTTTTTTTTTTTTTTTTTTTAATTGGTCTAGCACACGTGCTGCAGGGAAGTCCCTAAAGCGCTCCAGGAGCGGCACGAGTGCGGAAAAAAAGCGATTCACGTTGTTCTTGAATCGCTGTAAATTGTACTCGGTGGGAAACACAGCGCTGGGCAAATTATTCCAAAGGGATGACGTTCTCCATATAAAAGATTGCTTGAAAAGCGTCGTACGCGGAGTAACAAGCTGAACCTCATACGGATGCGAAGCACCAGCGCGACCTGTATTTCTAACATGCACCGCTTTGGGAGGAATTAAGCGGGCTACATCCTTCGAACACTTTCCATGAAAATACTTGTAGAACACACTCAAGTCGCCAACCGTTCTTCGATGTTCCAGCGAATCAAGGCCGCCGGTCAATTCCGGGTCCCCAATCACACGGACCGCTCTTCTTTGAACAGAATCCAACAAATGCAGTGTATGTTTGGGAGCGGAGCCCCAAACGTGGGGGCAGTATTCCATAGTTGGTCGAATTTGGGCTTTGTAAAGAATTAACAGTTGCTGTGGGGTGTAAAGCTTTCTGGTTCTAAATAATATTCCCAACTTTTGAGAAGCTCTCCTTGCTATGCCTGCAACATGTTCATGCCAAGACATATTTGCTCCCAAACTAACGCCCAACAAATTGAGCGACGACACTAGGGGAATGAAGAGCCCCGACATAACTATGTCGGGTTCAGCAACGTTAACTTTTTTAAAAAAACTGCCGCTTGGGTTTTTGTAGCGTTAAATTCCACTTGGTTACTGTCACCCCAAGATAGAATTTCTTCCAGGTCTTTGTTAAGTTGAACGACCTCCTGCTGTCTGCGGATATTCGCCTGAGCAGCTGATGTCCGAGCGTTCAAGGTGAATGAAGAGACAAGCGTACTGTCATCTGCAAAGCTATAGATTGGATTCCCGGTCTTTTCCAGCAGATCGTTAATGTAAATGAGAAAGAGAGTAGGAGACAGTATGGAGCCCTGGGGCACACCGGCGTTGATAATGAGGTTGTTAGAAAGAAATCCGTAGACCGCCACTCGTAAAGAATCTATGGTGGTGTTTCCAAATTTATTTGTGAGTCGACTTGTGATTATTTTTGCATTACTCTATAAAAATTATTAATATTTTTTATTATGTTTCAAAACTTAAAACATTATTGTGTCTTAAGAAACGATTTTACTACTCATTGGGAGGGATAGTTATGAATCTAAAAATCTCAAAACGAACGAATATATGCAATGTTTTCATTAGTTTGTTTTTTTACATTTTAATTTGGGTTAAGCAGACCATCAAAATTTGCATATTTAATGATGAATACGTTCGAAGCTATTTTGAATTATTTTCGTCCCCCTACTTTGTTTTTCGGCAATTTTACCTTCCCCTTTTAAAACCCCCCTCACCCCTTCACTTAAGGCCTTAGACCACTGTAGAGGCATGAAAATGAACCTTTTAAAATTATTTTTTTTTGGATTGAAAAAAATGTTTAATTAAAAAATGAACCATATCACATGGTTACATATGTATTGAGGTACAAAAATATATTTTTTAATATAATATATTCTACAAAATGGCGGCACAGTGCAGCTTTTTACTAGACATCTTTTTAAAAAAGGGCTCCGGGGCTTGCAGCATATCTTGAGTAAATTTGATCCTGTAACAAAAAAAATTCTGCTTAAGCTACACGTAAATAGCTAGAGAAGTGCATAGAATATTTTTAAAATATTGACTTTTCAAAAAAATCGCAAGCTTTTGAGAAAAAATCTCGATTTTCTCGGAAAAAATTGGCAGAAATTTGTTAATAACTTTTGCAATTTTTAGTATTTCGTAAAAATCCTATGTATTTTTATTGAGAATCTAATACTAAAGCTACAGTTAAAATTTGAAGTCAATCGGATAAAAATTGTTTGAGTTATGCTGCAAGTCGATTTGAAAAACATAGTTTTGAGATAAACGCGCTTAAAGTTTTAACTACTGATTTCTAACTTTTAAAATTGCTATAATAAAAAAAAAATCGATTAGCCTGCGATCCTGTCACTATATAAGTGGCCTTCTAAATTGATATTTTCTTCGTCTTCAGCATCAAACAACGACAACTCGGCTTGGCGAATCCTCACCACATGAGCTTTCACTCAAAAATTGTAACAATGCAGCACTATCGGCAAGTGTAAGACCTCTACAATCTTCATAATATGTTATCATTAAATACGCATACAGACAGATCCCTTGCGATGTCAAGCACTTTTTTATTAATCGTACGTTCAGCGCGTGCGTCGAACGTACTGTAAACCTCGTGGTTTCAACGGTTGTACCAACACTATGGTGAAAATCGTGAATAGAGGATAATTACAGGCGCCCTCTATTATCACGTTCCAAAAGCACATCGTAAATATAAGTCTAATTTCTACTATGAAAGTGAAAAACCCGAAGCGCGCGAAATACGTAATTCCATACGTTCCGATATGGTATGACTTTCTTGACGTAGAGCAGGGGTGCTCAAACTTGAATTGCTGGCGATCTACCTCAATATTATTAGACTACGATCGATCGACTCTGAGAGGCTGCAAGTAAGTGTGATGCAGGATTGTCGTCTAAGTAGGGTGTATCGTGGCATAGATATTAGTTTTCCGCACAATATGCATTTTTTTAGTCAAGGTAAGTGTAGATCTGCTCTAAAATGTCAATGAAAAAACTTCTTCTCATTCAAAATTGCGAGTTTATTGGTTCTTACAAAACAAACGAGTTCTAGTGTCTAAACTTAACTAAAGAATGACTTTGGATGTTGAAGCGTGGCACTGCATGTCCTCAGCATACTTTTCATAAGATGATACGTAATTACCGAGTGCTAATCGTAAGCATGATGACATATGTTCGTCATTTAGTCGATTGCGATATTTTGACTTAATTATCTTCATTTCAGAAAATGCAGACTCGCACAAGTAAGTTGACCCAAACATTGCCGTCAGTTGAAGGACGATTTACCTTAGATTTGGATATTTATCTTCAGATATAAAACACCAGAATTTTGTATCAGATGCTGTGGCTTTAAGATGTATATCTGATATAATTTGCACTCTCATTTTCAACAGAACATGAGTCCATGTTAAACTGACTTGCTATTGCAATAGCTAATTCCTCAATGTTTTTACACGAAAAAGGATAACTCATAAATGATGCGATATTTGCCAATTTACTGAAATCATAAAAACGTATTTCGAATTGGCCCAAAATATTTGATAATTCTGCCTCATAAATATCATAATTCAACTGAGGAATCCTTGCTTTCAAAGACGAACAATTTTTCAGATCCTTTTTTTTTCAGTTGATCTATCATAAGTTGCAATTTACTTTTAAATGCGTTTATTGCGCTAATCATCTCAATAAAAGTTTTTTCTTTTACCTTGAAGCTCCAAATTAATGGTGTTTAAATGCATTGTGATGACTGTCAAAAATGCCAAAGCAGTCAGCCATTTTCCGTTTTTCAGCATCTGAGTGTCATCATTTCTTTCGTCCAGAAAAGCTGTTATTTCGGGCAATAATTCTTTAAACCTTTCTAGGAATTTTACGCGATTCAACCACCTGACGTCCGTGTGAAGAACTAAATCAGTATGTTCAGTTGACTCACTATCTTCCAACTGCAATTTAAAGAGCCGTCGTTGTAAGCTACGTGCACGGATAGAATTCACAATTTTTATTGCAATGCCCATAATCCCCTCCATGTTTAGAACTTTTGATCACAAAACTTGTTGATGTATAATGCAATGGAAGGAGAAAAATGAAGGGAAATCATCATTAGCTCGACACAATGCCACAAAACCGTTTTCGTTTCCAGTCATTGCTGGCGCTCCATCGGTTGTAATGCACACTAGTTTATATATTGGTAGCTTGTAGTTTGTTACAAAATTGAAGAAAACGTCATATATATCTTCGCCACGGGTCTTTCCTTTCAAAGGAATCATTGTCAAAAACTCTTCCTTAGCCGACATACCATTCGAATAAAAATGCACAGCCGGGCAGTGTCTGTCATATCGGTGGATTCGTCGAACTGTAAAGAAAAGTATGTACATTCCATGATATCATGTTTTAGTTTATCTGCCATGTCCTGACTCATGACTTCAACACGCCTTGTGACAGTCGGACGAGATAACTGAAATTCTCTAATAGCAGACATAATCTCTGTTTTTTTTTTAAAATCTCCAAATAAAGTCTCACCCGCTTCAATAAATGCTTCCTTCACAACCAGTCCATCATCAAATGGTTTCTTGTGTTTTGCCAATATATAAGATATTTTAAATGACGCGATCGTTGCAGCTTTTGATTGTTTGGCTGGTCTTGTGAACGTGGTTTGTTCTTTTTTCAAACAAGTTATTAAATCACGTACTTTTCGTTTTCTTAATTCACTCTGTGACGGGAAATCCTTTTCATAGTTTTTATGAACCGTTTTATGATGCCTCTCTAAGTTCCCACGCTTAGGTATTGCAACTGACGCACGGCAAATGAGACAAATCCTTTACCATATAAAAGAAAAATTCTTCCTCCCAATCTTTATTAAAATGATAAGTTTTACTTTTCTTCGCCGCACTCATTTTGGACTATTTATTAATAAACTTTGTATCGATGTATCGCCTTCAAGTTACAACTCAGACCGACTCCTATTCCTGCAGGCGCAACATTTATATCGGCGCGAACGAAGTCTCGAATGTTCCCGTCAAACACGCCGCCCGAAGTGTCTAGAAAAATCGACGGGAATCAAAAACGCCGCTTTTCTTTGACAAGTACCGCGCGTTCCTTTGATAAAGCCGCCTTTTGCCGCTAGCAGGGGGTTATTACGATAAAAGAAAGTGATGTGGGGGTTATTCTGGCCTAATTGTGGATCGAATAAATTTTAGTAGTTTATTCATTACATCTTGTTTTAGTTACCAAAAAAAAAATCTGTGAATAGTTCTATATCGGAATTTTTTCTCGAGATCGACTCTAAAAGCACTCGCGATCGACCGTTTGAGCACCCCTGACGTAGAGTATTTGATAATATATACAGTGAAGTCCGTTTATAACGCTTCGCTATATCCAAAGTTCGTTACAAACAGTAAAAAAATCTAATATCATTTTTCACTACTTATTTAGAATAGGCGCTAATGCTTAGAAAAATGAATAATAGTAATTATTAAATTAAAATAAAACAAGTCACACTAAAGTTATTATTATGTACGTTGGTACATATACGAGTATAAACGAAAACACTAAAATACGTAGTTTATACAATAAAATCAGTAATTTTCGTTTGTACAATTTTACTTGAAAAAGAAATGGTGTTTATATAATTGTTAAGGTCACAAAAACTACTCCATATATGTTCAGGAACTTCACGAGATTCCAAAAAAGTTTCAGTCATTTTCTTAGTCATTTCTGAAATGGATGGAACATAAATATTATCTCCTTCTCCAAGCTCGTCTTCGTCGTCATTATCGCTTAAAATCTTTCCAGAAGTCACTGATGTAACAATTTGATCATCATTTAATATTTCTGTCGTCATTAATTCATTATCAGCACATACATATTATTCAAAATTAACGTGATTAAACATCTTTTTAATCTCGATTTCCCCTGTACTTTGTTGAATGTCAGCATCGTAAACAAATTCCAGACAATCAGTAGGTTCTTCTCGATGTTTTTCAAACCACTGCGTCAACGGTAGCTCATCATCTGAGTCATACCTACATTCCTTCCTTAAAAATCCGCCATGCTTAAAACAGTTTGCAATGGTTTCTCTACTGACTCTTTGCCAAGCCATGTGGATAAAGTTTATAGCGTCCAAGAGAGTTACAGAAAAAATGTCACCTTTATCGATTGTCTCTAACATTTTCATAAGTATTAATCCATAGACTGGAGCTTTGTACTTGAGTTTGGAGGCATAAAAACCAATTTTATTTGCTATAGATCAAATTCAGGGTGCGCTGGACAGTTGTCAATCAAAAGTAATATTTTCTGTTTGTGAATTTTAATTCTTTGTCCCATTCGATCAGTTCGTTTTTAAAAATTCCTGATGTCATCCAGGCTTTACTGTTTGATTTGTACTTTACTGGCAAATGTTGGTTTTTAAAACACCTGGGATTGGCGAACTTTCCTATAACCAACAATTTTCTTAGTCATGTGCAGATTTTTTTACCCTTTTACGACTAAATTTTTTTTTATCACAGATTGATAAGATTTCTTGCCATACTTCCATATGGTAGAAACCGTAATTTTAGTTAAATTCAACTGTTTGCAAACATCCCTTTATTTAACCTCATATTCTATTTTCCTTATAATATCGTGTTTGTTTTTTAAAGTAAACGCTTTACGTTTTTGTGTACTCATTTTAAAATAAAAACTTAAACATTCACTTTGCAAATATGCATTAGAACCGCATAACACAATAAGTGAATTGAAGATAATACTGCTCGAACTAGCGACGTAGCGGAAACAAGTAGAATAGGGGCTGCCAGCGGGTTTCGGTGAATTTCCTAGATTAAGTCGTGCGAAATGGAGCACAGGGAGTAGCAAGTTCGTTATAAACGGACACAAAACATCCAAATTTGGTTCGCTTTTATCCGGAAGTTCGTTATAACCGGGTTCGTTATAACCGATAAAAATTTGCGTTGGAAGTTTTTTCGTGCATTATAAAATAGTTTGTTTTAACCGGAAATTCGCTGTAAACGGGTTCGTTATAAGCAGACTTCATTGTATTTTTAAAAAATTTGTTTTCAGTATAAAACGATTTCTATTATATTTTTGAGCATCGATTAAGCAAATAAAAAAAATGTTTTTTCAGAAAATTACAGTGGCCTAAGGCCTTAATGTTACCAAAATACTCATTTTTGTGATAGCAAATATAATTTCAATATTCTTACTTGATTTGGTGTTGTTATGCCGTACTAGATATTATAATTAATTCAGAAACTTCTAAATAGTGAATATATTACGAAATAATAACGATTTAGTTTCTACCACTGTCACTCCAACATTAAATTATCTAATCTTCATCTCTTATTTCCATTATCCTATAACTACCAAAATTGCTGCTTGCTCTTCTCTAATGAGTCCTTAATTCGCTAAGAGTATCTAAATATCCCTCTACTAACTGAAATCAACAAAACATATCTCTCGAAAACACAATTTAAGACATATTATTATTATTCAAAAGGAGCGCTTGAAATAATTAAATGTCGACGACGTGTTCGAGTAGGGTTTGTTGTTTGCGAGCAAATCTTTAGAAATAAAACATCCATCTAAAGCTTAAGGTATACAGCAGAAAAATTATTATATCAACTTCGTAAAGAATAACACTGTAATATATGTTAGTTTTGAATTACACAGGGCAACAAAAAATATTTTTGTTTTGGCGCCTGGGATTTTAGAGCTGATTTTAACTATATTTGGGACGCTAAATCTATACATGCAATCCGTTTTTCTCTATCAGCTCTACTTTTTTAGATACATCAACTTATCTACCAATGTGGTTTTTATTCAGTATATTCATTTATGAGAGTTCTAAAATTATTATATATTCATTAATGTAGGTACAATGGTTTTATTGTCAGTCTGTAATTGAGTAAATTCCAGGTAAATCTATAAATAGTGGAACCATTGCCTATCAGGTACCTGAACTGACCCTTTTAATCACCTAACTCGGGTAAGTCTCGTCAGTTTGTGCGTTCTTACTAATGAGAGTAGATCGAATTCGGCGTGTTTATTTTATGTTAAGAAAAGAGTGTTTTTGTGTTATTGAACAGAATTAAAATGAGTTCAGGTTCCAGTTCAAGAAGAAGTTGTGTAAATCAACCTGATGTGTTTTGCTATATATGCGGAGAATACATGTTTCAACAAAACAGACAAACTATTACTGACTTTGTAAAGCGAGCGTATCTTGGATACTTTGGAGTTAAGCTTGGTGATCAGGACAAAACGTGGGCCCCGCATCTCGTATGTAAAACTTGTACAGAGCATTTGCGGCAGTGGACTACCGGGAAAAGAAAATGTCTAAAATTCGGCGTACCAATGGTTTGGAGAGAACCAAAAAAACCACTTCAATGATTGTTATTTCTGTTTAGTAAATACTAATGGAATCAATCGAAATAACCGCAGTAAGTGGACTTATCCCAATTTAGACTCGGCAATACGCCCTATCCCGCACTCAGATGAAATACCGATTCCAACATTTCATCAGCTACCACATATCTCTGATGACGAATATTTTCCCTCTGATCGCTCTTCTGATGCTAATAAAAGTTCTGATGCTAATGAAACTAACAGTGACTCTGAGGGGGACGTCATCAGTTCCTCAACGCTTCAATCAAAATGAATTAAATGATCTCACCAGGGATCTCAATTTATCTAAAAAAGCTTCTGAAGTACTGGCTTCTAGGTTGAACAATAAAAATTTACTGGAACAAGGAACCAAAATTACCTTTTACCGTACAAGAGAAAAAGATATGCTACCATTCTTTTCTCAAGAAGACAATCTTGTATTTTGTCACGAAATTAGGGGACTCATGAAAGAAATGGGACTTTCTGAATATATTCCAGATGATTGGCGCCTATTTATTGACAGTTCAAAGCGAAGTTTAAAATGTGTCCTTCTACATAATGGGAATAAATATGGTTCAATACCACTAGCTCACTCAACGAAACTGAAAGAAGAATATAATACCATAGCTTTGGTCTTGCAGAAGATAAAGTATTACGAACATCAATGGATGATTTGTGTAGACTTAAAAATGGTAAACTTTCTTCTTGGGCAGCAAAGTGGTTACACGAAATATCCGTGTTTCTTGTGCCTCTGGGATAGTAGGGACACAACACACCACTGGGTTAGAAAAGATTGGCCTCAGAGAGAAAACATGGACGTTGGGGAAAAGAATGTCATTAACGACGCTTTGGTTGAAAGAGAAAAAATCATACTTCCTCCGTTACATATAAAGTTGGGCTTAATGAAGCAATTTGTAAAGGCTCTTGATAAGAATGGGTCTTGTTTTGCATATATAGGGGTAAAAATGCATCAGTTGAGCACAGAAAAACTCAAAGCAGGGATATTTGACGGCCCACAAATAAGACAATTAATTAAGGATCCTGCCTTCATAAATTCAATGAATCAAGTTGAACGAGAAGCTTGGACATCATTTGTTGCAGTTGTAGAAAATTTTCTAGGCAAACATAAAGCTCAAAACTATGTTGAAATGGTTAACAAGATGCTTAATAGTTTCAAATCCTTAGGGTGCAATATGAGTATTAAAATACACTATTTACACAGCCACTTAGACCGTTTTCCAGAAAATTTAGGAGACATGAGTGAGGAACAAGGTGAAAGATTTCACCAAGATATTAAAGTTATGGAGGACCGCTACCAAGGAAGATGGGACATGCACATGATGGCAGATTACTGCTGGGGTTTAAAAAGGGACTGTTTAAAAAAAACATTCAAGAATGTCGCGGAAAAGAAGCTTTCCAAGTGTTGAGTGACTATTTCATTTCTTCAATGTTTTTTTTTTGTTTGTAAGTACGACATAATATTGTATTTTGTATAACTAAAATAAAAATTTCGTATCTACTTTTGTTTACTACACTTACGGATTTGAGTTACAATAATGTAACTTATATTTCTCTAAAATTGAATATCTTAAAAATTTGAGCTCCTAGGTACAAATGAATACGTTATTTGAATTCAGGACATCAAATTGATATAGAATCAGCTCAAAAAACCTCGACACCAAAACAGCTGTGCTCCTGTGTTATCACTGTCTTTATTGAAAATCAAGATAGGCCGTGCCTCTTTCTCACAATTTTGAAAGTACAAAAAAATTTCATATAATGAATGTATACTTATTCTATCTTAACCTAAGCTCTTCTAATAGGAATCCTATACTAACTTAACCTAGGAAATGTGTTTAGTATATACATGAGTTTCTTAATGCTAGGACTGAGAACTAAGACTAAAACTACCTTAGACTAAGACTAATTTAAACTTAACCTAGAATGACAATCTTCTTGTCACGGCGGGCGAGGGGGGTCATCGTCTTCGTCCGAGAGCAGCGGGTCCGACGGCGGCGGCTGGCGTGAGGTGGGACTCGGAAGGCGTCCCTGATGCACGGGTTGGGGTGCTGGGACGCCTTCTCGAGGAACTTCTGTTGATAGTTTGAATTGTAGATCGTCAAAAGAATAGTAAAATGTCCTAAAGGTACAAGCCAGTAAAATGTCCTAAAGGTACGAGCCAGTAAAATATGTCCCTCGACTGCTAAGGCAAATCGAACTTCGTTATATGGGGCATATTTCTGCCGAATTAAAATTATCTATAATATATATAAAATGCAACGTCTCTCTGTCTGTCTGTCTGTATGTCTGTCTGTCTGTCTGTCCGTTAGTGCGTCTATCACTGAAGAACCACTTATCCGATTTACGTACTTTTTTTTTAAAACATACATATGTTCTCTGGCCAGGTTATAGGCTATATTTTATTACGATAGGTAGCATAAGGAATGAGCAGTGACGTAAAATAGCGAATGATGCCGGAAATAAGTTTGCCGCTAGCGCGTGCCTTTCCAATACACAGCCTAAACCATTAAATATGGAACAATATTATGTAGCAAATAATATCTGTAATCTATAATATATATAAAATGCAATGTCTCTCTGTCTGTCTGTCTGTCCATTAGTGCGTTTATCACGCGGGAACCACTTATCCGATTTACCTGTCTTTTTTTAAATTCATACATATATTCTTTGGCCAGGTCATATAATAATAATAATCTATATCTATAATATATATAAAATGCAATGTTTGTCTGTCTGTCTGTCTGTTCGTTAATGCGCTTATCCCTCGAGAACCACTTATCCGATTTACGTGATTTTTTAAATTCATACATATGTTCTCTGACCAGGTTATAGGTATATATTTTATAACATCTATAATATATATAAAATGCAACGTATCTCTGTCTGTTAGTCTGTTCGTTAGTGCGCTTATCACTGGGGAACCACTTATCCGATTTTCGTACTTTTTTTTTTAAAACATACATATGTTCTCCGGCCAGGTTATAGGCTATATTTTATTACGATAGGTAGCATAAGGAATGAGCAGTGACAATAATAGTGAATGAAGTCGGACAAAGTTTGCCGCTAGCGCGTTCTCTTGCAATACACAGTCCAAACCATTAAATATGGAACAATATTATGTAGCAGAGAATATCTATAATACATATAAAATGCAATGTCTCTCTGTCCGTCTGACTGTCTGTCCGTCCGTTAGTGTGCTTATCACTGGAGAACCACTTATCCGATTTACGTGCTTTTTTTTAAACATACGTATGTCCTCTGGCCAGGTTATAGGATATATTTTATTAGGTGACATAAGGAATAAACAGTGACGACAATAGTGAATTAAGTCGGAGAAAAGTTTGCCGCTAGCGCGTTCTCTTGCAATACACTCCCTAAAGCATTAAATATGGAACAATATCATGTAGCAAAGAATACAATATATATAAAATGCAACATCTCTCTGTCTGTCCGTCTGTCCGTTAGTGCGCTTATCACTCGAGAACCACTTATCCGATTTATGGGTTTTTATAAATTTGTACATATGTTCTATATAATTCGATATAAGCCTAGATAATGAGAGATAAGGTGAGAAAATGAGAGATTAGGAGAAATAATGGGACATAAGTCGAGATAAGCCTCGATAATGGGAGATAAGCTGAGATAATGGGAGATAAGTATAAATAATGGGAGATAAGGAGAGATAATGGGAGGTAAGCAGAGATAAGTCTAGATAATGGGAGATATGGTGAGATAATGGGAGATAAGGAGAAATAATGGGAGATAAGTCGAGATAAGCCTAGATAATGGGAAATAAGGTGAGATAATGGGAGATAAGGAGAAATAATGGGAGATGAGCAGAGATAAGCCTAGATAATGGAAATTATGTAGAGATAATGGGAGATAAGGAGAAATATTGGGAGATAAGGAGAAATAATGGGAGATATTTTATTACGTTGGGTAACATAAGGAATAAGCAGTGACGATAGTAGTGAATCAAGTCCACGCAACCGGAGCCGCGGGCCCGGCTAGTTCTATAATAAAACAGCAAACTTTGTCACGTTTTAGTGCAGTAAAAAAGCACTCGAAATTGCACAGTCTACATACAGCAATATTATGATTTTATCCTCTCTGGGGTATCACCAGGAGTATTGCCCTGAGTTTTGGACGTTGAAAAACTTGTGCTCTTTTGTCCATAAACAATTTAAGTTTTCAAAACGCGTTTTTTTGAGCTTAAAATGTAAATAACTCAGGTTATACAGTGTGTCCCAAAAATTTTTATACAAATAAAGAAAAAGTTTATCTTATAATGAATAGTAAAGTGTGTTTAAATTTAAAATACAGAGCAAAATACTAATTGGAAATGTTAATAGGAACTAAAAAAATATGCTCACGTTTAAATTTGTCTCCTTCCTAGTTATACATTCAAAAAAAACTGAAGTAGACATGTCAGTAATTGTTGAATTATTTATTGAATGAAAGAAAACGAAATCACTACAAATTTACGGCTGAAAATAAATGAACATATCTTTGGAAATACCTAACAATTGTCAATAACCTTCAAAGCTAACGTCAGTTTGCATTTGCCATAATTAGAAACGCCAGTAAAATTGAGTGTAGCAAATAAAATTGAAATCGTTCTCATAGTTGGAGATAATTATAAAATTTTTAGAGAAGTAGCAGAAATCTTTAATAATAGACACCCTGATAAAACTGTACACATCACCACTGTAAGATATCTGATAAATAAATTCAAGATTCATTGAAGTGTTGAAAATAAATTTAAAAAGAGACATCGGGCATGGGTTTTAAATGAACATAATCAAAATCAAGTAATGCTGTCGGTAGTAGAAAAGCCAAAAGATTCACTTCGGAAAAGATCAGCTTTATTGAATGTGAGTAAAACTACAGTTGCGAGAATTTTAAGATTAAATAAATTTAAACCATACAATCCCCAATTTACCCAAACTTTAAAAGCAGGAGGTTTTGAACGAGGGTTTGAATTTTGTGTTTGGTTTCAAAGAGAGTTGGAAGATAACAGGTTTATGGAAAGACAAATACTTTTCTGTATAGCGACATTTACGTCTAATGGGACAGTAAGTTTTCAAAACTATCGCTGGGGAGCGATGTTAATCCTAACTTCAATATCCAAACTCGAGATCAATGCTCGTTTAAAACCAATGTATGGTGTGGAACTTTTAAAAATAGAATAATTGGACCATTATTTTTTCGAAATAATATGAATGCTGAACGTTACCTAGAATTTTTAAACAATGAGTTTTTTTAATCGCCTACCAATAACACAGCCCCACAAAAAAAAAGTGGGGTATACTTTTGATGCGATATATCAGATCCGTAGTATTTTTGCCCGCTGATCACGAATCTGACGTCAGAATATCGCCATCACATCTCAGTTTTTTTCTAACCTCAAAAAATAGGTAAAAATTAGTAAAAATTAAGAAAAATATACTCCTAAAAAATTGATTCGAGCTTTTTTCATGAATCCAAAGATGTATTAATATGTATTCGGACACGCTAAGCTAATATTCATCGGTTGGATTGAGCCATACAGTTCTGTTTTCTTTCTAACCTCAATAAATCAGACAGATATAGTTCTTCTCGAATGCAAAAACGAATTCAAATTAAAATTCAACCGATCCTTACCAAATTTGGTACACGGGGATTTTTTGGGTCGCTGATCACGAATCTCAGGTTGGATTTGCAAAATTCAAGATGGCAGATGTTTTCGCGCCATTTTGAACGCCGAGAAAATTCATCGGTCGATTTTTATTCTTCTACCTGCATCCAGGGTACCTCCACGTGGTGACGGTGAGCAACGGTGTTACTCTACTAGCCGGCAGAGTCCCTGGATAACGGCTTAGATGCCGTCATGGCAGGTAGAAGAAAGAGAATTACGATGCAGGGACTCGGAAACCCAGTATCGGCGGTTGGTCAGGGTGGGAAAGCGAGCCCGCAGCCGTCGTCATCCAGCAACCGTAGCTCTTCATGTGTGGGTGACTTGGCTCATGTAGAGTATAACGCTACAAGAAAACGGTCTCACGGTACAAGGACTTTTCATAAGTGCGATAAAAACAGTGATTCATTTTGTTATATTTGCCGTCAACACGTATTGAGTAAAATGGGGTCACCGATAACGGATAAGATTAAAACCTTATATAAGGATTGTTTTAACATTGAAATACAGCACCAAGATACAGATTGGGTTCCCCACATCATTTGCAGTTCTTGCAAAATAATGTTGTACATCAATAAGAAGGCGATTAAATATTCCAGACCAGCAATATAGAATTGACCATACAGTGAAAATGATTGCTACTTTTGTATGAATGTTGTATCTAGGCATAACCGAAAAAATAAAAGCACTATTACTTATAACGATGTTTCGACAGTAACAAGACCAACCAAACCATTTGATGCTGATGTTATGGAAACAAATGATTTCACCTTATCAGTTCATGCCGAAAACATTGAGACTGTCGAAAAAGATTCAAACACTGTTACTAATGAATGTTCTAGTGACAACCTATCATATACTAGTGACACAGATAAAGAATTTCTGCCATACAACCGTAAACCAGAACCAATACTCGTATCACAGTCAGAACTTAGTGATCTAGTCAGAGATTTAGGCTTATCCAAAGATGGTTCAGAGCATCTTGCTTCCATTTTAAAGAAAATACATTTACTTAAGCCAGAAGTTACGATTTCTTATTATAAAAACAGAGATGAAGAATTTCGAAAATATTTCACAATGGACGAGGAATTGTCACTTATTGTACCGATGTAAAAGGTCTAATGGATGAATTTCAAAATAACTCATACGATCCTGAAGAATGGAGACTGTTCATTGATTCTTCTAAACGGAGCATTAAGGCAGTTTTGCTGCATAATACCAACGTTTACGCTCCCATTCCGATTGCTCATTCCACAGTTATGGAAGAGCAATATGAAAAAATGAAGCAACTTTTGATAAAAATAAAATATGCTGATCATAACTGGAAAATTTGTGGAGATCTAAAAATTGTAACAATATTGCTTGGCCAACAGTCAGGGTTTACACTTTATCCCTGTTATAAATGTCTGTGGAATAGCAGAGACAGGGAACGTCATTATAAGAAAAAAATTTGGCCAACAAGAGAATCGTTTACTCCTGGTGAAAATAATGTATTGTTTCCACCATTGGTAGATCCAGGAAAAGTTCTTATTCCCCCGCTTCACATTAAGCTTGGACTTATGAAGCAATTCAAGAGAGCATTAGATACAAACGGCCCATGTTTCAAATATTTACGTAAAAAATTTCCGAAATTTTCTGAAGCTAAAATTAAGGCAGGCGTATTTGACGGGCCACAAATAAGAAAATTGTTTCAAGATTCATTATTTGTTACTAAAATGAATAAAATTGAAAAAGCTGCTTGGCTTAGTTTTAAAGAAGTCGCAACAAACTTTTTGGGAAATAATAAAAGTCCTAAGTACAAAGAAATAGTCGAGAAAATGGTAAAAAATTTTCAAACATTAGGTTGCCTAATGAATCTAAAATTACATTTCCTGGACTCCCACATCGATGATTTCCCAGATAATCTTGGTGAGGAGCAAGGGGAACGTTTTCACCAAGATCTAAAAATCATAGAAAATCGGTATCAAGGACGATGGGATGACCATATGCTAGCGGACTATTGCTGGTCGCTAAAAAGAGAAACAAGTCCTCAAAAGCGTTTGGGCAGAAAGCCTTTGAATAGGTCATTCGCGGAAAAAAGAACAAGATACAGCCAAAAAAAGGAAAGTTAGGCGCGGGTCTAACGTTCGCAATTCTAGGGCTTAAGGGTCTACTATTTGAGAGTATATGGTTTAAAAGTCCCGGTTTTCAGTTTATTGGGTCTCATTTTTAAAGTTACAGGGTTATTGAGGTCTATTTTTTGAGGTTACAGAGTGTGGGAGTCTAAGGTTTCAGGGTTTAGGATTTAAGAGTATCAGGTTTGGTTGGTTTTTTGGTAGGAATCGGTTGGTTTTCAAAAATTTTGTCCGCCATCTTGGATCTGCCATTTTGAATTTTGCAAATTCGACCTCAGATTCATGATCAGCAACCCAAAAAAAACCCCGTGTACCAAATTTGGTAAGAATCGGTTGAATTTTAATTTGAATTCGTTTTTTGCATTCGAGAAGCACTATATCTGTCTGATTTATTGAGGTTAGAAAGAAAACAGAACTGTATGGCTTAATCCAACCAATGAATATTAGCTTAGCGTGTCCGAATACATATTAATACATCTTTGGATTCATGAAAAAGCTTGAATCAATTTTTTAGGAGTATATTTTTCTTAATTTTTTACTAATTTTTTACCAATTTTTTGAGGTTAGAAAAAAATTGAGATGTGATGGCGATATTCTGACGTCAGATTCGTGATCAGCGGGCAAAAATACTACGGATCTGATATATCGCATCAAAAGTATACCCCACTTTTTTTTTGTGGGGCTGTGTAATTGAAAGACAACGTATATGGTACCAACGTGATGGTGTATCATGTCACAGTACGAGAAATGTTCGAAATTATCTCCTTCACATTTTTAAACTGTAGAGTAATAGAGAGGTATGTGCAGTTTACTTGGTCCCCAAGGTCTCCGGACATCACTCCTCTAGACTTTTTCTTATGGGGCTACTTAAAAGAAAAGGTTTATCTTAAAAGGCCATTTCAAGATGTTGATCATCTTGAGAGAGTCATTAGGGAAACATGTGAAGCTATAATTCCTTATGTTTTCTAGAAGAAAAATCACCTGTTTAGAAAAGAATAGTGGATACACTATTGTGTAATAAAGTTAGAATTAATCCATATTTTTAGTTGTTATGTTATCTACGTAGTAATTAACTAAGTTGGGAATGTGGAATCTTTTGCACAATGATACTACTCAGTATATATCACCACTACACCAAACACTTTATTTTTGCACTCGACGCGCGTTTCGCTAACCATGTTAGCTTCATCAGGAGCGATGATTGACTAAAGCTAAACTACAAATCTACCCTATTTATACTTAGCCTAAACCTTAAATTACTCAAGCGGAACTAATGACATAGGCAAGGCCCTCAGTTCCGGTCAAGTAACTAGTAGAGGGGACTATAAGGAATAGGCCCTCTGTCTTTATTTAAACTACTTTTACATTTCATGATTTCCATACTTTCGTATGCGTTCAACAATCTCCTATCAGATACATTTTTTATTAACCTTAGATTATCTAATGTTACAGTATGATCAGCTTCAAGGGCATGTTCGGCAATGCTAGACTTTACTGTTCTATTGTATCTTAAGTGTGCTAAATGTTCTTTAAATCGTGTTTTAATTGACCTTTTAGTTTGCCCAACATACTTTTTGTCACAATCATCACAACTAATTTCATAAATTCCACTTTTCTCACAATTAGGAATCTTATCTTTGGGATTTCCTAAGATATTCCCCAGATTGTCTGATGACTTATAGACTAAGGTGAGGCCTACCTTATTAAATACCTTATTGAGTCCCTTGATGTATTTCGGATTATATGGTATGGAGACATATTTGGTGTTATTTTCTTCGCGTGTAAAAAAGGTGGAATTCTGAATATTAAACCTAAATTTGTGTCTATTTATTAGCTTATTTACTAAGTCATCGTCGTAACCATTAACTCTAGTTATATTTCTAATACGATTCCTTTCTTTATTGAAGTTTACTCTGTTCAGAGGGAAAGTGACCAAACGATGAACTAAAAAATGTAATGAGGCTAATTTATGTTGTTTGCAATGAAATGAATCATTAGGAATATATCTATCTGTTACTGTGTCCTTCCTATAGATATCAAATTCTAATCTATTATTATTTTTAATATTTTAAAATATCTAGAAAAGGCAATTGACCTTTGTTCTCAACTTCGTAAGTGAATTTAATGGAATCATACCGGCTATTTAATTTAGAAACAAAATCATTAATATTTGCTCTCTTTGTATCAAAAATCGCGAAAATATCATCCACATACCTATAAGGGGGGAATATTCGAATTCTTGACTGGCTTCGATTTCAAACTTACTCATGAATAAATTGGCTATGAAGGGTGACAAGCAATTACCCATAGCTGTTCCTTCTTTCTGAACATAAAATTGGTTGTTATATTGGAAATAATTTTGTTCCATACAAAGTTTAGATAATGTTAAGTATTCACGAATAATTTCGTCTTCAAAGTCATTCATTCTAAGTAATTCTTCGAGATATTGTAAAGTTTGTGGAATTGGCACACTTGGGAACAAAGAAACAACATCAAAAGAAATTAAGACTTCACCTTCATTAAGAACTAGATTTTTTGTTTTATTAATAAATTCTAACGAATTCTTCACTGCGAAAGTATTTAATGGCAACTTCTCATGTTCTTTTGATAACCATTTGGATATTGAATATGTGGGTGATCCGACCGATGAAACAATGGGTCGCATTGCTTTTCCAGGTTTGTGAATTTTGGGTAAGCAATACAATTTTGGTATGGTCGGATTACTCACATTTAATTTAAATTTTAGCGAATCGGAGACAAGATTCTTACATTTTTTTAAAGAATTTTTAACCTCTGATATCATTCTCGGTAATGGATTTCTTATTACCTTTTCATAAGGGCCAGATTCGATAAGATTATCTACGCGTTCAAAGTAATCTTTCTTATCCAATATAACAACCTTACTTCCTTTATCCGCTTTTAAGTAGAAGACATCTTTCTTTTTCAATCCTTTAACTACTTTTATGTTTTTTCGTGAATTAGAATTTGTGTTGTTAACTATGTTTTCCGATATTTGATTGCGACATGCTTCCCTAACAAAGGATTTACTATTTTCTGGAAGTGTACTAATGGAACTTTCAATGTGAGCAACTATTTCTGATAAATTATCTCTAGGAGGGGGTAATGCAAAGTTAAGACCTTTGTTTAAGATGCGAATTTCATTTCGTGTACAGGATTGAGATGAATGATTTTCTACAATATTTACGAGTTCTTGAGGACTATTTTTCTTCGGTAAGAGCTTTTTTAATTTTTTACTTAGAATAGAGAATTTCTTTTTATATTGAATATCAATAACTAAAAACATTTTCCGAGTTCCAGAGGAACTTGAGAAGTTACCATTAAATACTTTCGCAGTGAAGAATTCGTTAGAATTTATTAAATAAAACAAAAAATCTAGTTCTTAATGAAGGTGAAGTCTTAATTTCTTTTGATCTTGTTTCTTTGTTCCCAAGTGTGCCAATTCCACAAACTTTACAATATCTCGAAGAATTACTTAGAATGAATGACTTTGAAGACGAAATTATTCGTGAATACTTAACATTATCTAAACTTTGTATGGAACAAAATTATTTCCAATATAACAATCAATTTTATGTTCAGAAAGAAGGAACAGCTATGGGTAATTGCTTGTCACCTTTCATAGCCAATTTATTCATGAGTAAGTTTGAAATCGAAGCCAGTCAAGAATTCGAATATTTTCCAAGAGTATGGTATAGGTATGTGGATGATATTTTCGCGATTTTTGATACGAAGAGAGCAAATATTAATGATTTTGTTTCTAAATTAAATAGCCGGTATGATTCCATTAAATTCACTTACGAAGTTGAGAACAAAGGACAATTGCCTTTCTAGATATTTTAATTATTAAAAATAATAATAGATTAGAATTTGATATCTATAGGAAGGACACAGTAACAGATAGATATATTCCTAATGATTCATTTCATTGCAAACAACATAAATTAGCGTCATTACATTTTTTAGTTCATCGTTTGGTCACTTTCCCTCTGAACAGAGTAAACTTCAATAAAGAAAGGAATCGTATTAGAAATATAACTAGAGTTAATGGTTACGACGATGACTTAGTAAATAAGCTAATAAATAGACATAAATTTAAGTTTAATATTCAGAATTCCACCTTTTTGACACGCGAAGAAAATAACACCAAATATGTCTCCATACCATATAATCCCAAATATAGCAAGGGACTCAATAAGGTATTTAATAAGGTATAAGTCATCAGACAATCTGAGGAATATCTTAGGAAATCCCAAAGATAAGATTCCTAATTGTTAGAAAAGTGGAATTTATGAAATTAGTTGTAATGATTGTGACGAAAAAATATGTTGGGCAAACTAAAAGGTCAATTAAAACACGATTTAAAGAACATTTAGCACACTTAAGATACAATAGAACAGAAAAGTCTAGCATTGCCGAACATGCCCTTGAAGCTGATCATACTGTAACATTAGATAATCTACGGTTAATAAAAAATGTATCTGATAGGAGATTGTTGAACGCATACGAAAGTATGGAAATCATAAAATGTAAAAGTAGTTTAAATAAAGACGGAGGGCCTATTCCTTATAGTCCCCTCTACTGGTTACTTGACCGGAACTGAGGGCCTTGTCTATGTCATTAGTTCCGCTTGAGTAATTCAAGGTTTAGGCTAAGTATAAATAGGGTAGATTTGTAGTTTAGCTTTAGTCAATCATCGCTCCTGATGAAGCTAACATGGTTAGCGAAACGCGCGTCGAGTGCAAAAATAAAGTGTTTGGTGTAGTGGTGATATATACTGAGTAGTACGTAGTAATTAAGTAATGTTGCAATTTCAAAATAAAATGATACTACACAAATTTATTATGGATGTAATTGTTGTAAAGCTGATAAAAAGGTTATTAAAAATATGATACAATCAAAATCGGTGCACTAGTTTTCAATTAATTTAGTTTTCTTGTATTCAATAAATAATCCGATAATTATTGACGTGTTTGCTGGAATTTTTAACTAGGAAAGGCACAAATCTAAACGTGAGCATAATTTTTTAGTTCCAATTAACATTTTGAATTAATATTTTGCTCTGTATTTAAATTTAAACACCCTTTACTCGTCATTATAAACCATTTTATTTTCCCTATATATCATCAAATATTTTAAACTCTTAATGCTTGATTATGAATTTACGTGTGAAATAGAACTTTTTATCAAGAATATTTTTTTTGTAATATGTAAGAGTTACCTTTTTTCTTTTGTATAAAACTTTTTGGAACTCACTGTATAAGTTGAATCGAGACAAAAAAAAAACAAATTCTTGGTAATGAAATTTCCAACAAATCTTTATTAGTTTTAAGTTACTCAACCTACAGAATTGAAAAAACAGACAAAAACTGTTTTTTTTTTCATTTTATTGTACAGGTCGACTAAGTGAACCGATCAGCTTAAAACTTTCAGTATAGTCTCCTTCAAGAGCGATACAATCAGTGCAACGCTTTTCTAACATTTCTATACCTTTCTTGTAGAAGGATTTGTCTTTGCCTTCAAAAAAGGTCTCAGTTTCGTCGATAACTTCTTCGTTGGATTGTAACAATATTGCTTGGCCAACAGTCAGGGTTTACACTTTATCCTGTTATAAATGTCTGTGGAATAGCAGAGACAAGGAACGTCATTATAAGAAAAAAATTTGGCCAACAAGAGAATCGTTCACTCCTGGTGAAAGTAATATATTGTTTCCACCATTGGTAGATCCAGGAAAAGTTCTTATTCCCCCGCTTCACATTAAGCTTGGACTTATGAAGCAATTCACGAGAGCATTAGATACAAACGGCCCATGTTTCAAATATTTACATAAAAAATTTCCGAAATTTTCTGAAGCTAAAATTAAGGCAAGCGTATTTGACGGGCCACAAATAAGAAAATTGTTTCAAGATTCATTATTTGTTACTAAAATGAATAAAGTTGAAAAAGCTGCTTGGCTTAGTTAGAATATTTTTTTTTGTAATATGTAAGATAAACTTTTTCTTCATTTGTATAAAACTTTTTGGAACTCACTGTATAAGTTGAATCGAGATAAAAAAAAACAAATTCTTGGTAATGCAATTTCCAACAAATCTTTATTAGTTTTAAGTTACTCAACCTACAGAATTGAAAAAACAAACAAAAACTGTTTTTTTTTTTTCATTCTATTGTACAGGTCGACTAAGTGAACCGATCAGCTCAAAACTTTCAGTATAGTCTCCTTCAAGAGCGATACAATCAGTGCAACGCTTTTCTAACATTTCTATACCTTTCTTGTAGACGGATTTGTCTTTGCCTTCAAAATAGGTCTCAGTTTCGTCGATAAACTTCTTCGTTGGAGTCAAATCTCTTACCTGCGAGCATTTTTTTGAGGTCTGCGAATAGATAATAGTCGCTGAGAGCCAAATCTGGAGAATACCGTGGATGAGGAAGCGATTCGAACTTCAATTCATGCAATTTTGCCGTCGTAACCATTGACCTGTGACACGGTGCATTGTCTTGATGAAAGAGCACTTTTTTCTTGTTCATTTGGGGCCATTTCTTTGCGATTTCTACCTTCAAACGAACCAATAACTTTATATAATATTTGTTATTGATGGTTTTTCCCTTCTCAGCATAGTCGATGAAAAATATTCCATGCACATGCCAAAATGCAGAGGCCAAACCCTTTCCAGCCCAATGTTGTGTCTTTGGTCGCTTCGGGCGGCTTTCACCGGCTGCAGTCCACTCAGCTAATTGCCGATTTGATTCCGGTATGTAGTGGTGGAATCATGTTTCATCTATTGTCACATATCGCATGAAAAAATCCTTTTTATTGCACTTAAACAGGTCCAAACAGCGCTCAAAATTATCAACAGGTTATTGTTTTTGGTTCACTGTGAACAAACGCGGTACCAATTTCGAACAGAGCTTTTTCATGCCCAAATGTTCATGCAAAATATGACCAACACGTTCTTTTGATATCTTTAGGGTGTCAGCTATCTCACGCCACTTCACTTTACGGTCATCCTAAACAATTTTTTGGATTTTTTTGATGTTTTCTGGTGTAATCACCATTTGGGCGTCCAGAGTGTTCAGCATCATGGTATCTGTAAAGCTGTTTATAATGAAATAATGGTTTTGACAGCATTAACTAACAAAACCAAATTTTTGTGTGTACCAATTTAAATTTTTTAGAGATTTGGGATACGCGTCACCCTAAAAACTTGACCTTGGAATATAAAATATAAAAATAACATACACAATCTTTATATTTTTGAAAATGTTATATTTGGAATATAAATTATAAAATACACAATTTTTATATTTTCAAAAATAAATTAAGAATTTAAAATATATCTGTACTTGTCAATCTCAGTTCCTGTCAAATGTAAAATAACCCAAATGCAGAAATTGTTTTATAAAAATTTAAAAAATATCACATTAAAACAACTTTTTTATTATAGATTGGAAAGCTAGTTCGCTGAAAATTTTATTTTTATTAACAGCGTACTCTAATTCTTTTGGAATATATATATATATATATATATATATATATATATATATATATATATATATATATATATATATATTTATATATATATATATAATTTGCAGAATAGCTGAAAAGATGAACGAACATAAGAAGTAGATTATCAATTGCTTTTAGGCAGGCTGGCTTGTTTACATTACGTGGATTAAATTATACTTAAGTCACTGTTTATTTATTGAATCGAATAACGGAACCATTGAGTTTATTTTATGTTATTGATACATGGCAATATATTGCTTAGAATGAAGTTTATATAACTGATATTTTTGGTATACACTGTTTTTTGTTTAGAGAGCCAGAAGACGGCCAGCTTTGTTAGATGTCGGATTGCAAATTATTAATAATAATGATTGTTTCCAAAATTACAAAAATTGTTTGATTTTAAATAAAAACTAACTCATATATATATATATATATATATATATATATATATATATATATATATATATATATATATATATATATATATATATATATATATTTAAATTCAGCATACCAGTAAATGATGAGTGATTTTCCAGGGGCAGAGTCCCCGCAACACTTATCAAGCCATTGCTTTGCTTGAACGGTATCTTTTCCCATCAAAAAACAGTGTTTAATCAACACACGAAATTCGATTTTTTCCATTGTTTTGAAAATATCAAAAGTAGCGTCACTAAAACCACTATAACTTGTAAACTAATCGCCGAAATGTCATGAAATTTTGGCATATATTGTTTGAAGGTTGATACTTCCTAAAAATCATATGGATGTGTTGAAAAGGGTGACATTTATGTGTCAGACCAAAAACGTGTTAATTAAGCTCAATATGTGAAATTTCAGACTAATAAAATATGTGTTTGAATTTGTACTAACAATTTTGGTTCAGAGTAGGAGTTATGGATTATGTAGGCAGTAGGTATCTCACAAAATCTCTTAAAATTCAATTACATTGTTTTGCCAAATTCTGATTGTTTAACTCATTTCTTACTACAGTAAACAACAAGATCCGAATAATTTTTTTATTTTATTAGTTTCAGCATTAACAAATGATATAATATGTACCTATTTATTTCTATTTAAAATGAAACCGTATAACTTAAATACTCCGCTCGCGTAGACCTCATTCACTATTATCATCACTGCTCATTCCTTATTACGCAACGTAATAAAATAAATCCTATAACCCGGTCAGAAAAAATATGTAGGAATTTAAAAAAAAACACGTAAATCAGATAAGTAATTGACGAGAAATAAGCGCACTAACGGACAGACAGGCAGACAGAGAGACGTTTCATTATATATATATATATATATATATATATATATATATATATATATATATATATATTATATTCTTTACAACATGATTTTGTTCCATATTTAATGGTTTAGGCAGCGTATTGCAAGAGAAAGAACTAGCGGTAAACTTTTTTCGGACTAGAATCACTATTATCATTGCGTATTCCTTATGTTGCCGAACATAATAAAATATATCCTATAACCTGGCCAGAGAACATATGTATGTTTAAAAAAAAATGCACGTAAATCGGATAAGTGGTTCTGGAGTAATAAGCGCACTAACGGACAGGTAGGCAGACAGATAGACAGGAAGACGTTGCATTTTATAGATATTATAAAAGATTGTAGATAACCTGGCCAGAGAATAAATGTATGAATTAAAAAAAAAAAAAAAAACGTAAATCGGATAAGTGGTTCTCGAGTGATAAGCGCACTAACGAACAGACAGATAGAGAGACGTTGTATTTTATATATATATTATTTACTTTGCTACATGATATTGTTCCATATTTAATGGTTTAGGCAGCGTATTGCAAGAGAACGCGCTAGCGGCAAACGTTTTTCCGACTTGATTCACTATGATCGTCACTGCTTATTCCTTATGTTACCTAACGTAATAAAATATATCCTTTAATCTGGCCAGAGACCATATGTATGTATTAAAAGAAAAATTACGTATATCGGATAAGTGGTTCTTCAGCGATAAGCGCACTAACGGACAGAAAGGCATACAGAGAGATGTTGCATTTTACATTTATTATAGAGAACCTGGCCAGAGAACATATATATGTTAAAAAAAGGCGCGTAAATCGAATAAGTGGTTCACCAGTGATAAGCACACTAACGGACAGACAGACAGACGTTGCATTATATATATATATATATATATATATATATATATATATATATATATATATATATTATAGAAGATTATAGATAACCTGACCAGAGAACAAATGTGTGAATTAAAAAAAAAACACGTAAATAAGATAAGTAGTTCTCGGGTAGTAAGTACACTAACTGATAGACAGACAGAGAGACGTTGCATTATATATATATATATATATATATATATATATATATATATATATATACATATATATATATATATATATATATATATATATATATATATATATATATATATATATATATATATTATAGATATTCTTCGCTACATAATATTGTTCCATATTTAATGGTTTAGGCAAAAGAACCCGCTAGCGGCAAACTTTTCTTGACTTGATTCACTATTATTGTCACTGCTTATTGGGAATGTTACCTAACGTAATAAAATATAGCCTATGACCTGGCCAGAGATTATATGTATGTTTTAAAAAAAAGCACGTAAATCGGATAAGTGGTTCTCCAGTGATAAGCGCACCAACGGACAGACAGACAGACAGAGAGATGTTGCATTTTATATATTATAGATTATATTTGTATTTTCATACACATCAATATAAATTTCACTTTTATTGATTTCTCAGATTTAAAGACTGCAGTTCATATTTCTTGCTTCTCATGTCACAAGGCCCATTCAAATTCACTGATTTGTCCATAAGCTCATATGAATGACATGAGACAAGTTAAGTTTAAGTTTAAAAATATATATGACACAAACTATATTTAAAGTACACAGAGTTACTCTTAATGTTCATAAATTCAAGAATTAGAATATTGAAATATTAAAATTAAAGTGTAATTAATTGTTGGATGTCAGTAACCAACTGTCTTAAAAAGTAACAATTTTTATATATTTTTTTTTCATTAAATTTATTCAGAAAGGCCTAGTTAAATCTCAGAAATACTGTAAATGTCACGTTCTTATTTACAATCGGCTATATTGTTTAGCTGTTTTGTTTACTTGTGGCAGAGCGAAAATAGTATTTTCATTTCATTCATTTTATCATTTTTTAGGGTCGATTTTTTACTTTATTATTGAGATCCGCTATTTAAGATAAATTTTCTGTAATCGGTCTTGCTACAAGGATGTGTCAGTTCCAATATATTAAGTGATTTCTGTAACACCCTATACATATATATATATATATATATATATATATATATATATATATATATATATATATATATATATATATATCGAATTTCTAAAGATCTTGGAGTCGAGGAGTTTGAAAATAAAAATTTCTAGAATTTATATTAATTTTTTGTGCATGATACAGTCAAAAGCTTTAGTGAAATCTATATAACATGCATATACATCTACATTATATTATTATAAAAAAGTTTATACTGGTAATGTCAAAAAACCGGTAGTATTCTAGTAGGACTCGCATGCTTTCAAGTTTCCGACTCGTCACGCAATTATCCAACCTTGTCGTTCATACTAATTATCCTGTAATGACAATCTAAAAAACAACAATATATTAAGTCATTTCTGTAACACCCTATACACATATATATATATATATATATATATATATATATATATATATATATATATATATATATATATATACGTATACGAATTCACTGAATAATTAAAGAAAATGCTCTATTATTACAGTTCTAATTCTAATTGAGAAATTATAACTTTTATTTTTCAACATTTTCCTCGAAGGTGAAATTTATTTACATTTTTTTTTTTGTTTTTTTGAATATTGCTCAACATATTTTTTATTTACTTGTTTTCATTCCAGTCTCCTTATTATTGGCCTTGGCGAAATAAACCCCCTGACAACGTAGATTACGCCATCTACTTAACGAAAAGGACGCTTAGGAATAAACAGCGGCACGGTTTGGAGGATTACGAAGTGGAAGCGTTAACAAACCTAAGAAGAAACTTATCAAACAAGTGGGACATCATCACTTCACAAGCAGAGGAACAGGTCAGTTTAGCTTATAATTAAACAGTGGCAGCTGTGAAATTTCTTGGTTTTATAGCAACACGAGATACCAGTTAAAAACTATGTAAAATATCTTGGATTTGGTTAGACTATACAATTTGGATTGAAATATAAATGCGCAAATAGTATATTCCTTTTATGGACTGTATTTTTTGGATTAACTTACGACAGTCTAGCGCGACAATATAATATATTAAGCGGACAAATTAATTTTCGGTCATTATATGTGAGTATCAACTGTGAAATCTATTTCTAAAAAACTAAGTCTTCAAAATAATCTTCGCTTTATACATATTTTACAATTTCTGAGGCAATTAGGGCTTGTAATTAAGGGAGGCAAAAGAGCGCAGAAAATATGTTTATTGCAACCAGAATTTGGCGAGATTTTGCCCTGGTTTGTTTAATGTTGTTATTTCAACTAAATTTTGATTACCATAAAGTTCTTCCCTGCGGTTTCCAGTGTTGGAAAAATTATGATGCGATCTCATCAACTGACTTGGATTAAAAATCTACAAGGTGGTAATGGGGCCAAGTTTGAAGGCTACGTTATATGAGGAAGGATTTCGCAGCCTAACGCAAAGATGGTTTCCAAGTTATTTTATGCTGTGCGGAGCAGGATTCCTGCTGCACAAGACCTGTCGCCATACTGCTGGTATTCTGTAGAATAAAAATTAATTTTGCCGATTGAAAGAAAGAAAAAAATAAGAACAGCTTTTTTTTAGATAAAAATAGATATATAAAATACAGGGAAAAATACGAGGCTGGTTTGAGAAGTCCGTGCAAAGTCCGAGAGATGGCACCACCGGCGCGTATCGAGGTCATGTTTAGTTAGTAGCATCTATTGAATGAACGCACACAAGTTTCAGCCATATTGGTCTATTTCTTTGGGTTTGGCATTCGTGTGAATCAAGGAAGTCGAGTGATTTTCAAGAAATGGACGAAAAAGAATTTCGTGTGGTGATTAAACATTACTTTATGAAAGGCAAAACGCCTCAGGAGACTAAAGAGAAGCTTGATAAATATTATGGTGACTCTGCACCTGCGATTAGAACAGTTTATAAGTGGTTTCAAAATTTTTGGACTGGCCATATGGGCACAAGTGACGCTGAACGTTCTGGACGGCCTGTGGAGGTTACGACTCCAGAAATCATTGATCAAATCCATGATATGGTGATGGATGACAGAAGAGTTAATGTGCGTGAGATTGCTAGTGCTGTGGGCATCTCGACTGAACGGGTACATAATATTTTGCACAAACATTTGGACATGAGAAAGCTATCCGCAAGATGGGTGCCGCGATTGCTCACGCTTGACCAAAAACGGAAGTGTTGCAAGGATGGTTTGCAGCTGTTCCAGAATAATCCGGAGGACTTTAAGCGTCGTTTCGTCACTGTGGATGAAACATGGATACATTACTATACTCCTGAGACCAAACAACAATCTAAACAATGGGTTACCAAGGGGGAATCTGCACCAAAGAAGGCGAAGACCATTCCTTTGGCCGGAAAGGTTATGGCGACTGTCTTTTGGGATTCGCAAGGGATAATCCTCATCGACTATCTGGAAAAGGGTAAAACTATTACAGGTGAATATTATTCATCGTTATTGGACCGTTTGAAAACCGAGCTGCAAGAAAAACGCCCGCGATTGGCCCACAAGAAAGTCCTTTTCCATCACGACAACGCACCAGCACACACCGAAGCAGTTGTGGTCGCAAAATTAATGTAAATAGGATTCCAACTCGTTTCACATCCCCCCTATTCTTCAGACTGGGCTCCCTCGGACTACTATTTGTTCCCCAATTTGAAGAAATGGCTGGCGGGACAAAGATTTTATTCAAACGAGGAGGTGATTGCAGACACTAATGTATATTTTGCAGACTTGGACAAATCCTATTATTCGGAAGGGATCAACAAACTAGAACATCGTTGGACGCAGTGTATAAGCCTAAAAGGAGACTATGTCGAAAAATAAAAAAGGTTTACCCCAAACACATAAGTAGTTTTTATTTTTGCACGGACTTTTCAAACCAGCCTCGTACAAGGAAAAAATACATTTAACTTCAATGCCTTTTGCACGTTATTCATTTAAAATTTATATTTCTGAACTATTAGAGATATTATCCTAGAGGAAAAAATGTTAGATTTGAGAATATAACTCTGCACACCTTCAGCTGCGCTCGTTTAATGTCAACAGTCATGCTCCTTATATTTCAGCGAATCCAAGTAATCTGGATAGATTGAAAATAATTATAATTATCATTTTAAAATGAGATCGTCTTTCTTCTCAACTTAAAAATGAGTCGAACACACTTTTTGCTCCATTTTATCATTCATCATCATCATCATTAGCTTATTCCATCCATAGTTGGATGTAAACCTCTC
The DNA here is from genome assembly GCA_019049505.1 of Pachyrhynchus sulphureomaculatus. Lineage (NCBI taxonomy): Eukaryota > Metazoa > Arthropoda > Insecta > Coleoptera > Curculionidae > Pachyrhynchus > Pachyrhynchus sulphureomaculatus. The sequence goes on along the minus strand of CM032456.1, from coordinate 206,499,457 downwards.
CAATTTGTCTCCAATGAGCTTTGTTGTTTGCTTTTTGCATCCAATCGTGTCCTGCTAATATTTTTATGTCGTCCATCCATCTCGTCTGTGGTCCACCTTTGCATTTTTTGTGTTCTCTGGGCCTCCATTCAACTATATGGCGCGTCCATCTGTTATTCTGCGTTGCGATACGCCCTGTCCCATTCCACCTTAATATAAATATTCGTTGTATTACATCTGTATTATCGACTATATGATAATACGTCAGAGATCTAGATTAAACTTCCTAGATGTAAGAGTCCAAAGAGGGGCTTCATGTGGCAGCGACCACTACCTCCTGAAAGGAAAGATAATCTCACGAACAACACGGGAAAGCAAACTGGACGATACAAGTACACAGCACACAACAAGTGAAACAACAATAAGATATAATACAGACAGCTTACAAAATGAAAGTATCAGAAATCTATACAAGAGTAGACTGGACCAAAAGATACAACGGACGGGATTTGTTAATATAGAAGAAGAATGTAAGTATATAAAGGAATGCCTACACGCAGCCGCACTGGAAGCATTAGGGTACCAAGAGAAAAGGGAAAAACAGCAAAAACCATATTGGTGGGATGAAGAAATTAAATACGAAATTGAAGAAAAACGGAAAAGCTATCACAAATACTTAAGTTCAAAGAGCACAAACGACAAAGTAAAATACAAAGAATCCCAAGCTAGAGTACGCAAAATGATTAGTGACAAAAAGAACAACCAATGGGAAAAGACATGCTCAAGACTCAACACTTACATAGGAGGAAGAAAAAGCACAGAAAGTTGGAGACTTCTTAAAAATATGAGAGCAGAACGGAAAAGAGAAATCTTCTCACCAATAACACCAGAAAAATGGAACCAATATTTTACAAATATGCTAACAGAAGATAGACCAGAGTTCAAAAATACCCAACATGGAAACCCAAATATAGTTATACGAGGATCCCCAATAAGAATAACAACATCAGAAGTTAAAGAAGTATGTAAAACGCTAAAAAATGGTAGAACTCCAGGACCAGGAAACATCCCAGGAGAGATAGTAAAATACGGAACTGAAAAGCTATTTAGCGCTTTGAGGAACTTATTCCAAAGATGCATTAACACATCAGAAGTACTCGAGGAATGGAAAATATCATACATATCAACAATTCATAAGAAAGGAGACAAAAATAATTGCGATAACTATAGGGGAATAACGGTTACAGGATCTATTAGCAGAATATACGGAAAAATACCTAAAAATAGAATAGAAACGGAATACGCGGACGTAGAAGCTGAAGAACAGGCAGGCTTTAGAGCAGGAAGATCCACAATAGACCATCTCTTCTCACTGACACAAATCCTAGAAAATAAAACCGCATTTGATCAGGAAGTCCATGTCTTGTTTGTTGATCTAAAAAAGGCCTACGACAACGTGCCCCTAATGAGATTGTGGGAAACACTACAACAGAGTAATGTAAGCACCGAAATAATTAAATCCGTAAAATCCTTATACCAAGACGCAAGAAGTAGTGTGAAAACCAAATATGGTATAACAACAGGGTTCCCGGTCACAAAGGGTCTCAAACAGGGCTGCTGTATATCCCCAACGCTATTTAAAATCTATTTGGAGAGTGCACTGAAGAACTGGAAAAGGAAATGCAGCAGTATGGGATTACCACTGGATGACGATACTACATTGTACACGCTATCATTCGCAGATGACCAGGTAGTAATCGCTCAGGACATCGATGATATGGAATACATGACACGAAAACTTATGGATGAATATGAAAAATGGGGCCTAGAAGTCAATATAAAAAAGACCGAGTACATGTGCGTCGGAGGACAACAGCAGGACTTGAAACTGGCCACAGGACACACCATCAAACACTGTGCCAGTTATAAGTATTTGGGAACGAGAATATCTAGGGACGGAACACTGGAAGAAGCAATATTTGAGAGGAATATCCAAGGAAGAAAAGCGATTGCAATGCTTAATAGTATTCTATGGGACAAAAACATAACCATTGAAAATAAGAAGAGAATTTACAACTCAATAGTGAAAAGTATAATAACTTACAGCTCCCAGGTGTGGCCATTAAAGAAAAGAACAGAAAAAATACTAAAAGCTACAGAAATGGATTTCTGGAGACAAGCAGCCAGAAAATCCAGAAAAGACCGCATACCAAATGACACGATAAGGCGAGCTTTAGAAATAAAGCACGATATAGTGGACGAAATCAGAACCCAACGGTTGGTATGGTACGGACATGTACAGAGAATGTCACAAGACCGACTGCCTAAAAAGATTTTAAATTGGAACCCTCATGGAAAAAGAAAGCGAGGAAGACCACGCCAAAGCTGGAGAGCAGGAATCAACAAGGAAGTACTAGAGAGAGATCTGGAGGAGGAGGGATGGAGAAACCGGGAGGAGTGGAAATTAGGCATCGGAAGACGGAAGACGTTATAAAACCGATTGATATATATATATATATATATATATATATATATATATATATATATATATATATATATATATATATATATTACATCTGTCACTTTTGATCTTCGTATCTTGATGTTAAGAATACGATCTTGGAGTCTAATATTTAGCATTCTCTTCTCCATTGCTCTTTGGGTTACCTGGAGTTTACTTATTATACTTTTATTCAAAGCCCACGTTTCAATGTCATATGTTAATACCGGCAGTACATATTGATCGAATACTCTGGCTTTTAAATGTAGATTGTAACCTTCCGAACGCAAACCAAGATAACGAGACTCTTCTATCCAAGTCAGCCTTTAAATTACTTTTCGATATTTCGATTTTTTGTCCTAAATATATGAATGTTTGTACCTTTCCTAGTCTTTCGCCTTTTATTAATTGTTCCTGGCTGTCCTATTCACTTTTGTTATTCAAATATTTGGTTTTGGTGAAGTTTATTTTTTAACCTATTTCTCGAAACTTATTATTTAATTCTATGAGCATTTCTTGTAATTCTTCTTTTGTGTTGGCGATCAGAGTGATATCATCTGCGAACCTTAAGTGATTTAATCGTTCACCGTCTATTAGTATTCCCTTATTTTCCCACTTTAGCGATTTGAACATGTCTTCTATAGTCAAAGTGAACAGCTTTAGGGATATCGAGTCGCCTTGTCTAATTCCTCTTTAAATTTTGATTTTATTTGTTTTTTCTTCAAGCATTATTTGTGATGTGGCATTTTCATATATGTATTCAAGAAGAATTGTGTACCTTTCATCGACTCTGCTGTTACTTAAGACGTTAAGAACTGCCCATATCTCTACCCAATCAAATGCTTTTTCGTAGTCAACCATAGCTATCCACAAGGTGACCTTATATTCATTTGCCTTTTCCACTAGTTTTCTAATTGTTTAAAGATGATCCAAAGAGCTGTATCCCCGTCTAAATCCCGCTTGTTCGCGTGGTTTATGATTAGTTAAGTCTAATATAATAATTCACGACTTTTCGTGCCTATATACTACTTATATAAAAAAAAAACGGTCAAGTGCAAGTTGAACTTGCACAATTAGTGTTCCGTACGTTGATTGTTTTTAAAATAAAATGATCAGTGACTTCACAAAACACACCCCAAATGAGTTTTCAACAAAGTTTGTTTCCAATCTTTACTGAAAACTGGTGACCTTGAAATTTTGTTTTTTTTTATATACCAAATAAATTATTAAAGGTAATGCACTCGTGATAATTTTCGTTCAATCTATACCCCGTGGAGAATATTCCAGAATTCTTTCAAAATTTTTTGATCAGTACTTTTTGAGATAAGGTAGGGGACAGCGATGTTTCGCTATTTTTTAAAAGTAATACGAAGAAAAGTGTGCGCAAGTATTACATTATATATATATTTTTTACTCGTGTTTTCACAAGCTTTCATTTGACACCACACTCGATGACCTAGTAAAAAATTTTTTTTTCACTTCCGATTTCACCCCTCAAAACGAACCCCTTAAGTCAAAATTTATGTTACGGTGGTATAAAATGATCAATGACTTCACAAAACACACCCCAAATGAGTTTTCAACAAAGTTTGTTTCCAATCTTTACTGAAATCTGATGACCTTGAAATTTTTGTTTTTTTTATATACCATATAAATTATTAAAGGTAATGCACTCGTGATAATTTTCGTTCAATCTACACCCCGTGGAGAATATTCCAGAATTTTTCGAAAATTTTTGATAAGTACTTTTCGAGATAACGCCCGGGACAGCGATTTTTTCGCGAATTTTTAAAAATAATACAAAGAAAAGTGTGCGCAAGTATAATATTATATGTACATTTTTTACTCGTGTTTTCACAAGCTTTCATTTGACACCACACTCGATGACCTAGTAAAAAAAAATTTTTTTCATTTCCGACTTCACCCCCCAAAACTAACCCCTTAAGTCAAAATTTAATTCTCAAAACTACATGGCTCTGATGAGCCCATCAATTCCTATATTATTACTAAATTTTACCTTTCTATGTCAAATAGTTTCGGAGAAAATCGGGTGTGACAGACAGACAGACAGACAGACAGACACCGAAGTGATCTTATAAGTGTTCCGTACGGAACACTAAAAATAAAAAATACATGCACTGATTTATTAAAACTCATTCGTGCTGGAGAATTACTACTTTTGCATGCCCAGATTGAGTTTGGAAAGTTAGCGAATTTTAGCAGATAATATAACTTAATTCTAACAAACAATTATATGAAAGATTTCGGAAAATTAGGACAAGGTTCATTTTCATCAGCTTCATGTGTATTTCGAAGGGGTCTGCGAAGGTGATTTGGTGTGTTCGAAACCTCAGCAACTGCTTCATCGTTGGAATCTAAAGACGTACATTGATTATCTTCAGATTGGATTATGTAAAATAGTCATTGTAATCTGTGGATATACTTACTTTCATTATTTACCATAATAGGTTTCCAACCTCATTTCCCAACCTGATAACTATATAATGACGATGTTGCAATCAATTCTTAAGGTCATTGAGAAATCCTGAATTTGTAAAATGCAGGCTACATACTCTATATTATATAGTTTTAAAGAATTATGAATAAATTACCTTTAAGGATCTTCGGGAGATCTTTGGAGATAACAGTTATATTTTTACAAGCACTAACCGCACAATAAAAACTTCCCCTTGACATCTTTTTATCATTATTTTCAATTATAACGTCAAACGAGTCATTTACTTATTTGAAAATTATTAAAAATGAATTTCGGAAAACGTTATAAAAAGATTCTCCTTGAAATTCCGATGTGAACACAAGCTGCGACCGCGCTGGCAGCCATGTTGTTAGTATGATAGAGGACGCATGCGTGATAAAAAAACAGGACCTAAGAATTTTCTCGAGCGTCGCTACTGTGTTTTATATTTACTGTGTTAAAGCCATTAACTAAACTTCCGAATAGTTTAATATATTTTGTTAGGAATACTGTGCATATATGAAGAAAAATACTTCTTGAATTAAGAAAATATTTTCTTGTTTATACTGAACAAAATATATTTTTGACTAGAGGGCCCTTCTATTAAAATGATATCATAAAACAACGTTAAAATAAGATTTTTTTACTTCCGGCCGAACTCTGTTCAGTTAACTTCAGGAGTGTTTTAGTATAAACAAAAAAATTTTTCTTAATTCAACAAATCCTTTTTTCCGAGCCGAATATTTTTATTTTAGTGTCCGCCACTGCACTTAACTGAACTACTAACTACTCGTAAGCCTTCTCTCTGTACTTTGAGCACTATCTTAGATCGTCTTTTTTACGACTCTAACCATAAAATGTCTGTTACTTTAAATAAAAGGTTTTTTAAAGCATTTTCGAAATGTTTAATAAATGATTTTATTTTATAAACTGAACTAGAATTTACTGTATGTTATGTACAGTATAAAAGTGTTAATACATTGTAATTAAAGGTATTTATATTAAAACAGGTTTTTACAAGTTTTCAAAGCATATATTTCCCTGTCCCCTTAATTATGCCCCAGATGATAAGATAATTATCTGAAATTATTCAAATTAAAACCAAAAATAGTCCAAAATCCCATGTGTGCTAGAACCTTCAGCAACATTTATATTTTGTAAGATTTAATGCATATAGAGGGTGAAACAGAAATGACTTCTTCAAATTAGACTTCTATATCATCAATCAGCCCTCTGCATCCACTACTGGATATAGACCCTTCCTATAGAATTCCATCTCTGTCTATCCTGGCGTAATTTGCAACCAAATGTAATGTTATGTTATGTTATGTTATATATATATATATATATATATATATATATATATATATATATATATATATATATATATATATATATATATATGTATATATATATATATATATATATATATATATATATATATATATATATATATATGATAAACATTATGGTGACTCTGCACCTTCGATTAGAACAGTTTATAAGTGGTTTCAAAATTTTCGGACTGGCCATATGGGCACAAGTGACGCTGAACGTTCTGGACGGCCTGTGGAGGTTACGACTCCAGAAATCATTGATCAAATCCATGATATAGTGATGGATGACAGAAGAGTTAAGGTGCGTGAGATTGCTAGTGCTGTGGGCATCTCGACTGAACGGGTACATAATATTTTGCATAAACATTTGGACATGAGAAAGCTATCCGCGAGATGGGTGCCGCGATTGCTCACGCTTGACCAAAAACGGAATCGTGTGAAGTGTTGCAAGGATGGTTTGCAGCTGTTCCAGAAGAATCCGGAGGACTTTAAGCGTCGTTTCGTCACTGTGGATGAAACATGGATACATTACTATACTCCTGAGACCAAACAACAATCTAAACAATGGGTTACCAAGGGGGAATCTGCACCAAAAAAGGTGAAGACCGTTCCTTCGGCCGGAAAGGTTATGGCGACTGTCTTTTGGGATTCGGAAAGGATAATCCTCATCGACTATCTGGAAAAGGGTAAAACTATTACAGGTGAATATTATTCATCGTTAATGGACCGTTTGAAAACCGAGCTGCAAGAAAAACGCCCGCGATTGGCCCACAAGAAAGTCCTTTTCCATCACGACAACGCACCAGCACACACCTCAGCAGTTGTGGTCGCAAAATTAATGGAAATAGGATTCCAACTCGTTTCACATCCCCCCTATTCTCCAGACTTCGCTCTCTCGGACTACTATTTGTTCCCCAATTTGAAGAAATGGCTGGCGGGACAAAGATTTTATTCAAACGAAGAGGTGATTGCAGACACTAATGGATATTTTACAGACTTGGACAAATCCTATTATTCGGAAGGGATCAACAAACTAGAACATCGTTGGACGAAGTGTATAAGCCTAAAAGGAGACTATGTCGAAAAATAAAAAAGGTTTACCCCAAACACATAAGTAGTTTTTATTTTTTGCACGGACTTTTCAAACCAGCCTCGTATGTATATACGTATATATATATATATATATATATATATATATATATATATATATATATATATATATATATATATATATATGTATATATATGTATATATATGTATATATATATATATATATATATATATATATATATATATATATATATATATATATATATATATATATATATATATATATATTACGTGTTCTTGGAATTAAATCATTAAAACTTCTTCTTGAATTTGTTATATATTTATTAACGTTTCGACCTTCAGAAGAGGTCTTCTTCAAAATTTGCTCTAAAAGATGAAATTAGAAGAATTAAATTTAGATAAATAATTAATCTGTTTGTCGTGCATTTTAAGGTTAAAACATTTGTAGCTTTTTGCAGTTTTGAATTTAAAACACTTAACTGTATAAATTAATGAAAGCCTTACCGTAGAAAGTAGTTCATTTTATTGGGGTATTAATTTTAAAATACTGTTAAAAACACATTTTTACATTCTACAAACAAAACACTTAATATGAAGGACTTTATATGACGGTGTAGGTTATTTACATCTGTTTTTTCGTTGATTGCAGTGGGAGTTTTTTGTATGTGAATGGATTCCAATACTTTTTTTGGTATTTATTTCGGTTTTCATAATTTGAATGTTTTTGAAATCAAAGCTATGAATTTTATTCATTTCATCATTTGTAAGAGCCGTACTATTTTTTTTTGTCGTATTTATGGCCCTTGATTCTATTTTCTAGGTATTGGCTTGTTTGCCCGACTTATATTCCTCCGCAGTTATTACATTTGATTCATAGACTATGTTACTTTTTTTATTATTTGAGATTTTGGTTTTAAGCCTGGGAAAATTGGATGAGAGCAAATTATATGATTTGTGACATAAACGAATTTTTAAGTTTTTAAAATGTTTTTTGAGTGGTTGGGATAGACCATTTATAGAAAGCAATATATCTATTACGTGTTATTAGTTGATTTTTTATTTATTATGGTATTGTAAAAGTTATGTATTCGTTGTTTGAAGACTTTGTTTATAAGATACATCGGATATTTATTAAGTATCAATGCTTCTTTAGCTTGGTTATGGCGCTCTTTCTGCATTCTATGTCAGAGAGCTTGATTGCTCTATCTGCTAGACCTATGGTTACAGATTTTGTTTGGGAATTCGGGTGATGTGATTCATAACACAGGTTTACAAATTTTTAATTTGGAAAAATACCAAGAACGCCACATGCCTAGATAAGTTAATTGGGACCTCCAGAACACGAAAAACGCTATAATTTTTTTTTTAAGTACCGTTTTTTAGATAACGGTACTTTTGTGTTTTTCGGTGTATGGTCCCACTCAAACCCTTATGGAGCCCAACCGAAAAGTCCGATCGAGATAAATGTCATACCGTTGGAAAGGCAACTAAATGCCTTTTCCGGCGGTATACTATAAATTTCTATGTGACAAGAAGTGGCTGAGTTATAACACCTCAAAGTTCAAAATTTGCCTATTTTTTACGTTTTTTTTTCAAAATTTTTCATTTTTATTTGGTTTTTTTTTCTACGTTATTGTAAAGATCTGGAATGTTTTATTTTTTTACCAAGTAGTTTATTTAATAACCAACATTTTAAACGTAATTTGAAAAAAAAAAAGGATGAAAAATAAAGTTTTTATTAAGGATTTTGTGGAACGACAATATTTTCATTTTCATTGCTCACACGCTATATTCGGCGTAAATTAAAAAAATTTAAATTAAAATGACGAGTGACTTGAATTTTTCCGTTTTTTTTTCGGATGTATCTTCGCGAATGAGGAACCAACAATAGTCTGCCATCATTTGTTCATCCCACCAGCCCTTGTGACGTCTCTCGATTTCTTGCATTTCCTGGTAAAATCTTTCACCCTGCTCATCACTTTCGGATCCCAAGTTCATGGGGAAAATATCCAAATGACTGAATAAAAAGTGTAGTTTAGGTGTCATATTTGAACCTAAAAGTTAAAAAGAATAAATTTCAAATAATTTTCAAATGATAACGGCCTTTTTGATATACATGCTTTCACTCAACGCTTACCAATGGCATTGAATTTTTGCAGTAATGTATCGATCTTCTCAGCGTAATCAGGACTTCTGTAGTTTCCCAAAAAGTTGTAAACGATGTCCTGGAATGCTTCCCATGCCTCCAAATGAGCTGGACCTAAACACTCATTAAATGCTTGGTCACCGTACAGAGCCCGAATTTGAGGTCCATCAAATATACCAGCTTCAATTTTGCTCGCTGTGGCTCTCGGAAATTTTTGTTTAAGGTAATTCATGGCAAGATTGTCTTTTGGCAACGTTTTCACAATATTTGTAAATAACCCAAGCTTAATATGTAGTGGAGGAAGTATTATCTTCTCCTGAGGAATGAGTGGGTCATTTTTAATATTGTACTCTCCGTGCGTACGCCCACTTCGTTCGGGCCAAACTTTTCGGATGTAGTGATTCTGACGGTCACGGCTGTCCCATAGACATAGAAAACAGGGAAACTTCGTATTGCCCCCTTGCAATCCAGATAGTATGGCAACTAATTTAAAATCAGAGCAAACTTTCCATTGATGTTGGTCACATTGTATGAGAGCGAGAAGTTCTTTCATTGCTTCATATGTTTCCTTTATGTATTTTCCATATCCGATTGGAATTGATGGTTTCGTATTCCCTTTATGAAGCAAGACTGCCTTCAAACTATCCTTGCCTCCATCCAGAAAAAGACGCCATTCCACTGGGTCATAACTTTGTTGGAGAGCATTGAAAAGACCACGTATGTTGGCACAAAAACAAAAGTTTCCCGTTTTTGCGAAAAAAACTGCAAGTTGTTTGCTACGATCACGATAATATGTAACACGTGTCTCAGGAGCACAATATCCCCACTGTTGCAATCGCGATGCAAGTAATTCAGATTTCGATTTCGGCAAATACAAATCTCGGCACAAATCATTAAGCTCGGCCTGAGTAAGTAAATGGGGTTTCTTATTTGATTGCATTTCTGATTCACTGCACTCATCTGATGAATCACTTATTGTTGTTCTTTTTCGTATTTTTGTGGGCTCTGCTACAATCAGCTGCGGTTTCGGGCACGATACTGAGTGCGGCACTGGCAGCGTCACCGAGCTAACAACTGGATAAACTGGTTCAATTCTACGTCCGACAGCCTTTTCCGTTAAACAGAAATAACAATCTGTTGTATGACTGATCGGGTTTCTCCATTGCATTGGCTTTCCAAATGTGAAGAAACACTCTTGACCCTTACCAATTTTATTTAATATTGTTCGGCAGTTGTTACATGCATTATTCGGTGTCCACGGTTTGTCCAGAGACGCAGGTCGAAAGCCGAAATACTTCTTATACGCTTCAGATAAATTTTTCGTATTCATTTTTCGCATCAAATGCTGTGATTTCTTTTTCACAAGAACTCCACAAACATAACAAAATTCGTTGGGATCGATTGAACACATTTTATTTTTTGCGCGTACAAAGCCAAACTGTTTACTGTGATCAGATTCAAATTCTGATGGACGCCGAATATAGCGTGTGTCAGGGCTACCAACGTATACAGTGATTCAAATTCTGATGGACGCCGAATATAGCGTGTGTCAGGGCTACCAACGTATACAGTGATTCAAATTCTGATGGACGCCGAATATAGCGTGTGAGCAATGAAAATGAAAATATTGTCGTTCCACAAAATCCTTAATAAAAACTTTATTTTTCATCCTTTTTTTTTCAAATTACGTTTAAAATGTTGGTTATTAAATAAACTACTTGGTAAAAAAATAAAACATTCCAGATCTTTACAATAACGTAGAAAAGAAACCAAATAAAAATGAAAAATTTTGAAAAAAAACGTAAAAAATAGGCAAATTTTGAACTTTGAGGTGTTATAACTCAGCCACTTCTTGTCACATAGAAATTTATAGTATACCGCCGGAAAAGGCATTTAGTTGCCTTTCCAACGGTATGACATTTATCTCGATCGGACTTTTCGGTTGGGCTCCATAAGGGTTTGAGTGGGACCATACACCGAAAAACACAAAAGTACCGTTATCTAAAAAACGGTACTTAAAAAAAAAAAAATTATAGCGTTTTTCGTGTTCAGGAGGTCCCAATTAACTTATCTAGGCATGTGGCGTTCTTGGTATTTTTTGGCTGTAAACCAGTGTAATTAAGATATCTAGAAAACCGTGTTATTTTAGTATACCATTCAGTTTTTATATTTTATATTTGTGATATAAAGTTACAGCTAAGAAATTTATCATATTGTTGTCTTCTGTTTCGAATGTGAATTGAATATGTTTGTGGTATCCGTTGAATTTTTGTAGGATATAATTAATTTCGTTTTTAGGTATAGCAGTCAAACGGTCATCAACATATTTGTAAAAAATGAAATGTGGAAGTTTAATTTTGATATGACATCAGTTTCTAAGTGTTCCATTATTAATTGGGTAATCACGCTAGATATAGATGCTCCCATTGCACACCCATCTATTTGTTCGTAAATTTTATTTTCATATTGGAAATACATCGATTTTAGAATTAGTTCTGTAGCATTAATAAATTCACTCAAAGGGATGTCAGTGAATTGTTCAATTTTATTCCAGTTTTTCTTTATGGTGTAGCGTTTTTAAATTTTATCGCCCTATATGTTGAGGCGCAATTTGTGTCTTTCTCGTTTTTCATAATTTCTGAGAATGGATTGAGTGAATATTTATACTAAAAGAACTAAAGAAATTAGACATACACTAGCTCCGTTTTTCTTGGTAGAGTAATATGGGTAAGAGATAATTTTTGTACGTCTTTTGAAAATAGTCTCTATGGTTGTTTAAAATTTTTGGTTGCACAGATTTTGAGCACCATTCATTTTGAAATAAAAGGATCCAACTTCAGCTAAAAAATGAAAAAATACTGAGGGGTTATGTGGTTGTTAAGAATAATTTTGTTATGGTACAACCGTTGCGTCCTGAAAAGTAGAACAGGTGATTCAGTGAAACGCTAGCCTTAAATAAGAAAAAAAGGTTTATTAATGACAAAATTAAAAGTTCTAACTTCGCTACACTACTATTACTCTTATTACTAAAAAAAATCCCTTAGCCTAGTAGGTAGTATTATTAAATAGAGTCTTTAAATCAGGATTTTTAATTAAAGCTTTGTTAAACACGATGTTGAAGGCTCGTGGAAGTCACTTCACGAGTTACCAGTTCGGTACGATGTAAAACGCACTTGTCAGCGGGAAACTAGGTCTACGGATTGATATACTGATGACTTACGGTTTTCCTATGAGTTTTTGGCCTGTCCTGGTGAGATATTCATAACACTGATGTCTCCACCTTGGCTGCCCCAGTTCCCTTTGGGCTGCTAAATATTTCTTGGCCCCTAAAGGTCTGGGAATAAGCAGAATATTTCAAGGAAACGGCCTTGAACTTGAACACTAAAACCGTTTCTGCACTACTACATCACTAATAGACGAGTACGGCGACTAGACAAAAAAACCTGCTGAGCGGCTTTCTGAAGAAAAAGCCCTTACTTGGACTTCACAAAATGTATGCCCTACTTCATCTCGGCTGGGAAAAAGACCTGGCTACGGCTACATGATGGAAAAAAGCCTTTTGCGGCTATACGATGGAAAAAGCCTACTACGGCTACTTGATGGAAAAAACCTACTACGGCTACTTGTTGGAAAAAGCCTACTACGGCTACATGAGGGAAAAAGCCTTGATCCATGTCATCCGGCCCTTAAATATTTTTCTCCCTTCCGTAAAATCACATCTTCAAGATGGCTACTTCCCGGATACAAATCTCTAGCCAATCGACGCATTAGAAGCGAATTAAATAAATCCAGTAAATAACCCGCAATGCACACTGTAATATAAACGGCTCAAAAATTCGGTTGAAGTACACTGGTTAAAAGTTAGTAAACACTGCAATAAATATAAAAAAAGAGAAAAAATGTAAATTATAGGGAGAAAACCAGTGACGTAACATAATCTTAAACTACTCAGTATATATCACCACTACACCAAACACTTTATTTTCGCACTCGACGCGCGTTTCGCTAACCATGTTAGCTTCATCAGGAGCGATGATTGACTCGCTCCTGATGAAGCTAACATGGTTAGCGAAACGCGCGTCGAGTGCAAAAATAAAGTGTTTGGTGTAGTGGTGATATATACTGAGTAGTATCATTGTGCCAAAGATTCCACATTCCCAACTTAGATAATCTTAAAATCTAGGAAAAAAATGAATGTTACAATGGTTTTAACTGCTAATGTTATAGGTATACTGGTATATAGTGATACGACGTCCAGTGATACTAAGATATAATCATTTGAAAGTTTTATGTTTTTAAGTTTATCCTTAAAGTGGAAAGAATCTTTAATGTAGTATTCATTTTTAAAATATCTTTTAAATGTTTGGATAGTGAAACCAATGGGTATTGGATACATGAGACAACGGGTCGTAATGGAATGTTTTCTTTATGGAAACCATGTATTTTTGGAGGAACTGCATTCCGAATTTTCAGTGATTTTGCAGTATATCTCATAATACTGCAAAATCACTGTGATCAAAAAATAGTAAGGTACTTTTAAATTTAAATCGCCCGGGCATTTCCAAATCGGTTTAATTTTTTTTCGTTAGATTGGTAGGAGCCATAACTGCCATCTGTGTCAAATTTTAAGACCCTAGCGTCAGTAGTTTATAAAATTCGCTTGCATTCGTTCGACAACAAAAGTGCGTTTTTTTCGATTTTTAACATGAGTGAAAATATTCAGCAAAGAAGTTGCATTAAATTTTGTTTTAAAAATGGTTTTTCGGCTTCCCAAACGTTCGAAATGGACCGGAATTATGGGCCGATAACTCTTGGTTCTTTCATCACGTTAATGCGCGTTCTCATACAGCATTGGTTCTTCGCGACTTTTTCATCAAAAATTCAACTCATATCATTCCACAATCGCCCTATTCGCCTGATTTAGCTCCGTCGAACTTCTGGCTATTCCCAAAACTCAAAAAACCGCTTCGAGGACATCGTTTTGAGTCGATTAAGGAGATTAAAACCGAATCGAAGAGGGCTTTAAAGGCCATTCCAGAAATCGAATTCAACAACTGTTTCGAAGACTGGAAAAAACGTTGGCATAAATGCATTAAATAAATATGGAAAAATAAATAACTTGTTTGCATTTTATTTCAAAAGTCTTACTATTTTTAGTGTTCCTTACGGAACACTTATAAGATCACTTCGGTGTCTGTCTGTCTGTCTGTCTGACTGTCTGTCTGTCTGTCACACCCGATTTTCTCCGAAACTATTTGACATAGAAAGGTGAAATTTGGTAATAATATAGGAATTGATGGCCTCATCAGAGCCATGTAGTTTTGAGAATTAAATTTTGACTTAAGGGGTTAGTTTTGGGGGGTGAAGTCGGAAGTGAAAAAAAAAATTTTTTACTAGGTCATCGAGTGTGGTGTCAAATGAAAGCTTGTGAAAAACACGAGTAAAAAATATATATATAATATTATACTTGCACGCACTTTTCTTTGTATTATTTTTAAAAATTCGCGAAAAATCGCTGTCCCGGGTCTTATCTCGAAAAGTACTTATCAAAAAATTTCGAAAAAATTCTGGAATATTCTCCACGGGGTGTAGATTGAACGAAAATTATCACGAGTGCATTACCTTTAATAATTTATATGGTATATAAAAAAAACAAAAATTTCAAGGTCACCAGATTTCAGTAAAGATTGGAAACAAACTTTGTTGAAAACTCATTTGGGGTGTGTTTTGTAAAGTCACTGATCATTTTATACCACCGTAACATAAATTTTGACTTAAGGGGTTCGTTTTGAGGGGTGAAATCGGAAGTGAAAAAAAAATTTTATTTACTAGGTCATCGAGTGTGGTGTCAAATGGAAGCTTGTGAAAACACGAGTAAAAAATATATATATATATATATATATATATATATATATATATATATATATATATAATATTACACTTGGGCGCACTTTTCTTTGTATTATTTTTAAAAATTCGCGAAAAATCGCTGTCCCGGGTCTTATCTCGAAAAGTACTTATCAAAAAATTTCGAAAAAAAATTCTGGAATATTCTCCACGGGGTGTAGATTGAACGAAAATTATCACGAGTGCATTACCTTTAATAATTCATATGGTATATAAAAAAAACAAAAATTTCAAGGTCATCAGATTTCAGTAAAGATTGGAAACAAACTTTGTTGAAAACTCATTTGAGGTGTGTTTTGTGAAGTCACTGATCATTTTATACCACCGTAACATAAATTTGGACTTAAGGGGTTCGTTTTGAGGGGTGAAATTGGAAGTGAAAAAAAATTTTTTTTACTAGGTCATCGAGTGTGGTGTCAAATGAAACCTTGTCAAAACACGAGTAAAAAAAAAATATATATATATAATGTAATACTTGCGCACACTTTTCTTCGTATTACTTTTAAAAAATAGCGAAAAATCGCTGTCCCCTACCTTATCTCGAAAAGTACTGACCAAAAAATTTTGAAAAAATTCTGGAATATTCTCCACGGGGTATAGATTGAACGAAAATTATCACGAGTGCATTACCTTTAATAATTTATTTGATATATAAAAAAAAAACAAAATTTCAAGGTCACCAGTTTTCAGTAAAGATTGGAAACAAACTTTGTTAAAAACGTATTTGGGGTGTGTTTTGTGAAGTCACTGATCATTTTATACCACCCTAACAGAAATTTTTATTTTAAAAACAATCAACGTACGGAACACTAATTGTGCAAGTTCAACTTGCACTTGACCGTTTTTTTTTAATTACGTGTATATGGTTTTTGTTCCCAACTATCAATTAGTTTATTATTATTTTTTCAATATATGTTTGTTAGGTCTAATTTAATTTGTTTATAGGTTTTTTGATCAATAAGTTTTCCATTTTGGTGTAATAATGACTTAATTTCATAATAACTATTTTGTTGGTTTTATCTGCTCTTAATATTTTTATTTGATGATTTTCAATTAAAATTTTTTTAGTTTTTCTTAAATTTTTTGAGAGATCTGTGGTTTTATTTTGACTTTTTAGTTTGTTTTTGAAATTCGTTAGGATATTACAAGTTTTTGATCTAAGTTTGTCTTTTTCGCTATTGGCTAAGTGATTAATGCTTGTTTCAATATTTGCTATTATATTATGAACCGGCAGTTGTGATTCGTTTGTTATTTCCATAGCGAAGTTTGGTCCTAGGCTGAGGATTTTAGAAGCATAATCGGAGACACCTATATCTGTGAGGTTTTCAATCCAACGGTCAGTATTTTTTTTTATCTTTATTGTAACCTTTATTTAAAAGCCCTTTTATTTTTTTTATGTTTTTGGCTTTTATTTTTTGGAACAATTTTTCACTTTTTTTTTGGGTATTGGATTTTAAAATATTAATTGTGTGTACTGGAATCTTTAATTTAATAATGTGTTCAATATTTATTATTTCTTCCAGCAATTTGTCGATATAATAACAAGTGTCAGTAATTAGTAATTTTTTTTTTTTTTTTTTAATGGGTCTAGCACACGTGCTACAGGGAAGTCCCTAAAGCGCTACAGGAGCGACACGCGCGCGGAGAAAGCGATTCACGTTGTTCTTAAATCGCTGTAAATTGTACTCGGTGGGAAACACAGTCCTGGGCAAATTATTCCAAAGGAATGATGTTCTCCATATAAATGACTGCTTGAAAAGCGTTGTACGAGGAGTAATAAGCTGAACCTCATACGGTTGTGAAGTATTAGCGTGACGTGTACTTCTAACATGTACCGCTCTGGGAGGAATTAAACGGGCCACATCCTTCGAACACTTTCCATGAAAATACTTGTAGAATAGGCTCAAGTCGCCAACCGTTCTTCGATGTTCCAGCGAATCAAGGCCACCTGTCAGTTCCGGGTTTCCAATCAGACGAACAGCTCTTCTCTGAATAGAATCCAACAAATGCAGTGTATGTTTGGGAGCGGAGCCCCAAACATGGGAGCAGTATTCCATAGTTGGTCGAATTTGAGCTTTGTAAAGAATTAACAGTTGTTGTGAAGTGTAAAGCTTTCTGGTTCGAAATAATATTCCCAACTTCTGAGAAGCTCTCCTTGCTATGCCTGCAACATGTTCATGCCAGGACATATTTGCTCTCAAATTAACGCCCAACAAATTGAGTGACGATGTTAGAGGAATGGAGTGCCCCGACATAACTATGTCGGGTTCAGCAACGTTAACTTTTTTAGAAAAAACTGCCGCCTGGGTTTTTGTAGCGTTAAATTCCACTCGGTTACTGTCATCCCAAGATAGAATTTCTTCCAGATCTTTGTTAAGTTGAATGACTTCCTGCTATCTGCGGATATTCGTCTGAGTAGCCGATGTTCGAGCGTTCAAAGTAAATGAAGAGATAAGTGTACTGTCATCTGCAAAGCTGTAGATTGGATTCTCGGTCTTTTCCAGCAGATCGTTAATATAAATGAGAAAGAGAGTAGGAGACAGTATGGAGCCTTGGGGTACACCGGCGTTGATAGTGAAGGTGTTAGAAAGAAATCCGTCGACTGCCACTCGTAAAGAACGCTCTCTAAGGAAACATGAGAGCCACAAACAAAACTTTTCCGACATACCATAAGAACGTAGCTTAGCCAACAGCCCATCGTGCCAAACACGGTCGAATGTCTTGGATATGTCAAGAGCAACGGCTCGAGATTCTCCAAAGTGTTCAATTGCGTTGTTCCAAACATGTGTTACATAAGTCAGGAGATCTCCTGTTGATCTATTTTTACGAAAGCCATATTGGTGATCGCTAATAATGTTGAATCCTTCAAGGTATTTTAGAAGATGCTGATTGATAGCCTTTTCCATGACTTTCGATATTACTGAAAGCAGTGCGATTGGTCGGTAGTTATTTGGCAAGGTCTTCTTGCCTTTTTTAGGTATTGGCTGAACTGTGGCACATTTCCAGCAGGAAGGAAATATTCCCTTTCTGTAAGATAGGTTGAAAAGTCTACAGAAAACTGGTGTTAGTTCCCTCGCACAGTTCTTGAGAACTATGGCAGGTATTCCGTCAGCGCCAGAAGCCTTTTTGGTGTCTAGCTTCATCAAAATACGTTTTATGATACGCTGCCTGAAGACAATATCGGGCATCCTTGACTGCACTATGGGAATATTAGGTGGTGTTTTTCCTTGGAAATCGGCAGTAGAATGTGAAGCAAAGAGTTCAGCCAACAAGTTCGCTTTCTCATCAGGCGTCGTTGCAATAGAATTATCTGGCTGTGTGAGTGGTGATATGGTGGATTTGGTGAAATTTTGACTAACTGCCTTAGCGACTGACCAAAAGGACCTGGAATTGTTGGGACAAGCGAGAAGTCTGTTTCTAATCCGTTGATTGTGTGCCTCCTTGGCTTCGTCGATAATTTCTTTGCACCTGTTCCTGGCACGAACAAAGGTGTTACGGTTTATGGTGTTAGGATTTTCACGCCAATGTCGGTATGCAAGATGTTTAGAAGCAACAGCTTCTTTGCATTTTCGGTCAAACCAAGGCTTGCCGTTGGAAGGGCATTTCTTCGAAAAAGGGATGTAAGCCTCCATGCCGGCCAAAATAACATCGGAAACCTCCTTGGCGCAGTCAGATGGGTCATCGGATCGAAAACAAACGTCCAACCAAGGGAAAGTTCGAAAATATTCCATGAGATCTTCCCATTTAGCAGATTTGTAGTGCCAAATCTTGCGCGGTTTAGGCGCCTCTCTGTCACTGATTGGTAGGATACTCGATGTCGATAATAGTTTATGGTCGGAAGAACATAATGGCGGATTTACGCTGACCGTGTAAATCTCCGGATTGGTGGTTAAAAACAGATCAAGAAGGCTGGCGAACTCCCCGTCTCGATCAGGGATCCGTGTTGGTTCGTCAATAAGCTGTGTTAAGCCACAACTGATTGAAAATGATTCGGCTTCACGACTTGTAGCGTTACCGTCATAAACTTATCATAGAGTGTGTTTGTGAATCTACGTTCTAGGTTTACATTTTGAAATTTTATGCGAGCAATTTTAAGGTTCTAGAACATTGGAGAATATTTCTTTTAAGATATAAAACTAATAAACTTAAATCAATATCATGATGGTGCTGAAAAAGAGCTGGCTGGTCACAACATCAATTTTGAGAGATCTAAACAAATAGCCGCGATTTCACATTATAAAAACACGCATAGACAGAGAAGTCTTGGAAATTGAAAAGAAGGGTCTACTAGCTAAACCAAGGAATAACTAAAACATCGAGAAGGTAACAGTCAGCATAGCGCCCGTAATTACTGTTATTCTTTTCTTTACTTTGAATCACAAATAATTTCCACTATACATGCCTTGAATTGTTCGTAAAGTGGCTGGGAGGCTTCAAGAAATTCTACTTTAAAAATTGCATTTAAAGCTGCAATTAAATTCCTTTTGAGCATCTTAACATCCTCAAATTTTTATATTAAACTCTAGGAAGAGGGAAGAGTCGCATAGAAAGTAATATAACACAGGGCAACAAAAAAATATTTTTGTTTTGGTGCCTGGGATTTTAGAGCTGATTTTAACTATATTTGGGACGCTAAATCTATACATGCAATCCGTTTTTCTCTATCAGCTCTACTTTTTTAGATACATCAACTTATCTACCAATGTGGTTTTTGTCAGTCTGTAATTGAGTAAATTCCAGGTAAATCTATATAATAGTGGAACCATTGCCTATCAGGTACTGACCCTTTTAATCACACCTAAGTCTCGTCAGTTTGTGCGTTCTTACTAATGAGAGTAGATCGAATTCGGCGTGTTATTTTATGTTAAGAAAAGAGTGTTTTTGTGTTATTGAACAGAATTAAAATGAGTTCAGGTTCCAGTTCAAGAAGAAGTTGTGTAAATCAACCTGATGTGTTTTGCTATATATGCGGAGAATACATGTTTCAACAAAACAGACAAACTATTACTGACTTTGTAAAGTGAGCGTATCTTGGATACTTTGGAGTTAAGCTTGGTGATCAGAACAAAACGTGGGCCCCGCATCTCGTATGTAAAACTTGTACAGAGCATTTACGGCAGTGGATTACCGGGAAAAGAAAATGTCTAAAATTCGGCGTACCAATGGTTTGGAGAGAACCAAAAAACCACTTCAATGATTGGTATTTCTGTTTAGTAAATACTAATGGAATCAATCGAAATAACCGCAGTAAGTGGACTTATCCCAATTTAGACTCGGCAATACGCTCTATCCCTCTGATCGCTCTTCTGATGCTAATAAAAGTTCTGATGCTAATGAAACTAACAGTGACTATGAGGGGACGTCATCAGTTCCTCAACGCTTCAATCAAAATGAATTAAATGATCTCACCAGGGATCTCAATTTATCGAAAAAAGCTTCTGAAGTACTGGCTTCTAAGTTGAACGACAAAAATTTACTGGAACGAGGAACCAAAATTACCTTTTACCGTACAAGAGAAAAAGATCTGCTACCATTCTTTTCTCAAGAAGACAATCTTGTATTTTGTCACGAAATTAGGGGACTCATGAAAGAAATGGGACTTTCTGAATATATTCCAGATGATTGGCGCCTATTTATTGACAGTTCAAAGCGAAGTTTAAAATGTGTCCTTCTACATAATGGGAATAAATATGGTTTAATACCACTAGCTCACTCAACGAAACTGAAAGAAGAATATAATAGTATAGCTTTAGTCTTGCAGAAGATAAAGTATTACGAACATCAATGGATGATTTGTGTAGACTTAAAAATGGTAAACTTTCTTCTTGGGCAGCAAAGTGGTTACACGAAATCTCCGTGTTTCTTGTGCCTCTGGGATAGTAGGGACAAAACACACCACTGGGTTAGAAAAGATTGGCCTCAGAGAGAAAACATGGACGTTGGGGAAAAGAATGTCATTAACGACGCTTTGGTTGAAAGAGAAAAAATCATACTTCCTCCGTTACATATAAAGTTGGGCTTAATGAAGCAATTTGTAAAGGCTCTTGATAAGAATGGGTCTTGTTTTGCATATATAGGGGTAAAAATGCATTAATTGAGCACAGAAAAACTCAAAGCAGGGATATTTGACGGCCCACAAATAAGACAATTAATTAAGGATCCTGTCTTCATAAATTCAATGAACCAAGTTGAACGAGAAGCTTGGACATCATTTGTTGCAGTTGTAGAAAATTTTTTAGGCAAACATAAAGCTCAAAACTATGTTGAAATGGTTAACAAGATGCTTAATAGTTTCAAATCCTTAGGGTGCAATATGAGTATTAAAATACACTATTTACACAGCCACTTAGACCGTTTTTTTCAGAAAATTTAGGAGACATGAGTGAGGAACAAGGTGAAAGATTTCACCAAGATATTAAAGTTATGGAGGACCGCTACCAAGGAAGATGGGACATGCACATGATGGCAGATTACTGCTGGAGTTTAAAAAGGGACTGTTTAAAAAAACATTCAAGAATGTCGCGGAAAAGAAGCTTTCCAAGTGTTGAGTGACTATTTCATTTCTTCAATGTTTTTTTTTTTGTTTGTAAGTACGACATAATATTGTATTTTGTATAACTAAAATAAAAATTTCGTATCTACTTTTGTTTACTACACTTACGGAATTGAGTTACAATAATGTAACTTATATTTCTCTAAAATTGTATATCTTAAAAATTTTAGCTCCTAGGTACAAATGAATACGTTATTTGAATTCAGGACATCAAATTGATATAGCATCAGCTCAAAAAACCTCGACACCAAAACAGCTGTTCCCCTGTGTAATTCTTAAGTTTTTCAAAATTTTATAAAATAAACTTTCAAAGTAAAAGTTTGATAAACCATTATTTATTACAATAATAAAATTATGCAATTCTAACAAAAAAAAAAAAAGTCAGTCGACCTTATTTTTTTGCTCAAAAAAATTAATTCATCATAATCAAAATAAAACTGAACATAACAAAAGCAAACAAATATTGTTGTTAATACCGATATAATATGTAAGTATTATAGCATTGCCTTGTTCTTTGTTTTCCCTATGCTTTGATTTTATTTTAATAATAAAAATTAATCTATTTCGACCTGTGACTCAGGTGTGTCTTTTAAAGAACCTGAAACTAAGTAATTTAAATGTTTTATTAAATAACAATTTACGTGGCTTTCACTTTGTAAGTTCCCCTCTTGTAATTTGGAGCAGGATCGGTAGGGGTCCCATTTATCAAATTTGGAGGGTGGTTAGCCCCATCGAGACGATGATTGAGCGCATTATCATGTAGCAAAATCCTTTTTTATATATGCCATCTTTTCCTGCTAATGATCTCCTAGTCTTAGTCTAAAAAAACTGATTCCTCATATAGTTAATCACTAATTAACACGTAGACTGAAAAGTTTTTGGTCTGACACATAGATGTCGCCTTTTTTCAAAAATCCATATGATTTTGAGGAAGAACCAACCTTCAAACGATACGTGACCATTAGTTTACAACTTACAGTGGCTTTGGTGATGCTACAATAGTGATATTTTCAAAACAAAAATCGAATTTCGTGTGTTGGTTTAACACTGTTTTTTTATCGTAATTACCACTGATACGGGCATCCAGCCGGCAAACACCGATGCCCGGACGAACACTTCTGACCCCCCCCTCCCCACCTACAATCTGCGTAGATGCCAACCTATAAAAAGAGAATCTAGAATTTTTTGTATGACTCAAAATTAAAATAATATACAGGGATGGCGTAATTTCTTCGAACTGACAGTTCAAAGCATTTTATTGTCAACGTCAGCATGTGCGCCGTGTAACACCCTATAACTTTTATTTGAACATATTTTTGATACACTGATTAATAAATGCTGTGGAATCATTATTCCATACATATGGGGCACCCTGTGTATGTATCAAATTTGAAATAGATATTTAATATCATTTAGGAGCTATCAGACCAACAGCCCGACACACGGATCAACAGACTAACGAAAATTAAAGCTATGTTTTTGTGATTTAGGTGCACTGAAATGTGAACGTGAAATAAATTTCGAAATGTGATTTTTTTTCGTGATTACAATACTTCCCTCAACACGGAAAGTAAAAATGCTAACAGTATTTAACAATTTATATTTCCAATTATTCAAACCCTTTTTAATAGAATGACTAACCTGATATAACCCTTTTTAATAGAATAACACTAAAGTTTAATGGTTAAGTTCAAAACTCATTTAGTCTAGAAATTATTTCGGCAATAGGGTTAATTACGCGGTCATTCACGTAATAATGCCTAGAGGGATTAAATTAATTAATAATTCATACTAGCAAAATTTATTAAATAGCTGGGGTCTCCTGTAATGCAGCACAACCTTAGAAACGGAATAGTAGCGTTTCCTGCTTTGCTGAAATGTAAATTTATAGGATTTGGGTTACGATCTTATAAAACTGAGAAAAATTTTTGAAATTTCACCCATGACTCCACGAAAAACCTTTAAAGATAGTGAGTTTCAACATCTAGAGTTGATAAATCTCACTTGTCTGTTCAACGAAATTCAATTTTAAGTTAATATTGCATAAAATACAAAACAAAGAGTTTTTGACTATACTCGCCAGATAAGACGGTGGTCATGTTTGTTTTAGTTTTAGCATTTTTATTGATGTTTGTATTCAGTAGTGTTTCCGAAATCGTCCTTTGTTTGAGATTGGTAGTTTCGTTCGTTTTCTAAGCAGGAGGTCGTTCAACTTAACAAAGACCTGGAAGAAATTCTATCTTGGGGTGACAGTAACCAAGTGGAATTTAACGCTACAAAAACCCAAGCGGCAGTTTTTTCTAAAAAAGTTAATGTTGCTGAACCCGACATAGTTATGTCGGGGCACTCCATTCCCCTAGCATCGTCGCTCAATTTGTTGGGCGTTAGTTTGGGAGCAAATATGTCTTGGCATGAACATGTTGCAGGCATAGCAAGGAGAGCTTCTCAAAAGTTGGGAATATTATTTATAACCAGAAAGCTTTACACCTCACCGCAACTGTTAATTCTTTACAAAGCCCAAATTCGACCAACTATGGAATACTGTTCCCACGTTTGGGGCTCCGCACCCAAACATACACTGCATTTATTGGATTCTGTTCAGAGAAGAGCGGTCCGTCTGATTGGGGACCTGGAATTGACCGGCGGCCTTGATTCGCTGGAACATCGAAGAACGGTTGGCGACTTGAGTCTGTTCTACAAGTATTTTCATGGAAAGTGTTCGAAGGATGTAGCCCGCTTAATTCCTCCCAAAGCGGTGCATGTCAGAAATACATGTCGCGCTGGTGCTTCGCATCTGTATGAGGTTCAGCTTGTTACTCCGCGTACAACGCTTTTCAAGCAATCTTTTATATGGAGAACGTCATCCCTTTGGAATAATTTGCCCAGCGCTGTGTTTCCCACCGAGTACAATTTACAGCGATTCAAGAACAACGTGAATCGCTTTTTCTGCACTCATGCCGCTCCTGGAGCGCTTTAGGGACTTCACTGCAGCACGTGAGCTAGACCCATAAAAAAAAAAAAAAAAAAAAAAAGAAAATTCTTCAAAAAGCTGATACTGATGCCAAAAGTATTCGCATCATAGCAAATCTGTATTGGGGACAATCGGCTAAGATAAGAGTAGATAAATCCTACTCTAATAACGTTGAGATTACGGCAGGGTTGTGTCTTATCTGCCCTTCTCTTTAACCTATACTTTGAAGAAATATATATATAGAGAGAGTTAA
Organism: Pachyrhynchus sulphureomaculatus; assembly: GCA_019049505.1. Classification (NCBI taxonomy): domain Eukaryota; kingdom Metazoa; phylum Arthropoda; class Insecta; order Coleoptera; family Curculionidae; genus Pachyrhynchus; species Pachyrhynchus sulphureomaculatus. Next base: position 206,474,264 of record CM032456.1, on the reverse strand, counting down.
CAAGGGCATGAAAATAAATGGCGGGATGTTTAACAACATAAGAAACGCCGATGATACCGTCTTGCTGGCCAATAATATCGATGAACTTCAAGATCTTGTTGAAAGGGTGGAAAGGGTTAGCGAAGAGTATGGTCTCCACCTGAATATATGTAAAACCAAGTGGATGATGATAAGTATATTTCAACAAACAGCAAGACAGGTTTAGTTAAAGAGCCAAATAATCAAGCCTGTGGAATCCTATGCATGTATATACTTGGGGGCCGTGGTTAATGCAAAGTGGAAGCAATCTGTTGAAGCAAAATCAAGAATCAAAAAAGCTCGAGCATCGTTTAATGATATGAGAAGTCTTAGAAGTTTGGCGCCGAATAGGCAATGACAAAAAAATTGCATTCGCAGTTAAAGGGTGAAAGCTTGAATAGCTTGGCCACATTATGAGACCTAATAAATACCGTCTCTTGCAACTGGTAATAAGAGAAAGATAGGTAGCAAACGAGATCCAGGGAGAAGAAGACATTCTTGACTATATAACTTAAGACAATGGTTGGAACTTATATCTGTTTAGCTCTGTCGAAGCTCCATCAATAAGGTTAGGATTGCCATGTTAATAGACAACGTCCAAAACGGATAGTTCACCAGAAGAAGAAGTTTTGTGAAAGACTTTTCGTGCTTTTCAACCACTGCATGCTCAGCATAATCGGCCTAGTGCATGATAAATTTATCGCAGCGTTTAGTCTTTTTGCACCAGTTATACTCTTTACAATAACCCAAGTATTGCAGATGATCTAACTTTATCGATTCTATTGGCGAATGGCGTAAATATTTGAATTTGTCTTCATACAAGATTCAATTGATTCAGTTGCAAGATTATCAACTGAGTTGTGATTTTTGCTGCAAAGCAAGTGGAAACTGATCTTCACTTTTATTATTAAATTGTGTTCATTGAGAAAACTCGGTTTTAGTTAAATAATTTGTCAAGAAGCAAAATTGGGGGATTTGAAGCGACAACAATTTAAAAATGATTTCCTATTATATTCCAATAAAGTTACAGTACAGGTTGCATGATGGTACCATCATCAAGCTTTGTTTTTCAAAACAAGGTAAGAGAGAAAGTTACAGCCAATGTAATGCGTTACAGGGCTTTGATTAATTCATAATTCCTTACAAATTTGCGCAATTTTGACCTGAAAAAGATTTTCAACCAGACGGATCGTTATTACCTAATTTAAATAACCGACCAAATGCAAATCGGACACTTGCGCAATTAGTGTTCCGTACGTTGATTGTTTTCAAAATAAAAATTTTTGTTACGAAGGTATAAAAAATCAATGACTTCACAAAACACACCCCAAATGAGTTTTCAACAAAGTTTGTTTCCGATCTTTGTTGAAAACTGATGACCTTGAAATGTTTGTTTTTATATACCGAATAAATTATTAAAGGTAATGCACTCGTGATAATTTTCGTTCAATCTACACCCTGTAGAGAATATTCCAGAATTTTTTTTTTTCAAAATTTTTTGTTCAGTACTTTTTGAAATACGGGGGGAGGACAACGATTTTTAACAATTTTTTAAAAATATTACAAAGAAAAGTATGCGCATGTATCACATTATATATATTCTTGAACTCGTGTTTTCACAAGCTTTCATTTGATACCCCACTCGATGGCCCGGCAATTTTTTCTTTTTTTTCACTCCCGATTTTACCCCCCAAAACTAATCCTTTAAATCAAAATTTAACTTTCAAAACGACGCAATACTGATGGGGTCATCAATTCCTATATTAGGACCACATTTCAACTTTCTATGTCAAATAGTTTCGGAGCAAATCGGGTGTGACCGGCGGACAGACAGACGGACACACAGACGGACATGTAGACACCGAAGTGATCTTATAAGTGTTCCGTGCGGAACACTAAAAAGAAGTAGAAATTTTTTTCAAACTAGATAATTGGACATGACAGAGTATGTAAATGAAAGCGAAATAGTTGCACAATCCACAACGTCATTGTGAAGTCGACTTTTGCCACGCTTTCTTGGCTCTACTGGTCAAATTCAAATTCAAACATCTCTTTATTATCTATAATATATATAAAATGCAACGTCTCTCTGTCTGTCTGTCTGTCCGTTAGTGCGCTTATCACTGGATAACCACTTATCCGATTTACGTACTTTTTTTTTTAAAACATACATATGTTCTCTGGCCAGGTTATAGGCTATATTTTATTACGATAGGTAGCATAAGGAATGAGCAGTGACGTAAAATAGTGAATGAAGTCGGAAAAAAAGTTTGGCGCTAGCGCGTTCGTTTGCAATACACTGCCTAAACTATTAAATATGGAACAATATTATGTAGCAGAGAATATCTATAATCTATAATCTATAATATATATAAAATGCAATGTCTCTCTGTCTGTCTGTCTGTCCATTAGTGCGTTTATCACGCGAAAACCATTTATCCAATTTACCTGTCTTTTTTTAAATTCATACATATATTCTTTGGCCAGGTTATATAATAATAATAATAATAATATATCTATAATATATATAAAATGCAACGTCTCTCCGTTTGTCTGTCTGTCCGTTAGTGCGCTTATCCCTCGAGAATCACTTAACCGATTTACGTGATTTTTTAAATTCATGCATATGTTCTCTGACCAGGTTATAGATATATATTTTATTACATCTATAATATATATAAAATGCAACGTCTTTCTGTCTGTCCGTTAGTGCGCTTATCACTGGAGAACCACTTATCCGACTTACGTGTTTTTTTTTTAAACATACGTATGTTCTCTGGCCAGGTTATAGGATGTATTTTATTACGTTAGGTGACATAAGGAATAAGCAGTGACGATAATAGTGAATCAAGTCGGAAAGAAGTTTGCCGCTAGCGCGTTCTTTTGCAATACACCGCCTAAAGCATTAAATATGGAACAATATCATGTAGCAAAGAATGTAATATATATAAAATGTAACGTCTCTTTGTCTGTCTGTCCGTTAGTGCGCTTATCACTCGAGAACCACTTATCCGATTTACGTGTTTTTATAAATTTATACATATGTTCTATATAATTCGATATAAGCCTAGATAATGGGAGATAAGGTGGGATAATGGGAGATAAGGAGAAATAATGGGAGATAAGTCGAGATAAGCCTCGGTAATGGAAGATAAGGTGAGATAATGGGAAATAAGTATAACGGGAGATAAGGAGAAATAATGGGAGATAAGCAGAGATAAGTCTAGATAATCGAAGTTATGGTGAGATAATGGGAGATAAAGAGAAATAATGGGAGATAAATGGAAATAATGGGAGATGAGCAGAGATAAGCCTAGATAATGGAAATTATGTAGAGATAATGGGAGATAAGGAGAAATATTGGGAGATAAGGAGAAATAATGGGAGATATTTTATTACGTTAGGTAACATAAGGAATAAGCAGCGACGATAGTAGTGAACCAAGTCCACGCAAGCGGAGCCGCAGGCCCGGCTAGTTAATAATAAAGAGATAATTAAAGGTTCTACATACATTGTTCAAGATCTATGGATATAGGATGCTTGCAGCATTCTCATTCACAGTATAGGGCCTTGTGGCTGCTGATGTTCTGCCTTATGGCATCTTAAACCTTATGTACATGATTAAATAATGCCATGTCCGAAAAGTTCCTTACATGGCTCTTTATTTTTGTTTATTTGTAAGGTGGATTTAGTATCTTTATTTATTATTGTGTAGGTTTAATTTGTGGTTCCCAGGTAATTTTATCTGAGGTTCTATTAATTTTAATCATACAATCTCTCAAGTAAGAACGTAATCGCTCGTATTCTTGAAAAAAATGTGTTTCGAGAAAATTTTACTATCAATGTATTCTTTGGTCTGCTAACAACGGCGTAGTCAATTGTCCAATCGTCTCCTGACATCTTCGAAGCATGCTGTCGACGAGATTTTTTGCATACTACGGTAATGATCTCCAAATTTTCCGAATCTCACAAGACAACTGAATCAAACTCCTCAGAGTCTTTTCTGTTAGCTATCTCTTTACAAGGGACCAAACGGCTGTCGTCCGGCAATTGTGAGGGCCATTCTAGTATCTTATCGTGGGCCCAATCGAGCCGCGTCGTGACATGACTTTCGCCCAGCAAAGGTTTCTCCAACGTTCTTCAGAATTTGATATCATGAGCACGAAGACGTTGTCGAATGGTCTCATGGGACCCATTCAAGCCTAATTTTCTTATATTTGCCGCTTCTTGACGCAGCATCAATTTCGGGTCCCGTGAAAACAACGATACGATGCGTTTTTCGACTTTTGGAGTGACTTTGCTTACCGAGCCACGTTTTGGCAACTCGTTGATACTTTTGTCTCGTTAACAGGACGAGACACCTCTTAACAAACGATACCGACTTTTAAAAACATATTTAGCGGTCGCAGAATGTGCCATTTTAGGCCCTCTGGATGGGAACAAAGAAAGATTGCTTCAAACTGATGCGCAAACAAATGACTCATTTTGGATTTTACGTGATTTCGACGAAAGGTTGGAATCGACTGATACTTTTACTAAAATGCGTCGTAGACCTCTACCGATTTTTTGTTAAATCGCTAGAATCGCATCAACAAAAAATGAATTATCGCGGACACGTTCTTACTTCACAGACTGTATTTGATTCAGCTAAATTTTTTTACACCACAGTTTTCTCAAGCGAGTACTTTTGTCAATTTTTTTACAATATTAGTAGATATTTAAATATTATTTAAAAAAACTATGAAATTGTAAGAATATTTCTTTTATTGAAAAACTTTATGTGGATGCCCGAGTTAGCTAAAGAAAGTTTTCGTAAATAAAAGTCGGTAGCTTAAACTTTAAGTTTTAACAATTTCTAGTTGCCACAATCCACCGTGAAAAGTTGGATTTAAACTTTAAAATACTTTGCACACGTTCGGCGTCGGTCAGTTATACCTTTCAAACATGTCGGCGTAAATGTACAGAGTGAGAGTAAAGTTCATTATCTCATTTGTTTCGGGAATGACGAAAAAATGTTAAATACAATAGTTTTAGGGAATATTAAGGTGCATAGTTCAAAATTATTTTTGAGTATACAGGGTACTTCAAAAAAGTGTGGCCGATATAACATAGGTTTTTTTAAATGGAGCATCCTATTTTATAATTTATTTTTAAACTCTGCGTAAAATTTTATAACTTTTTTATTAATAATGTTATATACCTAAACCTAGTAGTTTTTCTAATATTTCATTTTTTTTTTTAAATACTAGTTTTCAGTTTAGTAAAAAATTCCCAGTAGCGCCATTGTTTCTGAAGGTGGAATACTCATAATTGGTACGTGCGTTCTACAGAGATGAAAAAAAAGATATATGTAAAGAAATTTGAGTTAGATGCTACAGGGTGTTCAAAATAAATTTATGCATTTCAACTATTTTAAATTGAAAAATCTCAAATTTTTAAAATGGCGCACCCTGTATATTATTTTTTTTTCTGATAGATTTTACAAAACCCTCCAACTTTTATTAAGTACCTATTTCTAATAGTTTTCGATTTATTTTGAATTTTTCAATTTTTACCCTTGTTTTTAAGACACTTACGCTATAACATTATACGAGGCTGGTTTGAAAAGTCCGTGCAAAAATAGAAACTACTTATGTGTTTGGGGTAAACCTTTTTTATTTTTCGACGTAGTCTCCATTTAGGCTTATACACTTCGTCCAACGATGTTCTAGTTTGTTGATCCCGTCCGAATAATAGGATTTGTCCAAGTCTGCAAAATATCCATTAGTGTCTGCAATCACCTCCTCGTTTGAATAAAATCTTTGTCCCGCCAGCCATTTCTTCAAATTGGGGAACAAATAGTAGTCCGAGGGAGCCAAGTCTGGAGAATAGGGGGGATGTGAAACGAGTTGGAATCCTATTTCCATTAATTTTGCGACCACAACTGCTAAGGTGTGTGCTGATGCGTTGTCGTGATGAAAAAGGACTTTCTTGTGGGGCAATCGCGGGCGTTTTTCTTGCAGCTCGGTTTTCAAACGGTCCAATAACGATGAATAATATTCACCTGTAATAGTTTTACCATTTTCCAGATAGTCGATGACGATTATCCCTTGCGAATCCCAAAAGACAGTCGCCATAACCTTTCCGGCCGAAGGAACAGTCTTCGCCTTTTTTGGTGCAGATTCCCCCTTGGTAACCCATTGTTTAGATTGTTGTTTGGTCTCAGGAATATAGTAATGTATCCATGTTTCATCCACAGTGACGAAACGACGCTTAAAGTCCTCCGGATTCTTCTGGAACAGCTGCAAACCATCCTTGCAACACTTCACACGATTCCGTTTTTGGTCAAGAGTGAGCAATCACGGCACACATCTTGCGGATAGCTTTCTCATGTCCAAATGTTTATGCAAAATATTATGTACCCATTCAGTCGAGATGCCCACAGCACTAGCAATCTCACGCACCTTAACTCTTCTGTCATCCATCACCATATCATGGATTTGATCAATGATTTCTGGAGTCGTAACCTCCACAGGCCGTCCAGAACGTTCAGCGTCACTTGTGCCCATATGGCCAGTCCGAAAAATTTTGAAACCACTTATAAACTGTTCTAATCGAAGGTGCAGAGTCACCATATTGTTTATCAAGCTTCTCTTTAGTCTCCTGAGGCGTTTTGCCTTTCATAAAGTAATGTTTAATCACCACACGAAATTCTTTTTCGTCCATTTCTTGAAAATCACTCGACTTCCTTGATTCACACGAATGCCAAACACAAAGAAATAGACCAATATGGCTGAAACTTGGTGTGCGTTCATTCAAGAGATGCTACTAACTAAACATGACCTCGATACGCGCCGGTGGTGCCATCTCTCGGACTTTGCACGGACTTTTCAAAACAGCCTCGTAGTTGCCAAGACAAAACAAAAATGTAGGCATTGTCAAATTTTGACATGTCTATTAAGCAAGTAAAAATAGTTTAATTTGTTGTAGTCAGTGACGTATAAAGGTAATAGTTATGGATTTTCCTAAAAATGAATTAATTGATATGGTTTATATACTGGGCAAAGCGGGAAAAAATTATCTTTTGGCAGTAAGACTTTACGGAGCGAAGTACCCTAATAGACGTATACCATCTAGAAAACCTTTTCAGTGCTTAATGGAACAGTTTGATGGTAGTGGTAGCATTGAGTATACGAAACGGAAAGTTGTAAACCAGAATGCTACCAATGAGGAAAAAGAAATGGAGATTTTACTTCATGTTGAAGATAATCCCCAGGTCAGCAGCCGTCAACTACTGACTGACTTATCTGGCACATCCCAATCTACAGCTAATCGCACCACGAGAAAATACAACTACCATTCCTTTCACATGGAACTACAGCAAGAACTTCAAGACCGTACCACCATGAATGAAGCAATAGAGGCCGATCCAAATTTTTTATCCAAAATAATGTTTTCTGATGAAGCTACTTTTCGTAGTAATGGAGCAGTTAATAACCACAACATGCATTATTATTCAACAGTTAATCCATTTTGGGTCCGGGAAGTTCAAAACCAAAACCATTGGTCGCTTAATGTATGGAATATTAAATTTTCGAATTATTGGTCCATATTTTTTCCGCGAACCTCTTAACGGGCCTAAATATTAAATTTTTTGCAAAACGAATTACCCCAGCTTCTTGAAAAAATTGATAACTTTGAAAGGGAACAAATGTGAATTTAACAAGACGGAACTCCTGTTCATTACCACCGGAAAGTTCGAGAATTTTTAAACGAACGTTACCCACAAAAATGGATCGGTAGGGATGGATTCATTCAGTGGCCCCCTCAATCATGTGACTTACAACCTTTAGATTTTTTTTGTGGGGCTACATTAAAGATCGTGTTTATGTGAACCCCCCTACAATACCAGTATATATGGAAAATAGGGTACGGGATGTGTGCAGGACAATAACGCCCTTGATGATAAGGTAAGTTAAGGAAAATATAGTAAAACGACTAAACATGTGTATTCAATTAGACGAGCATATTTTTGAACACCTATTTCATTATAATAATTATTCATTAGATAAGTTAAACTATATTAAAATTATTATTAACTATTTGTTTATGTTTTCACAATAGCGTAAGTGTATTAAAGACAAGGGTAAAAATTGAAAAATTCAAAATAAATCGGAAATTATTAGAAATAGGTATATGACATACTCAATAAAAGTTAGAGGGTTCTGTAAAATCTAACAGAAAAAATAATAATATATAGGGTGCGCCATTTAAAAAATTTGAGATTTTTCAATTTAAAATAGTCGAAATGCATAAATTTATTTTGAACACGTTGTAGCATCTAACTCAAATTTGTTTACATATATCTTTTCTTTCATCTCTATAGAACGCTCGTATCAATTATGAGTAGTCCACCTTCAGAAATAATGGCGCTACTGGCAATTTTTTACAAAACTGAAAACTAATATTTTTTTAAAAAAATTAAAATATTAGAAAAACTACTAGGTTTAGGTATATAATATTATTAATAAAAAAGTTATAAAATTTTATGCAGAATTTAAAAATAAAATAGAAAATAGAATGTTGCATTTAAAAAAACATATGTTGTATCGGCCACACTTTTTTGAAGTACCCTATATAGTCAAAAATAATTTTAAACTATGCACCTTAACATTCCCTAAAACATTTTTTCGGCATTCCCTAAGCAAATGAGATAATGAACTTTATTCTATCGTTGGCTCACCCTGTACAAGCGATTGCATGACTTTATATCGCGCGTGCATTATACTTTGACAATAATCTTTTTGCTCGCTAGGTAAAGGAGAGCTATATCAAATAAATACAAGGGTTGTATGATAAGTACCTGGCCTCGGCCTGAGATGGCGCTACTATTATTCAAAAAAATATATTTCTCGGAAACATAACTTTTCGCAAGAATCCTGTCAAATTTTCAAGACACTGCGTGATTTAGTGACAACCATTTAAATAGAACAACTTTTGTGATTTTACAACAAAGGAAAAAACTGAATATCGAGCAGTGATCAAATATTTGTTTTTGGAAAAGAAAACGAATGATGAGATAAAAGAGGAAGTTAGCGAAGTTTATGAGGACTTTGCACCTTCGTTATCTACCATAAAATATTGGATATATGAATTCAAACGCGGCCGTACAAGCATTTTTAATGAAGAACGTCCAAGTCGTTCAAATGAGGCCACCACATCAGAAATGGCTGAAAAAAAATCCACGATATAGTAATAAATGATCGGAGAGTGAAAGTGCGTGAGATTGCTGAGGCTTTTTTTTTTATGGGTCTAGCACACGTGCTACAGGGAAATCCCTAAAGCGCTACAGGAGCGACACGTGTGCGGAGAAAGCGATTCACGTCGTTCTTGAATCGCTGTAGATTGTACTCGATGGGAAACACAGTCCTGGGCAAACTATTCCAAAGGTATGATGTTCTCCATATAAAAGACTGCTTGAAAAGCGTTGTACGAGGAGTAACAAGCTGAACCTCATACGAATGTGAAGCATTAGCGCGACGTGTACTCCTAACATGCACCGCTCTGGGAGGAATTAAGCGGGCCACATCCTTCGAAAACTTTCCATGAAAGTACTTGTAGAATAGGCTCAAGTCGCCAACCGTTCTTCGATGTTCCAGCGAATCAAGGCCGTCGGTCAGTTCCGGGTGTCCAATCAGACGAACAGCTCTTCTCTGGATAGAATCCAACAAATCCAGTGTATGTTTGGGAGCGGAGCTCCAAACATGGGAGCAGTATTCCATAGTTGGTCGAATTTGAGCTTTGTAAAGAATTAACAGTTGTGGAGTGTAAAGCTTTCTGGTTCGAAACAATATTCCCAACTTTTGAGAAGCTCTCCTTACTATGCCTGCAACATGTTCATGCCAGGACATATTTGCTCCCAAATTAACGCCCAACAGATTGAGTGACGATGTTAGAGGGATGGAGTGCTCTGACACAACTATGTCGGGTTCTGCAACGTTAACTTTTTTAGAAAAAACTGCCGCCTGGGTTTTTGTGGCGTTAAATTCCCCTTGGTTATTGTTACCCCAAGATAGAATTTCTTCCAGGTCTTTGTTAAGTTGAATGACTTCCTGCTGTCTGCAGATATTCGTCTGAGTAGTCGATGTCCGAGCATTCAAAGTGAATGAAGAGATAAGTGTACTGTCATCTGCAAAGCTGTAGATTGGATTCTCGATCCTTTCCAGCAGATCGTTAATATAAATAAGGAAGAGAGTAGGAGATAGTATGGAACCCTGGGGCACACCGGCGTTGATAGTGAGGGTGTTAGAAAGAAACCCGTCGACCGCCACTCGTAAAGAACGCTCTCTGAGGAAACATGAGAGCCACAAACAGAACCTTTCAGACATACCATAAGAGCGCAACTTAGCCAACAGCCCATCGTGCTAAACACGGTCAAATGCCTTGGATATGTCAAGAGCAACCGCTCGAGATTCTCCAAAGTGTTCAATTGCGTGGTTCCAAACATGTGTTACATAAGTTAGAAGATCTCCTGTTGATCTATTTTTACGAAAGCCATATTGGTGATCACTAATAATGTTGAATCCTTCAAGATATTTTAGAAGATGCTGATTGATAGCCTTTTCCATGACTTTCGATATTACTGAGAGTAGTGCGATTGGTCGGTAGTTATTTGGCAAGGTCTTCTTGCCTTTTTTAGGTATCGGCTGAACTGTGGCACATTTCCAGCAGGATGGAAATATTCTCTTTCTGTAGGATAGGTTGAAAAGTCTACAGAAAACTGGTGTTAGTTCCCTTGCACAGTTCTTGAGAACTATGGCAGGTATTCCGTCAGCGCCAGAAGCCTTTTTGGTGTCTAGCTTCATCAAAATACGTTTTATGATACGCTGTCTGAATACAATATCGGGCATCCTTGACTGCACTATGGGAATAGTAGGTGGTGTTTTTTTCCTTGGAAATCGACAGTAGAATGTGAAGCAAAGAGTTCAGCCAACAAGTTCGCTTTCTCAACAGGTGTCGTTGCAATAGAATTATCTGGCCGTGTGAGTGGTGGTATGGTGGATTTGGTGAAATTTTGACTAACTGCCTTAGCGACTGACCAAAAGGACCTGGAATTGCCGGGACAAGCGAGAAGTTTGTTTCTAGGCCGTTGATTGTGTACCTCCTTGGTTTCGTCGATAATTTCTTTGCATCTGTTCCTGGCACAAACAAAGATGTTACGATTTATGGTGTTAGGATCTTCACGCCACTGTCGGTATGCAAGATGTTTAGAAGCAACAGCTTCTTTGCATTTTAGGTCAAACCAAGGCTTGCCGTTGGAAGGGCATTTCTTCGAAAAAGGGATGTAAGCCTCCATACCGATCAAAATAACATCGGAAACCTCCCTGGCGCAGTCAGATGGGTCGTCGGATCGAAAACAAACGTCCAACCAAGGGAAAGTTCGAAAATATTCCGTGAGATCTTCCCATTTAGCAGATTTGTAGTGCCAAATCTTGCGCGGTTTGGGCGCCTCTCTATCACTGATTGGTAGAATACTCGATGTCGAAAGTAGTCTATGGTCGGAAGAACCTAACGGCGGATTTACGCTGACCGTGTAAATCTCCGGATTGGTGGTTAAAAACAGATCAAGAAGACTGGCGAACTCTCCGTCTCGATCAGGGATCCGTGTTGGTTCATCAATAAGCTGAGTCAAGCCACAACTGATTGAAAATGATTCGGCTTCACGACCTTGTTCATCGGTAGAATTTGAATATTTAAGCCAGTTGATGTTGTGGGCATTAAAGTCGCCCAGGATGGCAATTTCGGCATTTGGATAGTTAATTTGTAAATGATCGATGGTGTCTGCAAGAGAAGCGAAAAGTGTTCTAAAGTTGGTATCACTTGGTGGTCGATAGAGGATACAGATGAACCTTGTGGTTGGTTGAGTCGTTATTTTAACCACATAACATCAAAGTTGGGGGCTCCAGAGCCTCTTCTCGTTGGCAAGAGAGGTCGCTTCTGACATAAAGACAGACTCCAAAGTTGCGCCTAAATCGGGATTAGAAATCGTACCCAGGATAAAGATAGTTTACTGTGCTGGTCGATGAACTGACCTTAGTTTCACAGAGAGCGAGTACATGAGGTTTATTTGATTGCAGGTGTTGATGGAATGAATTTATGTTCGAATTTAAACCTCGTATGTTGCAAAAATCCATTTTGAAATTCTGTTCTCTGCATGTCGACGCCCCTGAACCAGCCCCCACCCGGAGATCCGAACGGGGGCTATTTTACCTCCGGAATTTTTTGTATCCAGGTGCCTCATCATGCTATTTGGTCCCACAGTCCGGGACATCGGCACAGCCACGAAACGTTAAGCAACTTCACGCAGCCTAAGCCGATGCGATGGTATCACACCGAGCGATGCTGGTGGGATCTGGGCATCTACCATCTAGGTTGTTCTTTAAGTCGCCTCCTACGACAGGCAGAACATACCGGGGGGAGATATTCTATCCCGCCAACCGTGGCTTTGGTCGTTTCAATTGAACGAATGCAGAACATTTTAACAACTCATTTAGATATGAGACAGCTTTCTGCAAGATGGGTTTCGCGATTGCTCACAACTGACAATAAACACGCATATGTGTCAACTTTAAAAGAATGTTTGGCGATGTTAAAGCGCAATTGGTGTTAATCTTTTTTAGTGTTCCGTACGGAACACTTATAAGATCACTTCGGTGTCTGTCTGTCTGTCTGTCTGTCACACCCGATTTTCTCCGAAACTATTTGATATAAAAAGTTGAAATTTGGTAATAATATAGGAATTGATGGCCTCATCAGAGCCACGTAGTTCTGAGAGTTAAATTTTGACTTAAGGGGTTAGTTTTGGGGGGTGAAATCGGAAGTGAAAAAAAAATCATCTCTAACTTTTTAATGCAAGCAATTAATGATAAATTAACGTAGAAAAAGAAGAATGCTATATGCCGCTTGGCACAATGTTAAACGAGCGAGGGTACAAGTGGCATTCCTATGAGAAGAGACAGAACAGACAAATTAACTGCACCACTCTGGCAAGCCAAACCACATAGCAAGGGATCCCGCATCCAATGGGCAAACACTATCAAATACCTGGGAATCCGGTACTACAAACAGCTCGTCTGGAAAGACCAGGTCTGCACTGCCACCAAGAAAGCTAAGCAACTGCTGGGCAAATTATACCCAATTATAAATCGCTCCAGCGAGTTGCCCACCAAAACCAAGCTCATTGTCAACAACACAAATATGAAGGCAGGCTTTACTTACGCCTCTCCCACATGGTGTCAGCTCTCAAAGACAAGCAGAGCACAAATCCAGGCAGAGCAGAACAAGGCCCTGAGGATGATTACAGGAGCCCTTTGGTTCATGCGAAATAACCAATTACACAGAGACCTCTGCGTGCCAACCATTAAAGCGCACATGAGGCAAACTCAAATGAAGTTCCTGGCTAAGGCGTCCCAGCATCACAATCCAATCATCAGGGACGCCTTCCTAACCCTCCCCATGCCCGCAACCAATTCCCGAGACCCTCTCTCGGACGACGACATTGTCTCTCCGAACCCACCATGATAGAGGAATGTAAAACTAGGTTAAGTTAGCGTAGGCTCTAGATTAAGTTAGGTTAGGTCATAACCATGTGAAAAAACACATTTCGAAGACACCTAGTTTCTTTTTTATACCAGATAAATTATCAACGTAATGCACTCGTGATAATTTTCGTACACTTTATAGAGATATTCTAGAATTTTTTCAAAATTTCTTGATCAGTACTTTTCCAGATAGGGGGTGAAGTGATTTTTAGGCCTTTTTTTAAAGTAATATAAAGAAAAGTGTTCGTGAATATTACATCATATCTATATTTTTAAACTTGTATTTTCACAAGCTTTAATTTGACACCCCACTTAATGACCCTAGAATTTTTTTTTTGCATTTTCCTCTACAAGCTAACCCCTTAAGTCAAAATTTAACATTCAAAACTACACGGCTCTGATTGGGCTATCAATTTCTATATTTGTGCCAAATTTCAATTTTCTATGTCAAATAGTTTCGGAGAAAATTGGGTGTGACACCCAGGCGGACACCGAAATGATCCCATAAGTGTTCCGTATGGAACATTACAAAGATGGTGAATGTTAAATCGATCAGCTATATTAGTTCTCATTTTATTTCTAAATTTTATTATAATTACTGTTGACGGATGTACCAAGGATCCGGTAAGAAAATACATATTTACCTACCTACAATAACACCTTAAATAAATAAATTTAAGATTTATTGTTATTAAGTACCATTATTAACCAAATAAATATTTACAGATCAGATTTATTCCACTTGAATTGTTAAGTGAATAATTTATTAGCCAAAATTTATAATCAACTGGGGAACTGGGAATGTGGTATCTTTGGCACAATGACACTACTCAGTATATATCACCACTACACTTTATTGCGATGATTGACTGAAGCTAAATTACAAATCTACTCTATTTATACTTAACCGATACCTAAAAAAGGCAAGAAGACCCTGCCAAATAACTACCGACCAATCGCACTGCTTTTAATAATATCGAAAGTCATGGAAAAGGCTATCAATCAGCATCTTCTAAAATATCTTGAAGGTTTCAACATTTATTAGCGATCACCAATATGGGTTTCGTAAACATCGATCAACAGGAAATCTTCTGACTTATGTAACATATGTTTGGAACAACGCAATTGAATACTTTGGAGAAAATCGGAAGTGAAAAAAAAAAAAAAAAATTTTACTGGGTCATCGAGTGTGGTGTTAAATGAAAGCTTGTGAAAACACGAGTAAAAAAAATATATATAATGTAGTACTTGCGCGCACTTTTCTTTGTATTATTTTTAAAAAATCGCGAAAAATCGCTGTCCCGCGCCTTATCTCGAAAAGTACTTATCAAAAAATTTTGAAAAAATTCTGGAATATTCTCCGCGGGGTGTAGATTGAACAAAAATTATCACGAGTGCATTACCTTTAATAATTTATCTGGTATATAAAAAAAAACAAAAATTTCAAGGTCATCAGATTTCAGTACAGATTGAAAACAAACTTTGTTGAAAAACTCATTTAGGGTGTGTTTTGTAAAGTCACTGATCATTTTATACCTCTGTAACAAAATTTTTTATTTTAAAAGCAATCAACGTACGGAACACTAATTGCGCAAGTTAAACTTTCACTTGACCGGTTATTTTTGATGACCGAACGTTGTTCAATTTTTTCCATTTTTCCAAAAACGCTGCACTTGGTCTTACTAAACTCGTTATAACCTAAAAACCACAAATTCTACAGCAACAAAATTTTACACTGAGACAACCAAAAGAACTTATTGAGGATACTATAATAAAAATATTATAATTATTTTTTAGTGAAGCCGCGAACTTTTCAATCCATCCTCGTATTCTTTGGTGCGTTTAAAAACGTCGCAATTATCTTAGTAAGTTGTCCAATCGCCTCCTGCATCAATAATCGCCTGGCTTGTTCGAGGCATGCTGTCGACGAGATTTTCTGCTTAATCTGTAAATTTTTCGAATCTCGCGAGAAAACTGAGTCAAAGTCCTCAAGGTCTTTCCTCTGAGCTTTCTCCTTAAAAGGGACCAAAGGTTTTGATTAGAATTGGCGTTCGGTACGGCGATTATGAGGGCCACTCTTATATCTTATCGTGGGCCTAACCGAGTTGCTTCGCGACGTGATTTTCGCCCAGGAAAGGTTTCTTCAACGTGCCTCATGAGCAAGAAGATGTTGTCGAATGGTCTCATGCGACACATTCAAACCCGATTTTCTTAATTTTGGCCCTTCCTTTAGGCAGCGTCAATCTCGGGTCCCGTGAAAACACACGATTCGTTTTTAGACTTTCGGAGTGACTTTGCATACCGAGCCACGTTTTGGCAAGTCTTCGACATTTGTCGTCTCGTTAAAATGATTTTCCCACTTCTTCACAAACGACACCGACTTTTTAATATATTTAGCGGCAGCAGAACGTATCATTTTAGGCCCCTTTGAATGGGAACAAAGAAAGGCTGCCTCGAACCGACGCGCAAACACGTTCTTACTTGATGAACTGTATCACCAATAAAACTTTATTTGAAGATATATAATAAAATGTGTGATTTTCTGTTAAAAGATAATTAGCATATGTTGAATTAGATTTTCTATGGATGAAACTTGTTTCGTGTTCTGTAATTCTTTGTATAAATGTACGTCCAGTTTGTCCTATGTATGTTTTAGGACATGACCCACATGTTAATTGATAAAACCCTGATTTATTGTCTTCATTGATTTGTGGTTTGTAGTTTTTAATATATTTCCCTATAGTATTCTTAGTCTTGTGAGCTATGTTGATATATTTTTGATTTAAAAATTTCCCCTGTTTTTCCGTTGGTTTGCCGAAATAGGTTAAGCATTTAAATGTGGTATTTCTTCCTTAAAACGTTGGTATATTTCTGAGATTGCCTTGTTTCTAAGTTTTTTCCTAACGATATTATTGATTAAAGTAACCGAATAACCGTTGTTAACGGCTACTTGTTTTATGTAGTTTAATTCTTTAGTAAAATTTTCCTCTGATAAGGGGATATTAGTTAGTCTATGTATAAAACTATGATAAGCTGCGAGTTTATGATGGTTAGGGTGGTGAGAAATATTGTGAATTGTGGTATCTGTAAGACAAGGTTTGTGATATATTGCAAATTCATGATTTGTTGAGTCTAGGAATTTAATTCTCCCTTCGACTTCTTATTCCATTGTAAAACTGATGTTTCTATGTAAAAAATTAATATACTGTAAAAAGTGACTTAATTGTCTGTCGGTACTGTAAAGCATACAATTATATCATCTACGTATCGATACCAGTATGGACAATTATTACTATTGTTATTATGGTTGTTAAATATCATTGTTTCAATACTGTCCATGAAAAATTCGGCAAGTAAGTACATTCTACAATAGTAAGGAAAGGTTAATTATGGGGAGTTCATTAAGGCCATTACTTGCCGAAATTTTCATGGACAGTATTGAAACAATGATATTTAACAACCATAATAACAATAGTAATAATTGTCTATACTGGTATCGATACGTAGACAATATAATTATATGCTTTACAGGTACGGACAGACAATTAACTCACTTTTTACAGCATATTAATTCTTTACATAGAAATATCAGTTTTACAATGGAAGAAGTCGAAGAGAAAATCAATTTTCTAGACTTAACAACCATGATTTGCAACATATCACAAACCTTGTCATACAGAGTACCAAAATTCACAACAGTTCTCACCACCCTAACCATCATAAACTCGCAACTTATCATAGTTTTATACATAGATTAACTAATATCCCCTTATCAGAGGAAAATTTGACTAAAGAATTAAACTACATAAAACAAGTAGCCGTTAACAACGGTTATTCGGTTACTTTAATCAATAATATCGTTAGGAAAAAACTTAGAAACAAGGCAATCTCAGAAATATACCCACGTTTTAAGGACAGAAATACCGCATTTAAATGCTTAACCTATTTCGGCAAACCAACGGAAAAACTGGGGAAATTTTTAAATCAAAAAAATATCAACATAGCTTGCAAGACTAACAATACTATAGGGAAATATCTTAAAAACTACAAACCACAAATCAATAAAGACAATAAATCAGGGGTTTATCAATTAACATGTGGGTCATGTCCTAAAATATACATAGGACAAACTGGACGTACATTTAGACAAAGAATTACAGAACACGAAAAATGTTTCATCCATAGAAAAACAAATTCAACATATGCTAATCATCTTTTAATAGAAAATCACACATTTAACAAGAATTTCAAAATTTTACACACCCAACAAAAAGGTTTAAAACTAAACCTTTTAGAGGCAATGCAAATAAATCGATTAAGGACTACAGGTACTTTACTCAACGTCCAGGTATATTTAAGCAATTCACCATTATTGAATTTATTCTCCTAACTTCAAATCTGTGTGGGTTTTCCAATACTATCAATGTAATTTAATTAGGTGTAATATTATAATTAAGAAATTATATATAATTGTGAACATTAAACTTAACTTGACAGTGTAAAATGTAGATCTGAAGAAGCTGCATCGACAGCGAAACGCGTCATCGCAATTTAAATAAACCAGTGGAAATCGACTAAAACAGTCTTTTATTACATATTTATAATAAATTTCCATCAAGTAGACGCTACAACCATCCAAAATTTATTTAAAGAGAAAACTTGGATTTTAAGCATTTAAATTATGAAATCAGACAAATTATTACCTTGGCATTTTGTAAGAGAAATTAAGATCTAGTGGTATTTCATACTGTACAAAAATCACTATAAGATACTGTTGGCTTATTTTATTTCAATGTCATTGTCCCTGAACACATAAAAATGTATTTTATATTTTCGCAAAAAATTTTACGAAGTATAAAATATTTTACGAGTGGTTATATTGCCCTAGCAGCTGTGACGTACATATATGTTTAATAGATACATAGTTTTGGTTTATTGAGTCAAATAAATAAGACTTTAATAAATATTTTTAAGACGGTATATTACACATTGACATCGAAAGGTAACAACTGATATGGTATGGCCATATACAAAGAATGGGAGAAGAAAGACTTCCCAAACGAGTTATGATATGGGTTCCCGTTCAACGACGCAAACGAGGGAGGCCAAAAAAGACTAAGAAAGAAGACATAACAAAAGCCATAAGTGCCAGAAATCTTAAGGGATTACACCACCTTGAGATTTTCAAAAAATCAATTTTTTTTGTTGCTAGATAAATTGTTTATACTTTTAAGAATATTTTAAACGTCTAACCATTTCAAAATTCAGATTATTTCCGAAGTTATAGCAGTTAGAAGTGAGCGTGGCAGATAGTCGGCCCGAAACTCAGGTAATGATCGGACCGGCATGAGCGGTCAAAGCCTTCACAAAGGGTATTGTTCTTTTAGTCAGTCCTTTATAAAAACGCTGTTTAAAAGGATACACTCAGAATAACAACGAAAGTCTAAACGCTGTCATTTGGTATGTGGCTGCATTACAGTGGCACAAAAATTGTTGAGATCGCATCTTATATTGCAGCTAGTATATTTAATGATGGCTATACTAGTGCAGAGGTCGGTAACCTTTTAACTAAGGGGTGCCAGTTTTCATCCATACAACATTTTGCGTGCCGACATAGGTACTTACTACAACTAAAATTAACAAAAATTAACTTAAAATATTTAATTGCAAAAAAATTTTAACATTTAACAAATAATTTTATTATACTAGTCCTAGGACCTAGTGTGAACCCTGTGCTTGAAGTTCTTTAGAGAGTTTTCTTATATCCGGTTCATGTCTGGTTATTTTCAGTGTCACACATGCTTCCGAGTTGTCTGTTGTCAGCCTGCTTCGGTACAGATTTAAAATCACTTTCATATGGGAAAAAAGTTGTTCACAGATATAGGATGATCCGAAAGCTGTAAGCATGGCAAACGCTACTTTCTTAAGACAAATAAATTTCTCTGGTAAACTCATCCAACAACTGAGTATCTCGTTTGAATGGTTCTGGCAGTCACCTTCTAATATCCTTCTTAATTCTACAAATTTCGTGTTCCATAACTCGCTTTTAAATTCAAAGTATTGAAGATCAAAATCATTAATGTCCATTCATGAGAAAAGAGATATGTCAAAGCAACTGCTGGAAAAATCCATTAAATCTGGTTTGATCAAAAAAGCGAACATAGGACCATGTTTATCAAAATCCCGACCCCTCTCGATAAACTCCTCTTTTAAATTAGTCATATATTTAAGGATTTCGTCTATTAGTGCACCATCGTCGACACTGGATATATAAGTTTTTAAATTTGGAAAATATTTATATGTGTTTGTAGTAATATCGCTGATAAATAAATCTATTTTTAATTTGAACGATTTCCAGAATTCGTATAAATCCAGAACTATTTTGCCTGAACCTTGTAACTTTAAGTTGAGTTCACTGAGATGGTTTGTAATATCAGTAAGAAACATTAACATACAGATCCAGTTCTTATCTTCTAGTTCAGGATAAGCATCCACTTGATTTTTTTCCAACAAGAACGATTTAATTTCGCCCAGACATTGCACAAATCTAGAGAGCCACGGCTGAGCCAGCGCACATTATTGTGCAATGGTATATCTGAATATGCACTTTTTAATTCCTGTAGAAACGCCTTAAATTGTCTATGGATCAGTGAAGAACGACCGACAATGTAATTAACTATTTTAACCACTCTATCCATCACGGATTTTAATCTTCCAGCGGAGATTTTAGCGCACAAACTCTCTTGGTGAATTATGCAATGAAAATTCAAAACTGATCGACTCATGCGTTCAATAAGAAGGGAAACAAATCCTTTTTGTCTCCCAATCATAGCAGAAGCGCCATCTGTCGTTACGCAAAAAATTTTATTTAAATTAATGTTCCGCTTTTCAAAATGTTAAATTCTGAAAATATTTCCTCTCCTCTTGTAGTTCCCTGCAATGGGAGCAGACAAATCAGCTCTTCATATACACTGCCATCATCGAAGTATCGCGCAACGATTGCCAGACGGGCAATGTCATTATTATCGACACTTTCATCCAATGCTACACTAAATACAAAACTCCATTTGAGAGCGTCCCTCTGCTGTTTTTGGACATTTTGTGTCATTTCGGTAATTCGTCTCTCGATGGTTCGCGCTGATGCCGGTATATCCCTAATCCTGGCCAATATTGTATCCTTATTGGGCAAGTCGTCGAATAAAATCTTGCCAGTACTCAAAAACGTTTGTTTCATAAATTCTCTGTCAGTGAACGGCCTACGCTTTTGTGCCAACGATTGTGCAATTTTGAAACTGCATTCACTTACCTGATTTTTTCCTTGGAAAACTTTGCTAAAGAATGTTGACTGTTTCTCGTATTGTTTACTTGCTTTTTGTATTGCCTCCCGTTTATCAGCGTTATCTTTAAATGACGATTCATGTTTTATCTGGAAATGTCTTTAAACACTAGATGTCCAGAAAACTACGCTTTTCCGAGATAGGACACAAATGGCCCGATCGTTTTGCTGTACAAAACCGTAATCTGTTGTCCATGAAGTTTGAAATGATCGAACGTCTACCTTCTGTTTCTTCGCGGCCATAACGCAACGTAATTTTAATTTTTAAACTTTTCGACGACTATTGACTGGAACGGATATTACTTCTATACTAAATGATCCAAACGTGTAGCCGCTTGCTATATATAGAAAAATAATGTTTCCAGAAAATTCCAATAATTACGTTTATTAAATTTCTTAGAATAAAAATTATTATCTACAACCCGCCCATTGCAATCGAAGGGCCGCCTAGAAGTTAAATCTAACAAAAACTAAAGTTCGGCAATATAAAAAGAGTTGCGGCGCGCGTCGGAACGATTAAAGTCAAGTCAAACAAAGACCGCCTTATAGCGGCTCTTTTGATCTGAATTGAGGACGTTTATTTGTGTTTTTGCCTAGGCTTATATTTTGATTCTTGCCGTCTTTAATACTTGCCGAAATTAAAGCCAAACCAATACATTCAGTAAAATTATAAATTACAAAATATATATTTTGTAGTTTTTGGTAATAATACCTAGTGACCTATATAATATATCATTTTTGTTTGTGTCGTTAAAGTAATACTGTCTTCGATTATTTACTTAATTTCGAAACATGTCACAGATTACAGAATTAATGTATAAACTTTGAATAGGTACGCGTGCCATTCAAAATTGCTTGGCGTGCCAGAGATGGCACGTGTGCCATAGGTTGCCGACCCCTGTACTAGTGTATTACAAATTAACAACAAACAATTATTAAACCTGGTAATTGAAGAAATTCAACAACGACAACTTATATAGAAGAACACCCAATACCAAAGATGATTTTAAAGTGGATACCAAGCGAAAAGAGGAGAAGAGGGAGACTAAAAGCGGCCTGGGGGTGTTCCGAGGGCAGTGTCAGAGAGAAATCTGAAACCCGGAGATTAGGAAGATTAAAAAGGATGGAAACTGGGAGCCAGAAGGTGAAACACGCCATAAAATTGGACGATGATGACTATTCAGCAAAAGTTATATGTAGAAGGCATATTCAGGATTCAGTGGCAAATATCTCTAATGCCCTCACCATATTCATCTTTTTTGTGAATAATATATCACCACAAAGTACTTTCTATTTAAAATATCGAGTTGTTATGCTTAAATTAAGTTATTCTGGGATCAAATCCAGTGTTGATTTAGCATTGGGTAAATCACTTTAGAGATTAAATTAATTTCGTACAGAAGACCGAAGTAAATTAATTCATTATATAAACTGCAAGTTTCAATCTATCTTTGTTTCTCTAAACTTTATAAGTAAAGAGTTAAGTGAATTGAGCCTTTATTGCCGGTTAACCCTAAAGCAATTCCAACAACAATATTTTACCAAGAATAATTTTACGGACATAAAATACTTTTTTATTTTTTACTGCCTTTTAAAATTTAGAATGTTTTAAACCCTTTTTAATGAGGCAGGATTAAAGTTTAATGGTCAATTTGGAAAACTCGTTTTGCCAGAAATTATTTAGAAATTGAGGTTATTAAAACGGTCATTCGCATGTAAATGCGCGCCTGGTTCGATTAGATGAATAATGAATAACGATACCAATTATTATTTAACCTCTTCACGACCGAATTTATTTGGGAAAGTAGGACCAAAATGCCCGATTTTTTGTATGGTATGTGTTAAATCTGCAAATAGGACTTACCAAATATGTTTTTTCAAAAAAACAAGTGTTTTCACAAAAAATAAAACATTTTAATTCTGTTCTTGACATCACCCGAATTAACTCGGGCGTTCAAAGAAATGCTAATTTGAAACAAAATTTGAGCCAAATAACAAAAAAGTGGCTTATCTTATCAACTAAATAGTACTAACTGTATGATATACTCTAAAGCAGGGTGTAACACAGAGCGGTACGTCACAAATAGGGCAGTAGTAGCGTGTTTCCTTTCGAACTTTTTTGCCGCGGGCATCACGCACTCTACAGCATACACCACATTGCCGAGTTGGAAATTGTTTTTTTTCGGTTGCCGGGATACACTCAGGGAAATGACGACCTGTCAGTCTAAGTGGTGTAGGTTGGCTTGAAGGTCGTCCTTTTCTAAAAGAAAATTCCGTGCGGTGATATTTTTCCATGATCTGTTTGATTAGATCCAACCTATAAACTAGTGCTGACTTTGTTCCTCCAGTTTTTCGATATAACACAAAAGAGTTCCACAGTGCCAAATCTAATAAATGAAAAAATATTTTTTTGTAATACTTTTTTCCACGCTTTCTTGGAAGGTTGTAGTCTGCTAAGTGTTGATCCACCCGATCAACACCGCCCATGGTGTCGTTATAATCGATGACAACTTTCGGCTTTATTATAATCTCTCTTGGTTTTTCTACCTCTACACAGGTGTTCGTATGAATGGTTGAAATCAAAGAAACATCTTTCTTGTCTTTCCACTTTAGGACACAAACTTTACCTCTTTGAAAGGCTACAACTTCTCCTTTTTTCAGCTTCTTTTTTTTTAGCTCTGAAGGAACTTCTTTCCGTGTTAATTTTAGTGTTCCATAAACGTCGGTTTTCTTTGTAATAAGTAAATCCGCAAGCTGGGGGGAGTTATAAAAATTATCCATCGTTATGCAATAGCCCTTCTCTAACAATGGCTTAGACAGCGTCATGACAACTTGCGACGAAATTGGTAGATTTTCATAGTCTTTGTCAAGGTTGGTTTGTTTTCCAGTGTAGATGATAAAATTCCATATATAACCACTTTTAGATTCACACAGTAAATAGGTTTTGATACCAAATCGAGCTCTTTTTAGTGGAATGTATTGGATCCAACCAAGTCTACCTTTATATAAAAGGAGACTTTCGTCAATAGACAGGTTTTTTTCAGGTACGACCAGTTCTTGAAACTTGCTAACCAATTTTTCGTATACTGGCCATATTTTATTAAGTTTTGGGTTTGGATGAGTTACTTCATCAAATTCATCATTATTAGAAAAATGGATGTTTTGATGGATAGCCTCAAATTTATTTCTGCTCATACAACTGGCAAAAAAGGGCGTCACCAAAAGAGGATCGGTTGACCAGTATTGACGCAATTCTGGTTTTTTTATAACGCTTTGTAAAATTGTCAATCCTAAAAAGACTCTAATTTCTTCGCTAGTCACAGGGTACCACATTTTTCCTCTTTTTTTTTGCTCAGCATACCTGTTGGTTTCTGTTACTATATGGCCAACCAGATCGTCGTCAACGAACTGTTCGAAAAAATCCAACATGTTCCAATCATTGCAGGATACACAATTTATAGACGGTACAGCCGTAAAAGGGAATGATGGTGGGGCTGGGGAATCAGGTTGCAATTCAAACCAATCACGTGCTTCAAGTAAATCCGCCGAATTATCTGAATTCGAGCTACTTCTTGAAATATTGCCGTAAGATGTATCAGAGCCACTTTCGTCTATTGGTTCGTCAACTTCTGACTCATCTGACAGATCATAATCGTGCCTGTCCATGATATACTAAGTACTTGGATTTCAGCTACTAAAATGTAAATAACAGGTATAATAAATATATTTACTTATTGTAGACAAAAACTCACGTAAAATTTAATTCACAGAAGCAGCGCAACAAAACTTATCAAGTCGCAACACAAACTAAATTTACCCGCTGGCAGCTTATTTTGCCTCAAGATCAAATAAACAGTCGCAAAAATCCGACAAGACCCGAGGGGTTTGAGTTAAATGTGTAAAAATGCGTATTCCCGCTTTTTCACGAGACAGTTCGGGTGATGGCGCGTAACATCCATAAAAATTAGAGATGCCCGAGTTAGGCCCGGGCATAGGAAAATCGAAACGTTGACCTTGCCCGAGTTATCTCGGGTACAGTCGTTAAGCGGTTAATAGTGTTTTTAAGTGTATATTGAATTTGGCGTCGATGAATAATACAACGAAGTTAGAATTAGTTGGTGAAAAAAGTCAATAATACACATTTAATCAGCATCAATTTGGGTTTATAATGTCCGGCGACGTTGTCCGATTTCTAAATGCCAGTGTTGTCTATCATTACAATTGTCATCACTGTCGCTCGTTGATCTTCTTATACCCTGGATCCAGGATTTCCTTGATCTTCCTCTCCTTCTGTTCCCAGGTGGTATCCACTTCAGCATCTTCTTCGGCGATCTTTCTTCTCCCATTGTGCCCATACCATACAAGCTGTCTCCTCTCTACACCTTCCATAATTGTTTCCCCCACATTCATTTGTTCTCTAATAATTTCGTTTCTAATAGGTTCTAGTTTTGATGTTCTCGTTGAATGTCTTAGGACGCCAATTTCTGTGGCCTCTATTTTTCTCCTTATATGTTCTTTTATACGCGCGTTTCTGCTCCATACATCAACGTGCTCTTTATCATACATTCATAGATTATTTTCTTTCTCTCTTTGCCTATTTCTGTACTCTATAATATCCGGTTTAATGCTTTAATGATCCGTCTCGCTTTGTTTATTCTCAGCCTTATTTATTTATCATCGGTCCCCTCTTTGTTAAAATTTACCCCTAAATATATATACTCTTCGCATGTTTCGCATCACCTATACGTAAGTACTGTGTTTTTTCCGTATTTATTTGTAAACCCCATATTTCCTATACTTCCTTCAGTTTCCTCCAGATCTTCTCTCTCATTAGCACATACTACTTGATCGTCTGCGAACTGAAGGGTATATAAGCAGGTGTTGTCATCAACTTGGATACCCATACCATTGCATTCTTTTTTCCACCTCCCGAGTGCTTTTACGACATAGACCTTGAATAGGGATGGCGAAATACTACACCCTTGTAGCAAGCCTTTGTTCACAATAAAACGAACTGGTATTTTATTTCCTACTCTTATGGTGGATTACATGTCGTTATATAGGACTTGGACAGCTTTCACTACTGTATAATTTATGTTAGTATTTTGGAGCACTTCCCATAATAATACACATTTACTTTTAAAAATGTTTAAAACTCGACGTTTTTTTTCTTTTTAAACCTATGAGCTCTCATTATATTCAAGCAACAGAACAATGACTGAGGGCAAATCCAGATCGTCAAGTAATGCAATATCAAATTGAGAGTTTATTTGCAGAATCTTACCAAAGACCTGCTATCATTGGCATCATTGTGTACGGATTTCAACATCTTTTCCGAACCTTTGTTTAAAGTCAAGTAATGAAAGCACATCAATCTTTTAGGACGCTTCTATTATTTTGAAAAGCCATATTTAAATAGTGAACCGTTTATTTCGGGATTTAACGGTGAAGCGTTAAAAAAGTTATAAAATATGTTGAAAAGATTAATAAAATAAACAAAAGACGCACTCGTATAATATACACGAACCTCTCGACATCGGCGATTTTAAAGTAACGTCGACTTCTGACAAAAAAATTCTTTCTAGTTTAAAATAAATAAAGGGGAATAATCCATCTCAATGTTTATTTTATTATCTTTTTACAAGGAAACAAATAAAATTTTGGTGAATTACCTGTTAAAATTGTTTTCTTATTATGATATTGCATAACAATTTATTGTAGAGTGATAAGTAATTATTTTAAAATATAATAATTCTCATATATTATTTTTTTATATTAAATTGGTTTAGGGTCGATTTTTTCCTTTATTATTGAGATCCACGATTTTTTATTTAACAACTGTGTCGAAGCAAAATAAAAACAGAATATCAAATAGGTTTTCCGCTAACATAAATGGTAAACGATTTTTTGATGTACCTTAAATCGGTACCTTACTGGTTGGTTATATTTTTGTATAATTCATTTAGGTAATTTTATTTAACTTCAATTGTGCTGCGTGTAATTTACATCCATACGAAATAAATAAATAAATGTACCTTGAATATGCAACGAATCTCCATATAAAATATTCTACGTTGTCCGTGACAAATTCAAAATTTAACCAACTGTATCAATGACACAATCTATCTACACTTTGTTGTACACTTTCTGCAAATTTCTTACTCAGTTCATCTCTCTTTAAAAAACGTTAACCTTTACGACACCGTAATTGGTACATTCACTGAAAAGAAAACATGGGAATCCCGGCATAAACGCAAAGGAGCCGCATTCGACCTTTGTTTAATTTAGGTATTTCGATATTGCCGATATATATATATATATATATATATATATATATATATATATATATATATATACATATACATATACGAGTATATATATATATATATATATATATATATATATATATATATATATATATATATATATATATATATATATATATATAAATACGATCTTAGTTGGGGAACTCGGCAAATTTGGGCGTGATAAGAGATCACACAATTTTCATTAAGCCAATATTTCGGTCCTGGATTGGGACCTTCTTCAGGGCAGAACTGAAAAGAAGAACAGAGCGTATTCACTGATCGTATCTGGGACAACTTAAATTAATGATGTTATCATTAGGTTGTTATAATACATAAAATTAGTGTAGAACAAGAATAAGATATTAGTCATAATAAGTTAAAAAACTCACATGAGAAGTGCAAAGATTTCGTTAGCCTGAATGGCCGTAGGTTATACATACAAAAGTTGTTACATATAAAAGTTGGTTAATCCATAAAATATATAAAATACACATTAAAACACTGTAGACAAAATTCTAAAAAACAAATTTAAAACATGGATGTAATTGGGAACCTTGGATGTTGAGAACATCGTTAAATTATTTCACTTGTGACCACCACATATGGCCACCGCCATTTAAGAAAAATGACAAGGACGACAGGAGACAGCTGCCCGACAGAGATAAGGGGTTTAGTCAAGAAAACTCAATTATCTTATCACGCACAAATTTGCCGAGTTCCCCAACTAAGATTGTATTTTAATAATTTTGGTAGATACGGCAATTTTTTGCTTTCTTTCTTTATATATATATATATATATATATATATATATATATATATATATATATATATATATATATATATATATATATATATATATATATTGTAACATTCATTTTTTCCTAGATTTTAAGACCATGTAATGTTACTGATTTTTCACTTCAAATTGTACTTATTTTCATTTTTGTGTCGAACGGTATATTAAACAGAGATTCCAAGACGTTCGGTATAGTGTGTTGTGCGGCTTCCTGACCGAATCTACCGCTACGCCGCGATTGGTGGAAATTTGTATCCGCAGTTTTGGTTCCGGCGTCGCCATATTAGCGGCAGAGTTTGGATGGATTATTTAAGGGCCTGAAGACCGACTGTCAAGGCGGTTTTCCATCGAGCCGCAGCCGGGCTATTTACCATCTAGTCGCCGAGTAAGCTTCGTACCATCTAGCCGACAGGCTAATTTTCATGAGAGTCGCCAAGTAGGCTTCCTTCGACTGAGCTACAAAAAAAAAAAGCTCAGAACAACCATCATGCGAGCTAAGTAAAAGTACCAGTTTCTTAACTAAAAGCCGTAGTGGGCTTTCAAAGTGTTTGCTAGAAAAGTGTGAAATCGGTCGTATTCCATCAAAGCAGGAATAAGAACAGTAAGTTACCCAAGCATACTTCAATTGACCTGTCCCGGAGTAGTGCCTTAACAGTAAGTTAAAACTGACTAAAAAGTGAAGTGAAAAGCACTATTTTTCGTCTTCGGGGGTTGTCCTAGTTCAGAATTTAAATGTAATAACTACTAGTTAGGCTAGAATCTTTTTGTAGAACTGCAAAGGTTAGAACTTTTTATTTTTAAAAACTTGAATAAATTTTCTTTTTGTTGATTAAAGCTAGTGTCTCACTGAATACCTATCTTTCTTTTCAGGATAAGGACGGCTGTACCAAACTAATTTTTTATTTAATAACCATAAAACACTTCAGTATTTTTTCATTTTTTTAGCTGAAGTTAGATCCTTTCTATTTTAAAATGAATGGTGCCCAAAAAAAAATCGTACAGCTAAAGCTTTTTAAAAATAGAAAATAAATCCAAAAAGACGTACGAAAATTATCTCTTACCCATATCTTTCTACCAAAGAAAACTGAGCTAGTGTGTGTTTAATTTCTTTAGTTCTTTTAAAATCAGGGTTCACTCGATTCATTATCAGAAATTAAAGTGGGGCGCAAGTAAACACCTTTTCATAGGCTACAAAATGACGCCTCAAAAAGCGGGTAAGTTCACACCTTACAATATATATATATATATATAATATATATATATATATATATATATATATATATATATATATATATATATATATATATAAAACTAAAATCTATCGGGGCAGCTCAGACTTCTAATTATGGTGGGTTAACTGTTTATTATCAAAATGTTCGGGGACACAGAACCAAGCTGGTTGCTCTGGCTCGGAATGTTGCATTGCAGTCTTATTATGTAATAGCCTTGTCTGAGACCTGGTTGTCGAATGCATTTCATGATGCAGAGCTTGGAATGCATGATTATGTGATTTTTAGAAGAGATCGGTCCCTGGCCACAAATGCTGCACTCAGGAGAGGTGGTGTACTGACTGCCATTAGGAAGCACATGCCTTGTCAGCTAATTGCATCGCCGGATAGTATTGAACATCTATATGTTTCTATTAATTTTGGCAAATGCGTTACTGTTATTGGCTGTGTGTATACACCATCTAGATCACCTCCTGAAACTTACCAAATATTTAGTGATACCCTTGATAGCAGCTCTGAGGCAAATCCAGACTCTAAGTTTTGTGTGACTGGTGACTTTAATATCCCTAAAATGGCCTGGATCGAGGAGGCGTTGAGTTCAACACCGTTTCCCCTGGATTTACCCGCTGGCCGTGAACTGGAGATATGTGAAATGGTGTCAAATATGTGTGCCTAATAAAACTGGTTCTGTTCTTGATCTGGTTCTAAGCCATGTAAATGATCTATCCCTGGGGATGACTGATGATCCTCTGATCCTACCGGATGATTTCCATCCACCTCTTGAATTTAAGCTAATATTTATAACTAACAAAAAAAAAAAGTTATTTCACCCCAATGTACTGAATTCTATTATGATTTTAAGTCTGCGGATTATATTTCGTTAAATTATTTTCTGGGTTCGGTATCGTGGGATCATCTGCTTTCGAACCGGGGGATTAACCAGATGTTGAATATTTTTTATGATGTACTTTATAGGGCCATAGATTTGTATGTTCCGTTAAAGAAGGTATCTAGTAGAAAATTCCCTAGGTTTTTTTTTCTCCTGAGTTGAGAAACTTAATAATTCGTAAAAAAGAAGAACTCTTGTTCTTCTTTTTTAAACCTCTTGGTTTAGATCGTCTGGGGAACCTCAGGACTATTATTACTTCTCTGCTTTAAGATCACAGTGTAAGAATCTATCACGTAGGTGCCATGTTGATTATATCTCCAACATTGAACTCTCTATTAGAGATAACGTGAAAAGCTTTTGGGACTTTGTTGGCGCACAACGTGGCACAAATGACCTTCCTCCTAGGATGTTTTATAATGAACAATCTGTGGACATGGGCATTGATGTGGCTAATCTTTTTGCAAGTTACTTCGGCTCTGTTTACTCTGACGAGTTACTAGATTATCCAGCCTTACCCTCTACTAATATTCATAATATCTTCAAATTTAAGATTTTAATCTCTGAAATTTACGAGGGGCTCTCGAAGTTGGATCACAGAAAGGGGTCTGGTCCTGATGATTTACCTCCTGGGTTACTAAAGGCATGTAGCTTCGTGTTATCGCGACCATTATGCTTGTTGTTTAACCGGTCATTGGAGGAGGGTTACTTTCCTGAGTATTGGAAGACCAGTTTTGTCACCCCGGTATTCTAGTCAGGGGACAGGGCAGATATCGCAAACTATAGGCCAATAAGTACTTTGAGTACTGTTCCTAAATTATTTGAAAACCTAGTAACTAAAGTATTGGCATCTAACTTGGGACCATCTATAATAGATGAACAGTTTGGTTTTCAGAGAGGCAAATCTGCTGAATTGAACTTGATTTCCTATAAGGACTACCTGTCGAGGACCTTGGAGAGTGGATCTGAGGTACTTTCCATCTATACCGATTTCTCTAAGGCCTTTGATAAGGTCAACCATGGTGTTCTTCTTAAGAAACTCAATAACGGTGGCATATCGGGTCCACTGTTGGGCTGGATTAGAAGTTATTTGTGTGGTAGAGTTCAGGTGGTTCGAGCTAATAATTTTAAGTCTGTCAACATTACTGTGCCCTCGGGAGTGCCTCAAGGCTCCCATATGGGGCCTCTGCTGTTTAACCTGTTCTTGAATGATGTGGCCGACTGCTTTCGGTCTTCCAGGTTCTTGCTTTTTGCTGATGATTTAAAGTTGTATACGGCGGTTGGATCGATTGAGGATTGTGTGGGATTGCAGGGTGATTTGGATAGACTTAGTGTCTGGTGTCAGTTAAACGGTATGGTTTTAAATACTTCTAAATGCTTCTCTATGTCTTTCTCGAGATCGCGCAATCCATTCTTTTTTGATTACAGTGTCCGTGGTTAATGTTAAGGATCTGGGGGTTAAGTTTGATTCGGCACTGAGTTTTATTCCCTATATAACCGAGGTAACGTCTAGGTCTCTGAGGATGCTTGGGTTCATTAGGCGTTGCTCATCAGAATTTTCATCCATTACCTCTATAAAAATGCTGTACTGCTTGTTGGTTAGGCCTCTCTTGGAATATTGCTCATGTGTGTGGAATCTACCTTTTGCTTGCCATGCTAGGAGCTTGGAGCTTGTTCAGAGTAAATTCCTACGTCATATTAATTTTAAATTCTTTAACAATGATTCTTTTAGTTATTCAAAACTGACATCTGTATTAAACTTGAATACCCTGTCTAACCGGAGAGTTCAGCGCGATCTTGTAATGTTCTTTAAAATTTTAAATTTCATTGTAAATTGTCCAGAACTTTTATCTCAGATTAATTTGTATGCGCCCTCTAAACATACTAGATCAACGTTGTCCTTCTTCAAACCTTATCATAAGACAACCTACGGAGCTAATACCTTCATGACAAGATCTATGGGCATTGTAAATAACTGCCCATCACTGGACTTGTTCTCCAGCTCCTTGTCTCTTTTTAAGAGGCAGATCGGGGTTCTTTTCTGAATTTTTTAGTTTTAGCCTTTAGTTTTAAGTAGTTTTAAGTGCCATTTATATATGTAAACTTTTGTATTTTGTCTTTATGAGTTAATGGGCCTGTCCCGTAAATAAATAAATAAATAAAAAATAATATATATATATATATATATATATATATATATATATATATATATATATATATATATATATATACAGTCCCTGGCCAAATTATTAGACGCACTGTATTTTTTTTTTAGTAATTTTATGTTTCTTAAGAGTTTTTATGCAATAATGGTATATTTAAACTACAATATTATTGATTTTTATGTAAAAGAATTGTTGTAGACTACATATTTGTATTTATTTTTAACATATGGCAACACTGTGTTGACAAAGTGATACATGAACGTAAACAAGTACAAATCTGTATCAGTCGCGATCGGAATCGAGTCAGGTACGGACGTGTTTCTGTGGCTTTATGGACTGTGATTGTTTGTTTAACAGTTTTATACTACTCAGTTATTAGTTTATTTTGTATGCAGTGTTTTAAAAAAGTAATTGGACTATTTTCATTATGGGTAGAAAAGGCGATCTTTCACCACGTAAAAAAGCTGAAGTGAAGGCCCTTGTGATTGCGAAAACATTTACAAACCGAGAAATATCACGAAGATTGGAGGTTTCTGAAGCTAGTGTACGACGCATAAAAAAGAAAATTGAGTCAGGGAAGGAATTAAGCCCGAAAAGAAAGAAAAGATGCGGTAGAAAACCAATTTTCACTCCACGGTCAGAGAGATGTTTGAAGAAAATTTGTGTAGAAAACAGATTTGCTACCACAAAGGTAATAAAATCACAACTCCAGGATGCTAGTGTAAATGCTTCTGAGCGCACTGTTCGAAGAAAATTGAAAGAATTAGATTTTAAGGCCTGTCGCCCCGCCAGGAAGCCCAAGTTAACAGCTGCAATGAAAGCAAAGCGCCTGAAGTGGGCCAAACAATGGCAAGACAAAGATGTGGACTTCTGGAGATCGGTAAGATACAGCAATTTAATCAATAATTGATACATTAATATCATTTTCAGTTAAATAAAGCAAATAAACATGGAAGTTTATATATTTTTCCTATTTTTGACAGGTCTGCTTCAGTGACGAAAGCACATTCGAAATTTTGCAGAATAAAGCTCAGTATGTGCGTCGTCGTCATGGAGAAAAGTTTCATCCTGATTGTGTCGTCCCGACGGTTAAACATCCCACCAAAGTGATGATTTGGTCAGTCATCAGCGGCAAGGGAACTGGACGTCTGTACGTCGTCAAAGGAATAATGAGGCAAGATCAGTACAAAGAAGTATTACAAAATCGGTTGATTCCGCAGCTCAGAAAATGGTTTCCAAATGGGGAACCATTCACTTTCATGCAAGATGGAGCTCCCTGCCACACTGCTCGGTCTGTTAAAGCTTTTTTGGCAGAAAAAAATATCCCTCTGTTGGATTGGCTAAGGCTAGCCCTGATATGAACCCTATTGAAAATGTGTGGGAGCTGATGAAAAGAGAAGTGGCTAAAGATGTGATTACCAACAAAACCCAGCTCCTAGAAAAGATTATTCATGTGTGGAATCATCATCCTCAAATGCAGGAAACAGTACAATCTTGGATTGATAGCATGCCGCGCAGAATTAAAGCTTTGATAGCGGCTAAAGGTGGCTCAACTAAATATTGACTTTTACTAACATTAATTTCACTTTTCTTTAAAACTTAATAAACTTATGCTTTTCTAAATTAATGCTGTTTTATTTATGTCAAATAAATAGGTAATTGATTGGATAATATAAAAATAAAAAACAAATCAATTTAAAATAATAAAACGGTACAATATCACTCGGTAATTAATATTTTACATGAAATCTTGCAGTGCGTCTAATAATTTGGCCAGGGACTGTATATATATATATATATATATATATATATATATATATATATATATATATATATATATATATACGTTTCGCCCTTAGTTTAGGGCATTTTCAAAAATTTCTTTGGTGTAATTTTAGTTTCTTGGAAATAAGTGAACAGGACTAATAGTGAGAAATATATGGGTCTGGTTCACTTATTTTCGAGACATGAAAATTACACTAAAGAAATTTTTGAAAACGCCCTAAACCAAGGGCAAAATGTCAAATAATTTTTTTTTTAATAAAAAGCTCAAATGTGTTATTAAACGAACTTATACCCAAGATTAAAATAAAAGATTTATGTACATAAAGGTTCAATTTCGTATATATACACTCCTGGACAAAATTAACGCAACAATATATGAAATCATACAAATCGCTATAATGAATTAATTTTAATAATTTTTGATGAACATTGGCTACACTAAAAGTTAGAAAAAACGTATTCGGATACTTTAAAAGTGGATTAGCTACCAAATTTCTCTATAAGATTCGAATTAAAATTATTCTTAAGACCTAATAACAAAATCGTTGAAATTATGTAATAATGGTGTAACTGGGACACTAGTAGCGTGTGTTGCCTCCTCTACTTCGGATGACAGCGTTTATGCGCCTAGGCATGCTTCTAATTAAATTTTGTATAAAATTTTTGGAATTTGCTCTCATTCTGTGATAACTGCATTTTCAAGTTCCCTCAGGTTTCTAGGTGCAGGTATATGACGTTTCACATTTTTCTTAAGGTGATCCCATACATGTTTTATCGGATTCAGATCCGGGCTTTTTGGTGGTCATTGCATAATCGGTATATCAACTTGATTAAGATAATCGAGTACCTCCCTAGCCAGGTGAGGTCGAGCGTTGTCTTGCATAAACAGGAAATTGGGCCCCACAAAATGACCGAAAGGCATCACATGTTCTATTACAATATTCTCAAGATAGTAGTCAGTATTAATGGATCTCGTACGGACAGGAACTAACTCTGTGCGAGCATCAAAGCAGATGCCACCCCAGAACATAACAGAGCCACTGCCGAATGGAATCCTTGCAGAGATATTGTAAGGAGCAAACCTCTCTCCTGGTCTTCGCCATATTCGCTCACGACCATCTGAATGTTTTAGACTAACCCTAGTTTCATCTGTGAAGAAAACTTGTTTCCAATCATCCACAGACCAGTTTTCGTGATTTCGAGCAAAATGTAACCTGGCAACTCTGTTCTCTCTAGTAAGCAAGGGCGCAGTGGCTGGTCTCCTACTGTTTAATCCAGCTTCATTTAACCGTCTTCTAACTGTTTTAGAAGAAATTGTGACATTGCGAACAGCTTCGAGTTCGTTTCTTATTATAGAACTAGTGACAGTCCGGTTTCTTAAAGCATAATGTCTTATAAAATGTTCATCTAGGTCGCTAGTGCATCGTTTTCGCCCTTGCCCTAGCCTTCTAGAATAAGTTCCTACTTCATTCAAGCGTCTTACCATACGACTTATTGTGGAACGATGTTTGCCTAACAATTTGGCAACATAACTCTGACAGTATCCCTCGTCCAATAAAACTGAGGCTCGCACTACCTCGTGTTCAGTTAAATTCCTTGTTCGATTCATTTATCTAATTCTTCGGGGTCAAAAATAAAACAGTCTACCACAAAAACGTATTACTTTGAAAAAGGGAACAATTTATAAGCTTATTTTTAAAGAAAATCTATCGCATTTTTACAGAAAATTGTTTATCTTCTAAAAAATTCTTTAAAACTGTAAATCTAAACGAATTGTTTTGATTTCTGTCATGAACAACGAAACAAAATATGCATAGCCTACTATTCAAATACTCGATCAACTTTAAAACTGACATAAGAAAAAGATAAATTAATTTTAGATTGTTGCGTTAATTTTGTCCAGGAGTTTATTTAACATAACGACATCAATGAAGTTGCATAAGCATCATATTACAAGAAACTTTAAAAGACCAAAAATATGCACCTCCAAAAATTTGACATTAACTTGGAATATGAAACAAGACTTTATTCGTTAAATTTAATATTTTTGATGCACTATACTATTTTTTAAGCAGCATATAATTTTAATGAACCTAACTTGTACCGCCCAGTTAGGATACTTTTATACATTTCTATGAAATGTAACCTTTACCATAACTAAGAACAGAACCTTAATTGTTTCAACACATTTATCAATGCGCGAGAACTGATTAAAATTATTTCCTTGTTTCTAGGTAAAACTTAGTAAAGCGATGAAAAAACCAGACAAATTGATAAGCGATTCGCAAGAAAAAGCATACTGGAGAGTTCACCGTCCCCCACCAGGTATTCCAAGTTCTTTGGAACAAGTTCCGGTACCGACTAGAAGTTGGAATGGCTTGAAACCTAGAAAGAAGACTATAGAAGATTGTAGAAGGGAGGCAAGTATCGATTTATAACTTTTCTCACTCACTGATAATTTTTTATAATATATATTGTGAAAAATAACTGCCCTTTACATAGTGGCAGATCTTATGCTTTCTATTGTAAGCAATATTTCATAAATATATATCTTAAAGATGATATATGAGTTCTTGCTATGCGAGAAAATCCGACAAAAGGGACACTACATACCCGCATCTTATTGGATGTGACACAGAATGACGTCTAATAAATAAAAAATATTTAAAGGTTTTTTATAAACAATAACTTACGTCCTAAAGGGTTTAAAATTTACCACTTCTTGTGATGTCAAGTCTGGATTCAGGCATGAACTTAGATTAAAATAACGACTGAATATTGTCTTGCATGAACTGATATTGTATACCAAGCAGCAATATAACACTTAGGCTCAAAAGTTTTTGGTCTAGCTACTTAAAACACTTTT
Organism: Pachyrhynchus sulphureomaculatus; assembly: GCA_019049505.1. Lineage (NCBI taxonomy): Eukaryota > Metazoa > Arthropoda > Insecta > Coleoptera > Curculionidae > Pachyrhynchus > Pachyrhynchus sulphureomaculatus. Next base: position 206,437,295 of record CM032456.1, on the reverse strand, counting down.
TTTGTAAAATTCGACTTTATTCATCAATATAGTCTCCTTCAAGAGCGATACAATCAGTCCAACGCTTTTCTAACATTTCTATACCTTTCTTGTAAAAGGATTTGTCTTTGCCTTCAAAATAGGACTCAGTTTCGGCGATAACTTCTTCATTGGAGCTAAATCTCTTTCCCGCGAGCATTTTTTTGAGGTCTGCGAAAAGATAATAGTCGTGGGGGGCAAATCTGGAGAATACGGTGGATGAGGAAGCAATTCGAACTTCAATTCATGCAATTTTGCCATCGTAAACATTGACTCGTGACACGGTGCATTGTCTTGATGAAAGAGCACTTTTTCTTGTTCATTTGGGGCCGTTTCTTTGCTATTTCTGCCTTTAAATGCACCAATAACTTTATATGAATATAAAAAAAAATTATTCCATGCGCATCCCAAAATACAGAGGCCAAAACCTTCCCAGCCGACTGTGTCTTTGGTCGCTTCGGGGGGTTTTCACCGGCTGCTGTCCACTCAGCTAACTGCTAATTTAATTCCGGTGTGTAGTGATGAATCCATGGTTCATCCGTTGTCACGTATCGCATGAAAAAAATCCTTTTTATTGCTCTTAAACAAGTCCAAACAGCGCTCAGAATCATCAAAATGTTGTTTGTTTTTGGTTCACTGCGAGCCAACGCGGTACCCATTTCGAACAGAGCTGTCGCATACCCAAACGTTCATGCAAAATATGATCATCACGTTCCTTTGATATCTTTAGGGTGTCAGCTGTCTCACGCAATTTCACTTTACGGTCATTCCAAACAATTTTGTGGATTTTTTTTATGTTTTCCGGTGTAATCACCGCATTTGGGCATCCAGAGCGTTCAGCATCATTTATATCTGTACGACCGCGTTTAAATTTAGCATACTAGTAAACGATGAGTGATTTTCCAGGGGCAAAGTCCCCGTAACACTTATCAAGCCATTGCTTTGCTTGAACGGTATTTTTTTCCATCAAAAAACAATGTTTAATCTTCTTCTTCTTCCTACGTTAGGACCATGTCCTGTGTTCACTTCAGAGGTTTCCCAGAAAGAATTGCGATGATGAAGACCAGCTCTCATACCATCTTATTGGTGGTCTTCCAAGCGGTCGAGGTGTGTTTGGTCGCTTCTCTTTGGCAACCTTAGCCAACCGGTCATTTGGCATTCTGTCCACATGGTTTCTCCATTCTCTTCTCCTATTCCTTGCCCATCTCACCACATCCTGTATTTCACACATTTCCCTTATTTCTTCACATCTCTTCCGGTCAAATAAGGTATGTCCTGTTATCGATCTAAGTGTTTGCATTTCTGATGTTCTTAGGAGTCGTTTTGTTATTGTGTTCTCCGCTCTGGTTTCTATCGCGTACGTCATGATCGGTCTTACGCATGTTTTGTATATTCTTACTTTGTTCCTGGTGCTCATATATTTGTTTCTCCAAATTATATCTCTTAAGTATCCTGATATTAATGAAGCCTTTGTTGTTTGAGTTTTTACTTCCTCCTTAAGGTTTCTGGTACTTGTTATGTTTGCCCCTAGATATCTGAAAGACATCACTTATTCTACACTCTGATCATAAATCGCGAGTTTGCATCTTTTCGGTTCTTTAGATATTGTAAGGGATTTTGTTTTCTTTACAGATATTTGCATATTAAACACTTTTGCTGTTTGTTGGAACTTATGTAGGAGTCTCTGTAAGTTATCTTCGTCTTCTGATATGATTTCTGCATCATCGGCGTAGCATATTATTTTTATTTCTTTATCTCCCAATCGATATCCTCTCCCAGTTTATTATTTCATCCATTATGATGTTAAATAAGATTGGGCTTAGGCTATCTCCTTGTCTGATTCCGGTTATCATAGGTATTTTATTGCTTAATTTATTTGCCACTCTTACATATGTGTGGTTGTTGATGTTCAGCTCTTCGATAGTTTTTATTATATTCGGGTGAATTCCCCTTTTTTATAGTAGGGTTATGACATCAGTTAACCGTACCCTATCGAATGCCTGGGTAAGATCAATGAAACACATAAAGACTATCTTATTAAACTCTATGGCTTTTTCGATAATTTGGAGGATTATAAATATGGCGTCTATAGTTCTTTCTGAACCCTTGCTGTTCTTCACAGATTGTTAACAATATTTCTTCTGCTAAAATTGTAGTGAACAATTTTAGTACCGTAGTCATTAAGCTGATACCTCGATAGTTTTTTGGATCTCTCCTTTCTCCTTTTTTGAAAACTGGTATCAAGATGCTTTCTTTCCATTCTGATGGTATAATCTTGGCTGTAAGTATTTTGTTAAAGAAAATCTACATATTTGATCATTTCGTTCTTAATTTCGCCCATGCCTGGGGCTTTTTTGTTTTTTAGTTTCGCTGCCATGTGCTGTATTTGATTCAAGGAAATGGTCCTATTTGGTTGGGCAACATTTTCATCTTATGCTGTATTTCCTGTGTTAATAAATTGGTTTCCGATGGATGTTTAATCAACATACGAAATTCGATTTTTTTCGTTGTTTTGAAAATATCAAAAGTAGCGTCACTAAAACCACTGTAACTTATAAAATAATCGTCGAAATATTATGAAATTTTGACACGTATCGTTTGAAGGTTGGTACTTCCTAAAACTCATATGTATTCTTTGAAAAGGGCGACATCGATGTGTCAGATAAAAAACTTTTCAGCCTACGTAATATTTATAACTTTATACGGTGATTCAATATTTTTTCCAGTCCCTGCGTATTAGTACTATATCACGCATTGATAATTTTTTTAACACTACTCTAAATTTCGACAAATACAATATACCTGAAAAAACCCGGTTTCTGATCATTTTAAAATTAAACTCTTTAATAATAGAATTTCTAATCAGGAATGTTCAAGCCTGTAAGTTTTGCAGTTATGCAGGAGATTGAAGTTCTCGCTCGTGTCGTACGCACTCCTGCGTCACCCACACGGGCCTCTACACCGCGTTGCTCACGGCGAAACAATCACGTAGAACTCTCTAATTCTAAGGTTTGTGCTGCCTACCATTTCAATCATTCTATTTTACTGAAAAGGTGAAAGGAAAGCCCAGATCTTTTAAAAAGTCAGGAGTATATTTTATGGCCAGTTTGAGTAAAAAATAATAGTTTTGTATCTACTTCAACAAATTAAATTAGAAAGACCAATATTAAATACTTTATATATAAATAGCATACAGTATTCAGAATAATTAAAATATTTTATAATTATAATTAAAAACCAACTAAATGTTCAAAAGTTCATTAACTGATATGCCTTCATAATTACCTACGCATTTTTGCATTGACCAGGTTTTAACAGCTCATAATAGACCACGTCCCTCCGGTCCCACCAAGCACAGAGCATCGTCTTTCTGCCAACGCGATTCGGTCGTGCGGTCGATGTGGATGGTGCGCCTGGGTCTACCCATGATTTTTTGCGCTCGGAATTCTCAAAATAAATCCACGTTTCATCCCTGTAACTATACAATGCAAAAACGACTTCCTTTTGTACCGAGCGAGCAAAATGTCACACGTGTTTTGGCGCTTTTCCATTTGCCTGTCGTTAAACTCATGTGGTACCCATCTACCGCTCTTCTGAATCTTTCCCATCTCTCATAGCCTATTGGAAACAGCTTGTTGACTAACGCCCAATTGCTTGGCGAGTTGTTTTTTGTGTTTGCGAATCATCTTCGTCCAACAATGCTTGCAATTCCACATCTTCGTATTTTTTTTGGCGGTTTTCCACGTTCCTTGTCTGCAACATCGAAGTCACCACTTTTGAAACGCCGAAACCATCGTTCACACGTATCTTGCGATGGAGCATGTTCACCATAAACTTCTCGAAGTAATCGGTATGATTCAACAGCAGTTTTCTTCAAATGAAAACAAAAAATTAATGCTGTCCGCGAATGCTCTTTGTTCGGTATAAATTTCGACATATTGAACACAACGACACAACACTATACACACACTTTTCCAATTTATCACTCGTGCGTGTCTGACACTTGTTAATGACATAACAAAATGGCGCAGTGTCAAATCTTTATAGCACAAACTACATTGGTGCACCATCTGTTGTCTGAAATCCGCATTTTATGCTTGTACACCTGGTGTATATATATATATATATAATATATATATATATATATATATATATATATATATATATATATATATATATGTATATATATATATATATATATATATATATATATATATATATATATATATATATATATAGATATATATATATATATATATATATATATATATATATATATATATATATATATATATATATATATATATATATATATATGTATATATACTTCCCTTTCAATCTAAAATTTTATTGGCTACTTCGTGTTTATAAATATAAAGAATATTCTTTATTTTATCTACAATATTATACTGAAATAGTATGTATTATAAAGTTCAATAGTGAGTCAGAAGCCGCAAATGTTTGCCCGTTGAGGCAAAAGTGATAGTTAAAAGTGTTGATTTAAAGTTAGTGGAGCGAGGCCACGAAAATTACTTTTCATTGATCAGCTTTTACAAGCATCCCTAAAAGTACAATTTGGAAAATTGTAAATAATTCGATAGCGCCTAAAAAAACACGAAAAGACAAAGGTGTGTCAAAATGTATTGATTTCTGTCAAGAAGACTTAATCCGCCACAAAATTTATGAAATTTATGCAGAACAAAAAGCTCCTACGTTCTTGTCACTTTCACGAAGGCTGTCCGAGGATGGTTGTGACATAACATGTTCCACTACAACTTTATGGCATATTCTACGTCGATTGGGGTTTTTGTTCAAAAAAATAGACAAAAGGCAAGTTATAATGAAATCACGGCGCTTACAACAACTCAGAATGGAATATCTTGAAAAAATAAATACAGCTAGATCGGAAAATCGAAGGATAATCTAAAGATGAGACTTGGTATGACACCCACGACACACCCAGTAAAGGATGGATTGATAAATCCAAAAAATGCCACACCAAAGCTGGATCAAATAAAGGTAAAAGAATAACTATTTTACATGCGAGATCAGAAGAAGGCTGGATACCAGAATGTCTGTTTCTAGCAGCCAAGAAGATCATATTTCAGATTCCAGCTTGGACTATCATTGGGATACAACCGCTGAAGCTTTTAAAGATTGGCTTCAAAACAAATTAATGCCGAATATACCACCGAATAGCTGTATTGTGATGAATAATGCATCCTATTATAGTCGCCAAATGAATAAGGTACCAAGTTCCACCAGTAGAAAAAGGGAAATACAAGCCTTTTTGTGCCAATGTGACATATATTTCCATAAAAGTTATACAGTTAAACAATTGTTAGAAGTTTTAAAAAGTTACAATTTTTCAAAGGAACATATTTGTGATAAAATTGCAAAGGAAGCAAGACACCATATTATTGTATCTTTAATGCGATCGAGTTGCTATGGCATAAAATATAGTCTAATATACGTGCTCACAATCATACACCCAGTTTAAACAGTAGTATAATTGAGTTGATAAAGGCAGAAGTCAAAAATGTAACTGTTGAAAACTGGAGAAACTCTATTCAACACGTCAAAAAAATTGAAAACTCATGTAGATTTACATATGTACATAAATATGAATAATTTAGAACCTGTAAAAAAACTTATTATTGATTTGTAATATAGCGGCGATAGCGAAATTGAACTAGATATTAATTAATAACTAAAACTGTAACAAATGTACAGGGTGGTCCAAATTGGACACTTTTAAAGTTAAACCCCTTTATCTAAAGGAGATAGACGAAAACTGATCGCGGTGTCTAAGGCTCAATTTTTATGATAAACTCAATGGTGAAAACCACATATCGATATCTAATACCGTTCCAGATTTTCAAAAATCTGCATTTTGGAAAAATGTTTGTAATTCTTTTCCTATTGAAAATTTTTGATTTCTGTAAAAAGATTCTCAAAGCACTTTTTCACGTGGATTTCAACATTGTATGTACAGTTTTTTACAACTAATATTTTAATAGTTATTAACGCAAAAATGTATTTTTGAATAAGATAACCTGTATATTTTTCCTTATCCGAATAGAGCTTTAAATTACCATTCTAAAAATATAGCACACTTTATATTTTGCTTAAATCTACATCAAAATATAAGAGTTTTAATGTAATTTTGTGAAGTAGGCTTTGGACGGAGCGGCTATATGGTTTAATTCAATTGTTTACTCGTAGTTGTCAAATTTTACTTCAGGATCAGTTATTGAATTGTCAAATAAATCGCAATGAAGTTTGAAAATTACGAAAAATGGGATATGATAGTGCGTTTCATACAAACCGGAGAAAATTCGGAAGTGGCAAGTAATTTGTACCAAGAACGGTATCCAGAGAGGCGTCAATCCTTCAAGGATATGTATAGGATTTTCTTGTGCCCACGTATAAGAATTGTAACGGTTAAAAATACCTACATTGCTTACATAAGCTTCGTCTGTCCAAATGCAATTTAATGAAAAATTCGGAACATAGTTACAATTCTCCAGAAATCATTGGCAAAAATCCATACGCCGTTAAAAATCTCCGTCACTCAGGTAATGAACTTTTCTTGTCCTACATGGCCTGAATTTGTGCTTCTTCAAAGTACGACTTACTTTAGTTCTTGGTAGTCCAGTGGATTCTTTTAACTGTCGGGTTGAAGGGATTATTTCCTATAGTTCTTAAAACTACTATTTCTTCTAACTCCTTATCCCTGTTTGATGCATAATTTTTGGGTCGTTTCTTTTCAAACTGGCCACTATTAACTAGGTTATGTCGCAATCGAGCGAAGGGTTGACGCCTCTCTGGATACCGTCCGTCGTACAAATTACTTACCGCTTCCGAATTTTCTCCTCTTTGTATGAAACACACTATCATATCCCATTTTTCATAATTTTCAAACTTCATTGCGATTTATTTGACAATTCAATAACTGATCCTGAACTAAAATTTGACAACTACGAGTAAACAATTGAATTAAATCATATGGCCGCTCCGTCCAAAGCCTACTTCACAAAATGTGCATTTAAAACTCGCGTAAAAACTGGAAACCCTTATATTTTGAAGTAGATTTAAGCAAAATATAAAGTGTGCTATATTTTTAGAATGGTAATTTAAAGCTCTATTTGGATAAGGAAAAATATACAGGGTATCCCCTTTAAAAAATATATTTTTGCGTTAATAACTATTAAAATATTATTGTAAAAAAAATGTAACTTACACTGTTGAAATCCACGTGAAAAAGTGCTTTGAGAATTTTTTACAAAAATCAAAAATTTTCAATAGGAAAAGAATTACCAACATTTTTCCAAAATGCAGATTTTTGAAAAACACCCTGTATATCTGAAACGATACTAGATATCAATATGCGGTTTTCACCATTGATATTATCATAAAAATTGAACCTTAGACACCGACAACAGTTTTCGTCTATCTCCTTTAGATAAAGGGGTTTACCTTTTAAAAGTGTCCAATTTGGACCACCCTGTACACTGTTTTAACATATTTGTGTAATTACTATATTGTGTATTATTCAGTACATAAAACATTAAAATTCAACTGTCTTATCACAATAAAATTTTAAACCCAACAATTATACAATCACGTATAGTGCGGCCCTGCACGATGCCTTGTCATTAAACAGCCATAAATTAATCACTTTCGAATCTTATTGAACTTTGAATGGGTATAGGTAGCTAAGTCACTTTCTTAGATTGTGAAAAATACTGTATCAAATGGTACGATTTTTTCTGAATTGAGTAAATCAACGAGATCCTTGTAAAATTATATTATGAATCAATATCTTAAATTTATGTCAGTATGTATGCTTTTTATTTGGCAGTTTTATGGTTAATAACACTGTTCGCCCTTCTTTTAAATATAAATTCAATATTAATTTTAGAAGGGTAGCCGATTTGTCGGTATTTCCGAGCTCAACTTACACTCCAACTCCCCTGTTTATAACGGACCTGCCCGGTGCCAACATGTTGTGGTAAAACATTTAATATTAAACGGGTTTATTTGCTTTCGTCCCTTATTTTTCAAATAAAATGATCCTTTTTATTATTTCGAAATATTAACCCTTTCTGACTATTGATTGGTGTATTTCTGAGGGGTCGTATAAGAAATATATCCTTATATATTATCAGTGAAAATCGAGCGTGTAAGAGTTTCACGTAGATAAGGGAAAGGTAGAGATCTACAAAAGGAAAATCCTTTTTTAAAAAGGTTTAGGGAGGTAAATTTAAATCCGATTCCTTAAGATACAAAAATCTATTGGCCATGAAGAAGATAAAAAAAAAGCGGCGTAGGTTTTGTTTTATCAGAAAGAGTTCATATAAGAATAAAGTTTCTCATGATAAGAATAGAATATGTATCGGTATGTGCTGTTGAATTAAGGCTTACATCACCTTGGCGCTCGGAAAAACAGATATAAAAATAAAAAAAAAATTTGACGCAGCTATTAAAGATATAAAATAATTTTTCTTTTACACATATAGATAGTAGTTATATGAATAATTCGAAATAATAACGAATAAAAAAAAATAAAAAATGACGGAGATATGAGCTCTTTTAAAAATACTTGCTGATGGTGTACTTATTTTCTGTCAAGCATCGTCTGAAAAATAAAAAATAATTTTTTCATATTTAAAAAGGTAATAGCTAAGATGTAGCATAGGAAATTTTTTTTTTTTAATTTTTTTTGTAGAAATGACAGTTATTTGAAAAAAACTCTGATTTTTATCGAAATTTTTCAGGTTAAAAAATTTATAAATTATGAACATGGCACCCAATCAAAAAAAAAAATCCTATACTACATCTTAGATAATATTATAAAGAATATGTGTTGTAAATTTTAACAAAATCGGTTAAGTAGATTTTAAGATATCTTGTACACCAGTTTGAAAAAAGTAGTTTCGAAAAAAAAACGCAAAAGAAAAAACAGTACGGCGTTAAGTTGAACAACCTCTTGCTGTCTACGGATATTCGCCTGAGCAGCCGATGTCCGAGTATTCAAAGTGAATGAAGAGACAAGCGTACTGTCGTCTGAAAAGCTGTAGATTGAATTCCCGGTCTTTTCCAGCAGATCGTTAACGTAAATGAGAAAGAGAGTAGGAGACAGTGTGGAGCCTTGGGGCACATCGGCGTTGATTGTAAAGGTGTGTAAATCCGTCGACCGCCACTCGTAAAGAACGCTCTCTGAGGACACATGAGAGCCACAAACATAACTTTTCAGATATACCATAAGAGCATAGCCTAGCCAACAGTCCATCGTGCCAAACACGGATATGTCAAGAGCAACCGCTCGAGATTCTCCAAAGTGTTCAAATGCGTTGTTCCAAACATGTGTTACATAAGTCAGAAGATCTCCTGTTGATATATGTTTACGAAAGCCATATTAGTGATCGCTAATAATGTTGAATCTTTCAAGATATTTTAAAAGATGCTGATTGATAACCTTTTCCATGACTTTCGATATTATTGAAAGCAGTGGGACTGGTCGATAGTTATTTGGCAAGGTTTTCTTGCCTTTTTTAAGTATTGGCTGAATTGTGGCACAATTCCAGCAGGAAGGAAATATTCCCTTTCTGTAGGATAGGTTGAAAAGTTTACAGAAAACTGGTGTAGTTACAAATATATATATATATATATATATATATATATATATATATATATATATATATATATATATATATATATATACATATATATATATATATATATATATACATATATATATATATATATATATATATATATATATATATATATACATATATATATATATATATATATATATATATATATATATATATATATATATATATATATATATATAATTCAATGTAACACCACCGAAAATGAACAAAGTACATTTTTAGCAGTCTACTCACTGTTCTCCTGTTGATCTATGTTTACGAAAGCCATATTGGTGATCGCTAATAATATTGAATCATTCAAGATATTTATTGATAACCTTTTCCATGACTTTCGATATTATTGAAAGCAGTGCGACTGGTCGGTAGTTACTTGGCAAGGTCTTCTTGCCTTTTTTAGGTATCGGCTGAACCCTGGCACATTTCCAGCAGGACGGAAATATTCCCTTTCTGTAGGATAAGTTGAAAAGTCTACAGAAAACTGGTGTTAGTTCCCTTGCACAGTTTTTGAGAACTATGGCAGGTATTCCGTCAGCGCCAGAAGCCTTTTTGGTGTGTAGCTTCTTTGACTGCAATATGGGAATAGTAGGTGGTGTTTTTCCTTGGAAATCGACAGAAAAATGTGAAGCAAAGAGTTCAGCCACCAAGTTCGCTCTCTCAACAGATGTGGTTGCAATGCAATTATCTGGCCGTGTGAGTGGTGGTATGGTGGATTTGGTGAAATTTTGACTAACTGCCTTAGCGCTGTCCAAAAGGACCTGGAATTGTTGGAACAAGCGAGAAGTTTGTTTCTAATTCGTTGATTGTGTGCCTCCTTGGTTTCGTCGATAATTCCTTTGCATCTGTTCCGGGCACGAACAAAGGTGTTACGATTTATGGTGTTAGGATTTTCGCGCCATTGTCGGTAGGCAATAATGTTTAGAAGCAACAGCTTCTTTGCATTTTCGGTCAAACCAAGGCTTGCCGTTGGAGGGGAATTTCTTCGAAAAAGGGATGTAAGCTTCCATACCAGCCAAAATAACATCGGAGACCTCCCTGGCGTAGTCAGATGAGTTGTCGGATCGAAAATAAACAAAGCCAGCTAGTAGCTGAGAAGCATATTGACCCCTAAGTTATCGTTTTTTCACTGTAACAAGTTACTCGAAACTGCGGGACTCCCACGTGGATCCAAAAGTTAGCGTCCGAGGTTTGACCGTTGGATAACCATCCGAAAATCTACCGACTGCCAGCTAACAGATGCTTCAGCGCACCGAAACAACGAAGTAGCACCGATAGAAACATATGACACAAATTTTACATTTTTTCAACACCTTATATATTATTTTTCAGTTCTATAGAATTTTTAATTCTAGAAACACCAATCTATATTTCGATAGTGTTATCGTACAAAAAAGGAATCTTTTTTAACTATACCGATGTTAGCAGTAAACAGTAAACACAGTAGCGACACTCAAGAAAATTTTTAGGTCATGTTTTTTATCACGCATGCGTCCCCTGTCATACCAACAACATGGCTGCCAACGCGGTCGCGGGTTGTATTTACATCTGGATTTCAAGTTAGGACAGGGAAATGACTCGTTTGACATGACAATTGAAAAGAATTATAAAAAGATGTCAAGAGGAATTTTTTGTTGTACAGGGTAAGTCAACGATAGAGTAAAGTTCATTATCTCATTTGTTTCGGGAATGACGAAAAAAATGTAAAATACAATAGTTTTAGGGAATGTTTAGATGTACAGTTTAAAATTATTTATACAGGGTACTTCAAAAAAGTGTGGCCGATATAACATATGTTTTTTTAAATGCAACATCCTATTTTCTAATTTATTTTTAAATTCTGCTTAAAATTTTATAACTTTTTTATTAATACTGTTATATACCTAGCAGTTTTTCTAATATTTCAATTTTTTTAAGAAAAATACTAGTTTTCAGTTTTGTAAAAAATTGCCAGTAGCGCCATTGTTTCTGAAGGTGGAATACTCATAATTGGTACGAGCGTTCTATGGAAATGAAAAAAAAGATATATGTAAAGAAATTTGAGTTAGATGCTACAGGGTGTTCAAAATAAATTTATGCATTTCGACTATTTTAAATTAAAAAATGTCAAATTTTTTAAACGGCACACCCTGTATATTATTATTTTTTCTGATAGATTTTACAAAACTCTCCAACTTTTATTAAGTATGTCGTATACCTATTTCTAATAGTTTTCGATTTATTTTGAATTTTTCAATTTTTACCCTTGTTTTTAATACACTTACGCTATAACATCATAGTTGCCAAGAGAAAACAAAAATATAAGCATTGTCAAATTTTGGCATGCCTATTAAGCAAGTAAAAATAGTTTAATTTGTTGTAGTAAGTGACGTATAAAGGTAATAGTTATGGATTTTCCTAAAAATGAATTAATTGATATGGTTTATATACTGAGCGAGACGGGAAAAAAACTGTCTTTCGGCAGTAAGGCTTTAGGGAGCGAAGTACCGAAGTATATCATCTAGAAAATCTTTTCAGTGCTTAATGGAACGGTTCGATGGTAGTGGTAGCGTTAAGTATACGAAACGGAAAATAGTAAACCAGAATGCTACCCATGAGGAAAAAAAAATGGAGATTTTGCTTCATGTTGAAGATAATCCCCAGGTCAGCAGCCGTCTACTAGCTGACTTATGTGACACATCTCAATCTACGGCTAATCGCACCACGAGAAAATACAAGTATCATCCCTTTCATATGGAACTACGCCAAGAACTTCAAGACCGGGATTTTAAACGACGAGTAAACTTTTGTACCACCATGAATAGAGCAATAGAGGCCGATCCAAATTTTTTATCCAAAATAATGTTTTCTGTAATGGCGCAGTTAACAGCCATAACTTGCATTATTATTCAACAGTTAATCCATTGGTCGCTTAATGTATGGTGTGTAATATTAAATTTTCGAATTATTGGTCCATATTTTTTCCGCGAACTGCTTAACGAGTCTAGATATCTAAATTTTTTGCAAAACGAATTACCCCAGCTTCTTGAAAATGTTGATAACTTTGAAAGGGAACAAATGTGGATTCCACAAGACGGAGCTCCTGCTCATTACCACCGGGAAGTTCGGGAATTTTTAAACGATCGTCACCCACAAAATTGGATCGGTAGGGATGGATTCATTCAGTGGCCCCCTCGATCATGTGACTTAACATCTTTAGACTTCTTTTTGTGGGGCTGTACTAAAGATCGTGTTTATGTGTTCTATCAGAAAAAATAATAATATACAGGGTGTGCCATTTAAAGAATTTGAGATTTTTCAATTTAAGATAGTCGAAATGCATAAATTCATTTTGAACACCCTGTAGCATCTAACTCAAATTTCTTTACATATATCTTTTTTTTCATCTCTATTTCATTCGTACCAATTATGAGTATTCCATCTTCAGAAACAATGACGCTACTGGCAATTTTTTACAAAACTGAAAACTAATATTTTTTTTAAAAAAATTGAAATATTAGAAAAACTACTAGGTCTAGGCATGCCATATAACATTATTAACAAAAAAGTTATAAAATTTTAGGCAGAATTTAAAAATAAATTAGAAAATAGGATGTTCCATTTAAAAAAAACATATGTTATATTGGCCACACTTTTTTGAAGTACCCTGTATACTCAAAAATAATATTAAACTGTGCACCTTAACATTCCCTAAAACTATTGTATTTAACATTTTTTCATCACTCCCGAAACAAATGAGATAATGAACTTTGCCCTATCGTTGACTCACCCTGTACAGTTAGTTCTTGTAAAAATATATGGGGTATTTCCAGAGGAGTTAGTTTAATTTTATAGTAACATTTCAAAAACTCGCGAGCAACATACCCGAAGCGTGGCGGCCCGTGGCCCCGTGGTGTAGTACCTTGCTTTCGGAGGTCGAGAGTTCAATCCCGCAGGTCGGTATACTTATTTATTAAATTATTTAGTATATTTGGCCTGGCCATGTACATAGGCAGGTTGTTCGTAGAAATGCAATAACGTCAGAGGCACCACTACCGTGTTGTTTAAAAGGTGTTGTGAAATGCAGAAATGTATGTTTTGGCACTTGGATAACGTTGACGGGTATTGCGACATCCTCGTCGATATCCGTAACATATGAAAAAGGGTAAAATTGCTACTCAGGCGGGGAGATGAACAATCAACTGACTAACTGTATGTAACTGACTTATGTAACACATGTTTGGAACAACGCAATTGAACACTTTGGAGAATCTCGAGCTCTTGACATATCCAAGGCATTCGATCGTATTTGGCACGATGGACTGTTGGCTAAGCTACGCTCTTATGGTATGTCTGAAAGGTTTTGTTTGTGGCTCTCATGTTTCCTGAAAGAGCGTTCTTTACGAGTGGCGGTCGACGGATTTTTTTCAAACACCTTCACTATCAACGCCAGTGTGCCCCAAGGCTCCATACTGTCTCCTACTCTCTTTCTCATTCACATTAACGATCTGCTGAAAAAGACCGGGAATCCAATCTACAGCTTTACAGATGACAATACACTTATCTCTTCATTCACTTTGAACGCTCGGACATCGGCTGCTCAGGCGAATATCCGCAGTCAGCAGGAGGTCGTTCAACTTAACAAAGACCTGGAAGAAATTCTATCTTGGGGTGACAGTAACCAAGTGGAATTTAACGCTACAAAAACCCAGGCGGCAGTTTTTTCTAAAAAAGTTAACGTTGCTGAACCCGACATAGTTATGTCGGGGCACTCCATTCCCCTAGCATCGTCACTCAATTTGTTAGGCGTTAATTTGGGAGCAAATATGTCCTGACATCAACATGTTGCAGGTATAGCAAGGGGAGCTTCTTAAAAGTTGGGAATATTATTTCGAACCAGAAGGCTTTATACTCCAGAACAACTGTTAATTCTCTACAAAGCTCAAATTCGACCAACTATGGAATACTGCTCCCATGTTTGGGGCTCCGCTCCCAAACATACACTGTTCGTCTGATTGGAGATCCGGAACTAAGCGGCTGCCTTCATTCGCTGGAACATCAAAGAACGGTTGGCGACTTGACTACGAGTATTTTCATGGAAAGTGTTCGAAGGATGTAGCCCTCTTAATTCCTCCCAGAGCGGTGCATGGTAGAAATACACGTCGCGCTAATACTTCACATCCGTATGAAGTTGAGCTTGTTACTCCGCGTACAATGCTTTTTAAGCAGTCTTATATATGGAGAACATCCTCCCTTTGGAATAATTCGCCCAGCGGCAGCGCCGTGTTTCCCACCGAGTACAATTTACAGCGATTCGAGAACAATGTGAATTGCTTTTTCCGCACACGTGCCGCTCCTGGAGCGCTTTAGGGACTTCCATGCAGCACGTGTGCTAGACCCATAAAAAAAAGCAATATGGCGACAGCTCATGTGATCATTACAAACTCGAACCCCTTCAGATGAAAAGTGTCGAGTGAGACTGTCACTGCTGGGTTTATTTTTACTGTGGCTATACACATTTGAGAATGACCCAAATGACGTGCCTGTTAACAATTTTAATAGTGATAAGTTCATATTAAGAGTACAAAATATTTACAGATGTCATACGTAAAAAGATAATTTAGAAAATTAGGCCTGGCACAATAAATAAAATTTTCATAATAATTTAATATTTCGCATGAGTAAAATACATAATCATTTAAAAAATAAACATTTTTCGATCATGCTCTAGTACAAATGAAATTGTATGTGTTTTTTTTTCTTTAGGTTGAACTCCTAAGAACATGCCTTTTTAGAACAAGAATTAAGGTGTCGCAAGCATTAGAAAGCTTAGTTCAGCACGTAGATACGTATACAGAGTTTGATCCTTTATTAGTACCACCGCAACCATCGAATCCATGGGTGAACGAAGATGTAACGTACTGGCAATTAAATGCTCCACTGTAAGTTATAATTTTAGTTTTAGAGCTCGTTTCGTATAAGGCACGAAAAAAAACTCATCTATTTTAACATTATTTTGAATAATTTCTTGTCACATCTATTATTACCGCGAAGAGTAATATCTGAGTGGAAAGTTCATTAAAAAGGAAACGCTATTACTATTTGATAGCTACGCATGTGTAATTAAACAAATCTATTCACGTAGTAAATTAAAATACGTTTAGTAATGTTTACTATAAAAAAGTAAAAGACACTAAAACGCACGAGATAAACCATCACCAATCTGTTTTACTTCCCTTATTGAAGGAAGTGTTGTATTCGTTCAATCCTAGAGTCATTCTAGTGTGACACGATCTATTTTCAAAACCATGTCTTCTCATCTAACCAAAGCCGCAAACGCTTCCGTTCTATGATAAATACGAGGCTGGTTTGAAAAGTCCGTGCAAAAATAAAAACTACTTAGGTGTTTGGGGTAAACCTTTTTTATTTTTCGACATAGTCTCCTTTTAGGCTTATACACTTCGTCCAACGATGTTCTAGTTTGTTGATCCCTTCCGAATAATAGGATTTGTCCAAGTCTGCAAAATATCCTTTAGTGTCTGCAATCACCTCCTCGTTTGAATAAAATGTTTGTCCCGCCAGCCATTTCCTCAAATTGGGGAACAAATAGTAGTCCGAGGGAGCAAAGTCTGGAGAATAGGGGGGATGTGAAACGAGTTGGAATCCTATTTCCATTAATTTTGCGACCACAACTACTGAGGTGTGTGCTGGTGCGTTGTCGTGATGGAAAAGGACTTTATCCCTTGCGAATCCCAAAAGACAGTCGCCATAACCTTTCCGGCCGAAGGAACGGTCTTCGCCTTTTTTGGTGCAGATTCCCCCTTGGTAACCCATTGTTTAGATTGTTGTTTGGTCTCAGGAGTATAGTAATGTATCCATGTTTCATCCACAGTGACGAAACGACGCTTAAAGTCCTCCGGATTCTTCTGGAACAGCTGCAAACCATCCTTGCAACACTTCACACGATTCCGTTTTTGGTCAAGCGTGAGCAATCGCGGCACCCATCTTGCGGATAGCTTTCTCATGTCCAAATGTTTATGCAAAATATTATGTACCCGTTCAGTCGAGATGCCCACAGCACTAGCAATCTCACGCACCTTAACTCTTCTGTCATCCATCACCACATCATGGATTTGATCAATGATTTCTGGAGTCGTAACCTCCACAGGCCGTCCAGAACGTTCAGCGTCACTTGTGCCCATATGGCCAGTCCGAAAATTTTGAAACCACTTATAAACTGTTCTAATCGAAGGTACAGAGTCATCATAATGTTTATCAAGCTTCTCTTTAGTCTCCTGAGGCGTTTTGCCTTTCATAAAGTAATGTTTAATCACCACACGAAATTCTTTTTCGTCCATTTCTTGAAAATCACTCGACTTCCTTGATTCACACGAATGCCAAACACAAAGAAATAGACCAATATGGCTGAAACTTGGTGTGCGTTCATTCAAGAGATGCTACTAACTAAACATGACCTCGATACGCGCCGGTGGTGCCATCTCTCGGACTTTGCACGGACTTTTCAAACCAGCCTCGTATTTATCCCATCAAAAACATAAAATGTAAAAAAAAAATGCCAAGTCTCGCAACGCAGTCCTTCCACCACAAAAGTGAGATCTCAAGTAAAACCAAGTCAGTTATTTTAGTTAGTATCTATAGAAGCACCTATTCAACAACTTTGTCATAAATTGTTATCTAATTAGTTACCTACCAACATTTATAGTGACCGTATCAATATTAGACATTTCTATAATAAATTTAATGACTTGGCAATCGCACGGCAATATAATCACATAAGAATAATCTACTATTTCGATTGCTAAGTAAGTCTAAACAGTGCAATTAAGAATAAAGTAAACTCCTGGACAAAATTAACGCAACAATCTGAAAATTAATTTATCTTTTTCTTATGTCAGTTTTAAAGTTTATCGAGTATTTGAATAGTAGGCTATGCATATTTTGTTTCGTTGTTCAAGACAGAAATCAAAACAATTCGTTTAGATTCACAGTTTTAAAGAATTTTTTAGAAGATAAACAATTTTCTGTAATAATGCGATAGATTTTCTTTAAAAGTAAGCTTATAAATTGTTCCCTTTTTCAAAGTAATACGTTTTTGTGGTAGACTGTTTTATTCTTGACCCCGAAGAATTAGAAAAATGAATCGAGCAAGGAATTTAACTGAACACGAGGTAGTGCAAGCCTCAGTTGCCAGGTTACGTTTTGCTCGAAATCACGAAAACTGGTCTGTGGATGATTGGAAACAAGTTTTCTTCACAGATGAAACTAGGGTTAGTCTAAAACATCCAGATGGTCGTGAGCGAGTATGGCGCAGACCAGGAGAGAGGTTTGCTCCTTGCAATATCTCTGCAAGGATTCCATTCGGCGGTGGCTCTGTTATGTTCTGGGGTGGCATCTGCTTTGATGCTCAGAGGTAGTTCCTGTCCGTACGAGATCCATGAATGCTGACTACTATCTTGAGAATATTATAATAGAACATGTGATGCCTTTCGATCATTTTGTGGGGCCCAATTTCCTGTTTATGCAAGACAACGCTCGACCTCACCTGGCAAGGGAGGTACTCAATTATCTTAATCAAGTTGATATACCGATTATGCAATGGCCACCAAAAATCCCGGATCTGAATCCGATAGAACATGTATGGAATCACCTTAAGAAAAATGTGAAACGTCATATACCTGTACCTAGAAACCTGAGGGAACTTGAAAATGCAGTTATCACAGAATGGGAGCAAATTCCTCAAGATTTTATCCAAAATTTAATAAGAAGCATGCCTAGGCGCATAAACGCTGTCCTCCGAAGTAGAGGAGGCAACACACGCTACTAGTGTCCCAGTTACACTATTAATTTTGCTACTAGTGTCCCAGTTTATTTTTTTCATTATTACATAATTTCAACGATTTTGTTATTAGGTCTTAAGAATAATTTTAATTCGAATCTTATAGAGAAATTTGGTAGCTAATTCACTTTTAAAGTATCCGAATAAGTTTTTTCTAACTTTTAGTGTAACCAATGTTTATAAAAAATTATTAAAATTAATTCAATATAGAGATTTGTATGATTTCATATATTGTTGCCTTAATTTTGTCCAGGAGTGTATATATATATACATATATACTCTCTTCTTTCTCTAGCCATTCTCTATCTTTTGGATATCGGCCTGTCTCATGTGCTTTAATTTTGTCCAGGAGTGTATTTTAAATAGTAGATTATTCTTATGTGATTATGTTGCCGTGCGATTACCAAGTAATTATATTTATTATAGAAATAAAGATGTCTAATATTGATACGGTCACTATAAATGTTAGTAGGTAACTAAATACATAACAATTTATGACAAAGTTGTTGAATAGGTGCTTCCATAGATACTAACTAAAATAACTGACTTGATTTTACATGAGATCTCACAACTTTTTGTGGTGGAAGGACTGCGTTGCGAGACTTGGCATTTTTTTTTTACATTTTATGTTTTTGATGAGTTGTTATATTTTTTTGTACGCAGTCTTTTTTTTTCTTCTCGGGTAATATTTCTTGTACGTCAGCTATGGATTTTCTTAAAGCCCACTCCCTGTCTTTATTGGTTTTTCTCAAAGGCTATGATGTAACAATTTTTGACAAGTCTGGAAGATACGTGCTTCTAAGTCGATTATATTCAACGATTGCGGACTCCTGAGTTTTGATATTACCGAAGTCGACATTAATTAGATGTAATCCGCCCAGACTTGTCACTCTCGAAAGTGCCATGTATGTTTGACCGCATGTGAACACTGAAGAACCGATGGCCATTAGTCCACTGTTTAGATTTAGCCCCTGACTTTTGTGTATGGTAATAGCATAGGCTATACATATCGGAAACTGTTCGCGATGAACATAAGCTCTATTAATAATTTCAAATTTACTGGACCAAGCTAGTAAATATGTTCATTATTAAATGTAATATGTATTTTTTTTTTATTTTATTTGTATTTTCAGGATCAACCATTACTCCTTGTATTATACCGATAGAACCGTTGACTAAGCCAAGACTCACGTCAATATTTCGTCTTAGCATGACTTTTGCTCCTATTTTAATAACTGTATTCTCTTCTAGCCCTGCTGTCGTGGAAGCATCATATTCATACTTTTTTATAATTAAAATATACTTAAAGTATTTCACCTAACAATTTTTTACACGAAGAAGGTAAGTATTATTAAACGAATATATTTGATAAATGAAAAATATTATTAAATATAATATATTAATTAATAAATAATACAAATTATTCATAATTATGGATTTTTTAGTAATTAATTAACTTTATACGACGTATTATTTACCGGGAGTCACGGTTGACCTTGCATTGTGCTATGTATGGCTGAGCGCTGCGCGCTCTCCGCGCTCTATCTCAACAACGGTTAAGCGTATAAAAAAATGTTTAGTACAAAATTTATAGAGAATTTTATGCCCTACAATTTTCATAACAGATACAAATATGATTAAAACCATAGGAAGCGAGATATTTGCGAAAAACCAATTTTTGTGACCTTTGACCTTGAATATCTTAAGACGCGGACACGAGATTTCATGAGACTTTTGAGACAACTTTTAGAATACCAAAATAAAGGTTTATTCAAGTTTACAGCTTATTATCTCTCATTCCGAGGTTGACCCTCTTTTTTGGTTTAAGTGATTGTACAATTTAGAAAACGGGATTGAAATTTAGGGATGTTTCAGTTTGTCCTTCCTTTATAGGCTAAACACTAACTAAATTCAAAATTTGAAGTTTGTGTGACTGCTAGAAGTACCTTAGAATTTTGATGATCGGTGAGTGTGTCAGTGATAAAATTAAAGAACGTCGACTGGCGATAGTTCGTAAACTATAAGGTATAAATAGTAGGTAATTTAGGAATATAGCTAGTATAGTATGTCCTCTTGGTCACTGAAAATTCAGGCTTCTAGCTTTATCCACAACGAAGTTACAGGGGGGTCGAAAGTGCCATGAGTGGCTTCGAGAAAAGGATGGTACGGCTGTGCTTCCTGCTCGACTTGGCGGGGGCACTACCGTGCCCCCAGATTAACTCCATCAACCTGTGGGGAACACCTATCTTAGTTAGTACATAACCGCCTTGCAATTTTGAACAATTATAAAGTCGGTGAGATTGTTACAACGGGAAATTAAAAAATTATATTCATTGTAAACATAAAACTAATGAATTTCGAATTGTTGTGGCTGTTGCTTCCTCCTTCCTTCCTTCATCAGCCTTGAGTCGTACACTTCTGGACATAGGTCTCCCCTAAGTTCCTCCAAACCACTTTGTCTTGCGCAATTTGATACCACCTGTTTCACTTAACAATTTTTTAATTACACGAAGTAGGTAAGTATTATTAAACGAATATATTTGATAAATGAAAAATATTATTAAATATAATATATTAATTAATAAATAATACAAATTATTCATAATTATGGATTTTTTAGTAATTAATTAACTTTATACGACGTATTATTTCCCGGGACTCACGGTTGACCTTGCATTGTGCTATGTATGGCTGAGCGCTGCGCGCTCTCCGCGCTCTATCTCAACAACGATTAAGCGTATAAAAAAATGTTTAGTACAAAATTTATAGAGAATTTTATGCCCTACAATTTTCGTAATAGATATAAATATCATTAAAACCATAGGAAGCGAGATATTTGCGAAAAACCAATTTTTGTGACCTTTGACCTTGAATATCTTAAGACGCGGACACGAGATTTTATGAGACTTTTGAGACAACTTTTAGAATACCAAAATAAAGGTTTATTCAAGTTTACAGCTTATTATCTCTCATTCCGAGGTTGACCCTCTTTTTTGGTTTAAATGACTGTACAATTTAGAAAACGGGATTGAAATTTAGGGATGTTTCAGTTTGTCCTTCCTTTATAGGCTAAACACTAACTAAATTCAAAATTTGAAGTTTGTGTGACTGCTAGAAGTACCTTAGAATTTTGATGTTCGGTGAGTGTGTCAGTGACAAAATTAAAGAACGTCGACTGGCGATAGTTTGTAAACTATAAGGTATAAATAGTAGGTAATTTAGGAATATGGCTAGTATAGTATGTCCTCTTGGTCACTGAAAATTCAGGCTTCTAGCTTCATCCACAACGAAGTTGCAGGGGTGTCGAAAGTGCCATGAGTGGCTTCGAGAAAAGGATGGTACGGCTGTACTTTCTGCTCGACTTGGCGGGGGCACTGCCGTGCCCCCAGATTAACTCCATCAACCTGTGGGCAACACCTATCTTAGTTAGTACATAACCGCCTTGCAATTTTGAACAATTATAAAGTCGGTGAGATTGTTACAACGGGAAATTAAAAAATTATATTCATTGTAAACATAAAACTAATGAACTTCGAATTGTTGTGGCTGTTGCTTCCTCCTTCCTTCCTTCCTTCATCAGCCTTGAGTCGTACACTGCTGGACATAGGTCTCCCCTAAGTTCCTCCAAACCACTTTGTCTTGCGCAATTTGATACCACCTGTTTCCTGCAAAAGCCTTTATGTCATCGGTCCATCTTTTCTGTGGTCTGCCCACACTTCTTTTGTATGCCCTACATTGCATTATTCGATTTGACTGTTATTCAGAGGTTTTTCTTGCGATATGCCCTATCTAGCTCCATTTTTATCTTGCGACTGGTTGCATAATGTCAGTTATCTTCGTTTTCTTTCTATTTTCCATACTACTGATTTCATCTCTACGACTTTTTTTTTATGGGTCTAGCACACGTGCTGCAAGGAAGTTCCTAAAGCGTTCCAGGAGCAGCATGTGTGCAGAAAAAACGATTCACGTTGTTCTTGAATCGCTGTAAATTGTACTCGCTGGGAAACACAGCCCTGGGCAAATTATTCCAAAGAGATGATGTTCTCCATATAAAAGACTGCTTGAAAAGCGTTGTTCGAGGAGTGACAAGCTGAACCTCATACGCATGTAAAGCACCAACGCGGCGTGTATTTCTAACATGCACCGCTTTGGGAGGAATTAAGCGGGCTACATCCTTCGAACACTTTCCATGAAAATAATTGTAGAACAGACTCAAGTTGCTAACCGTTCTTCGATGTTCCAGCGAATCGAGGCCGCCGGTCACTTCCGGGTCTCCAATCAGACGAACACCTCTTCTCTTAACAGAATCCAACAAATGCAGTGTATGTTTGGGAGCGGAGCCCCAAACATGGCAGCAGTATTCCATAGTTGGTCGAATTTGAGCTTTGTAAAGAATTATCAGTTGTTGTGGAGTGTAAACTTTCTGGTTTGAAATAATATTCTAAACTTTTGAGAAGCTTTCCTTGCTATGCCTGCAACATGTTCATGCCAGGACATATATGCTCCCAAATTAACGCCCAACAAATTGAGCGACGATGCTAGGAAAATGGAGTGCCCCGACATAACTATGTCGGGTTCAGCAACGTTAACTTTTTTAGAAAAAACGTCCGCCTGGGTTTTTGTAGCGTTAAATTCTACTTGGTTACTGTCACCCCAAGATAGACTTTCTTCCAGGTCTTTGTTAAGTTGAATGACTTCCTGCTATCTGCGAATATTCGTCTGAGTAGCCGATGTCTGAGCGTTCAAAGTGAATGAAGAGATAAGTGTACTGTCATCTGCAAAGCTGTAGATTGGATTCTCGGTCTTTTCCAGCAGATTGTTAATATAAATGAGAAAGAGAGTAGGAGACAGTATGGAGCCTTGGGGTACACCGGCGTTGACAGTGAAAGTTTTAGAAAGAAACCCGTCAACTGCCACTCGTAAAGAACGCTCTCTGAGGAAACATGAGAGCCACTAACAGAACTTTTCAAACCTGCCATAAGAACGTAGCTAAGCCAGCAGCCTATCGTGCCAAACACGGTCGAATGCCTTGGATATGTCAAGAGCAACCGCCCGAGATTCTTCAAAGTGTTCAATTGCGTTGTTCCAAACATGTGTTACATAAGTCAGAAGATCTGCTGTTGATTTATTTTTACGAAAGCCATATTGGTGATTGCTAATAATGTTGAATCCTTCAAAATATTTTAGAAGATGCTGATTGATAGCCTTTTCCATGACTCTCGATATTATTGAAAGCAGTGCGATTGGTCGGTAGTTATTTGGCAAGGTCTTCTTGCCTTTTTTGGGTATCAGCTGAACCGTGGCACATTTCCAGCAGAAAGGAAATATTCCCTTTCTGTAGGATAGGTTGAAAAGTCTACAGAAAACTGCTCTTAGTTCCCTCGCACAGTTTTTGAGAACTATGGCAGGTATTCCGTCAGCGCCAAAAGCCTTTTTGGTGTCTAGCTTCATCAAAATACGTTTTATGATACGCTGTCTGAAGACAATATCGGGCATCCTTGACTGCACTATGGGAATAGTAGGTGGTATTTTTCCTTGGAAATCGACCTTAGAATGTGAAGTAAAGAGTTCAGTCAACAAGTTCGCCCTCTCAACAGGTGTCGTTGCAATAGAATTATCTGGCCGTGTGAGTGGTGGTATGGTGGATTTGGTGAAATTTTGACTAACTGCCTTAGCGGCTGATTTCATCTCTACGACTTATGCCAAACATAACTCTTTCCATGGCGCGTTGTGCTATTCTCAATCTCTCTTCGCTCTTTTTCATTAGTGCCATGGTCTCTAATCCATATGTCATAACGTTATCTATAATATATATAAAATGCAACGTCTCTCTGTCTGTCTGTCTGTCTGTCTGCCCGTTAGTGCGCTTATCACTGGAGAACCACTTATCCGATTTGCGTACTTTTTTTTTTAAAACATACATATGTTCTCTGGCCAGGTTATAGGCTATATTTTATTAAGATAGGTAGCATAGGGAATGAGCAGTGACGATAATAGTGAATGAAGTCGGAAAAAGTTTGCCGTTAGCGCGTTCCCTTGAAGTACACAGCCTAAACCATTAAATTTGGAACAACATTATGTAGCAGAGAATATCTATAAACTATAATCTATAATATATATAAAATGCAATGTCTCTCTGTCTGTCTGTCTGTCCATTAGTGCGTTTATCAGACGAGAATCACTTATCCGATTTACGTGTCTTTTTTTAAATTCATACATATATTCTTTGGCCAGGTTATATAGTAATAATAATAATCTATATCTATAATATATGTAAAATGCAACGTCTCTCTGTCTGTCCGTTAGAGCGCTTATCCCTCGAGAACCACCTACGTGATTTTTTAAATTCATACATATGTTCTCTGAAGAGGTTATATAATAATAATAATAATCTATATAATATATATAAAACGAAACGTCTCTCTGTCTGTCTGTCCGTTAGTGTGCTTATCATTCGAGAACCACTCATCGGATTTACGTGATTTTTTTTAAATTCTTAATTTAATATATGTCAAAAAAAATCTATAATATATATAAAACGTAACATCTCTCTGCCTGTCTGTCTATCCATTACTGCGCTTAGCACTCAAGAACCACTTATCCGATTTACGTGTTTTTTTTTATAAAATACAACGGGAATAAACAGAGACAAAATGCTAATATGTAGGAAAAAAAAGATGGAAGTTTAGCAGTAAGCTTCGCAGAAAGACTGAATAGATGGGCGGAATACTTTAATGAAACATTAAATGGAGATAAAAATGAGGAGTTGAATGACAAATAGGAAGCAAAATTAACTGAAGGGCAAGAGGGGACAAATAAACCCTGCAAAGAAGAAATAAGAGAAATACTCAGAACCCAAAAAAAATAAGGCCCCGGCTGGAAATTGTAGAACTGATAAAAGTTGGAGGAGTAGATCTGGAAAATGAAATATGCCGGTTGGTGCAAGAAATATGGGAAACAGAAAAGATGCCAGTGAGCTGGAGAGAGTCGCTCATTTGTCCAATATACAAAAAAGGACAAAAAAATTATATGTGCTAATTATAGACCAATAGCCTTACTGGATGTCGTGTACAAGATAGTAGTGTTGACTATCAAAAACAGACTAGCAGAGAAAGCCGAGTCTATTCTGGGAGAGTACCAGTGTGGATTCAGGAAAAATAGATCGGTTACAGACCAGATATTTTCGATTAAGCAAATCCAAGATAATACCTTAGAACAAAATTTGGCACTACACTTGGTCTTTGTGGATTTCAGAGAAGCATATGACTCTGTAAATAGAGAAGGACTCTACAAGATAATGGAAGAACTAAAAATTCCAAGTAAATTGATTCGCATGGTGAGAACGACCCCTGAATGACACAGAAAATAGAGTGTTGGTTGAGGGCAAAGTATCAGACAAGTTTAAAGTGAAGAGAGGATTAAGACAGGGGGAACCAGTGTCGACATGTCTATTTAATTTGGTACTAGAGAAGATAATCCGGGAGTCAGAAATAAAAACAAATGGAACGATATACCAACAAACCTGCCAATGCTTGTCCTATGCGGATGATGTAGCAGTGATTGCAAGAGCAAAAGAGAACCTCAAAAAAGCCATAAGTAGGATAGAAGAAAGGGGAAGGATGATAGGACTAAAGATAAATGAGGAAAAAACAAAATACATGGAAATTACAAAGAAGAAGGATATTAAAAACAACAAATGTTTAGATATAATAAACAACTTAGAAAAAAGATATATGTTTGAAAAAGTAGACAAATTTAATTATCTGGGAGTAACAATAACATAGAGTGGACAAGAAAGGACGGAGATACAAGAAAGAATAGCGAAAGGACAGAGATGTTTGGGGGCAACGAATCCAATATTGAAATTAAATAATGTATCAAGATAAGCAAAAGAAAGAATATATAGGACAGTTGTCAGACCCACGGTGACATATAGATGCGAAACGTGGAAACTGAATGCAAGAGAAAAGGAGACGTTGGAGGTGTGGGAAAGGAAAGCTTTGAGAAAAATCTACGGAGGAAGGAAAGAAGAGGGACTGTGGAGAAGAAGAACAAACTACGAATTAAAATGCCTATATACGAAACCCCTTATAAGCCAAATTATAATAAGCCAGCGATTAGGATGGTTGGACCCGTGGCAAGGACGAAGGAAGAAAGACAGGCAAAGCAAGCCCTAATAAGAGGAGTAGTTGGAAGATGAGGCAAGGATAGACCTCGATCTACATGGATTCAGGCAGTAAAGCGAGATCCGGAGTTGATGGGAATCCCGCACTGGGAAAAGGTAACAGGAGACAAAAAGAAGTGGAGACAAGTATGCAACCAAGCCATGGGCCCCTTGAGTTATATAATAATATAAACATAACGAATAAGCAGTGACGATAAAGGTGAATCAAGTTCACGCGAGCGGAGCCGCGGGCATTGCTAGTAATGTATATAAGCTAAGATTATTTAAAAATTCATGTAGAAAATGCTGAAACTCACTATATAAATAATAATGATTTATTATTTATAAAAATTCACGCTGTTCCACTGACGAGCAGAATATATCATGAGTTTGAAATTATTCTGAATTTTAAAATATAACTTACAATAATTGGATAATTATACTAGACATTTATTTAAGTAAGTAATATGTAAACATGGCGTTTGTTCAAACGGTTATGTCTGATTAACAATTCCCTCTACGTACCATTTTAATCAGTAGTCGGCAGGGTGTCAGTTTATTTTACAAGTGAATATTAAAATTACAATAAGATTCTTGATTAAACCTAAAGTTCATGCTGTCAAGTAAATACAGGGTGCTTCAAAGTCAAGCTAAGTGACTTAATGAGAGTATGTAGAAAACGACAAAAGAAATTTGCTGGAAAATTAGCATTTAGCTTTAATAACTTTGCAGTTTAAATGAATTGCCTTATATTTAGCTATCCATTTGAATTTTACTCAAAATTTTAGATATTTTCAATACTCCAGGTAGAAATATACATTTTTACAATTCAGCAGGTTGCAATTGTAATAAAGTAATCGTTTGACCACCATGTTTGGAACCAAGTCCTAGCCACATTTATCACTTCTAGTTCTAAAGATATGTATTTTCTTATAGACATCTACATTTTAATGGATTCTTCCGATTACTCCGAAATGACTTGAAAATCTAAATGAACATTTGCAGTAAAAAAGCGGGTTATATTAAGAAGTATATAAGATAAATCTTATAGTGAAAAATTATATATAATAGCAGAACCATTTTTATCGATCAATTAGTGTGCAATAAAATAACGTATATATATTATTTTATTGTTAAAATGTACAGGGTGAGTCAACGATAGAGTAAAGTTCATTATCTCATGTGTTTCGAGAATGACGAAAAAATGTTAAATACAATAGTTTTAGGGAATGTTAAGGTGCACAGTTTTTGAGTATACAGGGTACTTCAAAAAAGTGTGGCCGATATAACATGTTTTTTTTTTTTTTTTTTTTTTTTTTATGGGTCTAGCACACGTGCTACAGGGAAGTCCCTAAAGCGCTACAGGAGCGACACGTCTGCGGAGAAAGCGATTCACGTTGTTCTTGAATCGCTGTAGATTGTACTCGATGGGAAACACAGTCCTGGGCAAACTATTCCAAAGGTATGATGTTCTCCATATAAAAGACTGCTTGAAAAGCGTTGTACGAAGAGTAACAAGCTGAACCTCATACGAATGTGATGTATTAGCACGACGTGTACTCCTAACATGCACCGCTCTGGGAGGAATTAAGCGGGCCACATCCTTCGAACACTTTCCATGAAAGTACTTGTAGAATAGGCTCAAGTCGCCAACCGTTCTTCGATGTTCCAGCGAATCAAGGCCGTCGGTCAGTTCCTGGTGTCCAATCAGACGAACAGCTCTTCTCTGGATAGAATCCAACAAATGCAGTGTATGTTTGGGAGCGGAGCTCCAAACATGGGAGCAGTATTCCATAGTTGGTCGAATTTGAGCTTTGTAAAGAATTAACAGTTGTTGTGGAGTGTAAAGCTTTCTGGTTCAAAACAATATTCCCAACTTTTGAGAAGCTCTCCTTGCTATGCCTGCAACATGTTCATGCCAGGACATATTTGCTCCCAAATTAACGCCTAACAGATTGAGTGACGATGTTAGAGGGATGGAGTGCCCCGACATAACTATGTCGGGTTCTGCAACGTTAACTTTTTTAGAAAAAACTGCCGCCTGGGTTTTTGTAGCGTTAAATTCCACTTGGTTACTGTCACCCCAAGATAGAATTTCTTCCAGGTCTTTGTTAAGTTGAATGACTTCCTGCTGTCTGCGTATATTCGTCTGAGTAGTCGATGTCCGAGCATTCAAAGTGAATGAAGAGATAAGTGTACTGTCATCTGCAAAGCTGTAGATTGGATTCTCGGTCTTTTCCAGCAGATCGTTAATATAAATAAGGAAGAGAGTAGGAGATAGTATGGAACCTTGGGGCACACCGGCGTTGATAGTGAAGGTGTTAGAAAGAAATCCGTCGACTGCCACTCGTAAAGAACGCTCTCTGAGGAAACATGAGAGCCACAAACAGAACTTTTCAGACATACCATAAGAACGTAACTTAGCCAACAGCCCATCTTGCCAAACACGGTCAAATGCCTTGGATATGTCAAGAGCAACCGCTCGAGATTCTCCAAAGTGTTCAATTGCGTTGTTCCAAACATGTGTTACATAAGTCAGAAGATCTCCTGTTGATCTATTTTTACGAAAGCCATATTGGTGATCACTAATAATGTTGAATCCTTCAAGATATTTTAGAAGATGCTGATTGATAGCCTTTTCCATGACTTTCGATATTATTGAGAGGTCGGTGGTTATTTGGCAAGGTCTTCTTGCCTTTTTTAGGTATCGGCTGAACTGTGGCACATTTTCAGCAGGAAGGAATTATTCCCTTTCTGTAAAATAGGTTGAAAAGTCTACAGAAAACTGGTGTTAGTTCCCTTGCACAGTTCTTGAGAACTATGGCAGGTATTCCGTCAGCGCCAGAAGCCTTTTTGGTGTCTAGCTTCATCAAAATACATTTTATGATACGCTGTCTGAAGACAATATCGGGCATCCTTGACTGCACTATGGGAATAGTAGGTGGTGTTTTTCCTTGGAAATCGACAGTAGAATGTGAAGCAAAGAATTCAGCCAACAAGTTCGCTTTCTCAACAGGTGTCGTTGCCATGTGAGAGGTGGTATGGTGGATTTGGTGAAATTTTGACTAACTGTCTTAGCGACTGACCAAAAGGACCTGGAATTGCCGGGACAAGCGAGAAGTTTGTTTCTAATCCGTTGATTGTGTACCTCCTTGGTTTCGTCGATAATTTCTTTGCATCTGTTCCTGGCGCAAACAAAGATCTTACGATTTATGGTGTTAGGATCTTCACGCCACTGTCGGTATGCAAGATGTTTAGAAGCAACAGCTTCTTTGCATTTTAGGTCAAACCAAGGCTTACCGTTGGAAGGGCATTTCTTCGAAAAAGGGATGTAAGCCTCCATACCGGCCAAAATAACTTCGGAAACCTCCCTGGCGCAGTCAGATGGGTCGTCGGATCGAAAACAAACGTCCAACCAAGGAACATCCTATTTTCTAATTTGTTTTTAAATTTTGCGTAAAACTTTATAACTTTTTTATTAATAATGTTATATACCTAAACCTAGTATTTTTTCTAATCTTTTAATTTTTTTTAAAAAATACTAGTGTTCAGTTTTGTAAAAAATTCCAGTGGCGTCATTGTTTCTGCAGGTGGAATATTCATAATTGGTACGAGCGTTATATAGAGATGAAAAAAAGATATATGTAAACAAATTTGAGTTAGGTACTACAGGGTGTTCAAAATAAATTTATGCATTTCGACTATTTTAAACTGAAAAATCTAAAATTTTTTAAAAGGCGCACGCTGTATATTATTATTTTTCTGATAGATTTAAAAAACCCGCCAACGTTTATTAAGTATGTCATATACCTATTTCTAATAGTATTCAATTTATTTTGAATTTTTCAATTCAAAATTAATATTTCCTAAAATACGAATGAATCAAGGATCAAATATATTCGTGTAACTGAGTTTAGTTCTACACAGGATATTTAACAAAAAATCAACACCGCATTGCAGAAATTAAAAATTAAATTTTACCCTGTCAAATTTTAATATACACCCCCTAATAGTCTTTTTTTTAAATTTAAAAAAAGAGGCTTTCATTAAAAAAGCATTTAAAATTGGTTAGAAATTTTTAACCTATCTTTGACGTCAAAACTCAATAACCCTTAATTTAATCCAGCAATTTAGATTATAAAAAATAAAGTTATGACCTAAATAAATTGTATATAATATAAAAGGAGATAATGATAATAAATGATAATCACATAATAAATAAATTTTATTCGTCATTAAATTTTCCAATGTTCCTCTGAAAAACAGAATATATTATAAATTTGTTATTATACTGACTGTTAAAATATCATTTATAATAATTAAATAATATAAATTTGTTTTATTTTATGATGTTTTAAAGTGGCGTTTGTTTAAACTATTATGATTTAAAATTTATTTAGCAACCTATTTAAAATAATAGTCTATTTTAAGTTTATATATATATATATATATATATATATATATATATATATATATATATATATATATATATATATATATATATATATATATATATATAAATATATATATATATATATATATATATATATAATATATATATATATATATATATATATATATATGCACAGTAGAATTTCGATTATCCGAAATAATATGGACCAAAGTGATTTCAGTTAATCGAAATTTCGGTTAATCCGATTTTTTTTATAAAATAGAAGTTTAGAATGAATACAACATTGCAGATTGACTTAAAAGCATTTATACGATATGCTGTTACGTACTTAGGTATTTATTAAAACAAAGAATAGAACAATTAGTTTACTTATTTTATGTATATGTACGGAAAATCGAAAATAAAACAGTTTCATTCTTAACTTCAATGTCTTAAAAATGAGGTAATTTTTAACTGCACTCGTTTTGCGTTAGTTCTGTTTTTTGGGTTTGATAAGCAAAACGTCCGCGGCGGTTGTTTCTACATAAGTTAACACTTTTTCTAGGGCCTCTAGTCCTTCTGAATGTGACATCGTCATCACTGTCTATTTTATTAGCATTTTTTGCATACACTTTTAATTAAATCTTGGTCAGTCATTTCATCTTCCATAATAATGGGAGTTTGTGTCTTCCAGAAGCATTACTGCATGCAAGAACAGTAAAACGTTCTTTGCTACGTTTGTAACCAGGTGCTCCAGCTTCCGTTTTTGAAGCTAAGGTATTTGACTGCAAAATTTTGTAGTTCATGCCTGTTTCATCACAATTATAGATTTGGTCAGGTTGTGAACCATGTTCTTTCATAAGCTGCTCAAAATTCTCTGCAAATTTTTTTGCAGCAGATAGATCAGCCGACAATCTTTCTCCACAAACTTTCAGTTGACGTACATCTTGTCTTTTTTTCCACCTGTCTAGCCATCCATCACTTGCAGAAAAATGTACAGGCGCTTCAATAACGGGTAACTCTTCGCTTAAAATAACTGCCTTATGTTTTAAAATTGTTCCTGAAATTGGCAATCCACGTTCTCGATTCTTTGTAAACTATAAAAATAAAGAATCATCCACTTTTTGGTATTCACCGCTTTTCATACTTTTTCGTGCCTGTGTGGGCGATGACAAAAACACTACACCATTTTTCAAATTTTTCGCGATTTTTTCTCCACTTTGAAACAGTACTCACGGCTACAAACCTAAATCCTTCTCTATATTTTTAAGAAGTTCACCATTATCTAAACGTTGAATTGCTTCAAGTTTCTCTTTTAAGGTAATAACAACACGTTTACGCTTATTATTATGACACTCCATTTTGTAAAATATCTATTAAAACGAAACTATTACCTCTGCGATAATAACAGACGTAATGAGTAACTTATAACACTCGTCGACTAACCAAAGCATAAACAGCGGTGAAATTCTAGACGTCGGGGAGTTCCCGACGCGTTAAGAAAACCACTCATCGTCTGTTTCGAATAATGGGGATAAGCCGGATTTCAGATAATCGCGATTCGGACAATCGGGATTGTACTGTATATATATATATATATATATATATATATATATATATATATATATATATATATATATGTAGATATATATATATATATATATATATATATATATATATATATAACATATATATATATATATATATATATATATATATATATATATATATATATATATATATATATATATATATATATGTATATATATGTATATATATATATATATATATATATATAACATATATATATATATATATATATATATATATATATATATATATATATATATATATATATATATATATATAAACTCCTGGACAAAATTAACGCAACAATCTGAAAATTAATTTATCTTTTTCTTATGTCAGTTTTAAAGTTTATCAAGTATTTGAATAGTAGGCTATGCATATTTTGTTTCGATGTTCATGACAGAAATCAAAATAATTCGTTTTAAAAGAATTTTTTAGAAGATAAACAATTTTCTGTAATAATGCGATAGATTTTCTCTAAAAGTAAGCTTATAAATTGTTCACTTTTTCAAAGTAATACGTTTTTGTGGTAGACTGTTTTATTTTTGACCCCGAAGAATTAGAAAAATGAATCGAACAAGGAATTTAACTGAACACGAGGTAGTGCGAGCCTCAGTTTTATTGGACGAGAGTATTGTCAGAGTTATATTGCCAATTTGTTAGGCAACCATCGTTCCACAATAAGTCGTATGGTAAGACGCTTGAATGAAGTAGGAACTTATTCTAGAAGGCTAGGGCAAGGGCGAAAACGATGCACTAGCGACCTAGATGAATGTTTTATAAGACAATATGCTTTAAGAAACAGGACTGTCACTAGTTCTATAATAAGAAACGAACTCGAAGCTGTTCGCAATGTCACAATTCCTTCTAAAACAGTTAGAAGATGGTTAAATGAAGCTGGATTAAACAGTAGGTCACCAGCCACTGCGCTCTTGCTTACTAGAGAGAACAGAGTTGCCAGGTTACGTTTTGCTCGAAATCGCGAAAACTGGTCTGTGGATGATTGGAAACAAGTTTTCTTCACAGATGAAACTAGGGTTAGTCTAAAACATCCAGATGGTCGTGAGCGAGTATGGCGAAGACCAGGAGAGAGGTTTACTCCTTGCGATATCTCTGCAAGGATTCCATTCGGCGGTGGCTCTGTTATGTTCTGGGGTGGCATCTGCTTTGATGCTCGCTCAGAGTTAGTTCCTGTCCGTACGAGATCCATGAATGCTGACTACTATCTTGAGAATATTGTAATAGAACATGTGATGCCTTTCGGTCATTTTGTGGGGCCCATTTCCTGTTTATGCAAGACAACGCTTGACCTCACGTGGTTAGGGAGGTACTCGATTATCATAATCAAGTTGATATACCGATTATGGAATGGCCACCAAAAAGCCCGGATCTGAATCCGATAGAACATGTATGGGATCACCTTAAGAAAAATGTGAAACGTCATATACCTGCACCTAGAAACCTGAGGGAACTTGAAAATGCAGTTATCACAGAATGGGAGCAAATTCCTCAAGATTTTATCCAAAATTTAATTAGAAGCATGCCTAGGCGTATAAACGCTGTCATCCGAAGTAGAGGAGGCAACACACGCTACTAGTGTCCCAGTTACACCATTAATTTTGCTACTAGTGTCCCAGTTTATTTTTCTCATTATTACATAATTTCAACGATTTTGTCATTAGATCTTAAGAATAATTTTAATTCGAATCTTATAGAGAAATTTGGTAGCTAATTCACTTTTAAAGTATCCGAATAAGTTTTTTCTAACTTTTAGTGTAACCAGTGTTCATAAAAAATTATTAAAATTAATTCATTATAGAGATTTGTATGATTTAATATATTGTTGCGTTAATTTTGTCCAGGAGTGTATATATATACATATATACTTTCTTCTTTCTCTAGCCATTCTCTATCTTTTGGATATCGGCCTGTCTCATGTATAATTAATTCAACCATATGTTACTTCACCAACACAAATATTACAAAGAACCACAGGACCGACAACGCGCAGCCAAAGCCGAGCCCCTATTGGCCAGATCCGTCCGACCAATACAGCCACTCCCCGAGCACATAAAACCGGCGCACTCGGAGCCAGTCTCAACATTCAAGGCCAAGACACCGACCAGTGATCAACGCTTTGAAAAAGATGGATGAGATTCCATCGAAACGTCAGCGAAACCGTCCATCAAGGGACTTCAAGCTAACACGGGATACCCGAAAAACCACTACTAATGAATTCTGTATATCATAGATCACAGAGTTATGCTGTACACATAAAAGTGCATAGTAGAACGCAAAGTAATGTTAGTAAGAAAAATCGTGCATCATTGAATTTAAATTGTTACTGACAAAGCGTAACTTTATAAAACAGAAAACGGGCACACATGATACATGAATATTTTATATAGAATTACGTCTTTGACTGGGAAATCACTCCAAAATTTTTTGGTTGTTGCGGATTTTCTAACGCCAATTTTATTTATTTAATTAGGTTGTAGTTTGATTTGACTTTGATTAACGGTAGCTTTATTTAATTGAGTATATGTAGGGCTAAAAAACCACGCCGGTTACAAATACATTACAGTCGATACTCTATATAGTGAAAGACCAAAATGTTGACCGAAATTTCACTATAGAAAGTTTTTCACT
This sequence comes from Pachyrhynchus sulphureomaculatus, assembly GCA_019049505.1. NCBI lineage: Eukaryota > Metazoa > Arthropoda > Insecta > Coleoptera > Curculionidae > Pachyrhynchus > Pachyrhynchus sulphureomaculatus. Next base: position 206,401,968 of record CM032456.1, on the reverse strand, counting down.
ATATAAAGAAAAAATCCGTATATATTGTTATGTATGTATTTTATATTGGTAATCATTTACTTGTATTTTATAAGGTACAAGCAACAAAAAAAAATTGCAAAATTGAATTATTATAAATCGTAGGTATTGGTAAAAAGAGACAAAAAATATAATAGTCGTCTGGGATATTGCCTGAAAACTATGACGCACGTGTAAAGATATAACGTACGGACTTTATGTATGTATGTACTACATACGAAATAAAAAGAATAATACAAATTCTGTTAATACATATGTACATAATACGTACATACGTACTAGGAAAAATAATCAGTTATTTTCTTTTGAACATTACTTTTGAAAAACAATTGTTGCTCAACAAAATTCTCGCATTTATTCAAATGCATAAAGATTTGATCAGGTACAATTTCCTGGCCTCCGAGAGCAGTTCGCACAATGTCAAATGCATTTCTTATTTCATTTTCACTAAATTTAGCAGGACATTCCCCAGTTTCAGTTTCTTCTTCATGATCTTTTATACTTTTTATATCGTCAATTATGTCTTAGTCAGTTGGGAGTTCTGTCGTGCCAACATCATTGTCGATTTCTAAGAAATCTTCAAGTAAAAAATCTGCGTCGACGGTAGCAGTTTTTTGTAGAATACCCCATTGCCTGTTTAAGGTAGCGAGATCCATTTCGTCTTCTTCTTCCCATTCGTCAATTTTTTTCAGTAAAACCTGCTTTAGAAAAGCAGTTTTTGATAGTTTTCTGAGAAACATTTTCACTCCATACTTTAGCGACTTCGGTTATACACTCTTTAAGGGTAATCAGTTTTTTGGACTGGAAGGTTGTTATCAATCGCATTAACAATTTTGTGAACAGTTCTGTTTCGGTAATGATGTTTTATGTTTTTTATAATACCCTGGTTCATAGGTTGCAATTTGGAGGTCATGTTTGGTGGAAAAAAGATCAATTCAATATTCCTAAATTTTTTACTTACAGTAACTGGATGTGCAGGACAATTGTCTATAAACATCACAATCTTTCGCTTTTGACTTTTCATTTTCGTGTCCAGTTCTTTGATCTATCTTTCGAAAATCTCAGAAGTCATCCATGCCTTTTTATTATTGGCGTAATCTAACTCCATAGATTTGACTCCTTTTAAACAACGGGGATTTTTGCTTTTACCTATGAGCAGTAATTTCAGTTTTTCTGAGCCATCCATGTTTGCTCCAACCATAAGTGTCACCCTTTCTTTACTTGTTTTAACACCAAAACATTTATCACTTTTAAAAGCAAAAGTTTTATTTGGCAAACATTTAAAAAACAAACCGGTTTCATCACAATTGAAAACGTTTTTTTGGCTCGTACGTTTTCAATGCACTTTTTAAAACAGTTTCAGTCCAAATGTCACAGTCTATCTGACTAACGCTTGCACTCTCGCCAGACACCGTCTTGAAAACAATTGAATTGCGAGTCTTCCAGGCACTCAACCACCCTTCACTAGCAGTAGCACGCAGTTAAATTCTTTAGCAAATTGTAGAGCCTTTTGCTTTATTAAATTTCCCGATATTGGTACGTTTTGATGCGTACGGGCCACTTGAAACCATCGTAAAACTGCTTCATTTACATCCTCGTAAGTACTCACCCATACTCGTTTTCGACAGCTTGTAACACTAGGTTTCTTGATGATACTGTCGCGACTTTTTATTATCAGAGAGACGCAACTTGGAGAAACACCAAATTTTGCAGCAACATCAATTTTTTTGCAGCCTTTATCAACTTCCTCCAAAACTTTAATTTTCTCAGCTAAACTTAAACACACTCGCTTGGACATCTTACTTGATTCTTAAACAAAAAGAAACTGAACCTGAATTTGCGAATTACTAGGCCTCGACTATAAAATGGGTTTTTCCCCGGGAATCTATAAAATGGGTTATTCCCCGGGTTTCTCACAGAAATCTACCTGATTTATTGCCAACCATTAGGCGTTATAAACGCGTTAAGAACCTTTCCAAAAGAATGCGTCATAAAAATGGAATTCGTGCTAATGTTAGATAAAAATGGGAAACCCGAAATGGCCAAGATCTTAATAAATGCATAAAAATTTATACATAAAATTCCGGTAAAAATTTTATTATATAGAGTGTTACTATTTTACAGATTCACTATATGCAGGGCTTTTTACATGAAATTTCATTAAAATATTCTAGGTCTTGAAAAAATTGCACTATAAAGAGTTTTTCACTATATAGAGTTTCACTATAAACAGTGTCGACTGTATTTTTAAATTTTTTCTCTGAAATATCTTAAAGACGACGATATTAATGCTGGTTGGTTTAAACTATTAATACCGTACGGATTATCATCACACAGCATCTGATTAGCAATGGTTTAGCCCGTATAACGACATGAAATATAAGGAAGGCGTGTAAAACTGACATGGGAACATTTTACTTATTTAAACGGCCATTTTGTATGGCAATAATAAAAAATTATACTTTGTGTTGTTTCACACTGCGTCGTAATAAGGCTACAATGAAAGTTAAACAGTGTTTTAACGGAAATGCAGTTGTTAGTAGTGGGTATGAACAATATCAAAAGAGGTGTATACACTTAATTGCAGAAGAACTGCAGAAGAATGTGGGAACTTCCAAAGTGCGGATCTTTCTATTCGTCTTTGGTTGCTTCACCAACGTCATCTATGCCTTCGAGGGGGAAGCTCGAGAAGGTGCGCTTCTGCAATTAAGTGTCAGCTGTGGTCTGGTCGCTTTGTTCGGAAATACTTTAAATAAGTCACCGACAGAGTCCAGTATAAGCATCTATTTTGTCATGGTTTTCCGTTAGTACCCGGATAAGGTCTGAAATGCTGTTCTTTGTATGTGCTGAACCTAGCCCAACTGATGAGCCGTGATACGACGAAACGCGTCTTGGGATGGTTTAACAAATACAGAGAACACTTTTGGGAACTTCCAAAGTGCGAATCTTTCGTTGCCTTGGTTGCTTCACCAACGCCATATATATATATATATATATATATATATATATATATATATATATATATATATATATATATATATATATATTTATATATATATATATATATATATATATATATATATATATATATATATATATATATATATATATATATATGTGTGTGTTTGTGTTTTTTTTTTTTTTGTTTATAGAGGTAGGAAAATACTTTACGTATCCACAGGACTAGTTGTTCAACCTGGGTATGTCGGACTCAGAGATGTTCAATACCGACTAAAAACCTCCTCTTTCACCGGCCTCTGATTTCCCGCGGAAACCGCCGTTAGGCATTACTTCGCAGGGAGGGGATCTAGCTGTTGCTCTTCCTTCTAGTAGTTGAAGTCATTGCTTCATTTCACTGGCTATTATTATATTTTGCTCTCTTTCTTTCTGCGGAACGGAGATCTTGGAGGACTTTCATTGCAAAAGTACTGGTCCCGTTCCAGGCCGTCTTCGATGATAGCATTGCATCGACTAATGTCTCCAGTTCGATTGTCTGTTTGAGGACGAGCTCCAGATCATTGCGCAGCGCGTTGAAACGTGGACACGTAAAGAACACGTGTGCGTGTGTGTGTGTGTGTGTACATATACGATGAATTTAGTTTTTACAAAAGTAAGGTATATTATTAACATCCTGTAAACTCGCTTATAATGTTACAGGCTGGGTGCCCATTGATGTTAATTTTATAGATTATAACATAATTAACGAGAAGTGTTCAACAAATTTAAAAGTCAATTTTGAGGTTACATTCGTTTTTGGCTGATTGATAATTTTCAGAACCATTTTTTTTCTTGTTGAAATCATAAAAATCAATGTTAATTTTAATTTAATTCAGACTTTTATCACTTTTTTTACAGAGTTGAAGTTCCGACCGAAAAAAGAGTGAGAAAATGGGCACTATCAATGGAAGATTTGCTTTCTGATCCTACCGGGGTACAGGAATTTACTAACTATTTGCAAAAGGAAAAAAGTGAAGAAAATATTTTATTTTGGTTAGCTGTTAATGATTTAAGAAGATCTTCACAGTCACAGGTGCTATGGAAAATACAAGAAATTTACGAGTAAGTAGATTCGAAACAAAGCATAAAATTAATCAGAAATAGACATGATGTCTGTTTCGAAAAGAGCGAGAACACTAGATTTTATTGTTACTTTTTCTAGAAATTATGTTAAACATGGGTCGCCAGCAGAAGTAAATATCGATAATCAAACAATGGACAAGGTACTAGAAGGAATGAAAAATCATAGTAGATATTGTTTTGATGCCGCCCAGGAGCACGTATATAACCTATTACTAAAGAAAGATTGTTATCCTAGGTTTATTAGATCAGATTATTACAAGAATCTCTTGACAAATGGTATCCAACCATTACAGAAAAAAACGGTAAGTTAAATAAAAAATTAAAAAATATAATTTTTTTTTTTTTCGGATTCATTGTATTTTTGCAATTGACTATTAATAATTTATTATTACCAGTTTGTATTGCACAAAAAGCTAGTTGTACACTTGTGTTACTCATCATCCAGCCTCTCATCCTCTGCTGAACATATGCCTCCTCCAAGCCCTCTAGTTTCCTCGATGTTGTACTTTCGCTATCCAGTTCTAGGCAATTCTCTTTAGGTCCTCCGTCCATTGGCTAGGTGTATTTGTCCACTAGTTCTACCTCTTTATTATTGACACTAATCTTTTCGCTTGGAACCAAGTTCGTCATATATTTTCTTTTAGAAGCACTCATTTCCATCCCCACGTCTGAACATACTTCTCCAAGTTCTTGAAGCATTACTGCAAGCTCTTCAAGACTGTTAGATATCAGGACTATATCATCTGCAAAACGCAGATTTGTCAGACTTTGCTCATCGATGATAAGGCCTTTTCCTTCCCAGTTGAGTTGAGTTTCTTGAAAGCGTGTTCTAAAACTGCGGTGAATAGTTTAGGCGACATCGTGTTGCCTTGTCTTACTCCCCTCCTAATTGGTATGGATTTAGTGTTTTCCTGGAGTTTCACCGTCATATAGGCATTTTTGTAGGTGTAAATCAACTTTGTATAACGATAGTCATGCTCGACCCTATTAAAAGCCTTATAGAAATCTATGAAGGCCAAGGTAAGTGGTCTGTTATATTCAATACTTTTCTCAATTAATGTCCGTAATACGTTTTATAATATGTATTATTTTTGTACTATCTTTAATGATTCTGTTCGGGATTCTATCTTTTCTGGTAACGCCTAGCATTGACCTTTCCATTGCAAGCTGTGCTAATTTTAATTTCTTTGTTGTGTTCCTTGTCAGGATTACAGTTTCAGCTCCATATGTTACGACTGGATGGCGAATTTTAAAACTTATGTTACTACATAAAATAATTTTGCGATTGTTTGCTTTAGGACAGAAGCGAAAACTTGTTTTCTCTGTTGTTTGTGTATCGGTGTGTCAGAATGCCTGTATTTTTGTTTGATCACAACACCTAAACAAATGGACAGATTTTTTAAGAAATTTGGCATAAATATATAATAAACACTAGCTACATACATACGTAGGCTTCAATTTATTCTGATTAAATTCCTTGGTTCTATGGAAGATAAAGACAATAGATTTAATTTTCAAAACAGAATGTATGAGAAGATGAGTATAAAGGAATAAAAGCACATTCATATTTCCACTCGAGCATAAAGAAGTAAAGCCAACCTGCCAGTGTAATAATAAAAAGAGTACAGGTTAAGTAAGATTAAATAGGTTTATATTCTGACGGTCACCTAAAATATATTATGGTTTTAAATAATACCTTTGTTAAAAATATTTATTAATTATAAAACATAGACTACCATGCTTGCTTATTTGAGTCTAGCACACGTGCTACAGGGAAGCCCTAAAGCGCCACAGGAGCGACACGTGTACGGAGAAAGCGATTCACGTTGTTCTTGAATTGCTGCAAATTGTGCTCGGTGGGAAACACAGTTCTGGGCAAATTATTCCAAAGAGATGATGTTCTCCATATAAAAGACTGCTTGAAAAGCGTTGTACGAGGAGTAACAAGCTGAACCTCATACGGATGTGAAGTATTAGCGCGACGTGTACTTCTAACATGCACCGCTCTGGGAGGAATTAAAGCGGGCCACATCCTTCAAACACTTTCCATGAAAATACTTGTAGAATAGGCTCAAGTCGCCAACCGTTCTTCTATGTTCCAATGAATCAAGGCCGTCGGTCAGTTCCGGGTCTCCAATCAGACGAACAGCTCTTCTCTGAATAGAATCCAACAAATGCAGTGTATGTTTGGGAGCGGAGCTCCAAACATGGGAGCAGTATTCCATAGTTGGTCGAATTTGAGCTTTGTAAAGAATTAACAGTTGTTGTGGAGTGTAAAGCTTTCTGGCTCGAAATAATATTCCCAACTTTTGAGAAGCTCTCCTTGCTATGCCTGCAACATGTTCATGCCAGGACATATTTGCTCCCAAATTAACGCCCAACAAATTGAGTGACGATGTTAGAGGAATAGAATGCCCCGACATAACTATGTCGGGTTCAGCAACGTTAACTTTTTTAGAAAAAACTGCCGCCTGGGTTTTTGTAGCGTTAAATTCCACTTGATTACTGTCACCCCAAGATAGAATTTCTTCCAGGTCTTTGTTAAGTTGAATGACTTCCCGCTGTCTGCGGATATTCGTCTAAGTAGCCAATGTCCGAGCGTTCAAAGTGAATAGGGAGATAAGTGTACTGTTATCTGCAAAGCTGTAGATTGGATTCTCGGTCTTTTCCAGCAGATTGTTAATATAAATGAGAAAGATAGTAGGAGATAGTATGGAGCCTTGGGGTACGCCGGCGTTGATAGTGAAGGTATTAGAAAGAAATCCGTCGACTGCCACTCGTAAAGAACGCTCTCTGAGGAAACATGAGAGCCACAAACAGAACTTTTCAGACATACCATAAGAACGTAGCTTAGCCAACAGCCCATCGTGCCAAACACGGTCGAATGCCTTGGATATGTCAAGAGCAACCGCTCGAGATTCTCCAAAGGGTTCAATTGCGTTGTTCCAAACATGTGTTATTTGAGGGTCATGTAGTATATTAAAGGACTGTTTTGTACGCAAACAAAGTAGGAAGAAAATTGTGACATATCTGATTTGATACAAAAATGCATAAATATTCTACAAATTACAGATTCTTCGGATTTGGCCAAACGAAAAAGAAGGCATCGACTAGCTCGCAGCCGAACTATTCTCAGTCAGCACAGCAGCAACAAGTTGGAGTAGCTACGGCACCGTGCAGCGGAGCATTAAGCAAACGACGTGGTAGCGATCGAAGCCTGTCCGGATCTGCACACGAAATATCGCACTTTGGGGTTAGTAGCGGAACGCACACTACTGTGATAAAGGACACCGCAAAGGTACCGCATTCGCATTCGCAGAGCAACTTAAGTGATATTCCATACAGGTAAGTAAATATAATTTTTAAGAATAAATACATAAAAGATGTGGTTAAAGCATATAATTGAATTTATCTGATTTTAATAAAACTCGTGAATTGCTATAACAAAATACACATAAGAATGTAAAAAAAATGTTCGCGGATTTAACGGAAAAAAGCTAAAATACGGCATTATTCGTTAATTGTGGTAGTATCATAATAAATATTACTAGTTAAGAAAATATTTTAAAATTGCTTTAACCACATGCGCGCAATGTAGGCTGCAAATTAATAGTGCCCTGGCTGCTCAGCGCATGGCTTTCCGACGATCAATTTTAAACAGTAGGGCACAAAAAACTTTTTATAAAATTTACGAATCAATAATAGTATTACTAAAAATAATAAAACCGCTCTCATTTTATAGAATGATCATTAATAACCTTTCACTACCTTTATTCTTTTTTTTACCATTCTTTTGATATTAAGAAAAGAAAATAAATAGTATTATATTCGTAAGTTTACCTTTAGTTTTAGATCCATCTACCATGACCACTGTGAAATGGAATGGTCAGCGAGAGATTTTATAGCCTCAATAAATTTTAGGTCTTTTTAGTTATTTTCGTTGGCAAAATTTATTTATTCTTTATGTATGCTTAAAAAGATTTTGCGATAAATAACGTGCAGGGCGATCATTTTTATACGCCTGGCTCCGATTTATGGAAAATTGTTGGATATTTAGTTTTTTTTTTAATGTAGAATGGTATAGTGTATGTCAAGGAGTATACTGACGTATTTCACATTTGGTAGTGAAAAGGACTCTGGGCGCCGCAACTCCAAACAACTTTTTTTTTTCATCGACTTACCTTTTGTGAAACGGTATTGGAAAGCCCTAATTTTTTTTAACATTTTTTCCTTGAACTGTTTTTTAGTGTTCCGTACGGAACACTTATAAGATGACTTCGGTGTCGGTCTGTCTGTCTGTTTGTCACACCTGATTTTCTCCGAAACTGTTTGACATAGAAAGTTGAAATTTGGTAATAATATAGGAATTGATGGCCTCATCAGAGCCATATAGTTTTGAAAGTTAAATTTTGACTTAAGGGGTTAGTTTTAGGGGGTGAAATCGGAAGAGAAAAAAAAATTTTACTGGGTCATCGAGTGTGGTGTCAAATGAAAGCTTGTGAAAACACGAGCAACAAATATATGTATATAATGTAATACTTGCGCGCACTTTTCTTTGTACTATTTTTAAAAAATCGCAAAAAATCGCTGTCCCCCTGCCTTATCTCGAAAAGTATTTATCAAAAAATTTTGAAAAAATTCTGGAATATTCTCCACGGGGTGTAGATTGAACGAAAATTATCACGAGTGCATTACCTTTGATAATTTATCTGGTATATAAAAAAAAAACAAAATTTCAAGGTCAACAGATTTCAGTAAAGATTGGAAACAAACTTTGTTAAAAACTCATTTGGGGTGTGTTTTGTGAAGTCACTGATCATTTTATACCTCTATAACAAAATTTTTTATTTTAAAAGCAATCAACGTACGGAACCTTAATTGCGCAAATTTGTTTTGCTAAAAAGTTATGCAGCAAAAACCCTCTAAAATATAATTTTAGTTGCCATGGATCGTATGCCATGTTTGACGGTTTTCAATCAATTTATCTAGTAGGCGGCTATCATACTCTGACAGTAATTAGAATAATATTAGTTACTATGCTGTTGCGGTTTTTCCTTTAATAAAATATCTTTGAATAATAAAAAACAAGAATACATAATTTTTGTTAAAACCACAAACTTTTAACATTACATAACTTATTACATATTTATAAAATTAAATGTTTGAAACTTAAAAAATAAAAAAAAAAACATCGAAAGAAATCTTTTATATGTGTTCCTTCTTCTCTGTCATGCATTTTTACATTCTTTTCATTAACGATTGATGAGTGGCTTTGTTAATAATTTCTCAAGATGTAATATCATACACTCATATGATATTTTTGCCTTTAACTGCTCAATATCATTTGTTGTAGTTTTGTATACAATATCTTTAAGAGTCCCCCACAAGAAAAAAATCTAATGGCGTGAGGTTTGGTAACTTAGGTGCCCATTGAATAACTGGGCTGCGAACCCCTATCCATCTTCGTTGGAACAGTTCAATCCAAATACTCTCAGCAGCAGTTGTATGAGGTGGTGCTCCGTCGTGTTGATACCATATATGCCTGCTTAAAATAAGGGACACACTTTCTAATAAAACTGGTAGAGAAAACCAAGAAATTAAGGTATCTATTTCCAGTTAGTGTTCTCTCAAAAAAGTATGGTCCAACCAAATGTCTTCCAATTATCCCACACCATATATTAACGCTATAATGGCCTTGATTCTGAATTTGATTAACGTTGTACGGATTGTCGTTAGCCCAGTAATGATAATTTTTTCTGTTAGGTTTGCCGCTGCTGACAAAATTACTTTAATCTGTCCATAATATACGATTCAGAAAATAACGTCTTCCATCATATTTAATCATCATTTCTTCTAAAAAACTCTGTCGTCGTTCCGAATGAAATTGTATTAACAACTAAAGATTATACATTTGATAATCATGGTATTTGTTAGCGTTAAGAGATTTCTGAATAGTCCCATAAGATACATTCAATTGCCTGCTTGCTTATCTGATTGAATTACATGGATGGTTTTGAAAATATTGCATAATTTCGGCTACTTTTTCATCTGTTAAAACAGTTTTTAGTTTAGAAATACTTTTCTGCCCAGAAAAACATAGTGTGTTCTAGAATATACCTGCCGGGGTAACGTTCTCGGTACAGTCTAACGGCTTTCCGAAAATTTATTCTTCCTTCTCCATAAATAAGAATCATATCTACTTTTTAAGCGTTTTTTAAACCACTTCAACCAGAAGCTACTAACACACTTAGTTGAACTCTATTGAATTGAATAGTTGTGCAGAGTAGTCAGATTAAAATATGACAGCAGCCTACTAGATAAATTGTTTCAAAACCGCTAAACATGGCGGTGTCAACCGCGATGACCAAAAAATAATATTTTAGAGCGTCTTTGCTGCTTAACTTTTTTCCAAAATAAACTAGAAAAAAAAAACAGTTTAAAGAAAAAATATTGACCTTCCAATGCCGTTTTACAAAAGTTATGTCGATGGAAAAAAAATGTGGCGTTGCAGCGCCCAGCGTCTTTCTTACTACCAAATGTCAAATACGTCAATATACTCCTTGCCATGCACTATACCATTCTACATCTAAAAACAAATAAATATCCAACAATTTTCCATAAATCGGTCCGGGCGGGCGTCTAAAAATGATCACATTCTAGACAATTATCCCCCCTTGTTGATCAGAAAAGTTTAATTCATAAGCAATAACACTTTATTTATGAATATTATTCAAGAGATTTTGAACATTACTTATCATTTGAGTGTTCTATACGTAGAGACGGCCATGGCGTAGTATTTTAAGGTGTGTGCTTTCTACGCCAGCGACCCGAGTAAAAAAATAAAATAAAACAAAATTTACAACGGTCGCCTCTCACGGGAAGGCAATGGCAAACCACCCATAGTATCATGCCTAGTAAAGCCCTCCCACTTTGACCGTTTCGGCATTAAACCGTAGGTCTCCTTTGTCTGTAGAAATACTTTAAAAAAGGCATCAACCACAGGCAAAGGCGAGAGGGTCGCTTACGTCCGTATCGGATATGGTAGTTCAGAACATTATTATAATGGGTGTAGCTACCATCTTGAAATATATTGGCTATGCAAAGAAAGAGGGAGTCTATATATTGCTGACCACGGGCTTGGAGAGGACTATTCATAATGCATTTTCTCATCGCCACAACCATTATCCTTAAAGATCGTAGAGAGCAAAAAATGCTCCCCGTGGGGGAGCGGGATAGAATATCTCCCCCGGTATGTTCTGCCTATCGTAGGAGGCGACTTAAAGAACAACCTAGATGGTAGATGCCCAGATCCCACCAGCATCGCCCGGTGTGATACCATCGCATCGGCTTAGGCTGCGTGAAGTTGCTTAACGTTTCGTGGTTGTGCCGATGTCCCGGACTGTGGGACCAGATAGCATGACCTGGATACAAAAAATTCCGGAGGTAAAATAACCCCCCGTTCGGATCTCCGGGTGGGGGCTGGTTCAGGGGCGTCGACATGCAGAGATCAGAATTTCAAAATGGATTTTTGCAACATACGAGATTTAAACACGAACATAAATTCAGTGCACCAACACCTGCAATCAAATAAACCTCATGTACTCGCTCTCTGTGAAACTAAGGTCAGTTCATCGATCAGCACAGTAAACTATCTTTATCCTGGGTACGACTTCTATTCCCGATTTAGGCGTAACTTTGGAATCTGTCTTTATGTCAGAAGCGACCTCTCTTGCCAACGAGAAGAGACTCTGGAGCCCCCAAACTTTGATGTTATGTGGTTAAAAATAACGACTCAACCAACCACAAGGTTCATCTGTATCCTCTATCGACCACCAAGTGATACTAACTTTAGAACACTTTTCGCTTCCCTTGCAGACACCATCGATCATTTACAAATTAACTATCCAAATGCCGAAATTGCCATCCTGGGCGACTTTAATGTCCACAACATCAACTGGCTTAAATATTCAAATACTACCGATGAACAAGGTCGTGAAGCCGAATCATTTTCAATCAGTTGTGGCTTAACTCAGCTTATTGACGAATCAACACGGATCCCTGATCGAGACGGAGAGTTTGCCAGTCTTCTTGATCTCTTTTTAACCACCAATCCGGAGATTTACACAGTCAGCGTAAATCCGCCGTTAGGTTCTTCCGACCATAAACTACTTTCGACATCGAGTATTCTACCAATCAATGACAGAGAGGCGCCTAAACCGCGCAAGATTTGGCACTACAAGTCTGCTAAATGGGAAGATCTCATGGAATATTTTCGAACTTTCCCTTGGTTGGACGTTTGTTTTCGATCCGACGACCCATCTGACTGCGCCAGGGAGGTTTCCGATGTTATTTTGGCCGGTATGGAGGCTTACATCCCTTTTTCGAAGAAATGCCCTTCCAACGGCAAGCCTTGGTTTGACCGAAAATGCAAAGAAGCTGTTGCTTCTAAACATCTTGCATACCGACAATGGCGCGAAAATCCTAACACCATAAATCGTAACACATTTGTTCGTGCCAGGAACAGATGCAAAGAAATTATCGACGAAACCAAGGAGGTACACAATCAACGGATCAGAAACAAACTTCTCGCCTGTCCCGGCAATTCAAGGTCCTTTTGGTCGGTCGCTAAGGCAGTTAGTCAAAATTTCACCAAATCCACCATACCACCACTCACACGGCCAAATAATTCTATTGCAACGACACCTGTTGAGAAAGCGAACTTGTTGGCTGAACTCTTTGCTTCACATTCTACTGTCGATTTCCAAGGAAAAACACCACCTACTATTCCCATAGTGCAGTCAAGGATGCCCGATGTTGTCTTCAGACAGCGTATTATAAAGCGTATTCTGATGAAGCTAGACACCAAAAAGGCTTCTGGCGCTGACGGAATACCTGCCATAGTTCTTAAAATCTGTGCGAGGGAACTAACACCAGTTTTCTGTAGACTTTTCAACCTATCCTACAGAAAGGGAGTATTTTCCTTCCTGCTGGAAATGCGCTACAGTTCAGCCGATACCTAAAAAAGGCAAGAAGACCTTGCCAAATAACTACCGACCAATCGCACTGCTTTCAATAATATCGAAAGTCATGGAAAAGGCTATCAATCAGCATCTTCTAAAATATCTTGAAGGATTCAACATTATTAGCGATCACCAATATGGCTTTCGTAAAAATAGATCAACAGGAGATCTTCTGACTTATGTAACACATGTTTGGAACAATGCAATTGAACACTTTGGAGAATCTCGAGCGGTTGCTCTGGACATATCCAAGGCATTCGACCGTGTTTGGCACGATTGGCACGTTGGCTAAGCTACGTTCTTATGGTATGTCGGAAAAGTTCTGTTTGTGGCTCTCATGTTTCCTCAGAGAGCGTTCTTTACAAGTGGCAGTCGACGGATTTCTTTCTAACACCTTCACTATCAACGCCGGTGTACCTCAAGGCTCCATACTGTCTCCTACTCTTTTTCTCATTTACATTAACGATCTGCTAAAAAAGACCGAGAATCCAATCTACAGCTTTGCAGATGACGGTACACTTATCTCTTCATTCACTTTGAACGCTCGGACATCGGCTACTCAGACGAATATCCGCAGACAGCAGGAAGTCGTTCAACTTAACAAAGATCTGGAAGAAATTCTATCTAGGGGTGACAGTAACCAAGGGGAATTTAACGCTACAAAAACCCAGGCGGCAGTTTTTTCTAAAAAAGTTAACGTTGCTGAACCCGACATAGTTATGTCGGGGCACTCCATTCCTCTAACATCGTCACTCAATTTGTTGGGCGTTAATTTGGGAGCAAATATGTCCTTGCATGAATATGTTGCAGGCATAGCAAGGAGAGTTTCTCAAAAGTTGGGAATATTATTTCGAACCAGAAAGCTTTAAACTCCACAACAACTGTTAATTCTTTACAAAGCTCAAATTCGACCAGCTATGGAATACTGCTCCCATGTTTGGAGCTCCGCTCCCAAACATACACTGCATTTGTTGGATTCTATTCAGAGAAGAGCTGTTCGTCTGATTGGAAACCCGGAACTGACCGTCGGCCTTGATTCGCTGGAACATCGAAGAACGGTTGGCGACTTGAGCCTATTCTACAAGTACTTTCATGGAAAGTGTTCGAAGGATGTGGCCTGCTTAATTTCTCCCAGAGCGGTGCATGTTAGAAGTACACGTCGCGCTAATTCTTCACATCCGTATGAGGTTCAGCTTGTTACTCCCCGTACAACACTTTTCAAGCAGTCTTTTATATGGAGAACATCATCCCTTTGGAATAATTTGCCCAGGACTGTGTTTCCCACCGAGTACAATCTACAGCGATTCAAGAACAAGGTGAATCGCCTTCTCCGCACACGTGTCGCTCCTGTAGCGCTTTAGGGACTTCCCTGTAGCACGTGTGCTAGACCCATAAAAAAAAAAAAAAAAAATCGTCGAATGTCTTGGAAATATTCGTTTAAAATATGATGCTCATAGCTCATAAATGTTATGTATACTCTGTACCCAATGTACATGTATGCTCACTGTTCCTACTCTTTTATTGGCATTATATCATTGCATCATGAGCATAGCCGTTCGGTGAATATTCTTGGATGTAAAGTCGCATTTTAAGCCATAGATTAAAATATATAAACGTATCATACTCACTTGAATGTTATGTGTGTGTCCCCACATATGGATATACAGATCCCTACGGGCATAATTATGTCATCATCATCAGTTATGCAATGCAGTCCATCGTAGGACATAAGGCTTCCCTAAGTACTTCCATCTTTTTCGGTTTTGGACCTTGTTTATCCGGTTGTATCCCACTGGTCTTTTGATGTCGTCAAACTATCGAGTTTGCGGGCGGCTTCTACTTCTTTTCTCACTCCAGGGCCTCCAGTTGATTACTTTATGGGTCCATCGATTATCAGAGAGTCTCCCGATATGACCCTCCTAGCTCCACTTCTACCTGCTTACTCTCTCAGCTACATCAGTTATGTTGGACCTTCCTCGAATTTCTTCATTAGTCAGCCTATCACTCAACGATATTCCGAACATCCTCCTTTTTGGCTTGTTGAGCTACTTGTAGGCGATTTATAATTTCTTGATTCAAAACCTACTGACAACACACATTGATCAAATGTGTTCGCTTTTAGTGTATTTGGGACATTGGAAAGGAAGATGTTCCGCAATTTGCCAAACGCCAAAAATATTGTCCTTGATAAATCCGCTTTCATTTTCACGTTTTCAATGTTCAGTACTGCTTCTTTATCACAGTCGTCATTTGTCATGAACATGGTTTTGGCGATGTTTATCGTCAAACCATTCGTTCAGCATTTCTTTCAATTCTTCTTTGTTGTTAGATATAAGCACAATATCATCCTCGAATCGCAAATGACTGAGTTGCTCTCCTCGTGTATTTATCACCTTACTTGTCCATGGAAATTGTTTGAAAAGATCTTACTAGCGCCAACGTAAACGATTTCGGCGAGACGGTGTCCATTTGACGTACCCCTCTTTTCATTTCTGTCTTCATAATTATGTACGCATATTAAAACATCCAAGCACTTTTTTGACTCTAATTTCAATGTTTTGAACCTTCTTATGAGAAAAAAAGACGTAATATATTAGAAAATCTTTAAATTGCTCTTTAACGTCGCGCGTCTCTTTCAGAATCTTAACGATCAATCCGGTGTGTCTTACCACAGCTATACTTAAATTTTTTGAAAGAATAACTGAATATATATATATATATATATATATATATATATATATATATATATATATATATATATATATAATCTGAAGTTTAACTACTAGGGAACGCCCTTATGAGGAGAAGAAATGAGCAATCAAAGATCTATCTATAGTATCTGGTTTTTATTTTTTGTTACCGAGCTTTCGCTGCCTAATTGGTAGCTTCTTCTGAATAAAAATTCAGCAGTTAATTCATCTCCGGTGAATAAAATAAAATTTCCATTTCGTTGGCCAGGTAGTAAGTATTTGTAAGTGGGCCAGGTATGATTATTTCAACATCATGGTCTTTCTCACAGTTGTTTCTGTCTCAAAAAGTATTAAGTTATTAGTTAAATAATATTATTGACAGTATTTTATTTTCTGATACCTGTGTAATTATCTAAGTGTCCTTTTGTCATGTTTTTTTGTGATATACTGGAAAGAGTCTATTGTGTGCCCTGTTGCTAAAGTTAAAAATCCTTTAACCGTCAGAGATTTGCGTCCAATTAGTTTGTTACCAGTTATGTCAAAAGTCTTGGAGAGGGCAGTACATACATAGGTCTCAGAATATCTCTTGACAAATGAGTTGCTCCCCTTGCATCAATCTGGCTTCCGGAGGGGTCATAGCACATCAACGGCTTTATTGAATTTAACGGATAGCATAATCAGAGCTATTGATAAAAATATGGCTGTTATATCAGTCTCGCTGGATTATTCGAAAGCCTTTGATGTGCTGGATCATAACCTACTTTGTGCTAAACTGCACTATCACTCCGTACAATTTTTCTATAGCTATTTGTCGGGTAGATGGCAGAGGGTGCGAATGAGTGATGTTTGTTCAGCTGCTGGTAAAATTGTCTCCGGAGTGCCCCAGGGTTCAATACTGGGGCCTCTTCTGTTTCTTATATATACTTTTGATATATTCCAAACAGCTGTATATTCATCGGTTCAGTCGTATGCTGATGACACACAGTTGCTTCATTTCTTTGAACCATCGGATCCTGAGTTTGCAGCAGAAAATTTAAATCAGGATCTCATGGCTTTGTCAGTTTACTCGGATGAACATAATTTGAGGCTAAATCCAGACAAGACTCAAGTTTTATTGTTTTGCAAGGAAAATCGGCGACCAACCTTGAGCATGGCTTTGAGACTGAGGCTGGCTGATCAGGATTTGCTGTTTTCTGATTGTGCTAAGAATTTGGGTCTTTGCGTTGATACACATCTCAGATTCAGGGTACATGTTAGGGTGCTCCTACAAAAAAGTTATGCGAAAATGAAGGTTTTATATGCAAATCGTTTTATTCTGAATTTTAAGATGAGGAAAAAATTGTGTGAATCTTTGGTCTTGTCTTCATTTCATTATTGTAGTATTGTATACTATCCTTGCTTGGATGCGCTTTCAATGAGACGTTTGCAGTATGTACAGAACGTCTGCTGTAGGTTTATATTCCATTTGAGAAAATATGATCATATATCTTTAAAAATAAATGAGTTAAAATGGTTAAATTTTGCTAATACTGTGCAATTGCACTTCGTAATATTCTTAATGAGGCTCTTAGGAACTTCAGTCCCGATTTATTTAAGAGAGAAGCTAGTATCCCGAAATTTGGTACATGATAGGTATATTAGACGGCCTGATCGCTTGACTATGCCTCAGCATCGCACTGCCTTGTTTCAGCGCAGTTTTACATATAGTGCAGTAAATACATACAATACTATGAATCCAGAACTGAAAACGTGCACTATTGGCCGACTTCGTCGATTATATAGGGAAGAGCTGTTAAATAAGCAGAATTCTCAGACGTAGTTTATTTGTATTTTGATGTTTCTTGTCGATTATTGATTTTACTATGTTAGTATGTAATTGTTGCTTCATTTTTGTTTGTAAGCGCGTTGTGTGTTGAAGAGGTTAGATGTAAGAGTAACCGATGGTTAAATCTCGCCTCTTCTACTACACGATGTGTGTGGGTAATATGTACTCACATCACATGTGATTAACATCTTAATAAAGACGATATTTATTTATTTATTTATTTACTTACTACCTGGCCAACGAAATGCAAATTTTATTTTATTCACCAGAGATGAATTAACTGTTGAATTTTTATCCAGAAGAAGCTACCAATTAGGCAGCGAAAGCTTAATCACAAAAAAATAAAAAGAAGATACTAGAGCCTATAGATCTTTGATTGCGCATTTCTTCTCCTCATAAGGGCATTCCCTAGTAGTTAAACCTCAGATTTTTTATTACCACTGGCCTGTTCCTGTCCTTGTTGTGTGTGTATTGTGTATTGTGTGTGTGTTTGTTCCAACCTTCTCAACATTAACCCTGAACTTAACTTTAAAATTCAAAAATTTTTACTTATACTATTCATCTGACCACAATATTTTGATTATGGTTTACTCAGACCGATACGGGTAGGCTATAATTTTAAATAAGTTTTAAAAAGAACGAAAAATAGAATTTATTCTTTGTCCTTAAATAAACCTGTGGACCAGGGTAAGATAGGCTTACGTCTTTTGCTCGAATGAACGCAGAATACAGGAAAGTGATATCAGAGGCTAGATGGATCAAGATATTACTACTAACTAAAATCGGCTAAAAATACAATTTGTTAGACTGAAAAAAAGGGAAAACATTAACTTGGCCTTATGGGCCATGAAACTGACGATAACTAATAACATAATTTATTACAAATCTAAACACGGAAAGGTTTCCGATAAGAGTTAAGGACTCTAGTTGAATTAGTGAACTTCGAAACAATCTAGTACTTAAAACTTTTTATGATTTTACGAAGTTATACCTACCCATTATTTCTAACCCTTGCTCCTGATATTAATTTAAGCTTATTAGTCCACACCTACGAGGGTGGATTGGAAAGTCCTGTAAAAAGCAAAATAAATAACATTTTTTTGCAAAAACAAAAATTTATTTCCCAACATAACCATTGATCTCAATACATTCCAATTTGTTTATCCTTCAGATATATAAATTGTTTCGAACTGTGCATAATACTCGTTTATCCCTTCATTCGACCAAAATTTCTTCCCCCAGGCCAATTTTTGAGGTTAGGAAACAAGGAAAAATCACTTTGGAACAAATCGGGTAAATAGGGTGGGTTGGAAATTATTTCGAAGCCCAGCTCGTGCATTTTTGCCATTGCAACGATCGACGTGCGAGCAGGCGCGTTGTCCTGGTGAAGGAGCACAATTTTTTTAAATAAGAATGTTTTATCACTGCACGACATTTGGCTTTATCCATTTATACAAAACGTGTAACGCCGATGACTTACGATAGATGCTAACAAACAACTGCTTGTTGCATCTCTTTGAAACGTTGAACACAACCGTTACAAGAATCACGCTTACAGACAGTCATGCCGCTTAACAAAATTACTCGCCATTTGGTAGAAATGTACTAGACTTATGAATCCACCCTCGTATAAGTTTTTCATGGTATTTTTACATACTAATAATAAGCAATAGGCAATAGCCATGTACAAGGTGAGTCAACAATAGAGTAAAGTTCATTATCTCATTTGTTTCGGGAATGATGAAAAAATATTAAATACAATAGTTTTAGGGAATGTTAAGATACATAGTTTAAAATTAATTTTGAGTATACAGGGTACTTCAAAAAAGTGTGGCCCATATAACATACGTTTTTTTAAATCGAACATCCTATTTTCTAATTTGTTTTTAAATTCTGCGTAAAATGTTATAACTTTTTTATTAATAATGTTATATACCTAAACCTAGTAGTTTTTCTAATATTTCAATTTTTTTAAAAAAAATACTAGTTTTCAGTTTTGTAAAAAATTGCCAGTAACGCCATTGTTTCTGAAGGTGGAATACTCATAATTGGTACGAGAGTTCTATGAAGATGAAAAAATATATATATAAAGAAATTTGAGTTAGATGCTACAGGGTGTTCAAAATAAATTTTATGCATTTCGACTATTTTAAATTGGAAAATCTCAAATTTTTGAAATGACACACCCTATATATTATTATTTTTTCTGATAGATTTTACATGATTTGATATGGTTTATATACTGGGCGAGGAGGGAAAAAATTGTCTTTTGGCGGTAAGGCTTTACGGAGCGAAGTACCTTAATAGACGTATACCATCTAGAAAATTTTTCAGTGCTTAATGGAACGGTTTGAGGGTAGTAGTAACGTTAGCGTTGAGTATACGAAACGAAAAGTTGTAAAGCAGAATGCTATGAATGGGGAAAAAGAAATGGAGATTTTACTTCATGTTGAAGATAATCCCCAGGTCAGCAGCCGTCAACTAGCTGACTTATCTGACACATCCCAATCTACGGCTAATCGCACCACGAGAAAATACATACAAGTATCATCCCTTTCATATGGAACTACACCAAAAACTTCAAGACCGTGATTTTGAACATCGAGTAAACTTTTGTACCATCATGAACGGAGCAACGATCCAAATTTTTTATCCAAGTTACTTTTCGCAGTAATGAAGCAATTAACAGCCATAACATGCATTATTATTCAACAGTTAATCCATTTTGGGCCCAAGAAAGTCAAAACCAAAACCATTGATCGCTTAATGTATGGTGTGGAATATTAAATTTTCGAATTATTGGTTCATATTTTTTCCGCGAATCTCTTAACGGGCCTAGATATCTAAATTTTTTGCAAAACGAATTACCCAAGCTTCTTAAAGAAGTTGATAACTTTAAAAACGAACAAATGTGGATTCAATAAGACGGATCACCATCACCACCAACCAGGAAGTTCGGGAATTTTTAAACGATTGTTACCCACAAAAATGGATCGGTAGGGATGGATTCATTCAGTGTCCCCCTCGATCATGTGACTTAACACCTTTAGACTTCTTTTTGTGGCGCTACATTAAAGATCGTCTTTCTGTGAATCCCCCTACAACACCAGTAAATATGGAAAATAAGATAGGGGATGCGTGCAGGACAATAACGCCCTTTATGCTAAGGAAAGTGAAGGAAAATATAGTAAAACGACTAAACATGTGTATTCAAGTAGACGGGCACATTTATTACGTCATAATAACACAGCCCCACAAAAAAAAAAGTGGGGTATACTTTTGATGCGATATATCAGATCCGTAGTATTTTTGTCCGCTGATCACGAATCTGACGTCAGAATATCGCCATCATATCTCAATTTTTTTCTAACCTCAAAAAATAGGTAAAAATTAGTAAAAATTAAGAAAAATATACTCCTAAAAAATTGATTCAAGCTTTTTCATGAATCCAAAGATGTATTAATATGTATTCGGACACGCTAAGCTAATATTCATCGGTTGGATTAAGTACACGGGGGTTTTTTGGGTTGCTGATCATGAATCTGAGGTCGGATTTGCAAAATTCAAAATGGCGGATCCAAGATGGCGGACAAAAATTTTTGAAAACCAACCGATTCCAACCAAATTTGGTATACAGTTGGGGAATCCTCAAACCTGATACTCTTAAACCCTAAACCCTGAAACCTTAGACTCCCACACCCTGTAACCTCAAAAAATAGACCTCAATAACCCTGTAACTTTAAAAATGAGACCCAATAAACTCAAAACCAGGACTTTTAAACCATATACTCTCAAATAGTAGACCCTTAAGCCCTAGAATTGCGAAGGTTAGACCCGCGCCTAACTTTTCCTTTTTTTTGGCTGTATCTTGTTCTTTTTTCCGCGAATGACCTATTCAAAGGCTTTCTGCCCAAACGCTTTTGAGGACTTGTTTCTCTTTTTTAGCGACCAGCAATAGTCCGCTAGCATATGGTCATCCCATCGTCCTTGATACCGATTTTCTATGATTTTCAGATCTTGGTGAAAACGTTCCCCTTGCTCCTCACTGTAGTGGGCAGTCCAGGAAATGTAATTTTAGATTCATTAAGCAACCTAATGTTTGAACATTTTTTACCATTTTCTCGACTATTTCTTTGTACTTAGGACTGTTATTATTTCCCCAAAAGTTTGTTGCGACTTCTTTAAAACTAAGCTTTTTCAACTTTATTCATTTTAGTAACAAATAATGAATCTTGAAACAATTTTCTTATTTGTGGCCCGTCAAATACGCCTGCTTTAATTTTAGTTTCAGAAAATTTCGGAAATTTTTTATGCAAATATTTGAAACATGGGCCGTTTGTATCTAATGCTCTCGTGAATTGCTTCATAAGTCGAAGCTTAATGTGAAGCGGGGGAATAAGAACTTTTCCTGGATCTACCAATGGTGGAAACAATACATTATTTTCACCAGGAGTGAACGATTCTCTTGTTGGCCAAATTTTTTTCTTATAATGACGTTCCCTGTCTCTGCTATTCCACAGACATTTACAACAGGGATAAAGTGTAAACCCTGACTGTTGGCCAAGCAATATTGTTACAATTTTCAAATCTCTACAAATTTTCCAGTTATGATCAGCATATTTTATTTTTATCAAAAACTGCTTCATTTTTTCATATTGCTCTTCCATAACTGTGGAATGAGCAATCGGAATGGGAGCGTAAACGTTGGTATTATGCAGCAAAACTGCCTTAATGCTCCGTTTAGAAGAATCAATGAACAGTCTCCATTCTTCAGGATCGTATGAGTTATTTTGAAATTCATCCATTAGACCTTTTACATCGGTACAATATGAAAGTGACAATTCCTCGTCCATTAAGAAATATTTTCGAAATTCTTCATCTCTGTTTCTATAATAAGAAATCGTAGCTTCTGGCTTAAGTAAATGTCTTTTCTTTAAAAAGGAAGCAAGATGCTCTGAACCATCTTTGGATAAGCCTAAATCTCTGACTAGATCACTAAGTTCTGACTGCGATACGAGTATTGGTTTTGGTTTACGGTTGTATGGTAGAAATTCTTTATCTGTGTCACTAGTATATGATAGGTTGTCACTAGAACATTCATTAGTAACAGTGTTTGAATCTTTTTCGACAGTCTCAATGTTTTCGGCATGAACTGATAAGGTGAAATCATTTGTTTCCATAACATCAGCATCAAGTGGTTCAGGAGGCGGAATTAGTTTAGTTGGTCTTGTTACTGTCGAAACATCGTTATAAGTAATAGTGCATTTATTTTTTCGGTTATGCCTAGATACAACATTCATACAAAAGTAGCAATCATTTTCACTGTATGGTCTATTCCATATTGCTGGTCTGGAATATTTAATCACCTTCTTATTGATGTACCACATTATTTTGCAAGAATGAGATGTGATGGCGATATTCTGACGTCAGATTCGTGATCAGCGGACAAAAATACTACGGATCTGATATATCGCATCAAAAGTATACCCCACTTTTTTTTTTTGTGGGGCTGTGTAATTAATCATTAGCTAAGTTAAATTATATTAAAATTATTATTAACTATTTGTTTATGTTTTCACAACGTGAAAGTGTATTAAAAACAAGGGTAAAAATTGAAAAATTCAAAATAAATCAAAAACTATTAGAAATAGGTATATGACATACTTGATAAAAGTTGGAGGGTTTTGTAAAATCTATAATAATAATATACAGTTTGTGCCACTGCGCAGATTTTTCAATTTAAAATAGTCGAAATGCATAAATTTATTTTGAACACCCTGTAGCATCTAAATCAAATTTCTTTACATATATCTTTTTTTTCATCTCTATAGAACGCTCGTACCAATTATGAGTATTCCACCTTCAGAAACAATGGCGTTACTGGCAATTTTTTACAAAACTGAAAAACTAGTATTTAAAAAAAAAAAAAATTGAAAAACTACTAGGTTTAGGTATATAACATTATTAATAAAAAAAATTTACGCAGAATTTAAAAATAAATTAGAAAATAGGATGTTCCATTTAAAAAAACATACGTTATACCGGGCACACTTTTTTGAAGTATCCTGTATACTCAAAAATAATATTAAACTATGCACCTTAACATTCCCTAAAGTTTTTGTATTTAACATTTTTTTCGTCATTCCCGAAACAAATGAGACAATGAACTTTACTCTATCGTTGACTCACCCTGTACATGGCGATTGTCTGTTGCTTCTGTTTTGCACGGCTTTAAAATATATTCATTTTTTTGTTTAAAATAATATTACTTCAACAAGATAATAGACGTATTAAACAGTAGTAAAGAATATGTTACTGAAATTTGTGGTCTTTAAAATCTCTCGCTGGCTCAACATACAATGCAAATGTATAGATGTAGCTATAGATGCTTATTGCAGGGGAGACCTAGACCTGAACAAAACCAGCCCCGTGGCCACTTCCAGCCCGTAAGTCGCATGGCAGTTTGCCTTGATTGAATCGGTGTCAGTGATTATTGTTAGTTTTTATTATTTACCAGGATATTACCAAATCGCTATTACTTTACTTGTGCCTCTTTATCGAAATTTCGCTTACTTTGTGAAAAAATCAGCTTCCGTTAGTAGGTTCCCTAGAAGTACGGGTTACTGTAGGACCTTTTTTAACGCACTAACATTTACAGTATGTCAAGTAAGAACGTGTCCGCGATAGATGCAATTGTAGTGACTCAACAAAAAATTGGTACAGGGAAACTTTGTCTACGACACATTTTAGTAAAAGTATCAGTGGATTCCGAACTTTCGTCGAAATCACGTAAAATCCAAAATGAATCACACATCGGTTCGAGGCAGTTTTTCTTTGTTCCCATCCAAATACGAGGCTGGTTTGAAAAGTCCGTGCAAAAATAAAAACTACTTATGTGTTTGGGGGTAAACCTTTTTTATTTTTCGACATAGTCTCCTTTTAGGCTTATACACTTCGTCCAACGATGTTCTAGTTTGTTGATCCCTTCCGAATAATAGGATTTGTCGAAGTCTGCAAAATATCCATTAGTGTCTGCAATCACCTCCTCGTTTGAATAAAATCTTTATCCCGCCAGCCATTTCTTCAAATTGGGGAACAAATAGTAGTCCGAGGGAGCCAAGTCTGGAGAATAGGGGGGATGTGAAACGAGTTGGAATCCTATTTCCATTAATTTTGCGACCACAACTGCTGAGGTGTGTGCTGGTGCGTTGTCGTGATGGAAAATGACTTTCTTGTGGGCCAATCGCGGGCGTTTTTCCTACAGCTCGGTTTTCAAACGGTCCAATAACAATGAATAATATTCACCTGTAATAGTTTTACCCTTTTCCAGATAGTCGATGAGGAATATCCCTTGCGAATCCCAAAAGACAGTCGCCATAACCTTTCCGGCCGAAGGAACGGTCTTCGCCTTTTTTGGTGCAGATTCCCCCCTGATAAGATTGTTGTTTGGTCTCAGGACTATAGTAATGTATCCATGTTTCATCCATAGTGCCGAAACGACGCTTAGAGTCCTCCGGATTCTTCTTGAACAGCTGCAAACCATCCTTGCAACACTTCACACGATTCCGTTTTTGGTCAAGCGTGAGCAATCTTGCGGATAGCTTTCTCATGTCCAAATGTTTATGCAAAATATTATGTACCTGTTCAGTCGAGATGCGCATAGCACTAGCAATCTCACGCACCTTAACTCTTCTGTCATCCATCACCATATCATGGATTTGATCAATGATTTCTGGAGTCGTAACCTCCACAGGCCGTCGAGAAAGTTCAGCGTCACTTGTGCCCATATGGCCGGTCCGAAAATTTTGAAACCACTTATAAACTGTTCTAATCGAAGGTGCAGAGTCACCATAATGTTTATCAAGCTTCTCTTTAGTCTCCTGAGGCGTTTTGCCTTTCATAAAGTAATGTTTGATCACCACACGAAATTCTTTTTCGTCCATTTCTTGAAAATCACTCGACTTCTTTGATTCACACGAATGCCAAACCCAAAGAAATAGACCAATATGGCTGAAACTTGGTGTGCGTTCATTCAAGAGATGCGGTGGTGCCATCTCTCGGACTTTGCACGGACTTTTCAAACCAGCCTCGTAATGACACATTCCGCGATCGCTAAATATCTTAAAAAGTCGATATCGTTTATGAAGAAGCGAGAAAACGAGACGAAAAATGCCAAAACGTAGCTCAGTAGGCAAAGTCACTCTGAGCTCATGATGTCCAATTCCGAAGCACGTTGAAGAAACCCTTGCTGAGCAAAAATCACGTCGCGAGGCGACTCGCTTAGGGACACGATAAGATACTAGAGTGGCCCTCACAATCGCAGGACGCCAACCCTATTGAAAACGTTTGGTCCCCTGTAAGGCTACTCCCTGATTTGTCGGTGCAATATCGTTTTTCTCGGTGTGCCTAACTTGCGCGAGATGCACAGGTGTAGAGCAAGTCAGGTGGATTTCATTAAAATATAGGCGTGCGGCATGATTTCGTTATCGAATCGGTACCGAGCACATCGTGAAAAACGATACCGCACCGACAAATCAGGAAGTGGCCTAAAGAGAAAGAACAGAGGAAAGATTTGGAGATCATTGCCGCGCGAGTATGCAAAAAATCTTGTCTACAGCATGCGCCGAAGATGCCAGGCGATTGGACAACTTACTAAAATAATTGGGCCGTTGTTAACACACCAAAGATTACATTGATGGCAAAAAATATTCTCGAAACACATTTTTTTTAAGAATAAGGGCGGTCACGTTCTTATTTGACAGACTGTATACTACTGTTTAAAATACACAGCCCCACAAAAAAAAAAGTGGGGTATACTTTTGATGCGATATATCAGATCCGTAGTATTTTTGCCCGCTGATCACGAATCTGACGTCAAAATATCGCCATCATATCTCGATTTTTTTCTAACCTCAAAAAATAGGTAAAAATTAGTAAAAATTAAGAAAAATATACTCCTAAAAAATTGATTCAAGCTTTTTCATGAATCCAAAGATGTATTAATATGTATTCGGACACGCTAAGCTAATATTCATCGGTTGGATTGAGCCATACAGTTCTGTTTTCTTTCTAACCTCAATAAATCAGACAGATATAGTGCTTCCCGAATGCAAAAAAAACGAATTCAAATTAAAATTCAACCGATCCTTACCAAATTTGGTACACGGGGATTTTTTGGGTCGCTGATCACGAATCTGAGGTTGGATTTGCAAAATTCAAGATGGCAGATGTTTTCGCGCCATTTTTGAACGCCGAGAAAATTCATCGGTCGATTTTTATTCTTCTACCTGCATCCAGGGCACCTCCACGTGGTGACGGTGGGCAACGGTGTTACTTCACTAGCCGGCAGAGTCCCTGGATAACGGCTTAGATGCCGTCATGGCAGGTAGAAGAAAGAGAATTACGATGCAGGGACTCGGAAACCCAGTATCGGTGGTTGATCCGGGTGGGAAAGCGGGCCCGCAGCCGTCGTCATCCAGCGACCGTAGCTCTTCATGTGTGGGTGACTTGGCTCATGTAGAGTATAATGCTACAAGAAAACGGTCTCACGGTACAAGGACTTTTCATAAGTGCGATAAAAAACAGTGATTCATTTTGTTATATTTGCTGTCAACACGTATTGAGTAAAATGGGGGTCACCGATAACGGATAAGATTAAAACCTTATATAAGGATTGTTTTAACATTGAAATACAGCACCAGGATACAGATTGGGTTCCCCACATCATTTGCAGTTCTTGCAAAATAATGTTGTACATCAATAACAAGGCGATTAAATATTCCAGACCAGCAATATGGAATAGACCATACAGTGAAAATGATTGCTACTTTTGTATGAATGTTGTATCTAGGCATAACCGAAAAAATAAAAGCACTATTACTTATAACGATGTTTCGACAGTAACAGGACCAACTAAACTAATTCCGCCTCCTAAACCACTTGATGCTGATGTTATGGAAACAAATGATTTCACCTTATCAGTTTATGCCGAAAACATTGAGACTGTCGAAAAAGATTCAAACACTGTTACTAATGAATGTTCTAGTGACAACCTATCATATACTAGTGACACAGATAAAGAATTTCTACCATACAACCGTAAACCAGAACCAATACTCGTATCACAGTCAGAACTTAGTGATCTAGTCAGAGATTTAGGCTTATCCAAAGATGGTTCAGAGCATCTTGCTTCCTTTTTAAAGAAAATACATTTACTTAAGCCAGAAGCTACGATTTCTTATTATAGAAACAGATGAAGAATTTCGAAAATATTTCACAATGGACGAGGAATTGTCACTTTCATATTGTACCGATGTAAAAGGTCTAATGGATGAATTTCAAAATAACTCATACGATCCTGAAGAATGGAGACTGTTCATTGATTCTTCTAAACGGAGCATTAAGGCAGTTTTGCTGCATAATACCAACGTTTACGCTCCCATTCCGATTGCTTATTCCACAGTTATGGAAGAGCAATATGAAAAAATGAAGCAGCTTTTGATAAAAATAAAATATGCTGATCATAACTGGAAAATTTGTGGAGATCTGAAAATTGTAACAATATTGCTTGGCCAACAGTCAGGGTTTACACTTTATCCCTGTTATAAATGTCTGTGGAATAGCAGAGACAGGGAACGTCATTATAAGAAAAAAAAAAATTTGGCCAACAAGAGAATCGTTCACTCCTGGTGAAAATAATGTATTGTTTCCACCATTGGTAGATCCAGGAAAAGTTCTTATTCCCCCGCTTCACATTAAGCTTGGACTTATGAAGCAATTCACAAGAGCATTAGATACAAACGGCCCATGTTTCAAATATTTGCATAAAAAATTTCCGAAATTTTCTGAAGCTAAAATTAAGGCAGGCGTATTTGACGGGCCACAAATAAGAAAATTATTTCAAGATTCATTATTTGTTACTAAAATGAATAAAGTTGAAAAAGCTGCTTGGCTTAGTTTTAAAGAAGTCGCAACAAACTTTTTGGGAAATAATAAAAGTCCTAAGTACAAAGAAATAGTCGAGAAAATGGTAAAAAATTTTCAAACATTAGGTTGCTTAATGAATCTAAAATTACATTTCCTGGACTCCCACATCGATGATTTCCCAGATAATCTTGGTGACTACAGTGAGGAGCAAGGGGAACGTTTTCACCAAGATCTGAAAATCATAGAAAATCGGCATCAAGGACGATGGGGTGACCATATGCTAGCGGACTATTGCTGGTCGCTAAAAAGAGAAACAAGTCCTCAAAAACGTTTGGGCAGAAAGCCTTTGAATAGGTCATTCGCGGAAAAAAGAACAAGATACAGCCAAAAAAAGGAAAGTTAGGCGCGGGTCTAACCTTCGCAATTCTAGGGCTTAAGGGTCTACTATTTGAGAGTATATCGTTTAAAAGTCCTGGTTTTGAGTTTATTGGGTCTCATTTTTAAAGTTACAGGGTTATTGAGGTCTATTTTTTGAGGTTACAGAGTGTGGGTGTCTAAGGTTTCAGGGTTTAGGGTTTAAGAGTATCAGGTTTGAGGATTCCCCAACTGTATACCAAATTTGGTAGGAATCGGTTGGTTTTCAAAAATTTTGTCCGCCATCTTGGATACGCCATTTTGAATTTTGCAAATCCGACCTCAGATTCATGATCAGCAACCCAAGAATCGGTTGAATTTTAATTTGAATTCGTTTTTTGCATTCGAGAAGCACTATATCTGTCTGATTTATTGAGGTTAGAAAGAAAACAGAACTGTATGGCTTAATCCAACCGATGAATATTAGCTTAGCGTGTCCGAATACATATTAGTACATCTTTGGATTCATGAAAAAGCTTGAATCAATTTTTTAGGAGTATATTTTTCTAATTTTTACCTATTTTTTGAGGTTAGAAAAAAATTGAGATGTGATGGCGATATTCTGACGTCAGATTCGTGATCAGCGGGCAAAAATACTACGGATCTGATATATCGCATCAAAAGTATACCCCACTTTTTTTTTGTGGGGCTGTGATATCAAATTATATATTTGTAATTTCTTGAACATCGTATATGTTAATTTTATAACACGCACACAATAAAATAATAAAAAAAAATAGGTTTATATAAACTTTGAAGTTTTAAATCCTGAATAAGTTTGAATTTTGTAAGTTTTTTTTTGGCATATTAAAATTTTTAATAAAAAATCATTATTCTTCTTATTGGGCAGCTTTTATAGATTTGGGATTTTTTGTCGGTCAACTCCAAATGTTTATCCAGTTTAATATTTTATTATGAGGTGTCATCTTAAACCAAATTTTATCCAAAACTTTACGCCCCTTTATACAAGTAAGTGAAAAAAACCTCTTGCCTGACTCCACTAACTACATCCCAGTTTTCTTTATTAACTGTTGCAGTTTAGATTATAAATAAGGAAAAGTTAATATAGTTTTCGAACTAGTTGACTTCAAGGACACTAAGAATTATTTTTTATGGTATATTCGAAGCTACCCCTTCTCACTCTCTCCCTAACCGTTTGCATTCCTTATACGTGTAATTAAAAATAACCATACCTAAAATTATTTATAAAACCTGAGGAACAATCAAATATGATTATTGAGTATTTTTTGAGGTCACTCTGTCAATCATATCCCGGTCTTCTTCACATACTTTTCCAGTAAGGTATTAAATAATGACCAATAACATAATTTCTAAATTCCCTTACGCCAAGAATCCTGAAAAACACAAATAACCTGATATAGTTAAAAATATCCCAATTCCCTACACCTCTACTATGTAAGTGATTATGGTTTAATTTTCTGCATTACCATAACCAAAAACAAGAAAAAATCGTATGCCATTGAAATGTGTCTAAATTTATCTATAAACTATAAACTCAAAAACTGTTCCTCCCATTCCTACTTCAAGTACTATGTTCAGTAAATTTGAAATTGATATCGCATTTCGTTTGGAAGCTATCGCTTCAACAATCAGTTAAACACATTCACGGAAATTCGAAACTGTGTGTCTCGTAATCTAAGGACCCTGAATCTAAAAAAAATGCAAACATCTCAAGTTTTCCCTTAGCGAGGAAAGAAAACACACAGCCTTAAAGTGAAAAAATTTGATTTATTTCGAAACATACAAAGATTACTGAAAAATATAGTGATCCTCCTGTAATAAAAGTACTGTTAGATATATTATATTTTTGGTAAATACGGAACCCTTTGATGTACAAGTAATATCCACAGTTAAGTATCATATGCACAAGTAACGTTATAGTGTTTTAAGTGTAAACATAATTCTGGGGCGTGTGAATAAATTTTTAAAAATTATTGTTATTTTTCTGTTTGAACAAGACAAATTAAATTTCGGTAATTCATTTAAACCAATATACTGCTCCGATAATTATTGATTCAAGATGATATTACCGAAATAGAATTTATTATTAATTTGATTTTAGTTTTTTTTAACTATTAACCCAATTTATCGATTTGTTCATATGAGTTTTAGGTACATATTAAACCAGTCAGTATTGACGCATTTATTTAAGAACTTATTTCCGTGAAATTTCTTTACGATCGTTCGATATTAGCCCAGTCGTCAGGGGCAAATTTTGACGAAAAGCTCCAATTAAATGTTAACAGGCTGCATTTTGGCATACAGGGAGTTTTTTTGGACGTAAAATACGATAAAAAAAGTTTGCTGCTCTAAAATGTACGCTGAGCCTACAAAATTGAAAATATAATGAAAAATTCGGTTTCTCGCAAATATCTCGAAAAATAAAAACGATATCGAAAAACTAATACCACCACGTGAAAGAATGAAAAATTTTCCAAAAAAAGCATATAGATTAAAATAGTTAGTTGTATTGGAAATCATGCTTCCAACGTCATTTATGACTACCTGTCTTGGTGATGTATTTTCAGCTAATTATAACAGTAAGTTTCACTTGAACGTCTATATTTATTTGTTGTAATAATATTATTATTAATTTATTATTCCTTCATTGATAATTTTTAAAATGTCTTCTTCTTCATAATGTGTCCTTTCTTCTAAGGATGTTGGCGATCACATTTGCCCATCTGATTTTATCTATTGCTGCTCTAAATGGGTATAGTAGTGGATGCGCTCTTCTTCTTCTCTCTGTGCCATCTTCTAACTCGGGAGGTCGGCGATCAACAGGGCAATCTAAACCTTTTTCCATACCACTTGCAAAGATTCTTGAACCAGGATTCACGCCTTCGACCTGGACCTCTCTTACCACTCAGTTTACCTTGAATTATCAACTGCGCTCCCCCCTTCCCCTCAAAATCCCCTTCAAAACAACCAATCAATCAAACAGGTGGTACCCAAAACTCCTCAAAAACGCAATCGAATCTGAGATACGGGCTGCAAATCTAGATCAGAAAAGATGTTACAATAAAATAGGTTTTTCCATTAACTATGTAACCAGGAGTTGCAGCGCCTTTCTGGTCCTCGCCTACCAGTAAGTGCTTTTTCTTTCTTTAACAGTTGGAATCAACTCTCGTTCTTTTCCCATCCGATCAAGTATTTCCACGTTTGTAGTATGCGCTGTCCAAGGAACACGCAGCATTCGGCGATAGCACTACATCTCGAATGACTCCATTCTTTGTTGTGTTGTCTCTGTGATTGTTGCAGCTTCTATACCGTATAACATGACCGAGAACATGTAGCATCTTAGCACTCTTGTTCTCGTTTTTAAGTTTAATTGGCAGTTACAGAGTATGCTGCGCATTTTATTAAAGGAGCTCGTGTTTTTTCAATTCTTGAACATATTTCAATAGAGTGGTCACAATCTTCACTAATTACGCTTCCTAAGGACGTTCTTTTTGTTACCTTTTCAAGTGTTTGTTGTTGTACTTTAATATTTATGTTTAGATTAGTATTCTTACTGACCACCATTGTTTTTCTTTTGTTCGTATTCAGTTTCATTCCATATTCCTCACTTGCATCAACAATTCCATTCATTAGTCTTTCTAGACCTTCTTCTCTGTTCACTAGAATGACAGTATCATCAGCGTAACGGAGGTTATTTACACACATTAATTATAATTCCATCTTTTTTTATCAAAAAGGGCTTCATTGAAGATTTACTCTGAATAGACGTTGAACAACAGGGGTAACAAAATACAACCCTGACGTACGCCTTTCTTTATTTTTATTTCTTTGGACATGCGATTGTCAACTTTTATTTTGGCAGTCTGGTTCCAGTATAAATTTGATATTATTTGTAAGTCTTTGTCATCAGTGTTACACGATTGTAGTATTTTCATCATTTTCTCATGATTTACCATACCAAAGGCTTTTTGGAAATCTATGAAGTATAAATAAACAACATCAGAGTTGACATCCCCATATCTTTCAACCAGAACGCGGATGGAGAATAGTGCGTCCCTCGTTCCTAGTCCGTTCCTAAAGCCAAACTGTGTTTGTCCAGTACGTTCATCTAGTTTTTTTGTATACTCGTTGGTGGATTATTTTTAAATTTCGGATGGTTGTAGCTTCTACTTGATTGAAATTCATTATAAATATATAATAAAAGACAGTGGAAATTGACTAAAAACAGTCTTTTATTATATATTTGGATTATTTTTAGGAAGAGTTTCATGATGTGGTTCATTAGACTTATATTCCGGTATTCTTCGCACTTTCTAGGGTTATTCTTTTTTGGCAATGGTATAAAAATTGATGTCAACCAATCATAAGGTACATCACCTGTGTTGTGTACGCTGTTGAAAAAGTCCTGTATTTAAAATATAGAAGCGTAAAATGAAGCACAGTTAAAAACAACAGTTAAAAATAGTTCACTTCACTAAAAAGCAACCAACACTTAATTTATACTTAAAGTTATTATTTTTCATTTAAAAGTTTATTTAACAATATACAGTATACAAACTACGTGAACGTTACACAGATGACAGAAAACAGATCGGGCTGGTGGTGCTGCTCGCGCGTTTCTTCTGCGATTACCTTTAACAAAATTCCTTCGAGTAATTTAGAATGTTTATGTTTTCAGTGACTGTTTTCTTTGTATCTGGATGTTTAAAATAAAATATAAATACTTTATACTTTTATCTTTCATTTCCCACCTTTAAATATATTTTTTTTAATTTTAAGTTTAAGTTAATTAATATTAATAATAAGCAAAAAATACGTTTTTCATGAACACTTTTTTAAGAGCAAAATTACAAAAAAAGAGAAAGTTTTTTAAAAGTTTTTAATGATTTTCTAATATCAGGTATACTTTTAACTGTAACTAAAAAAAAAAATCTCCGACTTTTTTTTGACCATATCGTATTGCTTTGAATGTAAAATTCGGCGGTGCACTACAGCAGGCAAATTTTCATATTTTAAAACTCAATTTTTAAATAACACAATGTGGATATTTTTAATTATTGTTATATTGAAACTCAAGGTATAATAATGATATATGCTCAAGATGTCGCTCTTTTTAAAAATTCATATGATTTTTAGGAAGTACCAACCTTCAAACGAATTTCATGACATTTCGACGATTAGTTTACAAGTTACAGTGGTTTCAGTGACGCTACTTTTGATATTTTCGAAATAATGAAAAAAATCGAATTTCGTGTGTTGATTAAACACTGTTTTTTGATGGGAACAAATACCTTTCAAGCAAAGCAATGGCTTGATAAGTGTTACGAGGACTCTGCCCCTCGAAAATCACTCATCATTTACTGGTATGCTGAATTTAAACGCGGTCGGACAGATACGAATGATGCTGAACGCTCTGGACGCCCAAATGAGGTGTTTACACTGGAACACAAAAAAATCCACAAAATTGTTTTGGATGAGCGTAAAGTGAAATTGAGTGAGATAGCTGACACCCTAAAGATATCAAAAGAACGTGTTGGTCATATTTTGCATGAACATTTGGGCATGAGAAAGCTCTGTTCGAAATGGGTACCGCGTTTGCTCACAGGGGTCCAAAAACAACAACGTGTTGATGATTCCGAGCGCTGTTTCCACCGGTTTAAACGTAATAAAAAGGACTTTTTTATGCGATATGTGACGATGGATGAAATATGGATCCACCACTACACACCGGAATCAAATCGGCCGTCAACTGAGTGGACAGCAGCCAGTGAAAGCCGCCCGAAACGACCAAAGACACAACAGTCGGATGGAAAAGTTTTGGCCTCTGTATTTTGGGATGAGCATTGAATAATTTTCATCGACTATGCTGAGAAGGGAAAAACTATCAATAGCGAATATTATATAAAGTTATTGGAGCCTTTGAAGGTGGAAATCGCAAAAAAACAGCCCCAAATGTACAAGAAAAAGTGCTCTTTCATCAACACAATACACCGTATCACAAGTCAATGGTTACGATGGCAAAATTGCATGAACTGAAATTCGAATTGCTTCTTCATCCACTGTATTCTCCAGATTTGGGCCCCAGGGACTATTATCTATTCACAGACCTCAAAAAAAATGCTCGCTGGAAAGAGATTTGGCTCCAATAAAGAAGTTATCACCGAAACTGAGGCCTATTTTGAAGGCAAAGACAAATCCTTCTACAAGAAAGTTATAGAAATGTTAGAAAAGCGTGGACTCGTTGTATCGCTCTTGAAGGAGACTATGTTGATAAATAAAGTCGAATTTTGCAAAAAAAAATATGTTTTAAGTAGCTAGACTTTTAGCTTTTCAGTCTACATGTTATATTTGATTCAATATTTGTAATTTACTGTATGCCCGTTGAAATCCTGCAAATAAAAATTTCGTTTTAGGTTTTATAAATTAAATAAAAGCTATAAGTATCATTGGAAAGCTGAAAGTCTCCTCTTCAAAAAGCTATCTTCTAATTTTTTTTTTCACCCTCTGAAAACAAATAATGTTTCAAATTAACCTGTTTGGCGCGCTATACCTTTTTAATCACCTATCCGAATTTTTAATAAATTCTCAAGCTAATAAAAAAAATCTAGAAAAAATCTATATACTATTTGTTTATAAAATTTCCCGCTCTTTCACGTGATTCTATTAGTTTTATTAGTTTTATGATATTACCGAAAAACCGAATTTTTAATTTTATTTTGGATTTTGTGGGCGTATATCAAACTTAGCAAACTTTTTTTATCGTATTCTACATCCAAAAACTACCTGTGTATCAAAATGCAGCCTGTTAACATTTAGTGACAGCTCAAAATTCTGGCGAGTGGGTTATATACAGATCGTTCAATATACATTAGAGAAGTGAATTTTCATTTTAGAAAAAGAGAGTTATTTAATATTAAAAGATGTCAAAAGATGTAATAAATGATTCGACCAGCAAATTCTATAGTTATATTTTTTGTTTAAAGAAAATAATCTTTATTTGAGCAGATTTAAACCCTTCAATATAGCTACTTAATTAGTTCCATAATAATATAATACAGTCACCAAAAATCCATAGAAATAATTTCCGGAATTCGGGCACTAATATCAGCTAGTATTATGGTTTCTTTTAATAAATGACTGGTCTCAGTGATTTATAATTTATTATTTAAACAACTAATTTCAGCGATAAAGAATAATTAAAAGAATTGAAGAATAGTATTGTGCAAGAAAGAGCGTAAAAATCTGCATTAAAACATTATTTAAATGCATGTTTAATAGTTTATTTTAAAATAATACTCATTCAGACAGTTTTGGATGCAACAGTGACTTAATGAATGTGATCAAAATTAAATAACTTGGTTTTGAATAGTATAGGCATGTAGCTATTCGTTCAGCTTGCTGTATTTAACATATATTTGTCTTTCTTTTAGACAGAATAAATTTACTTTACAGTAACTAAACGTATTTCAATAAAATTAGGACTAACTTCCAATTTCTTGAATCATTTTAATGTAATACTTAATGTTTTTGACAAATATCGCTTAAACTTAATATCTTTTTTCTAGATTGTACAGTAACTCATTTCATTTATCTCTTTTATATCTTTTTACACAAAAAGGATAATCATAAACGAAGAAAATGTCAATATATTAGAGAGATTTTGCAATGCATATTTTTCACATTCCTTTGCCCTTATCGTTATCTCAAGCGTGCGTAATATTAACGCTAAGGAATTACAAGGTTAGCTTAGTACTCATCTTCTATAAACTTAGGGTTTCATGGTTAAGCAGACCGGTTATTAGTATTTGATGGGTCAACACAAGTTCCTGAATTAAAATTGTGTCTAGCAGGTTTCTATCACTTCCTTCAATATTTCCAAGAGAATATGAATGTGCGATAAATAAAATTTCATTTGAAATTAGCATTACACACACTGGGTTGCTACTGTGCCAAAGATTGCACATTCCCAACCTGATCTGAACACTAACTAACTGTTTTTGGGTGTTATTTGCAATAAAAGGTTATTATTTCAATTTTACTATATTTTCTGAGTGGTTTATATACTTAAATAGGAAAAAAAAACAGGGCCTACCGTAATAGCGACAAAAATAAGGAACTTCAAATAACCACTCTTATAAGTTGCTAAATAAGGGAAATCGTTATCCTTAATAAAAGATTTTCTTATTTTGTTTCAATAGTGCGCAAGCTTTGAACGATGGGCGCCTGCTTCAAATAACGATAACAGCAGAGTCTTTATATTTAATTTCTTCCCTTTATTACTGCGCAAGCTCCAAACGGTAGGCGCATGCTTCAAATAAAGATAAAGACAGTGGCTTACCACAATAAGCGTTGCAAAATCTCTCTATTATAAAGAACAAATACATTTCAACATTCAATATAAGACAATGCTTAAAACACCAATCAAAGAACGCTTGACAATCATAACCACTTTCTGAATTAAAAGCTGATCTAATATAATTTTAAAAATATTTACATTTCGCGGGTGTGTGTGTGGTAGTTTCTAAATTATTGTAAAACCTGCCTCTATTATAAAATATTTTTTGATAAAAAACAGAACGGTGACTACTAGGCATCAGCAAGTCCCTAGTCCTTAGCTTGAAAATGGGCTTATTTTAAAAATATAAATTTCACCTAATGTTAAAATGTCCCCATAAGTTTGTTAATTTTATCTTCTATTTTTGTAATAAAAACATTTACTCTGAGTTAGGTCTAGCTCAGCAGTTTAAAATAACGTTTGAAAGACGGAAGAGAAAACTGGCATTATCTAGATTTGAAAGAAAATCCCGACTACAACAATTATTTATGTCAGACACTTTAACGAAATATCTAATAGCCTTTAAAACGCTTGGATGAATTTCATATTAGCAAGTGTAGTGAATACTGATCATATTCTTTTTAGGTTTTACATCTAACAATAGCTACGAATATATTTAAAGAATGTTTCATATTTTAATTTTAAATTGCCTTCATTGTTGGTTAATATATGCATCCATGTAACCTCCAACCTGTTCTATTTTGTGTTGGCTTGGCTTCTTGTAAATATCGAAAAGTACGTGAGAAAAATTATCAAAGGCACTAGCGACCTGTTTTTAGTGTTCCGTACGGAACACTTATACGATCACTTTGGTGTCTGTCTGTCCGTCTGTCACACCATATTTTTTTCCGAAACTATTTGACATATAAAGTTGAAATTTGGCACTTATGTAGGAATTAATAGCCTCATCAGAGCCATGTGGTTTTGAAAGTTAATTTTGGCTTAAGGGGTTAGTTTTTTTCCCAGTTCGTCGTCGAGTGGGGTGTCAAACGAAAGCTTGTAAAAACACAAGTTTAAAAATTTATATAATATAATATTTGCGCACACTTTTCTTTGTATTATTTTTAAAAAAATTGCGAAAAATCTCGCCCCCTCTTATCTCGAAAAGTACTAATCAAAAAATTTTAAAAAAATTCTGGAATATTCCGCCACAGGGTGTAGACGAAAATTATCACGAGTGCATTCATTACCTTTAATAATTTATCTGGTATATAAAAAAAAATCAAGGTCATCAGTTTTCAGTAAAGATCGGGGACAAACTTTGTTGAAAACTCATTTGGGATGTGATTTGTGAAGTCATGGATCATTTCATATCTCTATCATTTTTTTTGTTTTAAAAGCAATCAACGTATGGAACACTAATTGCGCAAGTCCGACTTACCCTTGGCTGGTTATTTAATATTTAATTTCGAAACGAGTTTACTTGCAACCCTGTCAAAAATTGATCTAAACATTATTTTATAAAATGTAGACCAAAAAGGTCAATCACCATCTTCTTAGTATTACGAATTCATATTTTTACGTAAATTAAAATATACGATAACAATAAATAAACTCTGTTTTCAAACTAGTATTTAGTTCTCCGGCCTTGAAAAGTAGTCACTTTGATAACTTTGATCATTTTTCTTCTGCATCATTCTTAGGGCTGTAAAATAAGTAATATTTTCAACACGCACTTTCATTTTTATCAGAGTTAAAAAGCCAAGCATAGTTCCTGGTGCCTCCACATCTGAAGAAGTTTGTCCCTGGGATACTCCCGCAACCCCGCCGAGAACCCCAACGAGAAATCGAAAAAATTCCACCCATCTGGATACGGAAAGTTCCTCGTCTGATGTTAGCGTAGGAGTAACTGAATTGACTGAAAAGGTTAATTTAGCAATGCATTTTTGAATATACGGTCTGTCAAGTAAGAACGTGTTTGCGATAATTCGTTTTTGGTAGATGCGATTCTAGCGGTTCAACAAAAAAAAACGGTAGAGGGAACCTTTTTCTACGGCGTATTTTAGTAAAAGTATCAGTCGATTTCGAATTTTTGTCGAAATGACGTAAAATCCAAAATGAGTCATTTATTTGCGCGTCGGTTCGAGTCTTTCTTTGTTCTCATCCAATCGGAAAAGGAATCGTGTCTTTGTTTTCAGGGGGTTTGAATGTGTCCCATGAGACCATTCGACATATTCGTACTCATCTTATCAAAATCCGAAGCACGTTGAAGAAACCTTTGCTGGGCGAAAATCACGTCGCGAAGCGGCTAGCTTGAGCCCACGATAAGATACTAGAGTGACCCTCACAATTGCCGGACGCCAACCCTATTGAAAACGTTTGGTCCCTTGTAAAGAGAGAGCTCAGAGGAAAGACTCTGAGCACAGTTGTCTCGCGAGATTCGACAAATTATGCAGAAAATCTCGTCGACAACATGCCTAGAAGATGCCAGGCGATTATTGATGCAGGAGGCGATTGGACAACTTACTAAGGTAATTACGTCGTTATTAGCACACAAAAGAATACATTGATGTAAAAATATGTTCTCGAAATACATTTTTTCAAGAATATGAATGGTCACGTTCTTACTTGACAGACTGTATATTTTAGGTTTTAATTAGATTTTCTAGGGCCTAGCGCTTAGTAATAATAGTATAAAATAAACAAATATACTAAAATAGAGTTAAAACCATAGAGATATTAGAATAGAGGGGGTAAGTTCTCGCGAGAAGCGTGACGCTCCTAGAAAGAGAAAGAAATAATATGATTCATTTTGTCTCTCTTACTTACCCACAACACTCTCGCACGGGTACGCACTCTAACTAGAGATGGCGATCTGAGATCGAATAATCGAAGAATCGATATTTTAGGGTAAAAAAAAAATCGATTTTTGAATCGATCTTGAGCAGTGCGTTGATTCTGTGAATCGATCTCAGACACCCTGAA
The DNA here is from genome assembly GCA_019049505.1 of Pachyrhynchus sulphureomaculatus. Classification (NCBI taxonomy): domain Eukaryota; kingdom Metazoa; phylum Arthropoda; class Insecta; order Coleoptera; family Curculionidae; genus Pachyrhynchus; species Pachyrhynchus sulphureomaculatus. Next base: position 206,361,753 of record CM032456.1, on the reverse strand, counting down.
ATCGAAATTCGATTCGACTTCTGTTTCTCACCTACAACAACAAAAATTTAGTGATGAGATCAAAATATTAATAATTATAATGACTTGTTAAAAATATATAAATATTTAAAATTGATATTTTTTTAAAAGAATAACCGCGTAGTGAGGAACAGATATCACAATTTGACAATGTTGTATGTCGTCATACTTTAGGCACCAACATTCAAACATCATTTAAAGTGGTTAACTTTTAAACAGAAATTCATTTGTATGGTAAATAATTTATTAAATAAACACAATGTATTTATTAGCTTTACCTTTAATCATCAAATAAAAAGAATTAAATGTTTAAATTAAAAATTTGAATTTGTATGTTGATATTTATTTTTTTACTATTTAAAAGATTTATATTTAAACAAAAATATGTTTGTAGGTTCAATAATTTTTTAAATTATTATGTTTATCAACATTGTTACCAATATCAATTGAAAACAGTATTAAATATATCTTTAAAAAACGGTTTTCTCCATAAAACTAAGTAAATAATTAATGATACTAATGATAAATAAATAAAGTATTATAAACTATTTGTAAAGTAATTAATTACTGCCATTATTTTTTCGACTAGATAATAATTGAACTTTTTAGATCTTCCAAAGTTATGCACTCAGATGCAATTCTTTTAGTCATAAGATCTGAAATAACACTTTTTAAAGGCATTATAGATGGCAATATTATTTTTTTCATGACGCACTCCTTATACGATACGTAATTTGTAATTACGACCTAAATGTTTCTCATGTCTTTTCTAGTGAAAGGACTTTTTTACACAGACAACACTTTAAATTTTTTCCTAACTCATTTAACTCAACGATCCATCGACCACTACACAGGTTAGGCTCTTCAGTTTTTAAGTTTTTCGTGTCATTCATTGCCGAAATACTTTTTTTGCGTTTTTTAATGAGCTTTTCCTTTTGCAAATTTAACTTTATGTTGCAGTTGATTATAATCAAAATGCATTTTTTATTTAATTATATTTTTTTATTTTAAAACAAAAGTAATATGGTCTAAAGAGTAAACACACACACAATATAATAAATATAACCTATATAAACGTTATTTCTATAGAGCATTCGGTATACGCATTGGCAGCGTTGCCACATTTTTGCATGCATATGAAAGTTTCCATTCATGGACAAAAATAAAATACTCTGGCATTAGGTATTTTAAAATTTTTTTATTTACTGTCAGACTATACTTTTGGCTCCGATTGTCACGAGTGAACTACCTTAAACTCTTTGAGGCTCATTTTATTTAAGAATGTATTTTTGCAATCTAAAATCCCTTTAAAACCTCGGAATTCGAAAATTATATTAAATGAGGTAATTTTCTTGAACTGAATTCTAATATGACTCAATAATGTTATATGTAAATATTTTTTAGGTACAACGCTCTCTACTGACCCAGCAGCATACACTGGACTGTGGCAAAAAGCTTCACGTGGATACTTATGAGACGCCACGTCGCGCCTCCGTTTCCGTGCCTATCACGCATAGTTCGGGCTTAGAGGGTGCACGACGCAAAGTTTCCTCCTTTGAGGATAGCAGCTCCGCTACGATAAGCGCGGCATCCTCCGTATTTGTAATTCCTAGTGACAAAGACAATAAACCGGACGATGGTCTCAGTATTAGTACTAACGAAAAAAAAAACTCTTAAAAAGAGCTATAGTATAGCTAAGACTTGCTCAATGACGAGCGGCGCGCCTATTATCAGTGTTAGTTCGGCCACCGACGATATTGATAACCAGTTCGAATCAGTGGGTGTGGCATCGGAAGAATCGGGTGGGGAAGAAAATCCAGCTCCTTTGGGTATGTATTTTAGTGTTAACTCTACTATACCCTTTCTTTTCACTTTAATATATTCTTTCTTCCACAAATTTTACATCTCAACGCATAACTTTTACCATTTGTTACCAAAAGTATTGCGAAAGTTACCTCAGTTATGTTTTTGAATAAAAATATCCTTCTTTTTAAGACCGCATTTGAATGAACCCAAAAAATTTAAATCAATAGAAAATCTAAATTTTTAATACTAAAGCGACTGGAACCTCTACGGCAGGGGTGCTCAAATTTGAACTGCTGGCGATCTACCTCAATATTGTTAGACTACGATCGATAGACTCTGAGAGACTGCAAGTAAGTGTGATGCAGGATTGTCGTCTAGGTAGGGTGTATCGTGGCATAGATATTAGTTTTCCGCACAATATGCATTTTTTTAGTCAAGGTAAGTGTAGGTCTGCTCTAAAATGTCAATGAAAAAATTCACAATTATTCAAAATTGCGAGTTTATTGGTTCTTACAAAACAAACGAGTTCTAGTGTCTAAACTTAACTAAAGAGTGACTTTGGATGTTGAAGCGTGGCACTGCATGTCCTCAGCATACTTTTCATAAGATGGTACGTAATTACCGAGTGCTAATCGCAAGCGTGATGACATATGTTCGTCAGTTAGTCGATTGCGATATTTTGACTTAATTATCTTTATTTCAGAAAATGCAGACTAGCACAAGTAAGTTGACCCAAACATTGCAGTCAGTTGAAGGGCGATTTGCCTTAGATTCGGATATCATCTTCAGATATAAAAGACCAGAATTTTGTATCAGATGCTGTGGCTTTGAGATGTATATCTGATATAATCTGCACTTACTCATTTTCAACAGAACATGAGTCCATATTAAACTGATTTGCTAATTCCTCAATGTTTTTACACGAAAAGGGATAATTCATAAATGATGCGATATTTGCCAATTTACTGAAATCATAAAAACGTATTTCGAATTGGCCCGAAATATTTGATAATTCTGCCTCATAAATATCATAATTCAACTGAGGAATCCTTGCTTTCAAAGACGGAAAATTTTTCAGATCCTTTCTTTTCAGTTGATCTATCATAAGTTGCAATTTACTTTTGAATGCGTTTATTACGCTAATCATCTCAATAATAGTTTTTCCTTTACCTTAAAGCTCCAAATTAATGGTGTTTAAATGCATTGTGATGTCTGTCAAAAATGCCAAATCAGTCAGCCATTTTCCGTTTTTTTAGCATCTGAGTGTCATCACCTCTTTCGTCCAGAAAAGCTGTTATTTCGGGCAATCATTCTTGAAACCTTTCTAGGAATTTTCCGCGACTCAACCACCTGACGTCCGTGTGAAGAACTAAATCAGTGTGTTCAGCTGACTCACTATCTTCCAACTGCAATTTAAAGACCCGTCGTTGCAGGTTACGTGCACGGATAGAATTCACAATTTTTATTGCAATGCCCATAATCTCCTCCATGTTTAGAACTTTTGAACACAAAACTTGTTGATGTATAATGCAATGGAAGGAGAAAAATGAAAGGAAATCATCATTAGCTCGACACAATTCCACAAAACCGTTTTCGTTTCCAGTCATTGCTGGTGCTCCATCGGTTGTAATGCACACTAGTTTATATATTGGTAGCTTGTAGTTTGTTACAAAATTGAAGAAAACGTCATATATATCTTCGCCACGGGTCTTTCCTTTCAGAGAAATCATTGTCAAAAACTCTTCCTTAGCCGACATGTCATTGAATACCATTCGAATAAAATACACAGCTGGGCAGTGTCTGTCATATCAGTGGATTCGTCGAACTGTAAAGAAAAGTATGTACATTCCATGATATCATGTTTTAGTTTATCTGCCATGTCCTGACTCATAACTTCAACACGCCTTGTGACAGTCGGGCGAGATAACTGAAGTTCTCTAATAGCAGACATAATCTCTGTTTTATTTTTAAAATCTCCAAATAAAGTCTCACCCGCTTCAATAAATGCTTCCTTCACAACCAATCCATCATCAAATGGTTTCTTGTGTTTCGCCAATATATGAGATATTATAAATAACGCGATCGTTGCAGCTTTTGATTGTTTGGCTGGTCTTGTGAACATGGTTTGTTTTTTTTTCAAACAAGTTATCAAATCACGTACTTTTCGTTTTCTTAATTCGCTCTGTGACGGAAAATCCTTTTCATAGTTTTTATGAACCGTTTTATGATACCTCTCAAAGTTCCCACCCTTAGGTATTGCAACTGACGCACGGCAAATGAGACAAATGCACTTATCCTTTACTATACAAAAGAAAAATTCTTCCTCCCAACCGTTATTAAAATGATAAGTTTTACTTTTCTTCGTCGCACTCATTTTGGACTATTTATTAATAAAATTTGTATCGATGTATCGCCTTCAAGTTACAACTCAGACTGACTCCTATTCCTGCAGGCGCAACATTTATATCGGCACGAACGAAGTCTCGAATGTTCCCGTCAAACACGCCACCCGAAGTTTCTATAAAAATCGGCGGGAATCAAAAACGCGGCTTTTTTTTGACAAGTACCGCGAGTTCCTTTGATAAAGCCGCCTTTTGCCGCTAGCAGGGGGTTAGTACGATAAAAGAAAGTGATGAGGGGGTTATTCTGGCCTAATTGTGGATCGAATAAATTTTAGTAGTTTATTCATTACATTTTGTTTTAGTTAGCTAAAACAAAATCTGTTCTATAGTTCTATATCGGAATTTTTTTCTCGAGATCGACTCAAAAAGCACTCGCGATCGACCGTTTGAGCACCCCTGCTCTACGGTAACCGAACTTTTCTTATTGATTACAACTATTCAAACTTTTGGAGCCGAATATTTTAACTTAACGGCAAAATCAATTTTTAATCCACTTTCTATTTATACACAAAATAAATTGCCGACGTCTGTATTGTTTGCCATTAGCCTCCTTGTAGTCACGGTTTTCGGCAACAATGTATAATGTGTGTTATATCAGTTTTACATTAAACTGTAATTACATTTTTTCTGCAACTGTATTTTATATACACAGTACTCAATAGCTTTCGAAAACACTTTAATTTTCAACAGCATCTGGTAAGTTTGAAGTTTACGCTGCTTAGATACTTGTCCATACACCTAGAAAGTTAGACCGACAGACTGTTCAAATAATTTTTATAAGCTCTTCCATAAACAAGGCTTTTTATATACTCTTCTATAAATTAGTCATTTATGTATATGTATATGATGCTGTTGCCGAGAAAATATAGTATGTAATACATCTGAAAGACATCCTTCCAGGGCTATTTTTTCATTCGTTATATAATACTAGCCGGGCCCGCGGCTCCGCTCACGTGGACTTGATTCACTACTATCGTCACTGCTTGTTCCTTATGTTACCCAACGTAATAAAATATCTCCCATTATTTCTCCTTATCTCCCAATATTTCTCCTTATTTCCCATTATCTCTACATAATTTCCATTATCTAGGCTTATCTCTGCTCATCTCCCATTATTTCTCCTTATCTCCCATTATTTCTCTTTATCTCCCATTATCTCACCTTATTTCCCATTATCTAGGCTTATCTCGACTTATCTCCCATTATTTCTCCTTATCTCCAATTATTTCTCCTTACCTCCCATTATCTCACCATAACTCCGATTATCTAGACTTATCTCTTCTTTTCTCCCATTATCTCTCCTTATCTCCATTATCTCACCTTATCTCCCATTATCGAGGCTTATCTCGACTTATCTCCCATTATTTCTCTTTATCTCCAATTATCTCACCTTATCTCCCATTATCTAGGCTTATATCGAATTATATAGAACATATGTATAAATTTATAAAAAACACGTAAATCGGATATGTGGTTCTCTAGTGATAAGCGCACTAACGCACAGACAGACAGACAGAGAGACGTTGCATTTTATATATATTGTATTCTTTGCTACATGATATTGTTCCATATTTAATGCTTTAGGGAGTGTATTGCAAGAGAACGCGCTAGCGGCAAACTTTTCTCCGACTTGATTCACTATTATCGTCACTGCTTATTCCTTATGTCACCTAATAAAATATATCCTATAACCTGGCCAGAGCACATACGTATGTTTAAAAAAAAAAAGCACGTATATCGGATAAGTGGTTCTCCAGTGATAAGCACACTAACGGACGGACAGACAGACATACAGATGGACAGAGAGACATTGCATTTTATATATATTATAGATATTCTGTGTTACATAATATTGTTCCCTATTTAATGGTTTGGACTGTGTATTGCAAAACAACGCGGTAGCGGCAAACTTTGTCCGACTTCATTTACTATTATTGTCACTGCTCATTCCTTATGCTACCTATCGTAATAAAATATAGTGTATAACCTGGCCGAAGAACATATGTATGTTTTAAAAAAAAAAGTACGAAAATCGGATAAGTGGTTCTCCAGTGATAAGCGCACTAACGGACAGACAGACAGACAGACATACGTTGCATTTTATATATATTATAGATGTAATAAAATATATACCTATAACCTGGTCAGAGAACATATGTATGAATTTAAAAAATCACGTAAATCGGATAAGTGGTTCTCGAGGGATAAGCGCATTAACGGACAGACAGACAGACAGACAAACATTGCATTTTATATATATTATAGATATAGATTATTATTATTATTATATAACCTGGCCAAAGAATATATGTAAGAATTTAAAGAAAGACAGGTAAATCGGATAAGTGGTTCCCGTGTGATAAACGCACTAATGGACAGACAGAGAGACATTGCATTTTATATATATTATAGATTATACATTACAGATATTCTTTGCTACATAATATTGTTCCATATTTAATGGTTTAGGCTGTGTACTGCAAAGGCACGCGCTAGCGGCAAACTTATTTCCGACATCATTCACTATTTTACGTCACTGCTCATTCCTTATGCTACCTATCGTAATAAAATATAGCCTATAACCTGGCCAGAGAACATATGTATGTTTTTAAAAAAAAAGTACGTAAATCGGATAAGTGGTTCTTCAGTGATAGGCGCACTAACGGACAGACAGACAGACAGAGAGACGTTGCATTTTATATATATTATAGATAAGGTTCGTTCCAACCTTAAATCAGAAACAGATTTCCAGCAATTTGCAAATCGTGTTTATCGCGCATGTCTGTAAAATATTGACTTCTGATTAATTTTTATATGGATGGTTGGAACAGCTGATAATTTACTTGGCGTGTGAATAAATATAACCTAACAAACTTAGGCCGGTCGAATCTTTGAATCTTGCTTTGAATAACCATAATTTTTTTTTATTTACAAGGCTAAGCATAAAAGTCAAAATGGATCTAGAATGTATGTGCTAAGGTTAATGTGTAAATATATCCAACATTATATATTAACGGTATAATTACTAAATCAATCCAAATGTTGGAATTTGTGAGATGTTCTCACCACTTTCGTGGTGTCCAAGCATTACAAGCCTTTTTAAAATACTTTTATTCAAAGCTTCCACTTTGTCGGATTACAGGTTATGTTGCAAGCAAAATCAAAATAGTTGCAATACGCATGCGCCAAATTATTGGTTAGAAGATAATCCGCAAACTGTTCTGATAGTTTTCAAACAGGTTTGAATTTTAGTTGGAACATAAAACTAACAGTTTGCTAACCGTTAGTAACTTTGGTTGGAACGCAATTAACTTACTGCGCAGAATCTCGACTGTAAGAAACTGTTTCTGATGCGGGTTGGAACGAACCTATACTATTTTGTCTAGTATTGAAACGTAACTTTTTTTTTGTCTTTTGTCACATTTTCCTAATGAAGGAGTTTTTGGTTATTTACTATTTTTCAATCTCTATGAATTACTTGAAAATGAGTGGACGAAAACCACTAAGTCAAAATAAGCCTCTAAACCGAAGGTTGTTCTTCTTTTTTGATCTGGGTATCCACAGGCAGTCACAACAACCCTCAAGCCTAAGGACCGCGCAGTGACATGGATAGATATATCCAGGAGCAATATTCGAACCGGCGCTCCTTTTAATTGATGATATATATGTATATATATATATATATATATATATATATATATATATATATATATATATATATATATATATATACATATATATATATATATATATATATATATATATATATATATATATATATATATATATATATATGTACAGTCGACACTGTTTATAGTGAAACTCTATATAGTGAAAAACTCTTTATAGTGCAATTTTTTCAAGACCTAGAATATTTTAATGAAATTTCATGTAAAAAGCCCTGCATATAGTGAATCTGTAAAATAGTAACACTCTATATAATAAAATTTTTACCGGAATTTTATGTATAAATTTTTATGCATTTATTGAGATCTTGGCCATTTCGGGTTTCCCATTTTTATTTAATATTAGCATGAATTCTATTTTTATGACACATTCTTTTGAAAAGGTTCTTAACGCGTTTATAACGCCTAATGGTTGGCAATAAATCAGGTAGATTTCTTTCCATTTTATAATCGAGGCCTAGTAATTCGCAAATTCAGGTTCAGTTTCTTTTTGTTTAAGAATCAAGTAAGATGTCCAAGCAAGTGTGTTTAAGTTTAGCTGAGAAAATTAAAGTTTTGGAGGAAGTTGATAAAGGCTGCAAAAAAAAATTGATGTTGCTGTAAAATTTGGTGTTTCTCCAAGTTGCGTCTCTCTGATAACAAAAAGTCGCGACAGTATCATCAAGAAACCTAGTGTTCCAAGCAGTCGAAAACGAGTACGGGTGAGTACTTACGAGGATGTAAATGAAGCAGTTTTACGATGGTTTCAAGTGGCCCGTACGCATCAAAACGTACCAATATCGGGAAATTTAATAAAGTAAAAGGCTCTACAATTTGCTAAAGAATTTAACTGCGTTAATTTTCAAGCTAGTGAAGGGTGGTTGAGTGCCTAGAAGACTCGCACTTCAATTGTTTTCAAGACGATGTCTGGCGAGAGTGCAAGCGTTAGTCAGGAGGACTGTGACATTTGGACTGAAACTGTTTTAAAAAGTGCATTGAAAAAGTACGAGCCAAAAAAACGTTTTCAATTGTGATGAAACCGGTTTGTTTTTAAATGTTTGCCAAATAAAACTTTTGCTTTTAAAAGTGATAAATGTTTTGGTGTTAAAACAAGTAAAGAAAGGATGATACTTATGGTTGGAGCAAACATGGATTGCTCAGAAAAACTGAAATTACTGCTCATAGGTAAAAGCAAAAATCCCCGTTGTTTAAAAGAGGTTAAATCTCTGGAGTTAGATTACGCCAATAATAAAAAGGCATGGATGACTTCTGAGATTTTCGAAAGATGGATCAAAGAACTGGACACGAAAATGAAAAGCCAAAAGCGAAAGATTGTGATGTTTATAGACAATTGTCCTACACATCCAGTTACTGCATTAAGGAATATTGAATTGATCTTTTTTCCACCAAACATGACCTCCAAATTGCAACCTATGGACCAGGGTATTATAAAAAACATAAAACATCATTATCGAAACAGCATTGTTCACAAAATTGTTAATGCGATTGATAACAACCTTCCAGTCCAAAAATTGATTACCCTTAAAGAGTGTATAACCGAAGTCGCTAAAGTATGGAGTGAAAATGTTTCTCAGAAAACTATCAAAAACTGCTTTTCTAAAGCAGGTTTTACTGAAAAAATTGACGAATGGGAAGAAGCAGACAAAATGGATCTCGCTACCTTAAAAAGGCAATGGGGTATTCTACAAAAAACTGCTACCGTCGACGCAGATTTTTTACTTGAAGATTTCTTAAAAATCGACAATGATGTTGACACGACAGATCTCCCAACTGACCAAGACATAATTGACGATATAAAAAGTATAGAAGATCATGAAGAAGAAACTGAAACCGGGGAATGTCCTGCTAAATTTAGTGAAAATGAAATAAGAAATGCATTTGACATTGTGCGAACTACTCTCAGGGGCCAGGAAAGTATACCTGATCAAATCTTTATGCATTTGAATAAATGCGAGAATTTTGTTGAGCAACAATTATTTTTCAAAAGTAATGTTCAAAAGAAAATAACTGATTATTTTTCCTAGTACGTAGTATGTACATATGTATTAACAGATTTTGTATTATTCTTTTTATTTCGTATGTAGTACATACATACATAAAGTCCGTACGTTATATCTTTACACGTGCGTCATAGTTTTCAGGCAATATCCCAGACGACTATTATATTTTTTGTCTCTTTTTACCAATACCTACGATTTATTGGTGAAAAGAGACAAATAATATAATAGTCGTCTGTTATATGGCCTGAAAACTATGACGCACGGGTAAAGATATAACGCACGGACTTTATGTATGTATTTAGCCCTGTACATGCTATGTACTATTTAAACTTTCAAATGTTTAATAAAATCTTTTCTAATAACTCAATTTTGCAATTTTTTTTGCTGCTTGTACCTTATAAAATACAAGTAAATGATTACCAATATAAAATACATACATAGCAATATATAAGGATTTTTTCTTTATATAGTGAAAAACTTTCTATAATGAAATTTCGGTCAACATTTTGGTCTTTCACTATATAGAGTGTCGACTGTATATATATACCTAGGGTTTCATGAAATTCACTACATATATTTAACAGGGTGACTCGTGGGATCATGTACATAGAAACATATTTAATGCTTTTTTTTCAGATTTGAAAATTTTTTAAAAATTAAAAAAAATGGCAAAATTGCATTTTACTTACAAAATCAACCCGCTCATGAAAGGCCCCTATTGTACGAATTCGCTCCGGAGCAGTTGCCAAACATACAATTTTCTTCAACAATTACAGATTTTCAAATTTCAGGTAAAATTAATCTAATAACAAATAAAAATAATAATAAAAAACACCTATTAAAAATAACATTTAACCACAATTAAGAAAAAAAATTATCTATTATTTGAAAAAAGTAATTCCTTGGTAACACGCGAGAACAACTGGATCATTTCCCCTTAACAGCTGATTTTAACTTTTATGTTAACTGTTTGATTTTAGGAAAAATAAAAACAGAATTTCAAATAGGTTTTTCTCTTAACTTTTCCAAGGTTAATACCGAAATGGAAAACGATTTTCTTGTAAGAAATGTAAGATTATTTTTAGTGTTAAAATGAAAAAAATTATTTGTTTATTATTTTTATGTACCTTAAATTGGTTCCTTATTGGTGACGTGTTATAGGATTACTACTATTTTTGTATAATTTATTTAGGTAATTTCATTTAACTTCAATTGTGCTGTGTGCAATGTACATCCATACGAAATAAATAAATAAATAAATGTACCTTAAATGTGCAATCGTTCTCCATATAAAATATTCTAAGTTATACGTGACATATTTATAACTAAACCAACTGAACCGAACGACACAAACTATCACACTTGCTGCTATATTCTACACTTTATACAAATTTCTTAATTAACAACACTATCTTTATTTATGTCTTTAAAAAAAAAAACCTGCCTTTACCCATGATATATTGCAAAATTTGTACACGTTCGCTGTAAATAAACAAACTGCACGTGAATATGGTTTGGTTTTGGTAGAGAGCGCTGTCATTTGGCGACCGCCAAACAGAGAGCCACTAAGCTGACGACAAAGCCATCGATGCGCTAAAAAATCCTTTGTTATTGGCCAACAAAAGATCCTTTGTTGTCTTTCGAATAAAGTAAAGCCGACATTTTTACAATAAAGCAAATAAAATTGATCTGATTTACATGTGTTAAAATTTTTACTTATTATAATAAAACATTGAAATATAAAACTTGTGTAATTAATTTGTTGATGTCAGAAAGTAATTATTTTAAAAGGTAACAAACAAAATTTTTAATTTGTTGTATGAAAAACGCATTCAAATGTAAAAAACGTTGCACACTTTACGAGCCGGTTAACGATCGGCGATACTGTGGAGTTGTATAGTTCACTAGTGGCGGTGTGAAAAAAATAGTCATATCATCATTTGTTTAGGGCCGATTTTTCCTTTATTATTGAGATCCGCTATTTAAGGTGAATTTTCTGCAATCGGCTCTGCTACAAGAAGGCGCTAGTCGAAATCGATAAGTTTTTTTTCAAAAACCATTTTTATTACAGATGCTTCTCCCTACGAAACTCCCGGTCCAAGTCAGTCCGAGTCAGTGTCACAATCTGCGGGTCCCAGTACCCAAGAACCTAAAGCTCCTCTTGCAGAGCCCGACAGTGAATCACCGGCCAGCGAACTGCCACCATCTGAAATAGCGATAGAGGAAGAAGTAGCAACCGAAAGTGAGGATGCCAAGAAACCAAATGTTGAAGGTGAAGAAAGCGAAGCGAGAAATACCGAAGTATGTCCGTGGGAAGATGAGTAAGTTAAAAAAACTTTTGGGGCTTGTAGTTCTGTTAAAACGCGTCAAAAAACATTGCTGAACAATAAATGTATTTTAATATTAATAAAAATAAAAAAGAGGTATTCTGTCAACCCATCAACATGGATTTATTGATGGTAGATCCACTGTAACAAACTTGGGAGTTTATACAAACTTTACAGAGAACATGTTAGACGCAGGAGGGCAGGTTGATGTAATATACACGGACTTTTCTAAAGCCTTTGATAGAATATCTCATTTCGTTTTGCTGCAGAAGCTTTGACGTATGGGTTTTGGTGTGGATGCGTGCAGTTTGTTTTCTTCATATTTGAGGGGCCGCTTTCAGTCAGTACACTATAATGGATATATTTCCGATACCTAAACCGCAACCTAGAGTATGCCTCTCTTATTAGGAGCCCATATTATTTATGCTACAAACTAATGCTAGAACGAGTTCAAAAAAGATTTCTAAAATATTTATCATATAAGGTAGATGGTGTCTATCCAATGAGAGGAATAGAGTACTCTTTGTTATTGGAGAGATTTAATTTGCAATCACTTGAGGCTCGCAGAAAGTGTTCGTCTATAATTTTCTTGTATAGATTGTTGTACGAAGTTATCTACTGTCCTCAGCTGCTATCGGAGATGGCTATATTGGTGCCTAGAATAAATTCACGAAATACTGCTACTTTTGTTTGTTCACGTGCTAGCACTAATCTCAGGTTAATTGAATCAATCAATGTTATGTGCAATAAACTTAACTTAATTAGTAATGAATGTGACATTTTTGCAGACACCGAAAATAAGATTCGGTCAATATGTTTAGATCATTTCACTTGATAGGACATTTATAAAAATTCTTTTAGAAACTTGTTTTGCTTGTTGGATGTATGTAACTAATATTTGTTTTATTTCACTTTTATTCTAATTTGTACTGCGCTGATTCATTTAATTTCTTTATTCATTTTTATTTCTTTCTTTCTTCTTCTTTTTTTTTGTTGTTTTTGTCTATTTTTGTTGTTACTTTAGTACCTTAGTTTTAAAAGAAAATTTCATTCATATTCTTTCCTGTTTTCCCTGTAAATGTTTCTTACTGTTGGAAAGCTATTATTACTATTATTTTTGTTTTTCTTTCTCACATTTGGTCAATGTGGTTCCATGTTTGGCTGACGGGCGCAAACCAAGTCAGCACAAACGCATTACCATTGTGTATTAAGGAATAACGTGACAATGTTACATGTTTTCAAAATCACTGACTTCTGAATGTTTTTGTGTATGTTTGTGTTGAGTCCTAATTGTACTAAGTGTGGTGTGAGTGTTGTTGGTGTAAGGCCTGTGGCTGGTATAATGAGGGGGACAATGATGACTTTTTCTTGTTTCCATAGCCTTTTTATTTCCGTTGCAAGGTCTTTTCGGTCTGTAGCCCGATGTTATTGTTTCGAGTTTGGTGGCGGGTGTAGTAACAACGCATCACCGTCCTGTTCATCTCATCCGTCCACTTTAACCGCTATCTTGGTTTGTCAGCCTTGGTAGTTGCATGTTGTCCTTGCAAAACATACGGGCCCTGGCCTGGCTTTGGAGGTTGTGTTTGTCCCGCATCTAGGTCGGTTGCGCTTGGGATTGATGGTGGTGGGTCCAAGCTGCGAGTGATTCTCTTCTCAGTGATTTCTTTGTCAGGTTTTGTATTTTCATCACAGCAACGCATAGCGTGTTCGTTGATTCCTGTGGTGCAACTCATGCGTTGCTGTGATTTTCCCGCCTTGGTGGGTGTCGGCTTAGCCGCCGACACAACACTTATTATTATTATTAACAAAAAAGTTCTTCTTTCTCACATTTGGTCAATGTGGTTTCATGTTTGGCTGACGGGCGCAAACCAAGCAAACCAAGTCAGCACAAACGCATTACCATTGTGTATTAAGGAATGACCTGACAATGTTACATGTTTATAAAATCACTGACTTCTGAATGTTTTTGTGTATGTTTGTGTTGAGTCCTAATTGTACTAAGTGTGGTGTGAATGTTTTTGGTGTCAGGCCTGTGGCTTATATAATGAGGGGGACAATGGTGACTTTTTTTTTGTTTCCATAGCCTTTTTATTTCCGTTGCAAGGTCTGTGTATTTGGAAATTTTTTCTGTGTATTTCGTTGGGATGTTTGTGTCGTTGGGGACAGCTATGTCAATTAGATAGGTGACTTTTTCTTTTTTGCACTGAAAAGTAATATCGGGTCTATTGGCGGAGACTGTTTTGTCTGTATGGATACTGATGTCCCAGTAGAGTTTGTAATCTTTATTTTCAAGTACGGATGTTGGTGTGTATTTGTAGTAGGGATCTGTGTTTTTCTATGAGTTTGTATGTTGTGGCTAGTGCTTGGTGAACTACTTTTGCCGCTGAGTCATGTCTGGCTGTGTATTCCGTTCCGGCTAATATTTTACATCCGCTTGTTATGTGTTCGATCGATCAATGTGGTTCCATGTTTGGCTGACGGGCCAAAACCAAGTCAGCACAAACGCTATTACCATTCCGTATTAAGGAATGACCTGACAATGTTACATGTTTTCAAAATCACTGACTTCTGAATGTTTCTGTGTATGTCCGTGTTGAGTCCCAATTGCACTAAATGTGGTGTGAATGTTATTGGTGTAAGGCCTGTGGCTGATATAATGAGGGGGACAATGATGACTTTTTCCTGTCTCCATAGCCTTTTTATTTCCGTTGCAAGGTCTGTGTATTTGGAAATTTTTTCTGTGTATTTCGCTTGGATGTTTGTGTCGTTGGGGACAGCTATGTCAATCAGATAGGTGACTTTTCCTTTTTTGCACTGAAAAGTAATATCGGGTCTATTGGCGGAGACTGCTTTATCTGTATGGATACCGATATCCCAGTAGAGCTTGTAATCTTCATTTTCAAGTATGGATGTTGGCGTGTATTTGTAGTAGGGATCTGGGTTTTCTGTGAGTCTGTATGTTGTGGCTAGTGCTTGGTGAACCACTTTGGCAGCTGAATCATGCCTGGCTGTGTACTCCGTTCCGGCCAATATTTTACATCCGCTCGTTATGTGTTCGATCGTTTCTTTCTGCTGGTGGCATTTCCTACATCTGTCCTCTGCAATAGTCGGGTCTTTGATGATATGCTTTTGGTAGTTTCTGGTTAATATGACTCTATCCTGGATGGCAAGTAAGAAGCCTTCAGTCTCAGGGAATAGCTGCCCATCCCGTAACCAGGTGTATGATTGTTTTTTATTTACGTGGTCTTGTTCTATGTGGTATCTGTGTTTTCCGTGGAGTGTTTTCTCTGACCACGTTTTCATCTTTTCCTGTTGTAATTGGGTGTGACTGTGTGTGTCTGCTGAGTAGTCTGCCCGGGCTAAGTCGAGAGGTGTGTAGTTTTTGTCTGCTTTCACTGTCGCTGTGTGAAGGCTGGTTTGCTTGCTGTGAAAGAATTTCCTAAGTATTTGTATTTGTTTTGTGTGTATTATTATTATTATAAAGATATGCTATTATTGAATTCATCATAAGGAAAGGTATGTACAAATTACACAGCAATTATTATTAAGAAGAGAGTTGAGATGAAAAATTAGTCAAATTTCCGTCATTATCAGTCAAAAATATCAACACTTATTCATTTATTTAACTACATAGTATATTCAAAAAATTTCTAGACGGTTCCTTGAAAAGCATACAATCATGTTCAAGTAAAATGTTATTGTTTAAAATTGATCAGTTCCCTTCTCCGTATACATAGTGAGTACGTCTCTCGTAGAGCCGCTGAAAGGACTTCTCTAAGTTTGTATAAATCTCATTAAGTCTCTCTAAGGATCTTTTAACAATTAGTACGTTTCAGTTTATTTAGTAAAAAACCGGTCAAGTGCAAGTTGAACTTGCACAATTAGTGTTCCGTACGTTGATTGTTTTTAAAATAAAAATTTTCGTTAGGGAGGTATAAAATGATCAGTGACTTCACAAAACACACCCCAAATGAGTTTTCAACAGTTTGTTTCCAATCTTTACTGAAAACTGGTGACCTTGAAATTTTGTTTTTTTTATATACCAAATAAATTATTAAAGGTAATGCACTCGTGATAATTTTCGTTCAATCTATACCCCGTGGAGAATATTCCAGAATTTTTTCAAAATTTTTTGATCAGTACTTTTCGAGATAAGGTAGGGGACAGCGATTTTTTAAAAGTAATATGAAGAAAAGTGTGCGCAAGTATTACATTATATTTATATATATATATATATATATATATATATATATATATATATATATATATATATATTACTCGTGTTTTCACAAGCTTTCATTTGACACCACACTCGATGACCTAGTAAAAAAAATTTTTTTTCACTTCTGATTTCACCCCTCAAAACGAACCCCTTAAGTCAAAATTTATGTTACGGTGCTATAAAATAATTAGTGACTTCACAAAACACACCCCAAATGAGTTTTCAACAAAGTTTGGTTCCAACCTTTACTGAAATCTGATGACCTTGAAATTTTGGTTTTTTTTATATACCATATAAATTATTAAAGGTAATGCACTCGTGATAATTTTCGTTCAATCTACACCCCGTGGAGAATATTCCAGAATTTTTTCGAAATTTTTTGATAAGTACTTTTCGATATAAGGCCCGGGACAGCGATTTTTCGCGAATTTTTACAAATAATACAAAGAAAAGTGCCCGCAAGTATAATATTATGTATATATTTTTTACTCGTGTTTTCACAAGCTTTCATTTGACACCACACTCGATGACCTAGTAAAAAAATTTTTTTTTCACTTCCGACTTCACCCCCCAAAACTAACCCCTTAAGTCAAAATTTAATTCTCAAAACTACATGGCTCTGATGAGGCCATCAATTCCTATATTATTACCAAATTTCACCTTTCTATGTCAAATAGTTTCGGAGAAAATCGGGTGTGACAGACAGACAGCCAGACAGACAGACAGACAGACAGACCGACACCGAAGTGATCTTATAAGTGTTCCATACAGAACACTAAAAACAAACATAAATTGTACTGAATTTTTCCATTTGCCTAACAATAAAAATAGGTAAAAAATAAAAAACAATAACTTGTCTCGATTTCCTGCGTCACTTGTATGTTTTGTATATAATCTTATGTATTAGATTTTAAAATTGGCTTCATTTTATTCCTTTTAATTTTCATTTATCATCGCACATATTTTATTATATTTCTTTTTACATTTTTTAGAGAAAGCTGTAAAGTAGATACACCGTTCGTCAAAACATACGCAACTTTAGGATATCTTTAACCTATTGGAATGGCAGGAATCATTACAGAAGATTTTATCTAGAAAAGCGGTTTGTATAAAAACCCCAACACAATCTTGAAGTAAGTTAATAAATATCAAGTTAAAGATATGATTGCTTGTAAATGTATAAAATAAGTATGTTTTGGTCTAGGAAGTGCCAAATAATTTTATTATAATACAATTAAATTATAAAGGTTTTGTGTTATACTAATAAAAAACCAAAGACAAAATGACAAGCTTATTAAAAACGGTAATTTTTGTTTTGATAATAGCTCAGATTCTATCTTCTCAGACCAAAAGTTAACAATAAATTAACAGTTAATGTTTAACACTTTTTCGTGATGGATAAAAAATATATATATATATATATATATATATATATATATATATATATATATATATATATATATATAAATATATATATATATATATATATATATATATATATATATATATATATATATATAAATATATATATATATATATATATATATATATATATATATATATATATATATATATATATATATATATAAGATTTGGTGATATGTTATCGCCCGTGCATCAATCTGATATATATATATATGATTATCGGGAATCGGTCTGGACTGTAAATAAAACTCTTTTCTTCTTTAAAACTCAATATTTCATTATCGTTTGATAACTTCTTCAGGAGTAACTACAAAATTAATACACCTATATTAACACACTATTCTCTTTCGTCAAGGCATTAAAATATAAAACAAACAATTATGAAACAAACGAACAATCAATTAAAACACGTACGAAAATGCGAGTTTGTCCTGGAAACCAACACTCAACATCTCGATTTACTACAACAAACTGAGAGTAAATAGCCTCGGTACATATGCACTGCCGTGAATTCCAAACGAAACGGAAAAAAAAACAGCAACAGAAAAACGTCTTAAATTTACTTTATACTAAGAGGTGGCAAATCTTTATTTGTTATTATTGCTGTAATTGTAAATGATTAATACCTATTAATTATGTTGCTATATATAATACTAAGTTGATTAGTATCTGATTTATAGTTAATTGACTTTGGGTCCCTGTTGATATGGTACATTTCTTTAAAAAGTCTCCCTTTATAGTTGTTGTCATGAGCTAAGATTTTACGTTGTTATGGTCAAAATTATGACCCGTTTTCAAATTATGTTGCACCACACAGCACACGAATTCTTTCCCAATCGGGAGTCACTCCTGTGCTGTGTGAGTCTCTGTTTCAACCACTGAGCTGTCTGCCCAATATAACACGCTTCACATTGTAAACAAGATAATCTATACACTACAGAGTTATTATATAAAATAGGTGTTCTATCCTTTATTTTTGAAAACAGGTCAGAAACCTCGTATGCTGTTATATTTCGCAATTTTTATATTTGGAAAATCTCTGAATAAGGCGACAATTGAGTTTGTGATTGGCTTTATAAATTGTAGCCTCCTGTATATCCTATGCTGCGCAGGCGTCTGGTCAGTAGGGGCATCAACACTATCCGAATTATAAATTAATTTTCGTAAAATGTGTTTAGGGTAGGCATTGTTGACAAAAATATTATACAGCTCGTCTAGGTTTCTTTTTCAAAACCTATCATCATTGATGCGTATGACTCTGTTTTTCATTGCTATTACGGTGTTAAATTTTTGATTTTTTGGGTGATTAGAGAAATAATTAATGAATCTGCCTGACGCTGTGGGTTTTTTATACCAGTCAAGTATAATACTGTTGTCACTCGTTCTTATTACTTTAGTGTCCAAAAAAGGAACACTGAAGTCCTGTTCTATTTCGATAGTGAATTGTATATGTGTGTTGAATGCATTAAAATAATTTAAAATGATTTCTGTATTACCCTTGGGTACAGCGCAAATCAGATCATCAACATACTTGTACAAAAAGGGTAGGTTGAATGGTAATTGAGGAACCACCGTTTCCAAAAGATGGTCCAACACCACCTTGGCCAAAACTGGACTGATAGGAGACCCCATTTTAATTCCTTGACGAAAGAGAATAGTGTGTTAATATAGGTGTATTAATTTTGTAGTTACTCCTGAAGAAGTTATCAAACGATAACGAAATATTGAGTTTTAAAGAAGAAAAGAGTTTTATTTACAGTCCAAACCGATTCCCGATAATCATATATATATCAGATTGATGCACGGTCGATAACATGTCACCATCATATATATTATATATATATATATATATATATATATATATATATATATATATATATATATATATATATATATACTATGTTCTATGTTATTTGGATTTATATCTTTATTTTTATATGATACCTCTAATTACATATAACAGAGGTTACCCGAGAGAGTAGTTTAACCCAGCCAGAGTTAGACATAGGATACAAAACATTCTTTTAAGGTATAGTGACATGAATAACCTTTATCTCACTACCATTTCTCACATGTTTCAACGTTCCTTATAACGCCACTTTTGCTCAGTTCATAACAAGAGGACTATAAAATTTTGAAACTGCTATAAACAATAAAAAAAAAGAGTATTCAAACTAGCACAACCTGCGAAAACATGTTTTAATTAGAGACAAGAAATTGGAAGTTCCCCTAATTTAGCACAGATCAGTAAAAAGTATGGATTTAAATTTTATGGTTCAAGTACATGTGCTCTTCTCGTTTAAAATTGTCCTGCTGGGCTTAATTCAACGAAATACCTATTAGAATTTTATTAGAGGGTGTTACAATATTATCGTAATGATACAAGTTTTAAACAATAACTGTTCAATATCTTTAACTTATATTTGACAAGATTAATCACCAAAAAAACAAACCCGTATATATACCGTAAATGTAGGTATAAAAAGAATTTGATAAGTTATGGTTGCGACTAAAAAATGGCAAGAAAAAAATTATAATATACCTTTTAAATTGCTAAACGAATCTGCATTAGACGATAATTTTTCAAATTAATGTTGTTTTTGCAGATTTTAAGGTGTAAGTATATTTTTACTTTAATATTGCGATTTTTTAACTAATAGCTACAGTACTTTATGGGTACTACGAGGATGGATTTAAAAGTTCGCGATCTAGTCAAGAAAACAAAAAAAAAATACATATAAAAATATTTTTATTTTTCGACGTAATATCCACCTAACTCTATGCACTTCTTCCACCTGCTTTCCAACGCTTCCAGGCTTGTCTAAAAAAAAGATTCCTTAAGGTATTCAAAATACTGGTAAACTGCAGCTTCGAGTTCTTCATTTGATGAAAATTTCTAGCCACCGAGGTGTTTTTTAGATTTGGAAACAAATCAAAGTCCGAAGGTGCCAAATCAGGAGAATAAGCCGGGTGGGGCAGCAATTCGAAACTACAATCACGAATTTGAGCCATAGACTCAACAGACGTGTGAACGCGAGTGTTGTCCTGATGGAACAAAACTTTCTTTCTCAGTAATCCTGGCCGTTTCTCTTTAATTTCTTGACGCAAACGACGCAAAAGGGTGCAATGCTTTCTTAGGGGTCGGTTCACCACATTTTTTCCACTGCTTAGATTGTTGTTTTAACTCTGAAGTATAGTGGTGAACCCAGGTTTCGTCCACTGTCACAGACCTGTTAAGAAAATCTTACGGATCAGCCTCAAACATCTCCAAACAGTCATGAGTAATCGTGAGTCGAATTCGTTTTTGTTCAACTGAAAGCAATCTGGGGACCCACCTAGCAGAAAGAGAATCCGAGTTCGTTGGCAATGATGTTTTGTGTTCGTTCATACGAGATGCTTATAGTGTCTGCAATCTCCCTGATAGTTAATCTACGGTCTTTCATTAAGAGATCACACACTTTGCCGATGTTTTCTTCAGTCGTAGACGTCGTGGGCCGGCCGGAGCGGGGGTCACCTTCGATGCTCTTTCGTCCACGTTTAAATTCTGCAACCCATTTTTTCACAGTGGTATATGACGGAGCAGATTCCCGTAGTGTTGTTTTTATATCATCGTGAATCTCCTTTTATTAAACAGGTACTTGATCAGCGCACGTTGTTCATTTTTTTCCATTTTTCCAAAAACGCTGCACTTGGTCTCACTAAACCCATAAATTCTACAGCAACAAAATTTTACACTGTGCCAACCAAAGAAAGTATGAACTTATTGAGTGTACTATAATAAAAATATTATAATTATTTTTTGGTGAGGCCGCGAACTTTTCAATCCATCCTCGTATATTGTTAATAAATATTTATAAATATTACTTCGTATTAGTTCAACTGGTATTCCATTTTGACGCCAATTTCTAAAACTGTTTTATATTGGTTCATTTAAGCAAGAAAATTATTATCTTTTGATAATAACTTGGCAAAGTTCAATTAGCTCAATTTGAAAAAAAAAACCCTTTGACGAATATTTTTTAATATAAAAATAAGTACATTGTGTATATAATATACTCAAAATGGATATTTATATAAAGAAATTCTATCACGAACTTAATATTTGTCAAAATTTGTTATAAAAAAAAAAATTGCTTATTGAACTTTGCCAATTCCTAAGTAACGTTAATCATTGTTATGTACATTGTCTAATGCAGTCATTCTCTAGATGGTTATTGGTGTTCTTTTTAAAGTTTATGTTGGGTCTATAATATAATCAAAATATTTGTAAGCATAAATTGCCATGGAAACCTACGTACCTATTTTGAAGCCATAGATTAGTTCATTTTTTGAAATGTAATAAAACGTTAGTAATTAAGTAATATAAGTGGAAAAAATCCTAAATAATTTCCACTTAAGGCTTTGTAACGTTTTATCACGTTTGATCTTGCTTATAGCCTATTATTATGCTAGCATAAACAGTATGTTGTATTGTACTATATACACTGTTAAGTGTTTACAAAAATATTTGATTTAAATTTTAAAATAGACCCCCATAAACATTAATACTCCAAAAATAGAGTATTTGCTGAGCTAACCTAAAATATAGTCGCTTGAAAAAATAACTATTTTCAAATACACATATGCGAACAAGAAATAATTAATATTACGCTGCATTCTAGGTGGGCGACTGTTATGAATGATACGACCAAGATGACAAAGTAAAAACAACCCATTAGAATCCGTTATTTTGATTTTGTCGTTGCTATAAACTAGAGCGACATAATCCAAACAAGTCGAGACTTTGTTACTCTAGACGTGTCCCTCGGATCCCCCAGCAGTCACTTCTGTATGTTATAGCCTTAGAGCATGATACCAAACTAATAAATAGTAACAATGCTAGTTACCTAATTAAATACTATTTTATATACAGATCTATGGTTTCCACATGTTGATTCTTTGATTTCAGTGGTTGTTTAGAGAGTTAAAAATTCTTACCTAGCTTTACCTTTTTACTAAACAATATTATCGCAAATAAAACCTCATCTAACACCAACTCCAGGCAAATTTACTGAGAATTGCGTTGTTTCGCACTTCTTCCCAGTTAATAATTAATAACTGCAGTCTGATTCGTTCTAAAATCAAATCAAATTCGATTAATTCGTCGAATCTCAAGCTGGATTAGTTTTGACTCGATTTAATTATATAGCAAAATGAAGTGAAATAGTAGTATAATTTCGTTAAAAGTATTTAAAATTAATATTTTTGAAATAATTATGAAATTGATCTTCCAATAATTTTACAGTTCTGTAAGTTGTTCTAGTAAAACTAGACTAAATATGTATTAAAAAGTTAAAAACATTAACGCGGGTATTAACTATTTCTGAGCCCAAGTTGTACCCGTTGTTTGTTATTTGACTTTTTGGTATGCTTTAAAGAAGCCAAAATTTACACACTAGTTGCTATTATCTAGCATTTATGATATATACTTAATATGCACAACATAAAAATAACATTATATTTGTCGTTATATGTAAATCTTAGTATATAACCTAAAATATATACTTAGCTGTGAGACAATTAAAAGAAAAAAAAATCGGGCCGCGAGGTTGAATTTAAAATGGTGCAGGCCAACCTGCAGGTCCACATAAAAAAAATAAATGTTACAAATATTATCTAATGAATTTTCGTATGTATAACATATAGGCACATATACTATCTTATTATCATATTTATGTGTTGTAGAAGTAGCTTAGTATGTGTGTGAACGTTAATGTCGTGTGTAGATTTTGGCTGTATATCAAGTGTCAATTTTAATGGCTACTTTAGACCTTCTCTACTGGAAACCACGCTACTGTTATATATCAGTCAAAAAGACAGAATTTTTTTTAAATTCACGTTGGAGAAATTGTGTGCGACAAGAACGCTAGACGCATACTGTTCCTCCTGATATTATTACATTAGAAGGACGGAGTAGAGAGATTTTTAGATGAATAATGCTTTTGTTGCACCAAACTCTTCAACCTGATCGTTAAAAATGGAAAAATCTATAAATTAGAAATATCAACAGTTATTTACTTGTGTCTACTACCAAATGAATATATGGTTAGAATACCCACACATGGCAAATAAAATTATGTAAAAATATGAAGAAACGAAAAAAAAACTATAAAATACACAGTTTTTTAAAAACAGAAAGTAATTCAAAGAAACTTACAGAGATAATGACTCTTATAAATTAAGAGCAACTAATAAAATGTAATAAGTAACAAAAAATTTGAACCATTCAAGTGACTGAAGTGACTGCCATGGTATTAGACACTAGTCTGTAGACTTGGTAATAGTCGTTTAATTACATTTAATAATTATTTTATTGAATAATTATGTATATGTAATACATGATATATTTTTTTTGGCAGTGGCACATAAAAATCCCAAAGATGCTCTAAAACCGCCGATTATCATATAAAATTGCTCCGTCTTCACAATTTATTGAACATTTTTTTTTAAAGCCCTGGTAAAATATCTCTTTTGATACATATAAATGTAATCGTATATTATATACCGATTTTTATAAGAAAATGGGACGTTGGTAATATGTTTAAAACAAGTTAACAACTAACTCGTCCAATTCTATTTAGTTTATAAGTGGCGAAGGTATTCGTTTTAAAATTTGTCTGTATTTCTGCCACAAAATTTCCTGTGGTAAGTTATTCAACAATTGAGATATTGATAAAGCAAATTTACTTGCCCAGCCCAGATTTGCTATTTACTTTGTTTAAAGCTGTATAAAACAAATTTAAACAGATATTTGTGATATCGTGTAGAATTTAAGTTAAGCGAAACAAGAAAAAAATTAATACAGATAAATGGAAAAATCAAATTAAATATATCCTCAGTGTTCTTACAGTAACGTTCAGATTTTAAAGCAGTTGCAATAAGTATTCTTTAGTTTTATAAAAATTTGTCCTTTTAACGAAAAATAAGAATATAATTATAAGAAAACAGGACGTTGGCAATATGTTTAAAACAAGTTAACAACTAACTCGTCCAATTCTATTTAGTTTAAAAGTGGCGATGATAATCGTTTTAAAATTTGTCTGTATTTCTGCTACAAAATTTCCTATTTACCAAGTCCACCTGTGGTAAGTTATTCAACGATTGAGATATTGATAAAGCAAATTTACTTGTGCAGTCCAGATCTGCTATTTATTTTGTTTTAAAGCTGTATAAAACAAATTTAAAGAGATATTTGTGATATCGTGTAGGATTGATAAGCGAAATAAGAAAAAAATTAATGTAGATAGATGGAAAAATCAAATTAAATTCATCCTCAGTGTTTCTTACAGTAACGTTCAGATTTTAAAGTAGTTGCAATAAGTATTCTTTAGCTTTATAAAAATTTGCCCTTTTAAAGAATAATAAGTATAAATAATGTATTTCATCATTAATTTTTTTTTATGTATATGAAAATAAAAATTCCTACATATAAGAATATTGCTGAAATGTCTCTATAATGAGTTATGGTTGATCAATAGGGTTCTGTAAATTAATAAATTAACTGATTATCTACGATTTAGTCATAAATAAAATTTAAAAAAATATTTTATATAACAGTAGCGTGTGAAGACAGATATTTCCTTCATATAAGGAAACTCAACGCATAATTTTTAAATATATTGTATAGGGAAAGATGACTTTTTACGTAATAATTTTTTAATAACAAGATTAAATTTTATCGGTACCCTTAGATTAGAATTATTGTTGACACTTAACAATATTTTCTTCCATGGAGGGTATTAATACAAGTGGAAAAACGATTCGGATGGTTCTGATAAATTAGCATTTTAGGTAAGGTTTAGGTTCTTACTATATCTCTGATGAGATATATTGACGGGGATCTTATAATATCCGTCAACATTGATCAGGTGCGGAAACATACGTTTGTAGTTCATGGCACTTTTATACCAGCGCGGTAGTGCTACCATGAGCGTTATTATTTATATTTCTGCATTAAATGTTACCTAAAAATACACACACAATACCCAGCGGATTGCCGGAATCGAACCAGCGACCATCACTTTAATATGTAGGCTCTTAACTTATTACGCTATCAAAGCCAACTGCTATTAATTGTTTATTAAAAATTTAATTTTTTTTTTTGGTGGATCAATATTAAGAGACAAATTAGGACTTTAAATAGAGGCTAAAAAGGGCAAATTAGGTACTGAATGAATGTTGAAAACTAAAGTTATTGAAAGTAACCTGACCAGAATACATTATATAATTTATAAGCTGTATTCTCTTCAATAATTAGACAGCCTTTTTTTATTTTTTAGACAATCTAAAAAGACAAATTATTAACATAATATTGGAAGTTCTGATTGCAGCATAAGTAGGTCGCGACTGGCAAAATTTAAATTTTAAATCGTATGGAATAAATTTGAAACATACGCCTGTGAGTGAATGTTTGAATAAATAAAAATGTTTATTTCTCCGAAACTCAAAAGATTAAGAACATAAATAAATACATAAATAAGAAGGAAAAATAAATCTCTAAGAACAGTTAAAGTGAATACGTCATTTTTCATAATATAAATATGTATGATACTCCAGTTATGGCTGACCTAACGATTGAGAGTTTCAGAGAAACTTTAAAGAAAATACAAACGAATTAGTGCTGAAAGTAAAAGAAATTCAAAAATATTAAGAAAAGAAGAAGTGTATTACAGTTTTAATTATGTTAATATTTATAACACACTAATTACGGTTGCTTCAGATTTTAAAGTAGTTGCAATAAGTATTCTTTAGCTTTATAAAAATTTGTCCTTTTAAAGAAAAATAAGAATATAATTATAAGAAAACAGGACGTTGGCAATATGTTTAAAACAAGTTAACAACTAACTCGTCCAATTCTATTTAGTTTAAAAGTGGCGATGAAAATCATTTTAAAATTTCTCTGTATTTCTGCTACAAAATTTCCTATTTACCAAGTCCACCTGTGGTAAGTTATTCAACAATTGAGATATTGATAAAGCAAATTTACTTGTGCAGTCCAGATCTGCTATTTATTTTGTTTAAAGCTGTATAAAACAAATTTAAAGAGATATTTGTGATATCGTGTAGGATTGATAAGCGAAACAAGAAAAAAATTAATGTAGATAGATGGAAAAATCAAATTAAATACATCCTCAGTGTTCTTACAGTAACGTTCAGATTTTAAAGTAGTTGCAATAAGTATTCTTTAGCTTTATAAAAATTTGTCCTTTTAAACAGTAATAAGTATAAATAACGTATTTCATCATTAATTTTTTTTTTAATGTATATGAAAATAAAAATTCCTTCATATGAGAATATTGCTGAAATGTCTCTATAATGAGTTATGGTTGATCAATAGGGTTCTGTAAATTAATAAATTAACTGATTATCTACGATTTAGAAAGAAATAAAATTTAAAAAAATATTTTATATAACAGTAGCGTGTGAAGACAGATATTTCCTTCATATAAGGAAACTCAACGCATAATTTTTAAATATATTGTATAGGGAAAGATGACTTTTTACGTAATAATTTTTTAATAACAAGATTAAATTTTATCGGTACCCTTAGATTAGAATTATTGTTGTCAGTTAGCAATATTTTCTTCCATGGAGGGTATTAATACAAGTGGAAAAGGGATTCGGATGGTTTTGATAAATTAGAATTTTAGGTTAGGTTTAGGTTCTTACTATATCTCTGATGAGATATATTGACGGGGATCTTATAAAATCCGTCAACATTGGCCAGGTGCTGAAACATACATGGCACTTTTAAACCAGCGCGGTAGTGCTACCATGAGCGTTATTATTTATATCTCTGCATTAAATGTTACCTAAAAATACACACACAATACCCAGTGGATTGCCGGAATCGAACCAGCGACCATCAGTTTAATATGTAGGCTCTTAACTTATTACGCTATCAAAGCCAACTACTATTAATTGTTTATTAAAAATTTAATTTTTTTTTTGTTGGATCAATATTAAGAGACAAATTAGGATTTTAAATAGAGGCTAAAAAGGGCAAATTAGGTACTGAATGAATGTTGAAAACTAAATAAGTTATTGAAAGTAACCTGACCAGAATACATTATATAATTTATAAGCTGTATTCTCTTCAATAATTAGACAGCCTTTTTTTATTTTTTAGACAATCTAAAAAGACAAATTATTAACATAATATTGGAAGTTCTGATTGCAGCATAAGTAGGTCGGGACTGGCAAAATTTAAATTTTAAATCGTATGGAATAAATTTGAAACATACGCCTGTGAGTGAATGTTTGAATAAATAAAAATGTTTATTTCTCCGAAACTCAAAAGATTAAGAACATAAATAAATACATAAATAAGAAGGAAAAATAAATCTCTAAGAACAGTTAAAGTGAATACGTCATTTTTCATAATATAAATATGTATGACACTCCAGTTATAGCTGACCTAACGATTGAGAGTTTCAGAGAAACTTTAGAGAAAATACAAACGAATTAGTGCTAAAAGTAAAAGAAATTCAAAAATATTAAGAAAAGAAGTAGTGTATTACAGTTTTCATTATGTTAATATTTATAACACACTAATTACGGTTGCTTCAGATTTTAAAGTAGTTGCAATAAGTATTCTTTACTTTATAAAAATTTGTCCTTTTAAAGAAAAATAAGAATATAATTATAAGAAAACAGGACGTTGGCAATATGTTTAAAACAAGTTAACAACTAACTCGTCCAATTCTATTTAGTTTAAAAGTGGCGATGATAATCATTTTAAAATTTCTCGGTATTTCTGCTACAAAATTTCCTATTTACCAAGTCCACCTGTGGTAAGTTATTCAACAATTGAGATATTGATAAAGCAAATTTACTTGTGCAGTCCAGATCTGCTATTTATTTTGTTTAAAGCTGTATAAAACAAATTTAAAGAGATATTTGTGATATCGTGTAGGATTGATAAACGAAACAAGAAAAAAATTAATGTAGATAGATGGAAAAATCAAATTAAATACATCCTCAGTGTTCTTACAGTAACGTTCAGATTTTAAAATAGTTGCAATAAGTATTCTTTAGCTTTATAAAAATTTGTCCTTTTAAACAGTAATAAGTATAAATAACGTATTTCATCATTAATTTTTTTTTTAATGTATATGAAAATAAAAATTCCTTCATATGAGAATATTGCTGAAATGTCTCTGTAATGAGTTCTAGTTGATCAATAGGGTTCTGTAAATTAATAAATTAACTGATTATCTACGATTTAGTCATAAATAATATTTTAAAAAATATTTTATATAACAGTAGCGTGTGAAGACAGATATTTCCTTCATATAAGGAAATTCAACGCATAATTTTTAAATATATTGTATAGGGAAAGATGACTTTTTACGTAATAATTTTTTAATAACAAGATTAAATTTTATCGGTACCCTTAGATTAGAATTATTGTTGTCAGTTAGCAATATTTTCTTCCATGGAGGGTATTAATACAAGTGGAAAAGGGATTCGGATGGTTTTGATAAATTAGCATTTTAGGTTAGGTTTAGGTTCTTACTATATCTCTGAAGAGATATATTGACGGGGATCTTATAAAATCCGTCAACATTGGCCAGGTGCTGAAACATACATGGCACTTTTAAACCAGCGCGGTAGTGCTACCATGAGCGTTATTATTTATATCTCTGCATTAAATGTTACCTAAAAATACACACACAATACCCAGTGGATTGCCGGAATCGAACCAGCGACCATCAGTTTAATATGTAGGCTCTTAACTTATTACGCTATCAAAGCCAACTACTATTAATTGTTTATTAAAAATTTAATTTTTTTTTTTTGTTGGATCAATATTAAGAGACAAATTAGGATTTTAAATAGAGGCTAAAAAGGGCAAATTAGGTACTGAATGAATGTTGAAAACTAAATAAGTTATTGAAAGTAACCTGACCAGAATACATTATATAATTTATAAGCTGTATTCTCTTCAATAATTAGACAGCCTTTTTTTATTTTTTAGACAATCTAAAAAGACAAATTATTAACATAATATTGAAAGTTCTGATTGCAGCATAAGTAGGTCGCAACTGGCAAAATTTAAATTTTAAATCGTATGGAATAAAGTTGAAACATACGCCTGTGAGTGAATGTTTGATTAAATAAAAATGTTTATTTCTCCGAAATTCAAAAGATTAAGAACATAAATAAATACATAAATAAGAAGGAAAAATAAATCTCTAAGAACAGTTAAAGTGAATACGTCATTTTTCATAATATAAATATGTATGATACTCCAGTTATAGCTGACCTAACGATTGAGAGTTTCAGAGAAACTTTAAAGAAAATACAAACGAATTAGTGCTGAAAGTAAAAGAAATTCAAAAATATTAAGAAAAGAAGAAGTGTATTACAGTTTTAATTATGTTAATATTTATAACACACTAATTACGGTTGCTTCAGATTTTAAAGTAGTTGCAATAAGTATTCTTTAGCTTTATAAAAATTTATCCTTTTAAAGAAAAATAAGAATATAATTATAAGAAAACAGGACGTTGGCAATATGTTTAAAACAAGTTAACAACTAACTCGTCCAATTCTATTTAGTTTAAAAGTGGCGATGATAATCGTTTTTAAATTTTCTCTGTATTTCTGCTACAAAATTTCCTATTTACCAAGTCCACCTGTGGTAAGTTATTCAACAATTGAGATATTGATAAAGCAAATTTACTTGTGTAGTCCAGATCTGCTATTTATTTTGTTTAAAGCTGTATAAAACAAATTTAAAGAGATATTTGTGATATCGTGTAGGATTGATAAGCGAAACAAGAAAAAAATTAATGTAGATAGATGGAAAAATCAAATTAAATACATCCTCAGTGTTCTTACAGTAACGTTCAGATTTTAAAGTAGTTGCAATAAGTATTCTTTAGCTTTATAAAAATTTGTCCTTTTAAACAGTAATAAGTATAAATAACGTATTTCATCATTAATTTTTTTTTTAATGTATATGAAAATAAAAATTCCTTCATATGAGAATATTGCTGAAATGTCTCTGTAATGAGTTATAGTTGATCAATAGGGTTCTGTAAATTAATAAATTAACTGACTATCTACGATTTAGTCATAAATAATATTTTAAAAAATATTTTATATAACAGTAGCGTGTGAAGACAGATATTTCCTTCATATAAGGAAATTCAACGCATAATTTTTAAATATATTGTATAGGGAAAGATGACTTTTTACGTAATAATTTTTTAATAACAAGATTAAATTTTATCGGTACCCTTAGATTAGAATTATTGTTGTCAGTTAGCAATATTTTCTTCCATGGAGGGTATTAATACAAGTGGAAAAGGGATTCGGATGGTTTTGATAAATTAGCATTTTAGGTTAGGTTTAGGTTCTTACTATATCTCTGATGAGATATATTGACGGGGATCTTATAAAATCCGTCAACATTGGCCAAGTGCTGAAACATACATGGCACTTTTAAACCAGCGCGGTAGTGCTACCATGAGCGTTATTATTTATATCTCTGCATTAAATGTTACCTAAAAATACACACACAATACCCAGTGGATTGCCGGAATCGAACCAGCGACCATCAGTTTAATATGTAGGCTCTTAACTTATTACGCTATCAAAGCCAACTACTATTAATTGTTTATTAAAAATTTAATTTTTTTTTTTGTTGGATCAATATTAAGAGACAAATTAGGATTTTAAATAGAGGCTAAAAAGGGCAAATTAGGTACTGAATGAATGTTGAAAACTAAATAAGTTATTGAAAGTAACCTGACCAGAATACATTATATAATTTATAAGCTGTATTCTCTTCAATAATTAGACAGCCTTTTTTTATTTTTTAGACAATCTAAAAAGACAAATTATTAACATAATATTGAAAGTTTTTTGATTGCAGCATAAGTAGGTCGCAACTGGCAAAATTTAAATTTTAAATCGTATGGAATAAAGTTGAAACATACGCCTGTGAGTGAATGTTTGAATAAATAAAAATGTTTATTTCTCCGAAACTCAAAAGATTAAGAACATAAATAAATACATAAATAAGAAGGAAAAATAAATCTCTAAGAACAGTTAAAGTGAATGGGTCATTTTTCATAATATAAATATGTATGATACTCCAGTTATAGCTGACCTAACGATTGAGAGTTTCAGAGAAACTTTAAAGAAAATACAAACGAATTAGTGCTGAAAGTAAAAGAAATTCAAAAATATTAAGAAAAGAAGAAGTGTATTACAGTTTTCATTATGTTAATATTTATAACAAACTAATTACGGTTGCTAATACCTAAAAATTATTTTAAAAAATGTGAAATATATTGAATCGGTTAATATCGAATGGATATAACATATTAACCATTAAAAATAGAAAGAAATGGAAAAATACTACGAAAGCTAAATTAAATTAATTAATTCTCATGTTTTTATGATAAACTACTTCTTGTGTCTCAAATTTATCACTGAAAGAAAAGAATAGCCAGGTGTTCAATAAAACAAGAAATTTAGAGAAAACACCAAATATTGTTTGTTTGTTTGTTTCTGTTGGGCAGGGCGCATCGACAGCTAAGATCATTTAGCGCCCACTAGAGTTAGGTTGGCATAAATAGATTAGACTATGAAGTTGAATTCTTTTAAGTAATTGGTTATCTTTTCTTTAAGTGGGACAAAAGATTTTATGAGGATGGTGATGTTGGATGGGATGCCGTGGGTGTCTCTCAAGTTTTGATGTTGAATGGATTCGATTAGATGTAACACTGATAAGGGGGAGTCACATTTAGGACAGAGTGGAGGGGGATCTCTGTTTAATAGGTGTACATGCGTGGAGTAGGTGTGTCCCAATGCCAGTCTTCTCATTATTACATTATGTCTTCGGTTCAATTCTGTGGAGTTAAGGGGAGGAAATACATTGGTTTTGATGGACCATAATTTGTTGTTGGGATCTTCCAAGTCCCATTTGAGTTAGAAGAGAGAGCTATGTAAGTGTTTTATGAAGATGTTAAAATCAGAGTAGTGATTCTCTCCCATGTTCATACTGCCCCTTTCTATGGCAAGTTTAGCAAGATAATCCGCTCTGTCGTTATGAGGGTTGCCTATGTGACTGGGCAACCAAAGCAAGGATATGGTACGTTTCTTCAAGGTGGCCGTGTACATCAGATCCAGAATTTGCCTGATATAGTTGAAATTGAGATTTCTAGAATTGATGGCTTTGAGAGCGCTTAGGGAATCAGAAATTATGAGACTTGGTTGTTGGATGTTTGCTTGGAGGGAATATCTGATAGCCTCCTTTATTGCCAACAAACAACCATATTGGATGGTCAGAAAAAAGACTATTGTCCAGAAGAAAAAGTAAATGTAAAATATTTGTGACACGAAATTGAAAAAAATTAAAGCAAAAAAGTCTTCGATAGACACAAAAAATTGGATGGTGTAGCTTATAATTTATATTTTTAATTCATTAGTGTGAAATGTAGATAAAAAATAACTTTTTTCGTTTCAAGCGCCTCAGATATTTTCCACAAATAAAAGCAAGTAAAGAATTTATTGTTTTAAGTGAGAAATGTCCAATAAATACCCTTTGTAGAAGTCTTCACTGGGTACTAAATTGTAAATTGATATATAATAGCTTATAAGTCATCTTTTTTCTATATAAAGAAGTAAATATTTTAAATACCGGTATGTTTTTTTATGCAGAAAATATGAATACTAGAGCCACTAACTACTGAACAACAGCATTTATACATAAAGCAGTTATAACAAAACTGATTTAACAACCAGAGAAATGGCTAAAACTTTAAAAATTACTTTGATGAAAAGAGGATTATTAACGTTATTTTTGCAGTTCCCAACATAAAACACTATAACGTAAGTTTGGTATCATTCCATTTTAACATATTCTTATGGCATATATATTCTTTAATTAATACAATCCACGCAACCTATTACCTTCAGCACTTGTTAAAGTAAATCCACCGGAACTTATAAGTGTTCCGTACAGAACTTATAGGATTACTTCGGTGTCTGTTCGTCTGTCTGTCACACCCGATGATTTTCTCCGAAACTATTTAACATAGAACGTTGAAATTTGTCACAAATATGAGAATTGATGGGCTAATCAGAGCCGGGTAGTTTTGAAAGTTAAATCTTGACTTAAGGGGATAGTTTTTGGGGGTAAAATCGGAAGTGAAAAAAAAAATTTTGGCAAGGCCGTCGAGTGGGGTGGTAAATGAAAGCTTGTGAAAACACGAGTTCAAAAATGTATATGATATAATATTCGCGCGCGAACTTTTCTTTATATTATTTTTAAAAAATTTCCAAAAATTGCTGTCCTCCCCCTCTATTTGTAAGAGTACTAATCACAAAATTTCGAAAAAATTCTGGAATATTCTCCCTAAAATATAGATTGCATGAAAATTATTACGAGTACATTACCTCTGATATTTTATCTGGTAAATAAAACAAAAACAGTTTTTTTTCAAGGTCATCAGTTTTCAACGAAGATCGGAAACAAACTTTGTTGAAAACTTACTTGGGGGTGTGTTTTGTGAAGTCACTGCTTTTTTTTATACCTCTTTGACAGAAATATTTATTTCAAAAGCAATCACCGTACGGAACACTAATAGCGCAAGTCCGACTTGCACTTGGCTACTTTTTTATATAAGTTGCAAGTCAATACAGACATTGTAATATTACAATTTTCGTCGATAAAGTCAAACTTACTAGGGAATTAAATTTAATTTATATCATTCGGTTATGTTACTAATAACTAATAGTTTACTTGAATCAGCCTATTTTTAATTTTCTCAGCAAATATTCTATAACCGAATTCAGACCTTGTACCCCTTAAATGTATGACGGTATTTCTCGTTTGTTTGTTATAAAGGCCATTTGACATTTACCTTTTATGACTATATTTGTATCTTTGTTAAATATCTGTAACATGTAGAACGATGTTGTTATTGCTTTGGAATTATATACAGGGTGGAAAAAATAACTTAACAAGTTCACTGTGTAGTTATAAAACTGGAAAAGAAATGTAAAACTAAAGCTTTTCCTTTTGTGTTATAAGTAGTATTTTCAGTGGTTTTGACAGTTTACATTAGTTTGAAATACTGTCAAATTGATTTTTGTTATATTAATATACATATATATATATATATATATATATATATATATATATATATATATATATATATATATATATATATATATATATATATATATACGGGTCATTCTCTCTCAACCGGACCTCCCTCTCTGTCCATTTTTAGTTTCGATATAAAATGATTTTTTTTGGCTCAAAATTTTCATTATAATGTCCTACTTTTAAATTAAATAATTCAAAATGGCGGCTGCAATATGGCGGCTAAAACGAAAACATGGCGCCAAAATTTTTTTCAATATAAAAATAAATGACTTAAATAATGAGATATTCGAGCGAAATTCGTTACTAAGGGGTTTTTTGAGGTGCTCAACACGAATTCGAAGTCAAGTCAAGTCATTTTTTATTCCAAGATGGCGATCGTAAATTCGAAAATCAAATATCCATGCACTCGAAGGTTTTTTGAGGTGCTGAACACGAATTTCAAGTCAGAAACGATTATTTTTTATTCTAATATGGCCAATCCAAGATGGTGGACGAGAAATGCTTAAACGTAAAATATTGGCACAAAACATGTTCCCCACTTTTTCAAGGAGGCACTGATGACGAATCTGAAGTCAAAAATTGATGTTTTAAAAAGTATATAAAAAACTTCAGACAAATTTTGAATATTCGAACTCATTTTTCATACTTTTAAGCTTCGAAAAATGGTCTAGATGTGTTCTAAATTTTTTTTCTATTTTTTCTAAAAAATTTTTATACAGAATTTTTGATCCATAAGTACCAGAAAATTTCTATTGTTTTCGAATAAAATTTTCATTTGATCTGCTACATGAAACCGTAATTTCACTCGAATCGAGTAAAAATTACTCAAAGTACATCAGTGTCTTCTTGAAAAAGTGGGGAACATGTTTTGTGCCAATATTTTATATTTAAGCATTTTTCGTCAGCCATTTTGGATCCGCCATCTTGGAATAAAAAATAATCATTTTCTGACTTCAAATTAGTATTTAGCACCTCGAAAAAACCCCAAGTAACAAGTTTAGCTAGAATATTTTTGACGTCATTTTTTTGTTTTAGCCGCCATATTGCAGCCCCCATTTTAAATTATTTAAGGGGACGTACGGCATTTAAAAGTAGAGTTTCCAATGAAAATTTTGAGCTGAAAAAAATCGTTTTATATCGAAACCAAAAATAGAAAGAGGGGGGTTCGGTTGACAGAGAATGACCCATATATATACATATATATATATATATATATATATATATATATATATATATATATATATATATATATATATTTACATACATACATTATATATATATATATATATATATATATATATATATATATATATATATATATATATATATATACTTTTTTTCCTTCTTTTTTCTTTCAATATGTAACAATTCTTTTTATACTTTTCTTGGGTTTAATGCTTATGGCATTAAAACACTTCTTTTATATCATAGTATGTACTCGTATTTCTGACAAAATGTTTCTTACTTTTTGGTCTTCTTCAGTTGCTTAATCTGTTATATATTTTAAAATACTCTACACATATAAATTAAAAATAAACTTAAACGATACAGGAGAACGTCACATGGAACATTTTTCGTGGACACAGTTACATTTGAATTTAAAATATGAATACCAAATTCAAATGTAACTGTCCACGCAAAATGTTCCATGTGATGTTCTCAAATATCGTTTTAGTTTATTTTTAATTTATGTGTACAGTATTTTACAATAAATAACAGCTTAAACAACCGATGGAGACCAGAATGTATGGTCGAAACGTTTTGTCAAAAATACATACTATTATACAAAACAAGTCTTTTAATTCCATGAACATTAAACCCAAGAAAAGTATAAAAGTATATATATATATATATATATATATATATATATATATATATATATATATATATATATATATATATATACAGTGTGTCACAAAAAAGTTTTATATAAATGGAGAATAAGTTTATCTTACATATTACAAAAAAAATTATTCTCGATAAAAAGTTCTGCATCACATGGAAATCCATAATCAAGCATCAAAAGTTTAAAATATTTAATGGTATACAGGGAAAATAAAAAAATAATGATTTATAATGAAGCGTAAAGTATGTTTAAAATTATATACAGAGCAAAATATTAATTGAAAATGTTAATAGGAACTAAAAAATTATGCTCATGTCTAGATTTGTGACCTTCCTAGTTAAAAATTTAAAAAAACTCCAGTAAACAAGTCAGTAATTGTCGGATTATTTATTGAATAAAGGTAAACGAAATTAATTAAAAACTAGTGCACTGATTATGATTGTATCATATTTTTGTTAAAAATTTGATAACCTTTTTATCTGCTTTGCAACAATTACATCCATAATAAATTTGTGCTAATATCATTTTATTTTGAAATTGTAACATTACCTGATTACTACGTACATAACTAAACATATGGATTAATTCTAACCTTATTGGACAAATGCTTCAATGTATCCACGGTCCCTTTCTAAATAGGTGATTGTTCTTCGAGAAAAATATTTTATTACATCTCTAATTACGTCAGACGGTATAGCTTCACATGTTTCCCTTATGACTCTCTCAAGATAATCAACATCTTGAAATGGCCTTTTAAGATAAGCCTTTTCTTTTAAGTAGCCTCATAAAAAAAGTCTAGAGGGGTGATGTGATCTCTGGAGACCTTGGGAGCTAAGTAAACTGCATATACCTTTCTATTACTCTACCGTTACAAATCTGGAGGAGATAATCTCGAACATTTCTCGTACTGTGACATTATGCACCATGATGTTGGTACCATATACGTTGTCTTTCAATTATTGGTAGGCGATTAAAAACTCGAAAAAAGAATGGTTCAACTATTCTATCTTTAAAAATCCCACACCATACATTGGTTTTAAACGAGTATTGATCTTGAGTGTGGATATTGAAGTTACATCACTCCACCAGCGATAGTTTTGAAAACTTACTGTCTCATTAGACGTAAATGTCGCTTCGTCAGAGAAAAGTATTTGTCTTGCCATAAACCTGTTATCTTCCAACTCTCCTTAAAACCAAGCACAAAATTCAAATGTTCGTTCAAAATTTCCTGCTTTTAAAATATGGGTAAATTGGGGTTTGTATGGTTTAAATTTACTTGGTTTTAAATTCTCGCAACTATAGTTTTACTCACATTCAATAAAGCTGATCTTTTCCGAAAGTGAATCTTTTGGCTTTTCTACTACCGACAGCGTTACTTGATTTTGATTATCTTCATTTGAAACTCATGCTCGCTGTTTATTTTTAAATTTATTTTCAACACTTCACCATAAATCTTGAATTTATTTGTTAGATATCCTACAGTTATGAAGTGTACGGTTTTATAAGGGTGTCTATTATTAAAGATTTCTATGAGAACAATTTCAATTTTATCTTCAATACTCAATTTTACTGGCATTTCTAATTATTGCAAATACAGACTGACGTTAGCTTTGAAGTTTATTGACAGCCGTTAGGTATTTCCAAAGATATCGCACCCTTGCTTCAAAAGTGCCACAACTCAAAAAACTCTATTTTCTAGGAAATATAAAAAACGGTTTCCAGCTGCGTAGGTAAATTTTAGTTGATCTAGTGATGTCACCAGGCAGAACTATGCGTATAGTATATGATAGGTTGTGGTTCTTGCTGATTTTTCAAGTTTTTAACTAAAAATCCCATTTTTTTTGAGTTGTGACCCTTTTGTCGCCTATCAAAGACTAATGAGTATGCCATCATTTTAAGTTGTGACACTTTTGCTGTTTGTTTTCTGGACATGTGACACGTTTGATGACTCGACAGACAAATGGGTTTTCAGTTATGGCGTTTTATTAACAAAGATTAAGTAATCTATTTTTTTTTTCATCTGTAGATAGTATATTATATTGGGTGATTGGATGAATAAATTAAGCTGCAAACAAGATTGCTTAATATTATTCTTTTATTTTGACTGACTTCAAAACTAAACAGTTTTCATAATAGGTAACTTCAAGAAAATGCGTTCCTTTGCAAATTTTCAACTCGAAACATAGTAAAACAAACAGTGTAAATAGAAACATTAAGACCAATGACTAACATTTAGTGTAAATTAACCAGTTGTAGTTAAGGCTACTGAGCTTACAGATTTGATCCTGAGTGTTCCATAAGTGGAAGATAAGCGCACAGCTAATTAGTAAACTGTTTTCACTAGATTCAACACGAGATCAATAACTAACCAAGCTTTTAAAGTAACATTTTAATGTATAATAAATTTATCGATTGTACCAATATAATTAAACTTCTTGACACAAAAGGAGAAGTTACGTGCTTTCCTCTCTTGTCAGGTTCAACAAATCCTGATTCAGTCTTCTTAGATAACGCTGTGCGGATAGGTCTGTCATTAATATCAAGCGTAGACATAAAGAACGTTTTACACACCCTGATACGCTTCTGATTCACATCAAAGCAATAAGCCATATTCATACTCCTCAAGTTCTGAGTACTCGAATACCTATACTTTGGTTTTATAGGCTCAGTATGTGCTACTATGAATTCTCTTCGTCGTTGTAAAGAGGCGAGGTTCCAATAACCAGAAAAAATCTCGAGTCGTGTCGTTAATTTTTTTACTGCAGCCCAATCGGCTTTTTTGTCCACAAGGTGGACCTATTTTCCTTGAAGAGAACTGCTTTTTTGTTTTTGATGCAGAAACGTAAGGTTTTCCAGAATTTTTCAGCAATTTGACTTTTTTAGTACACCAATTTTCAGGATGTTGTACTTTCCTTTTTCCTTTCAAGTTTAACAAAAACAGCACCGCGACTTTTATCCCATATTGTTACATTTCCTCGTTTGTAACATCAAAAGAGACACATTTAGAGTTATAACCAATAATTGTAGCTAACTTGATCTTCAAAAATGTCACAATTCAAAATTGGAAACGGAAGATATTTACACATGAATCTTCTAGACTGCCACAATTCAAAATCATTTGGAAGATTATCACCACCTGAATCATCAAAAACGTCACAACTCGAAATAGCGCACTATTGAACCTCACGTTCACTATGAAGGTTAGATCACAACTGAAGATGTGGCACTTCTTGAGAAGGCCCTTTTGACACCTTGCAAACATGAAAAACGACACAATTGCTACCTGGCGGCGGGATTTTCAGTGCACTATCTGGCACTTTAGGTGGTAGGTAAAGGCGTAAAAACCAAGCCGAATGGCAGCCATAACTCAAAAAACCTAATTTTTGAGTTGTGGCACTTTTGAAGCAAGAGTGCGAATGGTCATTTATTTTCAGCCTAAAATTTGTTTTGATTTCGTTTTCTTTTATTCAATAAATAATCCAACAATTACTGACATGTTGACTGGAGTTTTTTTTAAACTTCTAACTAGGAGCATCACAAATCTAAACGTGAGCATAATTTTTTAGTTCCTATTAACATTTCCAATTAGTATTTTGCTCTGTATTTAAATTTAAACACACTTTACTCTTCATTATAAAGGATTTTTTTTATTTTCCCTGTATACCATTAAATATTTTAAACTTTTGATGCTTATTATGAATTTTCATGTGATGAGAACTTTTTATCAAGAATAAATTTTTTTGTAATATGTTAGATAAACTTTTTCTCCATTTGTATAAAACTTTTTGGGACACACTGTATATATATATATATATATATATATATATATATATATATATATATATATATATATATATATATATATATATATATATATATATGAGTAGTCCAAAATATGTACAATTAATGATATTTTCTGTTATTGTAGTAGTATTACGTGAACCCCGGTACTTTTAAGTTAAAAGTAAACTTAAGTTAGTTTAACTACCCGGTATAATAATAGATGGCCTCATATTACGAATAGTTCAAATGTTAATAAATGTAAATAAAGCTCTACTAAGAAAAGTAAAGTAGGGCTTGTTAAGTACTGAATACTCAAAATTCAGAGCTGATAAGTAGTTAAATTAATTTTAACCAGAGTTAGTTAAAATGCATGAGAAGTTTTGCCAAAATAGTGTTATTACCACTGCATTTAACGAGTAGACCAGAAATATAATGCTTTAAAAGTAAAATAATGCCCTTAATAAATATTAATTAAAAAACGAAATGTATTATCACTGCTAGATTAACAATAATAAAAACTTTCCAAAGTATTGACAAACACTACATGGCAAAACTAAAAATGTTTTTTTTGTAAAACTTAATTAAAAATAGGACTCGACTGAACGTCAACAATTGTATTAGCATCCTTTTTGCAGTGTATCTCATTTGAGCTATTTTTTTTTAATGATTATTAAATGTAATTACTAGATCAGTCGATGATCTGATGCTTAAAAAACCAACGAAAATTGTTTATTACGGTTCTGGTAGTATAACTCATATTTTTTACTATTTGCCAAAAACTTCAAAGATTCACAATGATTCCTCCTTTTAAGTCTTTTCACCCTTTAGAGGGTATGGTGACTATGTGCTCAATAAATGGATTGAACTATCATTCATATGCCACTGCTCTCGGTTCTGTGCATCCTCTGGTGCTTCATGCAATGACTTTCCGACTAACTCTTTCATCTGATCCACCAAACGTGAAGGTGATCTACCCCTACTCCTGCAGCGCTTACTTTCAAACCTTCTCTGAAATACCTCAAGTATGTCTGGTTTATAAGCGAATTCGTAATTTTGTTCTTGTAACATAGACTGGTTATTTCGATGTTCCACGCGCGATATCCTGAAAATTCGACGATACACTCACATCCCAAATGCAGCAATTTTATTTCGGTCAGCTTTCTTTATCGTCCATGTTTTCGATGTATATGTTGCCATCGGAAATATAAGCGTTCTAGCGAGTCTTAACTTAGTCTATCGCGAGATGTTCGGGTCTTTCCATATTTTGACTAATTTTGTGGTTGCAGAGCGAACTGAGAGTCTTCTACGTATTTCTAAGTGACACTGCCCGGTATTAGTATTTAGAGACCTAAGATAAGAATCTACGATTTCATACCCGAGGAGATGTTAATAAGTTAATATAAACTATAAAGAAACGCACGACCTAACAAAAAGACAGATAAAAAAGGCTAGAGACATGTGGCTAAATGAACAATGCACAGAAATAGAAGCATTAGAAAAGCACAGCAACCGCCCTCCCCTCCATAAATAAAGACGAAATATTAGCAGCAGCAAATCAGCTTAAAAACAAAAAAGCAGTAGGAGAAGATAATATACCTACAGAAATCATTAAAATATTTCTTGAAAAACATATGAACTTCATACAGGACCCCTTCAACAGCGTATATAACACAGGTGGTGTACCTCATGATTGGTTGATATCAATTTTTATACCACTGCAAAAAAAAGAATAACCTAGAAAGTGCGGAGAATATCGGAATATAAGTCTAATGAACCATATTTTGACACTCTTCCTTAAAATAATCCACCAAAGAGTATACAAAAAACTAGATGAACGTACTGGACAAATACAGTACGACTTTAGGAACGGACTAGGAACGAGGGACGTACTATTTCTCAATCCGCATTTTGATTGAAAGATGTAGGGATGTTAACTCTGATGTTTATTTATGCGTCATAGATTTTCAAAAAGCTTTTGATATGGTAAATTATGGGAAAATGATGGAAATACTACAATCGTGTAACATTGATGACAAAGACTTACAAATAATATCAAGTTTATACTGGAACCAGGCTGCCAAAATAAAAGTTGAGAAACGCATGTCCAAAGAAATAAAAATGTAGAAGGGCGTACGTCAGAGTTGTATTTTGTCACTCCTGTTATTCATTCCTTCGCAGGAAATCTTCAATAAAACACTTTCTGATAAAAAAAAGATGGAATTACAATGAATGGTGTGTGCGTAAATAACCTTCGCTACGCTGATGATACTGTCATTCTAGCGGACAGTAAAGAAAGCCTACAAAGACTCCTGAATGGAATTGTTGATGCATGTGATTAATATGGAATGAAACTGAATACGAACAAAACAAAAACAATGGTGGTCAGTAAGAATCCTAATACAAACATAAATATTAAAGTACATCAACAACCTCTTGAAAGGGTAACAAAAATACCGTACTTAGGAAACGTAACTAGTGAAGATTGGGACCACTCTATTGAAATACGCTGAAGAATTGAAAAAGCACAAAACTTCTTTAATAAAATGCGCAGCGTACTCTGTAATTTTGTTTAGGTTATGTTGATGTTCAATCCAAGGTTTTTCTCCTGCCTTGTGTATAGCCTTTAATAATGCTTGAAGAGTATCCGCGCTATTTGCCAGAATGGCAGTGTCATCTGCATATCTGATGTTGTTTATCGGAACACCGTTTACTTTAATACCCAGATCACTCTCCGAGACTGGTTCAGCGAAGGATCTTTCGACATATAAATTAAACAGCATGGTGATAAAACACAACCCTGTATAACTCCCTTTCTATTTCAAAATCTTTCGTTGTATAATCATTCTGAAGTCTTACGTCTAGTGATTGATTCCAGTATAAGTTGGCAATGATTTTTATGTCTTTAGAATCAAGCTCTAGTTCTTGTAGATATTTCATGAGGAGCTCATGTTTAACGTTGTCGAATGACTTCTCATAGTGTATGAAGCACATGAATACATCCTGTCTTTAATCCAGACAATTCTGAACCAGCATTTAGAGACTGAAGATGGCTTCTCTCGTCCCAAAACCCCCTATAAATCCAAACTGGCTATCTACACTAACTTCTTCGCATTTCTTGTATAGTCTCGTATGAATGATGCGCAAGAAGAGTATGAGAAAACGGCTCATGAGACTAATTAAGCGATAGTCCTTACATTGTTTAGAGCTGGCTGTTTTTGGCAGCATAATAAATGTAGAACGCAGACAATCAATCCTTCGGTATTTTCCGAGTATTATAAATGTTGTTAAAGAGTGTTACAAACTTCGTTAAACTATCATTACTGAGTTTACAGAATGTCTCTGAGAACATGTTATCCGGACCAGGGACTTTATCATTTTTCATTCAATATTTCAGGGCCGGACGAATTTTCCGTTAAGAGTTCTGGTGAACATGATCAAATATCATTAAATAAATTTGAGGTGTAGCTTTTCCATGTATTAAGCTGTTCTTCTGGATCCAAGATCGATTCATTCGCCTCATTTCGGATATGAGAGGAAGGATTCTTCTTATATGTTCCAGCTATTTCTTTTATTTTCTTATGAAGGTGGAAGGTGTCACCAAGACGCTGCAACTTTTCGGCCTTGATACTTCTTTGTTCCAGCCACTGCTCTTTAGCAATCCTTATTTCTAATGTCATGAAAGACTGATATTGTCAAATTTCCACTTTATTTAGTTTCACTGAAACTGTATGACGCGTTTCGCTATACTATAGCTTCTTCTGATACATCATTTTGTATCAGAAGAAGCTATAGTATAGTGAAACGCGTCATACAGTTTCAGTGAAACTAAATAAAGTGGAA
Organism: Pachyrhynchus sulphureomaculatus; assembly: GCA_019049505.1. Taxonomy (NCBI): domain Eukaryota; kingdom Metazoa; phylum Arthropoda; class Insecta; order Coleoptera; family Curculionidae; genus Pachyrhynchus; species Pachyrhynchus sulphureomaculatus. The sequence continues at coordinate 206,317,228 of CM032456.1, read as the reverse complement.
ATTTGACAATATCAGTCTTTCATTACATTTGTTATGAATTTCCATCAAGTATCAGCCACAACAATTCAAAATCCTTATTTCTTTACGGATTTCTCTTTGAAGACGTGCATCACCAATCTGATCTTGTTGGTTTTTGCATTGTCTGCGTTTTTCCCTAAGATTTAGGTTACCATGAAGCAACGTAAACTCCAATACCCCTACTAAGTTGGGAATGTGGAATCTTTGGCACAATGATACTACTCAGTATATATCACCACTACACCAAACACTTTATTTTTGCACTCGACGCGCGTTTCGCTAACCATGTTAGCTTCATCAGGAGCGATGATTGACTCAGTCAGTGTAGTGGTGATATATACTGAGTAGTCCAATATCCCGGCCACATTATGAAGAATGAGAGCAGTTTCCATCTGTTACAGAATAAACTGCAAAATAAAGTGTGTGGAAAGAGAAGTGTGGGGAGAAGAAGGATTTCGTGGCTCAAAAATCTTCGCACTTGATTTTCAATGACCACCATGCAGCTGTTTAGGGCCGCAGTCAACAGCAGTTCGTTGCCAATATCCGAAAGGGATAGGAACCGGAGATATTTACAAGAAACAGCGGAATATTTTCTAAATTTTTACTTTAATAAGTTATATATAACCAAAAATGACCTGCTTTTAAAATTAACAAGTAGAACTGACACCACCGGTACGCATTTCTAAGAAGTTTTACTACCAGACCCCGTGCGCTCATTCAATTTCACAAAAAGCGTTACAATGGTTATTATAAATGTCAACAGCGTTAATCATAGAAACGGCTGCGGCGATCTTCAGTAGATTAATTTAAAAGATAGATTATGATAGACAGACTACGTATTAAACCTGTTTAATTGTGAAATTTAATTTACCACATAACTATTAAATTAATATAGTAAAAATATCGCTTTTTACATATTTCTAGGTGTTATCATTGGCGACCCCAAGCAATTTGTGTCACTCCGTATTTTATAAATTTTCATTTTAAAATCAAAAAAATGTATATTTTAGGCATTACGATCAACGGCTGAATTATTTAGAAACAAGAAAAACAAAGAATACTTATGTGGTGTAACGAAACATTGAAACTATTATAAATGTGTGATCATTAGTGATGTACATAGTTTTATAATGATAGTCCTTATTAATTAATTAAAATGTTAACAATTAATGTTCTAATATTTTATTTACTAGAATTGTTAATAATGTTATTATTATCTATTGTAGATTGTAAAGTAAAATGAAAATGTGATAAAATGTTCTATATTGTGTTTTATTTCATTTTTTCCTCTCGTCTACATACCTACCGATATTTTTTATTTATTTTTAGTGTTCCGTACGGAACGCTTTTACGATCACTTCGGTGTCTGTCTATCTGTGCGTCTGTCACACCCGATTTTCTCCGAAACTATTTGACATAGAAAGTTGAAATTTGGCACTAATAGGAATTGATGGCTCCATCAGAAGGGTTAGTTTTGGGGGGGTGAAATCGGAAGTAAAAAATTTACCAGGTCATCGAGTGGGATGTCAAATGAAAGCTTGTGAAAATGCGAGTTCAAAAATATATACAATGTAATACTTGCGCATATTTTTCTTTGTATTATTTTTAATAAAAACTTTTTCCTCTGAATAGAATAAACTTCAATAATGAAAGGAATCGTATTAGGAGTATAACTAGAGTTAATGGTTGTGACGATAACTTAATAAACAAGTTAATTAATAGCATAAGTTCAGGTTAAATATTCAGAATTCCACCTCTTTTACCCGAAGAAAGTAAGGCCAGGTACGTCTCCATACCATATAATCCGAAATATAGCAGGGGACTCGAGAAGGTATTTAATATGGTAGGCCCCCCCTTAGTCTATAAGTCATCAGACAATTTGAGGATTATCTTAAGAAATCCTAAAGACAAGATTCCTAATTGTGAGAAAAGTAGAATTTATGAAATTAGTTGTAATGATTGCGACAAAAAGTATGTTGGGCAAACTAAAAGGTCAATTAAAACAGGATTTAAAGAATATTTACCACATTTAAAATACAGTACAACAGAAAAGTCTAGCATTGCCGAACATGCGCTTGAAGCTGATCATACCGTAACATTAGATAATCTAAGATTAATTAAAAATGTATGACAGGAGATTGTTGAACGCATACGAAAGTATGGAAATTATAAAACGTAAAAGTAGCTTAAATAAAAACAGAGGGTCTATTCCTTATAGTCCCCTCTACTGGTTACTTGACCGGAACTAATGGCTGAGTAATTCAGGTGTTAGATTATTCTTTTTTTATTTTTTTTTATGGGTCTAGCACACGTGCTGAAAGGAAGTCCCTAAAGCGCTACAGACGGAACACGTGTACGGAAAAAGCGATTCATGTTGTTCTTGAATCGCTGTAAATTGTACTCGGTGGGAAACACAGTCCTGGGCAAATTATTCCAAAGGGATGATGTTCTCCATATAAAAGACTGCTTGAAAAGCGTTGTACGAGGAGTAACAAGCTGAACCTCATATGGATGTGAAGTATTAGCGCGACGTGTATTTCTAACATGCATCGCTCTGGAGGAATTAAGCGGGCTACATTCTTCGAAGGCTTTCCATGAAAATACTTGTAGAATAGGCTCAAGTCGCCAACAATTCTTCTATGTTCCAGCGAATCAAGGCCGCCGGTCAGTTCCGGGTCTCCAGTCAGACGAACAGCTCTTCTCTGAATAGAATCCAACAAATGCAGTGTATGTTTGGGAGCGGAGCCCTAAACATGGGAGCAGTATTCCATAGTTGGTCGACTTTGAGCTTTGTAGAGAAATACAGTTGTTGTGGAGTGTAAAGCTTTTTGATTCGAAATAATATTCCCAACTTTTGAGAAACTCTTCTTCCTATGACTGCAACATGTTCTTGCCAGGATATTTGCTTCCAAATTAACGCCCAACAAATTGAATGATGATGTTAGAGGAATGGAGTGCCCCGACATAACTATGTTAACTTTTTTAGAAAAAACTCCCGCCTGGGTTTTTGTAGCATTAAATTCCACTTGGTTACTGTCATCCCAAATAGAATTTCTTCCAGGTCTTTGTTAAGTTGAATAACTTCCTGCTGTCTGCGGATATTCATCTGAATAGCCGATGTCCGAGCGTTCAAAGTGAATGACAAGATAAGCGTACTGTCATCTGCAAAGCTGTAGATTGAATTCCCGGTCTTTTCCAGCAGATCGTTAATGTAAATGAGAAAGAGAGTAGGAGTCAGTATGGAGCCTTGGGGCACACCGGCGTTGAACAGAACCTTCAGACATACCATAAGAGCGTTAGCCAACAGTCCATCTTGCCAAACACGGTCGAATGCCTTGAATATGTCAAGACCAACCGTCGAGATTCTCCAAAGTATTCAATTGCGTTGTTCCAAACATGTGTTACATAAGTTAGAAGATCTCCTGTTGATCGATGTTTACGAAAGCCATATTGGTGATCGCTAATAATGTTGAATCCTTTAAGATATTTTAGAAGATGCTGATTAATAGCCTTTTCCATGACTTTCGATATTATTGAAAGCAGTGCGACTGGTCGGTAGTTATTTGGCAAGGTCTTCTTGCCTTTTTTAGGTATCGGTTAAGTATAAATAGAGTAGATTTGTAGTTTAGCTCCAGTCGATCATCGCAATAAAGCGTAGTGGTGATATATACTGAGTAGTGTCATTGTGGCAAAGATACCACATTCCAAGTTTCCCAGTTGATTATAATTTTGGCTAATAAATTATTCACTTAACAATTCAAGTGGAATAAATATGATTTGTAAATATTTATTTGGTTAATAATGGTACTTAATAACAATAAATCTTAAATTTATTTATTTAAGGTGTAGAAAAATATGTATTTTCTTACCGGATCTTTGGTACATCCGTCAACAGTATTTATAATAAAATTTAGAAATAAAATGAGAACTAATATAGCTGATCGATTTAACATTCACCAGCTTTGTAATGTTCTGTACGGAACACTTATGAGATCATCTTGGTGCCCGCCTGGGTGTCACACCCGATTTTTCTCCGAAACTATTTGACACAGAAAGTTGAAATTTGCAAAAATATAGAAATTGATAGGCCGATCAGAGACGTGTAGTTTTAAATGTTAAATTTTGACTTAAGGGGATAGCTTGTAGAGGGAAGTACAAAAAAAAAATTCTAGGGTCATCAAGTGAGGTGTCAAATTAAAGCTTGTGAAAATACAAGTTCAAAAATATAGATATGATGTAATACTCACGAACACTTTTCTTTATATTACTTTAAAAAAAAGGCCCAAAAATCACTTCACCCCCTATCTGGAAAAGTACTGATCGAGAAATTTTGAAAAATTTCTAGAATATTCTCCATAAAGTGTATATTCAGCGAAAATTATCACGAATGCATTACGTTGGTAATTTATCTGGTATAAAAAGAAACTAGATGTCTTGGCAATATGATGAAGGTTTTTTTCCTGGAAAGATATGAATTTAAAGGGGAGTTACGAAATATTAATACGTGTTCGATTAATTTTTCATTTTCTTTATTGACATACAAGAAAGGCATAGTCTCTTACTTCTATTAAATAAACGTTGTTCTAACATGGTGAGGAAGTATACTTATTCTAACTTAACCTAACAATAGTGTTCCTAAACTAAGCTTAACCTAGGAAATGTGTTTTTTCACATGATTATCACCTAACCTAACTTAATCTAGGGCCTACGCTAACTTAACCTAGTTTTACATTCTTCTATCGTGGTGAGTTCGGAGGGACAATGTCTTCGTCCGAGAGAAGGTCTCGGGAATTGGTTGCAGGCATGGGGGAGGGTTAGAAAGGCGTCCCTGATGATTGGATTGTGATGCTGGGACGCCTTAGCCAAGAACTTCATTTGAGTTTGCCTCATGTGCGCTTTAATGGTTGGCACGCAGAGGTCTCTATGTAATTGGTTATTTCGCATGAATCAAAGGGCTCCTGTAATCATCCTCAGGGCCTTGTTCTGTTCTGCCTGGATTTGTGCTCTGCTTGTCTTTGAGAGCTGGCACCATGTGGGACAGGGGTAAGTAAAGCCCGCCTTCATATTTGCGTTGTTGACCATGAGCTTGGTTTTGGTGGGAAACTTGCTGGAGCGATTTATAATTGGGTATAATTTGCCCAGCAATTGCTTAGCTTTCTTGGTCGCAGTGCAGACCTGGTCTTTCCAGACAAGCTGTTTGTCGTACTGGATTCCCAAGTATTTGATAGTGTTTGCCCATTAGATGCGGGAGCCCTTGCTATGTGGTTTGGCTTGCCAGAGTGGTGCAAGTGGTCATTACTTTAATTTATCTGTTCTGTTTGTACACTTGCTTGTTTAAAATTGTGCCAAGCGGCATATAGCATTCTTCTTTTTCTACGGTAATTTTAATAGCTTTCACTAGCTCGTGAAAGCTGAACTCTTCAATTCCATCCACAATTATTGGTAGAAGTAGAGGTATTTTTTAAACTTTTTCTATGAGAATGGGGAAGTTTTGATCTATTTGAGGTGGTGTAGGAGTATTCATTTTTCTTTTTTTTTACGGTTTTTCACTCTTATCCACTTAGTCTCTTTAGCCAAAATAAATTCGTTTTATGTTATAGAAAGCATTCCAAAACGCTACATCATTTGAAAAAGGCTTGTATATATGTAATAATAAGTTATTGAAAGTGGCTTTTGGTTTTGAAATTATTTTCATGAAAGTTTTGAAATTTGAGGAATGAAAGTAATTTTGGATTTTACTTAACTGACTTTTCTTTATTATTAACAGTATTAAAAATAAGTTTGTTGCAGTCGTTGCACCGTAAATCCGCCGTTAGGTTCTTCCGACCATAAACTGATTTCGACATAGAGTATCCTACCAACCAGTGACAGAGGGAAAAAGATTTTCGAACTTTCCGTTAGTAAGATGTTTGTTTTCGCTCTGACAACCCATCTGACTACGCCAAGGAGGTTTCCGATGTTATTTGGCTGGTATGGAAGCTTACATCCCTTTTTCGAAGAAATGCCCTTCCAACGGCAAGCCTAGTTTGACCGCAAATACAAAGAAGCTGTTGCTTCTAAACATCTTGCCTATCGACAATGGCGTGAAACACTATAAATCGTAACATTTTGTTCGTGCCAGGAACAGATCCAAAGAAATTATAGATGAAACCAATGAGGCACACAATCAACAAACTAGAAACAAACTTCTCGCTTGTCCCAACAATTCCAGGTCCTTTTGATCACTCGCTAAGACAGTTAGCCAAAATTCCACCAAATCTACCATACCACCACTCACACGGCTGGATAATTTTATTGCAACAACACCTGTTGAGAAAGCGAACTTATTCGGTGAACTCTTTGCTTCATATTCTACTGTCAATTTTCAAGGAAAAACATCACCTACTATTCCCATAGTGCAGTCAAGGATGCCCGATATAGTCTTCAGACAGCGTATCATAAAATCTATTTTAATGAAACTAGACACCCAAAAAGATTCTGGCAATGGCGGAATACCTGCCATAGTACTAAAAACTGTGC